>CM053609.1:109893065-109949759 GCA_028646535.1 Procyon lotor
GGATGGATCCTGGGACAAAAAAACTAAAGAATTCTGTGTAAGGTATGAACTTTAGGTAGCAATAATTTATCAACATTGGTGCATTAATGGTAATAAATCTACCATACATTAACATGTAAGGGGACGTCTGAGTGGCTCAGTCAGTTAAGCATCCACCTCTTGATTTTGGCTCAGGTCATGATCTCAAGATCATGAGATCAAGTCCCGTGTCGGGCTCCACTCTGAGCATGGAGCCTGCTTGGGATTCTGTCTCTCGCTCTCCCTCACCCCACACCCCCCGCTTGTATGCATGCGCTCTCTCTCTCTCCCTCTCTCTAAAAAAATTAAATAATAATAAATAAAATAAAAAATTTAAAAACACATTAATATGTAAGATGCTAATAAGAGGGCAAACTGAGGATGAGGTATGTGGGAACTCTGTACTATCCTCTCAATTTGTACATTTAAAACAGTCATAAAAAATAATGTCTTCACACATCCTTCTCTGGTCAACACGGAAGTGGCTTTGTTTCTTCCAGAAACCTCATCGCCTCCCTTCCCAAGCAGGGGCCATATGTCTGGTCCAGCAGGTCTGGGGCTTGCTGACAGGGAGCTAAAGCACAGAGTTTAATAGTCCAAATATCAGTAAATACTCAGCAAGGGATACGAGGCTCTGGGAAGCCAGGAAAACACATGAGTCTGAAGCCAGAATGTGGTCTGGGGTGAGGTTGATGGGAGAGAGGTGGGAGCCGTGAGTGAGGAATCAGGACACCCAGCCAGGGTGTGGGGCAGGCCGAGGAAGGCGGGCTGGTTGGAGATCACTCCGGAATGTGACCGGCCATGCAGGGGCAGGCCCCGGAGTGTCTGGGAGCACAGGGGGAGGAGGAACAGGAGAGGAGGGCCATGGGAACGAACCATAATTATAGCAGCTGAGAGTCACGGAGTCCTGGTAAGTACTTTTTTCTCATTTCTAGTTTCTTAGTGTTCTAAGCAGGGAACGATTTTATTCTCATTTTAGAGATGGACAGACTTGCCCAAAGTTGCATGACACATAGGGGGACAATTGCAGCTCAAATCCAAGTCTGTGGGACACCAAGAAAGGGCCAAGAAATCACCAGGGTAGGCATCCTTGGTAGAAGCCACGAAAGGGGTCTTCCCAGACAAGGAGGGGTTAAGATGTAAACATGAGTAGGAAGAAGAAGGTCTTCATGGAGGGGACATTGCAGACCTGGGCAAAGGTCAAGGTAGGTAGGTCAGAGGGCTGTTTGGCAGCTATGTGGCTAAGACAAAGGTTTTTCATGAGGAAGTTCCTGCAGATCCCACTGGAGATGTAGCAGGGGCCAGTGTCCCCCCACTATGAACTTTATCATAACATCCACATGACAAGCCGCTTTATTTCCCATAAGCCCTTGCTCAAATGTCCCCTTCTTGATGCCTCTTGATCCTCTACGTCCTGCTCTGCTTTTTTCTCTGCCCCTTATACTGGCCACCTTCCAACACATTCCTAATCCTCTTATTCCCATTATTCATTATCTGTCTCCCTCCATCACTGACACCCCCACCCCCTAACACACGAATAAAAGTTCCATGGGCCAGGTTTCTTTGTTTTGTTCAGTGATAATTTCCAAAAACATGAAACAGTGTCCAGTCAATAGTTGGTGCTCAATAAATTTTTTTAAATGAATGGATGAATGAAGTTAGTAAACAGGAAGGTATTTGTATCAGTCAGGATTCTAGGATTCTACTAGAAACAGAGCTACTAGGACGTAATATATAGAGAAAGAGATTTATTTAAGGTATAGGCTCACAAGATTATTTATTTAAGAGATCTATTTAAGAGACTTATTTAAGGTATAGGCTCACAAGATTATGGAGGCTGACAAGTCCCAAGATCTACAGCCAGTACATTGGAGACCCCAGAAAGCCAATGGTGCGGTTCTGGCTTGAAAGCTGGACGACTCGAGATCTAGGAAAAGCCGATGTTTCAGTTCCACTCAAAGGCAGAAAAGAATGGATGTCCCAGCTCAAGGCAGTTGGGCAAGAGGAGTTTCTTCTTACTCAGTTCATTTGTCTTATTCAGGCAGTCAACTGATTAGATGAGGCTCGCCCACATTAGGGAGCATAATCCCTGTATTCAGTCTCCTAACTCAAATGTTAATCTCATCCAAAACACCATCACAGACACAACTAGTATCTGACCAGCTCTCTGGGCACCTGACGGCCCAATCAAGTTGATATAAAATGCACCATCACAGTATTGAAAGGGACTCATCCTAGGACCTGTAGGGAGAGCGATTTAGAAGGGAACAAGGCGGCAACAGGGAGACTTAGGAGGTCATTATTATGCTGGATCAGGCAAGAATGAATGCACACCTGAAGGACACCATCACTGGTGGCTTCAAATGACCCCTCAGTGACCCATGGGCAACAAGGGATGTTACCTGAAGCATTGCGCAGACACAACTCCAGGGGGAATCAGTCACAAATGCCACGCCCAGAAGATAATAAACTTGATGTCTGTCGTGGATCCTGGCCACGGAGAAGTCCCCTGCTGCAGGCAGGGGACAACAGCCTCTTCCAGCCTCTGCCTGCCCGGTTGGCACAGACAGAGGCAGGGATGGCTAGCTGGCTCTCGTTCGGGGGTTTTCCATTTCACTCGATGGTCCTGGTGTTGAATGGGAGAAGGCAACTTCGAGTGTGAGCCCCCTTTGAGACCATAGGATTGGCCCTGGAGTGGACCCGTGCCCCCATGCCAGACCGCCTGGAGTCCTCTGGAATTCTCAAACGGAAGTCAAGGGCAGTGGGCCTCCCGCTCGGGTTGCCAAGCTATACGAGACGGGCAGCATCCACATCCTCAGTTTGTGGGCTCAAGAGACGGATAACAACCGGCTATTAGCCTAAGCAGGACATATACCAACATGATGAAAGCCTAACATAAGCTTGGGGTTATCCGAACAAACCTTTTTCTCCTCCATCATCATGAACAGTTTAGAACAGGCGATATATAACCACCGTTGATATATACACAGAGATACAGACAGACACCTTTGCCCGGCTGAAGAGAACCACGCAAGGACGCTTCCCGACTTTCTAGATACAGGTGGTATCAAGTTACAGCGAAAGAAAGATGTCTCACTTGCTTCTTTGTATGCTTCGCATTGTAATGAAACGCCATCTGCTTCGCCCTACTACGTCTCGAGGCTGAACGTTCTCTGTAAAACCAGTAGCCTCACCCTTTCACTCACCCACACTTGGGTGATGGTGAAATAGCACGTGACTCGGACCTTATTTTTACCCATCCCTTTATAAGGGACTTATTGCCTCCCACAGGTGACAATACTCAATCACTACTATGAATCCACGCTCGTGGAAAGGAATGAACAAAGCTCACTTTGCGTCATTCAGAGCTTCAATACCGATCACATTTGCTCCTTCATTGACCAAATCCAGTAATCTGCAGACGGTCCTGCATTGGCAACAGCGGAGGATGGAGGGGCATCTCATTGTCTGTAGGGCCGGTCACAGAACTGGCTGCAGTTTGGGCCCTCGGACCCGTTTTCCCCAGCTTTGGCTCAGTGGTGTAGGAATTCTGAGCAGAACTGCAGTGGAGGCCCTGAGACAGAGCTTGGGGCAGAGCACTGCCAGAAACAGCCCCATCTGGCTCTATGCCAACCAGCTGGCTGCTGAGCAGAAGGCCTCGCCTCTCCCCAGACCCCCTTTGTCTCCTTGGGCCTCCCTCTTTCAGCGGTCTCACCTCAGGTAATGGCCAACACTCTGAAGCTCCCCAGCTCTTTTTATTCCTGCATTTCAGATCACTTTACACTCGCTAATTGAGCCCGGAAACACAAGCAAAAGGCACGTGGGGATGTTTGCACTGTGCTCCTCCCAGCTGCTCTGCGGCAGGGGAGAGCGTCCTGTTTGAGTGTGCAGGGTCGGGATGTTGAGGGTTGAAATGACTGCACACATCAGAGGAAACCACCCCTTTCCCTTAGAGTCGCATGTCCTCATTATAAGACACCCCCCCCAATCGGGATCACCTGCCACAGCTGATCCAATGACCTTTGGAAGGTGGATCCCGAGCAAGATTGTAGATGGAGAGATAGCAGTAGTATCACACCTGTGACGAACGCCCTTCAGTCGGTACTGCAGCGGTGATGGTCAAGGCCACAGGCTTTGGAATCTGAGAGGCCTTAGTGCACATCCTGACTGTGCCACGTCCTAGCTAAGCTATCTGGAAGACACTGCTTGGAATCCCAAGTCCCACTGTCTCAGCTATAAAGTGGGTATGATAGTATCCACTCCCTTGGTTTTCTGGGGAGGATGAAATCAGAGCAGGCATGCAAGATATTTGAGGCCAAAATTTAAAATATATTTAGGTTTGGCACAAAAAATGTTAGATTTTATAGTCTTTCTGAGCCACTTCTGTATCTAACTCCAGTCCATCTCAATTAACGTAGTCATATAGCTGGATGGGACCCTCAAGTTCAAGTAAGTACTAAAGTTTTGCATTGATGAGAAACGGTAGGGAACTCCAAAGAAGTGTGTAGTTTAGTTAACAGCTTGTATCAATGTCAATGTCTTAGTTTTGATACACATGCCTTGGTTATTTGTGATATTAATTATAGGAAGTTGGGTGAGTGAGGAACTCTTCTTTCTCTGCAACAAACGCTCATCAATAATAATAATCCTTTTATTTTTTTTTTAAAGATTTTATTTATTTATTTGACAGAGAGGAGAGAGATCACAAGCAGGCAGGGAGGCAGGCAGAGAGAGCAGAGAGCCCAATGCAGGGCTGGATCCCAGGACCCTGAGATCATGACCCGAGCTGAAGGCAGAGGCCTTAACCCACTGAGCCACCCAGGCGCCCCAATAATAATCCTTTTAAAATGCATCAAAATCAGTAATGCCTACACAGTAGGTCTAATGCCTCACTTATACTTCTGGTATATGACATGAAAATTCCTCCTTAGGGTCCCCCTCAAAAAAAAAAACCCACCAAGTTTTTTGTTACCAAAATAAGAGGCAATTTATGTTATCTCTAGCAGTTATCACCAGCAAGAAACTCATTGAGTTTCTAGTGTCTGCAAGGCACCATATTGTACGTTAAAATGGCAAACATTACTGTCAGGAAGAAAACGTTGCCTCTGTGGAAGTCATTTTAAGGTAGCTGTTTGGATGTAAGATATTTGATAACTTTACCATTTCAGCCCCCAGTGCTTTCCTTATTTCACAGAAAATGGATGGCTTGCCCGTCAATCAGCTCCATGCTTCCCCTTTCAGTGGACAGTGATGAGGAGGAACAATCTTGTCAAATAACCCTATAGATTATATCGCTTGCCACCCTGAGTACAGTCTGGAGATGTTCATCTTAAAATGCTGAGGATATCTTTTCTCTCTCTAACTTAACAGAGACCAGAGCATTTGAACACTTTCATTCCCTTAGTTTTTATACCGTGCAAATTGTAATGTACTCATGGGGGTCAGAAGGAGATTTTCATTGAGTGGATGGTGAGTTTTGTTAATGGCTTTGACCTTGATCCCATTAAAAAAATGTGAATATACAGGCACCTGGGTGGCTCAGTTGATTAAGCATCTGACTCTTGATTTCGCCTCGGGTCATGATCTCAGGGCCATGAGATGGAGCCCAACATCGGGCTCCACGCAGGGCATGGAGCCTGCTTAAGATTCTCTCTCCCTCTCCCTCTGCCCCTTCCCCCACCCTCAAAAAAATGTGAATATAATATGGCCACATTACAATGGGTTCAACAAAGGAGCCATAGCTTTAAAAAGCAAAGCCTGTCTGTATTGTCAAGTCGCTCAGCGCTTTAGGCTAATAGGAACTTGTGAGGTGTAATTCACTCCTGAATGGATGTTGGCAGAGCATTCACAACCAAAATTTTGTTGGCACCTACGCTGGTCAGGGCATGGGTCTAGGCCCATGATGAAGGTGAAGACATAGTCCCAGGTCTCAAGTGCAAGAATAACATTCGTCTTTCTGGTCGCCCAGGATGAAACCTCCTTCCCGTGTCTGGGGAACACCCGACATCAGGAGGCAGAGCCACCTCCCCACTAAAAACTGGAAATTCCAGAAACCACCTCCCTAGCTTTTCTTATGGCGGAGGGGAGGGTCATAAGCTAGGTTCCCCCTTTGGCTGGTGGTAGGAAGAAGTGGGAGGTACTCAACGGCGGCCATGGTGGTGGCAGCAGTTTTAGGGCAAAGGGCAGCATCCTTGGGGTCTATGGCAGGGCCATCAACAGACCAGTCTACAGCATGACTTTAACCCTTGATCCATGCTGTATCACCTTAGAGCTTGTTTCCAACCCTCCTGAAGATTCCTGTGGGCCACCCACTAGGCTGCTCAGAACATCCAGAGTCAGCTGCTATCAACTGACACAAGGGCTTTGTCCCATAGTTTCTCTCTCTCGGTTACCAGTTGTACCAACCTACCCATTGTTTTTCAAGCTGTAGCATTGGGTTTGTGCTGATCCTCCACTCTATGACCAGATTCCTCTTACCGTAACTCTTGGGTATGGGGCCATCTGTGGCCATGAAATAAGCCAGTTGTTCCTATGGTGAATTCAACTACCTTGACTGTTGGTAATACATGAATCAACCAGAGATGTTGATACCTTTCTGCATGGGTAAAATGGGATTGGTTGTATACACATGTTTCTGGTACCATGGGCAGGGTAGAGTCTTTTCCACGACTCCAAAGGATGTAATACATTCGAGGTTGGGCCAAAATGAAAATAAAATAAAACAAGGCAAAACAAAACCTCTGCAGTGATGGGAAAAACATCATTTTTGCTGTTTGTTTTGTTTTTTTAAATAGAGAAGAAAGTGTTCCAATATTCAGTTCATCCTCTTTATTCACCTTTTCCTCTTTGTCTTGTAGAAGTCACATCGTGGTAAATACTTGTAATTCATCCATTGTATCTTCTTGATTAACATTGAACTTGACAATAGGAAACTTTCAATGTGAGATGGATCGTTTTGTCTCAAAGAGCTAAGAACTGATTCCTTAAAAGAGTGAGAAAATACGAACTTCCATCAACAAGAACCAGGAAGGCAAGTTTTTCAGAATATCCTCCAAACAAGTTAAATGTGGAAGTGGAATAATTTCTTACAAAACAAGAAGGCAAAGATATCATTAAGGCTTTCACTTACACTACCATTAGCAGCCCTGAATAAGCGCAGGAACAAATAGTCGGGGTCTTAAATGAAAGCAGGGTGGATTGAAGATTATTGGGGTAGAGATCTCAATGAAAGGCTTCGCCCTATGTCGTGTTGAATTCCTTTGTGTTCAGTGGTCCAGAGACTGTTACTCAGTAAGGAAGGTGATCATCTGTGGACACTACTGCAAAGAATGGGGGCCATAGTTTCCATCCACCTCCCCTCCTCCCATACCTTCCTCAACCTGGCTCCCACTGATGGCTTCCACCAATGCATTAACAAGTACCCTATGGCTTACTCTACGTACTTGAGCTGTGTGATGCTGTTACTGCCATTTCTGGAAACTCTTGCCTTTCTTGAATCAACTTTCTCCTGGTTTTCCTTCTACCTTTTCAGCCAGTCCTTCTTGGTTTCTCTCGCTGGCTCCTCCTTCTCTGTCCATCTCTTAATGCTGGTGTTTATCATTGGCCCTTTTCTCTTCTCTTTCCACCTGCTCTTTCTGGGTGATCACATCCATTGCTATACCTTCAAATGATCACAAATAATCAATAACCAGCACCCACCTTCCTCCTGAACTTCAAATTTCTGTCTCCAGTAAGTTCTAAGACCCCTCCACCTGGATGGATGGAAATTTTGTTGTTACTGCAAATTTAAACTCATTATGCCTCAAGCTGAATTATTTGTCCTTCTTCTCTAAGCACCTTTTATTTTTTTTTTTAAAGATTTTATTTATTTGACAGAGAGAGACATAGCAAGAGAGGGAACACAAGCAAGGGGAGTGTGAGAGGGAGAAGCAAGCTTCCCATTGAGCAGGGACCTAAGGCGGGGCTCTATCCCAGGACCCCAGGATCATGACCTGAGCTGAAGGCAGATGCTTAACTGACTGGGCCATCCAGGTGCCCCAAAGTACCCTCTTTCTATCGCTCTATAATTAGCATCCAGAAATCTCAAAATTATCCTTAACATGCCCTTTTTTCTGCTCCACGTTCATTCACCAAATTCTATAGGTTCTGCCTCAGAAATTGTTCTTATTCCTGGCCTTTCCTGACTATCCCCACTGCCTCTGCCTTGGTTCAGCCCCCTTCATCTCTTGACCACTGCTTCGGTCCCTAACATCCTGAGCAATGCTTCCCAGTTATCCTCGTGCTAGAGGAGATGTGCTCCTTGGGCAGCTGAGGGAGAAACACCCATCAGACCTGGGATTTCAAACAGATGGGTACTAAAAAAAGAACAAAACTTTCTTGGCAGAGGGGGGTCAGGACTCTGGATGATTCTGATGCTTGAGTGGAAAATGTCACCAAGTCCTGCCTCTACTTACCAAGCCAGGCCCTAACTCCTCCCGGGGTTCGGGATGGCTGCCTGTGTCCACTCACTTCCTCCTCCCAGGGAAGCTGCCCATGACCAAATGATTAGTTGTCCTAAAATGCATCCTGGTTCCATCACTTTCTGGCCTCCAATCTTTGGTGACTCCCCACCAACCAAAGATTACGCACCATAGAGTTTATAGCCCTCTCTGAGCCCTCGAGGACCCTCATACCCTCTCTCACGGTTTTGCTCTCTACCCTGTACCCACTTACTGACCTAACTTATCCTTTCTTTCTGTGGACTCTGAGCAACAAACTGAGGATTTTGGAGGGGAGGGGCTGGGGGGTTGGGTGAGCCTGGTGGTGGGTATTAAGGGGGGCACGAATTGCATGGAGCACTGGGTGTGGTGCATGAACAATGAATCTTGGAACACTGAAAAAATAAAACGAAATTTTAAAAAACAAAAAAAATTATCCTTTCTCTCTGACACACTTGACTATTGACCTTGATTTTCCCATCACTAAAATTTCGCCGGTGTCTCTTCTCCTCCCAGAACCGTGTCCTCAACATCCTCAAACCTGTTCAGGTGACACACAGTCATTTGTTCAATCAACATTTATTGAGAGGCAGCTATGGGCTGACTCGATTCTGGAGAAGAAGACAAATCTCTCCCCTCGAGGAGTTCCTAATCCACTGGAAAGACAGACAGACAAGGAAAAGGAGGTTGCATCACAGTGTGATGAATTCTGCAATGGTATTCCCTGGGACCCTCCTTCAGGGAATCTCCTATGTCACTGTCACATTGGTGTTTAGTCACCTGATGGAAGAAACATTTTCTATCTTCTGAGCTCTGAGGTGTTGGTTCTTAACTCTGTGGGGCAAGGATTCATCTGGCGTGCCTTTTAGTCACACAGTTTCCAAAGTCCCCCTTCCAGAGATTGTTTCAGTAGGACTGGGGTTGGGTCTAGAAATGAACATGTTTACTAAACCCTCAGTGATTCTAACACAGATGAGACTCAGGATTGTACTTGGGAAAACATTGCAAAGGTCTTTATGGTTTCACTGTTTCACAAAACCTACCAGATACTGTCTTGTAATTTACATACTTGTGTGTATGGCTTACGTCCTTTGCTAAGTGATTGCTCTTTAAAAGCAGGGTCCTGGGGCGCCTGGGTGGCTTAGCTGGTTAAATGTTTGCCTTCAGTTTCAGATCATGATCTCAGGGTCCTGGGATCAAGCTCCGTGTCAGGCTCCCTGCCCAGCAGGGAGTCTGCTTGTCCCCGGCCCTTCCCCCTGACTCGGCTCTCTCCCTCTTTCAAATAAATAAATAAAATCTTTAAGAAAAAAACAGGGTCCTTTCCTTACATCTTTATATCCTCCATAGCCCAAGAGCAGAGCATGAGTAAATGCCTATCTTTGCACTTTCCTAAGTCCTTAACAATTTCAGTGAAGTCCTTTATTTGTGTTTGAATTTTCATAGTAACTATATGTTAATTTCATAAACTAAGAAAAAAATTTTTAAGGGGATTGATCTAAGAATGTGTTGCTGCTGAAGGGCTCAGAGTTATTAGTGATGAGGTAGGGAGGGATGGGGGTTGCGGCCATATCCCTGAGGTTCAAGCCGCTCATGTAGGGGCGCTCAAGGCAGGGAGCCTGATGCATGAACCACTCAGGGACAGCTAATGCTGTGTGAGCGTGGTGTGAAGTACATGTTCTCAGAAGATGCCACTGGGTCTTGGAGGAGGCTGTTCCTCAGACCTGAATCCCATCTCCTCTAGCACCAATAACAAACCATTCTTTCAAATAGGTTTTTCAGTGGCCTCTCGTGGGAATGTGGAGGGAGACCCAAGAAGCCCAAGATTCCCTGGCCCGACTGGAGGAAGGCTGCCTTCCATCACTTGCAGCCGCCCTCGGGGCACTGTGCTTGACCGTTCCTGCCTGGAACAGCTGCAGGACCTCAGAACATCCTGGGGCTGCTGTGCTGAGACCTGCCACTGGATCTGACTTTGTCCTCTCTAGGGTCCGAATGGGTCCTTCTCTAGATGTGAACATGACTTCCCCCACAATGCCACATGCGTTGAGTCGCTGGTTGGGGTCATGTTACCTCCACAGTTGTGTTTCTTGGGATGTGGTCCCTGGACCACCATATCAGTCATCTCACGTTGTGCTGTGCGTCTGAGCCTCACATGGGCCTGGGAACCACCAGAAGAGAGATAAAAGAGGAAGATGAAGCTGGGATCAATATTCTCATTGTTTTTTCCTTCCATTCTCTTCCTGTTCTTGGGAGAGGCTTAATTACTACTTCCTAACAGCCCCCGCCTCCCCAGCTTCCAGCTCTTGTCCCCTTGCAGCTGAAACCATTAACCCCACCTGTGGGGCATTAGCCCTATGCCCATTTAGATTCTAGAAAATTCTAGAGTCTAGAACAATTCCAGATCTTGGGCAGGGGAGTTTTAAGGATCTACTTTTTTTTTTTTTTTTTTAGATTTTCTTTCAAATTTATTTGTTTGACAGAGAGAGAGATCACAAGTAGGCAGAGAGGCAGGCAGAGAGGGGGTGGTACGCAGGCTCCCTGCTGAGCAGAGAGCCCAATGCAGGGCTCGATCCCAGGACCCTGAGATCATGACCTGAGCCGAAGGCAGAGGCCTTAACCCACTGAGCTACCCAGGTGCCCCAAGGATCTACTCTTGAGCAAGACCTATTTTGTACCTCAGACCCCAGTTGGATGCAGCCTTTTGGTTGTAACAGGACAGGAAGACTGGGAGGCATCAGGACCCAGAGCAAGACTCAACATTGGACCCAGAAGTGGACCAGGCTGGCACCAAGCCATTCACAGGTGCTGGATGACATCCTTGCAGTAGGCACCCAACTCCCCCGTGGCTGTCATCACAGGGTGCCCTCGCATGATCAGGTACGGAACTGGCAAAGCAACAGGGACCCAGAGATAAAACCAACAGTCGGATTTAAGGTACTTCATTGGTGAATAAAGAGTCCCTAACTTCCCGGCTGAGATTGAGGGGATTTCCTAAGAAAGCCTATGCTACTAGACAATTTAGCAGGACAGGGAAGCAACACAAGAATCCAGTAATCAATTTCGGGGAGGGGGGTTGGTCAAGGCACATACCAGGGCTTTGAAGCAAAGCTAGTTTTGATATTTGAACAAAATTCAGAGGAAGAAAGATATATGCAAAGGGCTGAGGTTTGGAGAAAGTCTTCAGAAATCATCCTTGTCTACAATCCTCTTTATAGGATTCAGAGGGCGGGAAGGAATGCTCCATTATAGAGCTAAGGTAGAACACAGAGAGGGCAAACCAGGAAGTTTTGGAAACTCGACTGTGTCCAAAGACCAACCACTGTCTCAAACATGTTGCTTTCCTTTCCTATGAAGATGGCATCCTTCCTTATCCTCGTGTGCCCTGGTTCATGCTATCTGAAAAGTGGGATTGATCACCATGTGTGTCTCTTCAGAATATCTGCCGAGTAAAATGGGAACTTGGATTAGAGACAAAGTGAGTAACACAAACGAGAGCCCTCAATTCATTCCCTTGGGCAGTGTTTCCTTTTCATAGGAATTTGGCAGAAGTGAGAACCTTTAGAGGCACCAATTTGGTCCATCCCACTGATGTAAGCTAGGGCTCTAAAAAATCTGTTATCTTACTTTCTAGAACAGAGTTCCAAGGGAAGATCCACAGGTGTGGGCCAGGAAAATTTTTAAATGAAAAGTTCATCACTTCTTGGTAGTCGTGAGTGTGCAACACCATGATGTGCTTAAATTTGCTATGGGCAGGAGGCTGTGTAGGCTAGGTCATGTGGTGGAATTTGCTTTTGCTAATGTCAAAATAGGAAGGCTAATTTATTTGGGTGCGTGTGTTCTTGAATTGCTCTAAAAATTATCCCCGGGTCATCATACCAGGGTGTATGTCACAAGAATGTCTCAGCCTCAACTCTCCTCAGCGGCTTATTCTTACAGCTCATGGATTTAGGAAACTGCACCTCATTACCTTCCCACTTCCCAATTAAGCTCTCCCTACTTTATATAATCTACTTATTCCACCATCCTTCTCCTTCTCAGTGGTGATAGAGGGTTTCTGGTCATTCCTTCTCCCTACTGTATCTTTGAAATTATGTCAACGTGATTTTTTACTTCGTATTTCCTTTAAAATGTTTGTTTGCACTAAAGAACTCATATAGAGATTTTTTTCCCCGGGAGGGGAGTAGCATTTTAGTAAGAGCTGAATAGTAAAACTGGATTGCGCAAGTCTGTCAGAAATGTGGTGATGCATGTCTTACTTCTCATAATTGCCTCAGAATGATTGGGATTGAGCTTTGTTGTTGTTGTTTTTGCTATTCCAGAGTGAAAACAGGTACTTTTTCTCTGCCAGGCCACAAGGATGAATGTCAAGGGGGAAATGACCTGTGTTGCCTCATAAAATGTAAATTCCTAATTTTCTAGGTAAAAAGGAAGATCTGGAGAAAAGTGAGATGGGGCATGAATAAGCTGGCCACCAGGATGGCTTTGAACGTTTCTTAACCTTTTGTGGATCTCACACTTCCTTGAGAATTTGAGGCAACTATATACATCTATAAAGACATATAAAATATGGAACCATTTGAGGAGAATTATGGACTCCTTGTGGTTCAATCTTAATCTAGAAGTTAGGATAAAGGGATGACACTTAGATTCTAATTAAGCTGCAAATACATAATGATACTCAGCATTGTGCGAGGTACAAGAGAACCCAGAAGAAAGTTCAGACCTCATCCTTTAGGGCTTTGAGGAAGACCACACAAGTTCCTTGGAGTATCTTTCAACAAGACAGCATAAAGGGTGGTGCTAATTTGTGTGGTGCAGGTGGGGAATGTTATCGGCCTTCAGGAGAAGAGAGGCAGTTTAGTCAAAGAAGATCTCAGAGAGAATGAAGGATTTCAGTTGCACTTGGAAGGATCTGTACGGATGGGATAAACAGAAGGGAAACGTGATGACTTTCCATAGAGACAAGCGGGTCCAGGAGAGAGAATATGAGCTTTGACATCTGACACACCTGGGTTTGAATCACCACTCGGCTGTTTACAGGCTCTGTGACCATGCTAAATTTACTTAACATCGCTGCATTAAAGTTTCTTCATCTGTAAAATGTGTACTTTTGTAGAATGGATGGGAGTAATATGGAAGACACTTTTTTTTTAAGCATGGGGGGCAGTGCCAAGAAGGCAAAAACCGTATCTCTCTTGTTCACTACCATATCCCAAGAGGATAACCCCGGGACAGACACATACAAGGTGCTTGGATGAATACCTGCCAGAATAGTTGAATGGATGAGTGAGTGAGCGAGTGAATGAATGAATGAAAACTATGTTGATTAGTAAGTAACAATAATGAATCCAATATGTGACAATATGTAATTTATTTTTTCAAACCTATTGTTACAAATAAAACTATAGCTATAACTAAAATGAATTCGCATTGTGTTCTAGATTATTCAAGGACGAACCTCCCAGTTTCTGGGTTGTCTAGGTCCTTTAAAGCTTCACCTAGCCTCACAACTCTGACTGATTTTAGTATTTTTTTTCCTTTGTTTTTGTTTTTCAGTTTCCAGCAATTTGATATGATGCTCTGAGGTGTGATTTCTTTGTATTTATCCTACTTGGCATTCATTAAGCTTCTTGAATCTGTAAATTGATGTTTTTCATCAGTTTTGGAAAATGCCCAGCCAGTACACTTCAAATTAGCTTCTGTCCTGTTCTCTCTCTCTCCTCTCCAAGTCTCTGATTATGTTAGAACTTTTCACCGTGTCTCATGTATCTTTTATCTTCTCTTCTGTTTTCTTTCTATTCTTTTGTCTGTGCTTCAGTTAAATGTTTTCTATTAACTTGCCTTTCTTGGGTTCTTCTGTGTCTAATCTACTATTAAACCCATTCAATAGGTTCTTCATATTAGATAGTGGGTTTTTTAATTCTAGAATTCTCATGTCATTCTTTTTTAATAGATTCTAAGTCATCTTTTCTATTTTCTTGAACATAGTAATCATAGTTATTTTAAAGGCCTTGTCTGCTATTTCCAATGTCTGGATTACCTATGGGCCTGTTTCTATTGACTATTTTTCCTTCTGATTTTCAATCATATGGTGCTTCATATGGGGCTTATAACAACTGTATTACCTTATGCAACCACCGCTATTAGATAAATCCTTAAGAGGTCTCAAGATATTTATAACATGTCCATAGTGCAGAAACTTCCTATCAAAAATTACCATTCATTTGTGAGCAAATATTTAAGGGGACAAACAATATTATCTGGTTAACACTATCTAGGTTTCTTAAGCTTCTGAGAGATTTCCTTTATTCAACATCAATTCAACAAGTATTTGAGATCCTATCATATGCCAGTATCATTCTGGTGCTAGGGATATTTTGGTGGTCAAGATAAGGTATCTGTCCATATGGAACTTATATTTTATGGAGAAAAAGAGCAAAGAATAAATAAACTAATGGCGAGAAAGCTATCAGAGAGTCATAAGTGTTCTGCTGATAACTGGAAGAACATGATAAATAGTAACTTGGGTGACTACTTTATGTTGGATGGTGAGGGAAGGATTCTTTTGGAGACGGCAACACTCAAGGTGATAATTAAATAACATGAAGGAACTAGGTATGAGATTATGGGAAAAGAACTTGAGGCAGATGAGAGAATTATCACAAGGACCCTAAGAAAGGAGTGGGGTTGGTATGTGTGATGGTTAATTTTCTGGGTCAACTTGACTGGGTCACAGTATATTTGGTTGCCCAGATATCTGGTTAAGCATCATTTCCAGGAGTTTTTGTGAGGGTGTTTCTAGATAAGGTTAGCATTTGACGTGGTAAACTAAATAAAGCAAGGTGCCCTCCCCAATTTGGATGGACATTTAATCAGTCTACTGAGGGCCTTAATAGAACAAAAGGGCAGAGAAAGGGAGACTTGCTCTCTCTGCTTGACTACTGGAGCTGAACCATTGGTCTTCTCTTGCTCTCAGACTGAGATTTACACCATCAGCATTCCTGGTTCTTAGGTCTTTGGATTTAGGCTAGAACCCACCACTGGCCCTCCTGGGTCTCCACTTTGCAGATAGCAGATCATGGGACTTCTCAGCCTCTGTAATCCCATAAGCCAATTCCTTACAATAAGTCTTTTTATAAATATAAAAGCAAATGTAAATATAAACACAAATATCAATGCACTACTGGTCCTCTCTGGAGAACCCTGACTCAGAGAGGCCTGGTAAAGGAATGGAAAGAAGGCCAGAGTTACTGGAAGGAACTGGGGGAAGTTGAAAGGGAAAGATGCAGCGGTGGAGATACAGAGACCAGAGCCATATCATTTAGAGTTTTATAAGTCAGAGTAAGGAGTTCCAATTTATCCTAGTTGTGATAAGAAGCCACAGAACAGTGTTAAGCAGGAGAGGAACAGTGTCTGATTTATATTTTTAAAAGCTCACTTTACCTTTTGTGCAGAAAGGTGCCTAGAGAGAGGAAGACCAAAAACTGGGCTGTGTTTGCAATGGTCTAGGAGAGGGATGCTGAGAGTTTGGCTGAGGGTAAGGGGCGTGGAGAGGAACATGAATGGAAAGACTCAGGATAGCTTTTGAAGGCAGAGTCAATGGCCTTTGCCAATAGCTGGATGTTGGAGGAGAAGGAGAGAGAACTAAAGATAATTCCTAGGTTTCCAGCCTAAGCAACTTGCGGACAGCAAAGCCATCCCTCAGACTTGGGAAAACTAAGGGAAAGCTCATCTGGAGGTCAGTGGGGCAGATCGGGAATTCTGCTGTGGCCATGTTAAATTAGAGATGCCCACTCATCATCCAAATGGAGACAGCAAATAACTACTTTGGTACATGCATCTAGCATTCCAGAGACGGATTAGGCCATAGATAAAATGTCGGGAAGACATTCACATCTAGATGCCATTTGAAGTCTTGGGATTAGACAAGTCTCCTATTCTGCTTGGACAAGCCAAATATAAAGAGACATTAGAGACATGACATCTTAGACTGGAAGACACATTAAAGATCCTCTAGCCCAACTCTACTACTTTATAAACATGGACAATGAGGCCAGTGAGGTTAAGAGCTTTCTTCGTGGTCATATAGTCAATTGGAATCTAGGATTTCCATACCTGGTTGAGTGCATTTTTGTTTACCTTGTGCTCCTAAAATAGTACAACTTAATTCCAAAGTCATGGCAAATATTTGTTGAAAGAGATAATTACACCCTGCAGTACTGGATTTTAAATAATCAAAAAAAGTTAAAGAAGAAAAGAAACCACAAATCTTTTGCTTTAAAATATTTCACTATCAATTTGAATTCAAGTAAAGCAGCAGCTTGGTTGGCAGACTGGTTGGCTCAGTGAAAAATTAATTAGCAGAAACATTTTTATCCAGAATTTATTGTAGTTGATGCAACCTTCTTTTTAGGAGAGGACTTTAAATTAAAAGACCAATCATTTCTTCATCATGGAGAAGAAAAAAAAAAGCTTGTAATGTAAAATCCCATTTACTGCGTTGTTAAACTAGGTAGTATAATTCCCTGGACTGCTAGGTTTTACACACACCCATGCCTGCACACACACACATTTGCAATTTTATTAGATAAACAGCAAGTGTGTGTCCTGCTGCTAAAACCAAGTGGTGCAGAGGGAAGCTGTGAAATTCAAAGGAACAACCCTGGACACTTTGTGTTGGCACACTTAGAGCAAAGTAAAAGAGGCAAAAGTTGAAAGGGATGTTAACTGCTATCAAATTGAGCAGAAAAGAGCTAACTTAGGCACGGCAGATAAAACAATGTGGCAACAACTGATCAAGAATTCCTTTTATGAAAGTACCTCCGACTTGTTTATGAAACTCTCGACAGCCATATAAGATATTCCAAATAGTGTGTTCCAGATGTTGTGCTGCCTGAGAGCCTTTTCTAAGAAAAAAACAACAGCTGTGCCTTTCCCCCATGTCTGTGTCCAGTAAATTCTGTTACCAATACAATAGGCGACCATAAGCATCACTTAACCTTTTGAACTTCAATTTCCTGATCAGTAAAATAAAGCAGGTGATTGCTTGAGAATCCGCAGGGTCTTTGAGACCATAATTCCAAGACTTGCCAAGGCCAAAATCAATAAAGAGAAGAAAATAAATTCTAAGATAATGGGAGACTAACTTTTTTTTTTTTTCCTCTACGCTTGGGCAGAGCTGTGACAGGCCCTTGGAATGTCATATAACTTTGACCCCTTTCTTTATGCCCCAAATTAAAGTAACTTTTCTTTGGTATTTTGTTGAGTCCTTAAAGTAGTAAACACTATTTTATGTAACTACAACATACAAATCCATCTTTCAAAACTGAGCTCCGATAAACTCTTTGATGCAAATATAAATATAAATAACGAGTATTTTTTTCAAGGTGTTATTAAGATATGGTAGAAGGCTAGCCTAATGTGAAGGCCAGCTCTTGTTGCTGAACAAAATACCACTCATCAAAGCCAGGGGTTGTACCCTTTGAGTAAGAAGGACCTTCTGTTGATGGAAATGCAATCTGTGCGGTCTTTGGAGGGGTGATATCATGCCAATGCCTGACAGCAGAGCGCCACAGAAGTCTTCTGTGTGCTGACTGCCAACTCAAGACCAAGGCTTCTCTTCTCATATCTTCCTTAGTTCCACTAATTCTCTGTATTTGGGAGGAAATTAAACTCAACATGAATCTTGAGAGGTGCCTGGGTGGCTGAGTCGGTGGTGTGCCCAACTCTGGATTTAGGCTCTCGTGGTCTCAGAGTCACGGGATCAAGCCCTGCATGGGGCTCCATGCTCAGCGGGGAGTCTGTTTCCCCCCCTCCCTCTCCCTCTGTCCCTCCCCTCCACTCATGCATGTGAGCAATCACGCACATGTACACATTCTCTCTCTCTCTCTAAAATAAACAAATAAATCTTGAAAAAACCAGAAAACAAAAAAACATTAATCCCGATTCCCTCTGTCACCGATGAATGTTGACCCAACTTAATGTCAACTCAAATTTGATGCATGTCAAGCATTAGAGTGGGGAGCTTCCATATTTTCCAGGATTTAGGTGGTGGTTGAACAGGAAAAATTCTTGCTACTATTTTTTGAACAGCCACAATTATTTCATTATTTTATCCCCAGCAACTAACGCTGTGCCTGGTAGGTAGTAGGCACACTATGTATTTGTGGAAAGCTGAGGGAGGGAGGGAGGGAGGGAGGGAGGGAGGGAATGAGTGAGTGAGTGAATGAATAGAATTCCTTAGAGTCTGGTGAGGAACTTTCTGTGATTTGAAGCACAGAGAAGGACTGCATTTACAGTTCATGTAAAAATCCCCCAAACCGGGTCCACATCATATGTCATCTGGGACGTGCAGATAAAGACAATAGTGAGATACCACCACATGCCTAACAGAATGGACAAAATCTGAAACACTGACATCACCAAATGCTGGTGAGGTTGTGCAAAAACAGGAATTCTCTGCCATTCATCGCTGGTGGGAATGCAAAATGGTACAGCCACTTTGGAAGACGGTTTGGCAGTTTCTTACAAAACTTAATATGTTCTTACCATATGATCCAACAATTGTGCTCCTCGGATATTTATCCAAAGGGGTAGAGAATGTCTGTCTATACAACAACCTGCACACAGACGTTTATAGCCGCTTTATTTGTAACCGCCAAATCTTTGGAGTCCCTGGGATACCCTTCAGTAGGTGAATGGATACAGAAACTGTGGTGCATTCAGACAATGGATGATACTCAGCACGAAAAAGAAATGCAGTATCAAGCGAAGAAAAGGCATGGAGGAAGCTTAAGTGCAAATGATGAAGTGAAAGAAGTCAGTTTGAAAAGGCTACAGGCTATGTGACATTCTGGAAAAGGCAAAACGGTGGAGACAGCCAAAAGATCAGCAGTTGCCCGGGGTGGAGGGTCCGAGGAGGGATGAATAGGCAGAGTACAGAGGGATTTTAGGGCAGTGGAGCTTCTCCGTATGATACCATAGTGATGGGCACATGTCATTATACATTTTTCCAAAGCCATAGAACGAATGCTAATGTAAAGTACGGATCTTGGGTGATAACGATGTGTCAGTATACATTTAACAGCTGTAACAAATGTCCCATTCTGCGAGGGGATGTTGATCATGAGGGAGGCTCTGCATGTGTGGGGGCAGGGAGTACGTGGGCGATCTCCCTACCTTTTTCTCAATTTTTAAAAAAGATTTTATTTATTTACTTGCCAGAGAGAAACAGAGAGTGAGCACAAGCACAGGGAGAAGCAGGTTCCTTGCTGGGTAAGGAGCCTGATGCAGGCAGGACTCGATTCTAAGACCCTGGGATCATGACCTGAGCTGAAAGCAGACGCTTAACCGACTGAGCCACCCAGGAGCCCCTCTTTTCCTCAATTTTGCTATAAACCTTAAACAGCTCTAAAAAAGTCTATTTTAGGGGCGCCTCGGTGGCTCAGTCGTTAAGCGTCTGCCTTCGGCTCAGGTCATGATCCCAGGGTCCTGAGATCGAGCCCCGCATCGGGCTCTCTGCTCAGCAGGAAGCCTGCTTCTCCGGCTACCATTCCCTCTGCTTGTGTTCCCTCTCTTGCTGTGTTTCTCTCTGTCAAATAAATAAAATCTTTAAAAAAAAAAAGTCTATTTTAGAGTTTAAAAAATAAATAAATAAATAAATAAATAAATAAATAAATAAATAATACCCAGAAAAGAGGACCTGCTTCCTGAACTCCTTTTCCCCCAAATTAAATGCAGAGCCCAATGCAGGCACCCAATGTCCCCACTGGAGGTCTATATCTGAGTTTATAGACCTTAATTAAACTGCAGGAAGCAAAAAAAAAAAAAATCTGTTTTACTCCAAAGCCTATCCTACTCTCATTTTACTGTTTTACTTCCATTATCCAGGAGTCTCCCAAAATATATTATATATTCACCTCTTCTAAAATGGAAAATATTGAATATGAAATAAACTCGATAATTCAGAGACAAAGTTAGGAACATGATTTCCAGGGTAAAGGAGATTACTGCTCTATGTAGGACTATCTGACTGGATTTCAAACGGCCTTTTTTTACCACAATTCTGCATCCTTGAGCCTGGTACTTTTCCTGTCTTTCGTCACCAGCCATCATGTCAATTTCTAGAGGCCTCTCGATCTCCTTCAAATTAGTTGGTTCTAATTTTCTGTGGGCTAAGAAACTAGGTGACTAGGTCTATTAAGATCATGTCTAAAATGGGAAAAGATAGTTCCTGAATGACAGAGAAGGAAGTTGGAAATAAAATGCACGAGCTTAGGGAGCCAGATCTACAGTGTTCATTTTAACTTCTCAGAGGCCTTCTTTGAGCTGTGTTCTCTATGACTGACGTGGTCGAAAAAATGACCTCTGGACAGGTGAGTTATTGCTACAAAAAAGGCATTGCTCCTTTAAAATGGATAAGAATAGCCGCTAATACTATATTATCTTTGTAGAATGGATTCTTTGTTTAAAAATAAGTGAACATTGGGGTGCCTGGGTGGCTCAGTGGGTTAAGCCTCTGCCTTCGGCTCAGGTCATGATCTCAGGATCCTGGGATGGAGCCCCGCATCGGGCTTTCTGCTCGGCGGGGAGCCTGCTTCCCCCTCTCTCTCTGCCTGCCTCTCTGTCTACTTACAATCACTCTCTCTCTCTCTGTCAAATAAATAAATAAAATCTTTTAAAAAAGTGAACATTAAAAAATAAAAATAAATAAATAAATAAATAAATAAATAAATAAATATAAGTGAACAAAAAAAAAATCCAACTATAAACAAAGGTGGAACAATATACTCTAGGAAAGAAGATCTACAGTGAGTCACATCATGTGAATAACTAAGTTGATAGGAAAATAGATGTTGTTTTGCTCCTAACACTGAAAAGTCAATAAGCAGCAAATGAACTTCAGAGCAGGAGGGCCAATATTCATTTAGATGTCTTTTGTAATTAAAACAGAACAACCAAATGAAACAAAGCACTAGTGGTGAGCACTATGCCTAAAAGGGTTACGTAGGCTCGGGAACAAATTGGTGTATAAACAGATCTGTAAAACTTATTCATGAGACATCAATAGCTCATTAATGGAGAAGAAGAAGAAGAGGTTCCTTCATTCAGGGGAGGTTCCATTATTTTAGAATTCTGTCATTTCAAGTACAGTAAGGAATTCAGAAAAGACAAACTTAGGGTAAAATATTTACAACACCAAAATGGGAAGAAAATTCCTAAAAGCTCAGATATTTATATTCTTGGTAATTGTTCGATAAAGACTTACTAGCCTTTTTGTGGTTTTACTGCTGCTCATTCTTCACCTGCCCCGTGATAAATACATCTCCTTTACCTTCGTCCTTCAGGATTTCTTACGAAGATCTGCAGGTGACCATAAGGATATTTCATTTTAGACTATAGGCAGCATCTTATCTTTTAAGCCCTCTTGGATTCTAAACCCACTTTACATACCGGAGATGTGCAGTAGGTCTTATTTTGTATGCCAACTCCTATCATTTGAGAATGTGCTACATTTGGAAAGCTTCTGAGCTCCTGTTTGTGCTCAGCAGGAAGGAATCCTGTGGTTGATTAATTATGCCTGCCATGGGCAAGTAGAGATGATGGAAATACGCATGCCAAAACTCAACACCCCATTCCTGAGCCCTACCTACAGGAAACCCAGAGAGGCCTGGGTCATGCTAACGTTTGTCTCTTCGGACTGGGCTCTCTGTTAAGCAGACAGATGAGCTGCCTCTATCCAATACTTGCTTATGGACCACATCAGTACTCTGTTTCTGCACTTGTTTGTTTTCTTTGTTTTTTAAGATTTTATTTATTTATTTGACAGAGAGAGACGAAACGAGAGAGGGAACACAAGCAGGAGGAGTGGGAGAGGGAGCTGCAGGCTTCCCACTGAACAGGGAGCCTGATGGGGGCCTCGATCCCAGGATCCTGGGATCATGACCTGAGCCGGAGGTAGATGCTTAAGGACTAAGCCACCCAGGCAGCCCTCGTTTTTGCATTTGATGAGGACAAAGGGTTGAAGTGTTTCTTGATCACTTGGTGACCATATTATATATAATATAGACATACTTTTAGGTGACTAAAGAATATTTAATACAAATATGCTTTTGTATTAATACCAACACACACACACACACACACACAGAAAACCAATCTCCCTCCTCTGAATATTTTTGATTAAATCATAGAAAGCAAGTTTTCAACTAGATGATGAAGGAGAAAGACTAACAACATTGATCAAAAGGAAATACTATGATTCATGTCATAGTAACAAGTCAGCCATATAATTCCACAAAACCAAAGGTACATTTGACTAAAACCTACTTGGAAGGGAGACAGCTCTTCAGAAGAAATTGAAGGAGGAAAGAAAGAGAAAGAAGAAGAAATGTTCAGATATTCAGTGTTTCAAGGAATGTTGGCTTCCTGCCCTCAAGGAACTTACAGTCTAGTTTAGACTGGTACAGATGTGTACCTAAGCCATGCGTGGAGGTTTAAAAAAAAAAAAAAAGACAAGTGTACACAGATATTTTAATATTGAAATCTCCTATCTTCTTCTTTGATAGTCCTGTTCATGATCTTGTCATGCTCTGGTAAGTGGAAGTTTCTTCCCAAAAAGTCTAGCACACTTTTCTTAACGAACACCATCATTGCATTTTTTGATACCCAGAAAAGCTCAAAAGAACTATGTCACTCTAAGTAAGCAAGGTAAACCCTCACTCTCTGCTGTGCCACTTAAATGGGTTTTGTAAAGCATGGCTTCATAGGTGATGGACTCTCTTTTCCATACTTATTTTGTCTTCTGGTTAAGCACTTTGAACCATTAATGACTAGCCAAAGTGTATGTGTGGTAAGGCTGGACCTAATTTCAAGGGAAGAGTATCACCAGGGATTTTAAATGTCAGTTTTTCAAGACTTGGAGGCACCGTCATGGAAGCAGTTGAGGAAACAGAGTGTAGATCAGCAGACTATTGGGACTGGTGGAAGACCTTTGACGCTGTGAATGGCGTCATGAACATTGCTGCAGCCTGGGATGGAGACAAATTGGTGGTGGGTGGTTTGTGCTCATTCTGAGGATTTGGCAAGAACAGCCATGAGGTTTGCAGCATGATGATGTGTGATGCTGGGCACACAGCTCCATGGGGACCGGGCTTCAATCACTTTCCATATTGGCTGGGTAGCAGTACTATGTCTGGAAAAGCAGCCTCCATGATTAATAAGTTTGTGAGTAATAGGATCATTGAAAGTAGACTTACAAAGCATTTCCAGTTTGTTTTGACATATAGGATATCTTTGGACCTGCTTTAATAAATGTATTTTAAAATGTAGTGTAACTTACAGGTTCCATTAATTATATAGTCTACCACCTAAATGGCTTGAACACAGTTTGTTTTCTAAAGTGGGTTTAATATTTTCCTCTGAAATGTTTTTAAGCCATTCATTTCCATGACAAACCCTGTAATACAAAAGTAATCTCTGAGCTGATCTCTGACCGGATCCTGGAAAATTTAAAATCAGCAGCATCTAAATTAGCGGTCATGCCAGCATCAGTCATTAATCTCTTTGTAAAACGGCTATTTTTCTGTTTAAAATAAATAGTAAAATTGTGTTTTTGTAAGTCAGGGTTTAAATTTGGAAAGGGATATATGATCCCTTTAAAGAAGATCGTCTGCTTCAGAAGGCAGTCTCTATTCCATTCTGGGTTAGAGATGGTTACCAAGGAGACAGCTCAGCATCATCAGTAGGCCTATAGGATCAGGACTCTAGTGGGCTCTCAGGAAATGCTTATAGAGAGAAAAAGCAAAGAATGAAGGAAAAAAAAAGGAAGGAATGGTGGAGGGTGGGAAGACGGGCCTTTTTCTATTAGAAAAGAACATTACGATGGTTAATTTCATGTCAACTTGGTTAGGCCTTGGTACTCAGATGTTTGGTCAAACATTATTCTAGATGTTTCTATGAAGGCATTTTTAAAGATAGGATTAACATTTAAATCAGTAGACTGTGAGTAAAGCAGATTACCTGCCACAATGTGGGTGGGCCTCATCAAATCAGTTGAAGGTCTTAACTGAAAAGGACCGACCTCTTTCTAGGAAGAAAGAATTCTGTCAGAAGACTGTCTTTGGAATCAAATTGCAGCATCAACTCTTCCCTGGGTCCCCACTCCTGATGGACGGCCTTCTCTCTCCCAGCCTGCACCAATGGCCTCATGGAGAGTTCCATGTGATTACTTGGAGGAAGAGAACATGTGGGCCTTGTTTACAATAGTTTCATGTGATATGTAGTCAGTCCCCAAAAGCAGACAGCTGCAGCACTTGAGCCCCTTTCTGGGACATCTGTGAAGGGCAGTGTGAGATGAGATACCCTCAGGGGGCAGAACTTGGAGCAGTGCTCTTGATTGCCCATTTTACTTGGAAGGAGAAATGTCCAGACACACAATTAGATATGGATTCATGGTCCATGGCTGTGTGAGGTTTGACTCAGAAGGGTTATGATCGGAAATCTGGTGAAGATTGGTCTAAAGAAGAGCTATGTGGGCAGACCACTCTGAATGGGTAAAAAAATGTTAGAATATCTATGTCCCATATGAATCCTCGCCAAAAGGTGACTCCCAGCAGAGAAGGATTTTAGTGAACCAGTGGCTAGGATGACTGGTTCTGCAGATGCCATTCAGTCTCTTTCCCTGCAGCCAGTCTTGTCATTGACCAATGGGTTCATGAACAAAATGGCCAGGATGGCAGGGATGGGTTCAGTAACAAGGACTTTCACATGCCAAGGTTAGCCTGGTGACCACCATGGCTGCCGAGACCAACACCAAGTCCCTGATACGGCATCCTTCCCCAAGGTAATCCACCAGCTACCCGGTTGATGACATTAGCCAGCTTCCATCATGGAGGGGTGATATCCTGTCTGCAACAATGACTCCACTAAACCGGAAGTTAAGACAGTCACCCAAGTGCTTTGGGCTCCTCAATGCTTCTGGATCAACAGGCAAAGAAGGAAGTTCTGTGCTGAATGGAGTAATTACTCCTGGTTACCAAGGGAAAATTGGACTGCTGCCCCACAATGTAGGTAAGAAGTCTACGTCTGGAGTACAGAAAATCCCACAAGGTGTCTCTTAGTCTCACCATGCACTGTGATTAAAGTGGATGGAAACGACAGCAAGTCAACTGTGGCAGCACTATTAATGGCCCAAACCCTTCAGGAATGAAAGTGTGGGTCACCCACCAGGTAAAGAATCATGACCCGTGTTTGCTGAAGGCAAAAGAAATACAGAATAGGTACTAAAAAAAGTTATTTATAAATACCAGCTATGAGAACGTGATCAGCTACAGACACAAGAAATGTCATTGTTACATTATAAATGTTTATATGTACAGTTATAGAGAGATGTATAGATATCAATTATCTTTGTTTTCTTCTCCCTTATTACCTTATAAGGTAACAGAAAGTATACTGACTTTATATCATAGTACTTATTTATTTATAAAGATTTTATTTATTTGTTTGACAGAGAGACAGCAAGAGCAGGAACACAAGCAGGGGGAGTGGGAGAGGGAGAAGCAGGGTTCCTGCCGAGCAGGGAGCCTGATGTGGGGCTCGATCCCAGGACCCTGGGATCATGACCCGAGCTGAAGGCAGACATTTAACTACTGAGCCACCCAGGTTCCCCATATCATAGTATTTAAATATTGTTAATTTTACATCATAGTATTTAAATGACAGGATATCAAGGAGAAGATTAATACCCCCTAAGGACTTTGTATCCTTTTCTGGGGTAAGGGTTACTATGACTTCAATTGTACGCCAGGATAGTTGTATCATGTCAGGTGCGGCTATGACCTTGTCATTGTCTTTATTTGGAGATGAAGTATGATTTAAGGGATGTGTATGGGTGCCAAGTGCACAAGGGTGGACACAGGATGGTTAATTTTATGAGTCAATACACACATATCTATACACATCCTACTGATTCTATTTCTCTGGAGAACCCTGACTAATACAAACAGGATATAAAACCCTATCATACTGATCTAACTACATCCTACATATCTATAAGTGCCTCCTTTCCTGGTGGTTGTTATATGGAAAGGAACACAGTGCAATGGAAAGCTTGAGGAGAAACAAGGTTTTAGTGGGTGTAGCAGCAAGAAGGCAGAGGTAAGGCTCTCCTGCTAAGAGGCATCCCAGCTCCCACTCAAGGAAGTTCAGGATGAGTCTTAGAATTTTTTTAAAGATTTATTTATTTATTTATTTGACAGAGAGAGAGAGAGAGAGAGAGAGAGACATCAAGAGAGGGAACACAAGCAAGAGGGAGAGGGAGAAGAAAGCTTCCTGCTGAGCAGGGAGCCTGATGTAGGGCTCAATCCCAGGACCTCGGGATCACAACCTGAGCCGAAGGCAGATGCTTAACAACTGAGCCACCCAGGCACCCCCAAGTCTTAGATTTTTAATAAAATGAAGGATGAACCCACCAGTCTCAACCTTGCAGCAGGTAGGTGGGAGCAGAGTACCCCCACGCCCTGGAAAGCCCATCTCTTTCATTAATCCTACCAGACATGCACACAGACCCCCATGATAGTGACTCTGAGAATCAGGAGACAGGGGAAAGCTCTGGTACTAGTCAGGGCAGCCAGAAGCTTTGACTGGAGGTATAAAGACTCCACCAACTGAAAAAAATTGTCTATAAAGCTTTAAGACTAAAACAGGGGCACCTGGGTGGCTCAGTGGGTTAAAGCCTCTGCCTTCGGCTCAGGTCATGATCTCAGGGTCCTGGGATCAAGCCCCACATGGGGCTCTCTGCTCAGCAGGGAGCCTGCTTCCTGCTCTCTCTCTCTGCCTGCCTCTCTGTCTACTTGTGATCTCTCTCTGTCAAATAAATAAATAAAATCTTTAAAAAAAAAAAAAAGACTAAACAAAGATGAGCAATGATTGATAAGACTCAAGTTTGGGTGAGAAATGTAGCAAATGTACTTAGGTATATATTTTCTTTCATAATTTGCTCTGTGGGGCTATCTTCTTTGCTTTTTAACGTTTGCTATCTGTTTTAATAAAGAGATCACTTCTTTGTAAAAAGAAGTTATAATTAGGTTGTAAAATAAATTAATCTTTTGACTAATCATACCTTCGGGAGATCTGGGGTTTTTAGACTGTAAAGCGCTAATGTAAGAATTGTCACTTATATGGCGGCCACTTACCCTAATCATATGCAAAGTACTAACAGGAACTAAACAATCTTTTGAGTGCTGAACTTACAAACTCAACCCCATAAAGAGAAAGAAAGAGCATAGTGCTGAAACTGTATTAAAGTTTCCGTGTCTGTGAACTTCAGATGCTGCACTGGGTCCCCATTACCAATGATTATAACCCAGTGCCACTCCAGACACCCTATCTGGGATTGTGAGCTTTTTCGAGTATGAAGAATCCCTATAACATTTCCACAATTTCCAGGATCCCCTATAGAATGGTAGCCCTATTTTAGTTTCTGATGCAAACACAGAATGACAAAAGGTTGCCTAGAATTTGGAAGTTATTTTAAATGAATATGCATATTATTACCAATAAACAATTGCATATAGGGGAGCAGTAGTTTCCACACGGGTGAGCGCCATGATTTGGTAGACTGAGTCTAGGTGAGTATATGGCTTCATAAGCCCTTTGTAGTAATTCTTCAATAGCCTCAGGGCTCCTCCACCACTGATTTAGGTAATGGGGTGTGAAGCCTCTCGATAACCCATGCACCTTTAAGGTCTCTGTATATCTGACTAGAACAAAGGCAAGCTCCTCCCCGTGGATCCCGGTTACTCATCCCGGCTACTCATCCCGGCTCCCACTGACATTCTCAGAGATCTCACTGCCTCTACTCATACCCACCCCCTCTCCCAATTCAAATCCATGCTCCACATCACGGCCTGAAACACCTTTCTAAAAATCTAGATCTGGTCTGGCCACTTCCCCCCTCAAACGTATTCATGGCTGTTGTGACCAAGAGCAGTGGTCCTCAAACTTGAGTTCTCAGACTCATTTGGAAGACCTGTTAAAACACAGATCGTGGGGCTCCATTCCGAGAGTTTTGGACTCAGTTAGTCTAAGGTGGGGACTAACAATTTGCATTTCTGACAAGTTTCCCTGGTGTTGGTGATGGTGCTGGTCTGAGCATAAGGCTTGGAGAAACACTGCCCTAGAGGGTAAGACCCAGACTCCTTAGTATAACAAAGTAGGTTCTTCACAATCTGGACCCTGACATCCCTCAAATTTCATCTCCTGCCTGGTCTGCCTTTCCCTCTTATCCACTTGTCAAATTCCTACTCGTCCAAAGCTTAAGTATCACCTTTGTCTCAGGGCACCTTCTAAGCAAAATTAGTCAATTCATCTTTGAAGTCCTCCCTGACTTTGTACACGTGTCTGCACCACACTTCTCTGGAAGCAATTGCTTACGCCTGTCTGCCTCACCCAGGAGATGGTGTGCCCCATGAAGACAGGGAACTGGTCGTCCACCCTGGTGCTTACAGCCCCAGAACATAGTAGGTGCTCAATAAATATTTCTGCATGCTTTTACATGAGTATAAACAGCAAATGCACACCATTTAAAAGACATTGTGTCTGAGGCAGTTAGAAACCCTGCACCCTGCTGGCTCCCACTGCTATGATGAGACTGTTGTCAGTGACTCAGAGTTCAAGATGCTGCTTGTAGGAAAAAAAGTAATACGTTGTTAACACCCTGCAGCTCTTCACGACCCTGATTAAAAAGAACATAGACACACACACACACACACACATATATATATCACGCATGCAAATCAAATGAAGAAACACATGAAACCTTTACTGGAATCTAAGATTAATTAGACCAGTACCAAACCAAAAACCTGTGCTTGGCTCTGGAATTCTGTATGGTTTGGTGACCATCAGAGATGACTCCACATTCATCCCAGTGACACCGGAGCTAAGCAAGGGCAACTATATTCTAGTGATCCTTTCCATACGCCTCTTATGAATTCCCAGATAATAAAGCTGAGAAACATCGCAGGGAATTCTCAAATGATAGAACAAGTGGAGTATAGCAATAGGAGACAGAGGAACTTTTTAAATTTTTGAGATTCTGACTGGCCATGAGGTGATGAGAAAAAAAAAAAGAGAGAGTCTTTGAAAACATCTGATACGCCTGCAAATCAGAGAGGACCTTATGTGTGCTGGGTCTTAGGATTATTGTATTATTAGAGACACCTGCCCAATTGAAAATGCACTTCTTCAAACATAAACTGTATTATATACAGAGTCTATCATTTTATTATTGGCTCCTCCATGAAGTAGAGTCTGGTTGATTACTCATTGGTTATTAGAGGATTCTAATATTATAGTTCCACAGAGAGAACTATTCCACACCTGGCCTGTGATTGTCACAACATGTCAATTCCTTGTTCCTTTCTGCTTTCCTACTGTCCTTCCAACTCTCTTGTCTGTATATATTCATACATACACGTCCAAATTTTACATACATACATTCTCATTTTTCAATTACTTCTCTTGACTTTCATAAATTAAATTGTTAAATGCCTCCTCGTTCCCTGATAACAGCTGTCAAATTTTGTTCAACCTTTAACTAGTTGTTATAGGACCCTGCTCATCAGAACGCACTCAGCTTTCAAAAGGGTCCATAGACTTTCGGTTCATTCATTTATTCAATAAATAATGGAGTGTTATAGGTTCTGGTGACCCAGCAGTAGATAAAATAAATATGATTCCTGGTCCCCTGAGCTCCCAGTGTTGTAGGGGAGACCTCCAGTGAACAAATAACTTCCTAAATAAATACAGAATTACCAAGTACTAGTGTCTTGAAAGAAAAGTCTCTCCTATGGGATATTAAGAATGAAGGATCAAATTTAAATGAAGGAAATATGGAAGATTCCATCAGGGCCCTGACTCTTCACACCTCTCTGTATATATAAGCCCTTTGTCATGATTGTTGCTGTCCCTCTCACAAAAGGGGTTCCTCCACTTTTCACCCTTCACCTCTGGCTTTGGCTCTCTGACTTGATTTGACCAATAGGAGGCAAATGTTGGGTCAGTCTTGAGCCTAAGCCTGAGTAGCCCATGTGTTTATACTTGCCTGTTGCACTTCTCCCCTTACCCTGAGAAGAGCATGTCCAGGCTAGTCCACTGGTCCAGCAGGAGGAGAGATACCCAGAGGGACCAGACCCTGCTAATGGGTCCCAGTCACTTCCAGTTAAAAGCAGAGCCCTCCACCATTCCACAGGCAGGGGTGTGAGCCCAGCTTATATCAAATGACTCAGCAGACCCACAGGTGCATGAACAGCAATAAAAAAATGATTATTTTTTTCAGCCACTGAGTTTTGGCATGGTTTGTTACACAGTGATAGCTAACTAATGCAGGGCATCAGGGAATTCTCCAAGAACGTGACATTGGGCTGCGATATTAAGTAGGTATTAGACAAAGGCTCAATGAAGGAAAGAGGGTCCAGAAGACTTCAGGTGAGAACAAGCTAGACACCCTCACACGAACACAGGAAGCCTTATGGTTGGGCGAGGGGAGTGGGCTGAAGACAGAGACAAGTGATGCCTGGCCAGATCACACAGGCCTTAGGAGAAACCATATGAGATGGTCTTCTTAGAGAATTTAAGATGGAATTTTGACACTGAATTCAGAGGAGAGCTATTTGTAATCAAGAACATCAAAATCAAAGGATTGTTGTCTTCATTATTATTGCTCTAGAGCTGCACTGCCCCATAGGGTAGCCACTGGTCACATAAGGCTACTCGAGTTTTATTAAAATAATAGAAAATTAAAAATTCATTTCCTCGGTTGCACTAGCCTCATTTCAAATGCTCGATAGGCTAGTGGCTACCATATCAATAGCACAAATAGAAGACATTTCCATTAGGGGGAGAGTTCTATTGGATAGTATATTCATTTCTTATTACTGTGTAACCAAGTACCACAAACTTAGGGGCTTAAAACAAGACAAATTTATTCTCTCACGGTTTCCATAGGTCAGAAGTCCATGTGCACTTTGCTGGGGTCTCTGCTCAGGGTCTCACCAGGCTGAAATCGAGGTGTGGGCTGGGGTCTCCCCTGAGGTTTGGGGTTAACTCACTCACTGGTTGTTGGCAGAATTCATTTTGTTGTATCTGTACCATCCAGGGACTGCTTGCAGCTCCCAGAAGCCCCCTGCACTGCTCACCATGCATTTCTCTCTCCTCAGGACCTGAGGAGGCCGGTAGGATCTTATCTCTTTGGCCCTTCACCTTCTTCTAAAGAGTCTCTTGATTGGGCCAAGCCCACCCAGGATATTTTCCCTTCTGAGAAACTCTAAGCCAATTGATGAGTAACCTAATCAAAGGAGTGATAGCCCATTATACCCACTGGTTCACCCACACTCAAGAAGAGGAGATTGTACAGTGGGAGACTCTTGGGGGCCATCTTAAATTTCTGTCCACCACCGACAGAAGCAATCTAACAAGTAGAACAAGGTTAAATTAATGAATAGCGAAGACAAATGGGGGAGCATTTGGACTCAACGGCACAGGCTTTAGAGCACAGGTGTAATAGCTATTTAAATAATCCCTACATCGAGGAGATCTGTAACAGCCTTCCTGTAATTAGCGGCTGGCAGCAGCTGGGATCGGAGTTCAGCCCCAGCAGTTTCACTCAGAGCGTCTGTGTAACTATTCGGCTGCACGCATCTAGGGGGTACACACACACCCCCTAAAAGCAAAAGTGCATCAACTCACCTTGACAGCCGACACTCTTCTATTCTATTTTCCTGCAGTTACCAACCACCCAGAATTTCTGACCTTCTGCAAGTCTTGGTCTGCAAAACCCGATGACTCCTTCTCGAATGAACTCACTTACTGGCTTGAGACAGCCTGGCTTGGCCCTGAGCTCCTCGGCTTCCAGACACTTGGCCCAGCCGACCTTGGCTCATAGACCTGAAAACAGCCAGATATTCTTGGGCACAGTCCCCACCACTCACAATCCCTGTCTGGCTGCTGCCTGTCCCCCTGGAGGATGTGGGGGGAGGGGAGGACTTGGGAGTATGGATTCTCAGGGAGCAGAGAGGGCGCAGAACAAACACATCCTCCTTTTGACTTGTTTGACCTGAATGTAAACTTCAGTCACTGCTTACAAGGATTCTGTAAGGCTAATTCCCCACTTTTTAAGTGCTAATGAAAAATTATGAGGAATGTATTTATCATTCGACAGAGTGATATCTATATAATTTTAAATTTCACAAAGAACTGGTTTTGAAGGGTTGCATTTAGTTATTTTAAGAAATTCTATTTCGAAGATCTACCTGATTCTACGATGGCCTGGATAGTAGCACTTCCTTTAAAAAAAAAAAGTTCTTTTTTCCTTACAAGTGAATAATAAGTGTTTGCATTCTAACTACAATAAGGGTTTCAACGGAGTGGAGATATTTTAATGCCTTCGGTGGGCATTTATCTTCTTGCCATCAGCACAATAGGACAAAAATGTACCCATATTAGCATTAATAATAAAACCAAGTCCATTATGCAGACTTTCTTGTCAGTTAAATTTGTTGCAGGCTCAGTTTTGGATTCAATTTCATACATTTGGAAGTACTTTTGCTGTCAAGCAAATTTTTGTTTTATCATTTTAATTTTGGAGGTTTTTTTTTTTTTTTTTCCCCTGTCTCTCTCCTGTGTCTGAATTACCTTTTTTAGAGGTTGGAAAATGGCTCTTCCCACTGATAGAGGAAGGGTGTGATTTGGCCAATGTAGAGATTTTCCCTGTGATGTGAATAGAGTTAATTTTAACAGAGCCATTTCATTCTAACAGACTCGCACAGTGCATGCCTTTGCCAAACAGCTTTGTGTATGATCGTCGACTGATGTCAGCACAGTTCTAGAAATAGTATTTGATGGTTAACAGCTGCCACACAGCCAGAAGGGGAACACGAGACATTGTGTTTCAGGAGGGTTTACAAAACTAGTGGCTATTGTTTTATTTATTTATTTATTTATTTATTTATTTATTTATTTATTTATTTATTTCCTTGGCAATGGAAGAAGGGTTTCAAATACCCAGTGTTGGCTTTTTCTTTTCTCTTTTTTTTAACCCCCGGGGGGGTGCACCGTTCCTGGAAGTACTGCAATACCAGGTCGATGCGTGGAGTGGACAGAGGAAGCTCCTATTCCATCTCCCTGCTCCAAAAATCCATTTAATATATTGTCCTCAGATAGAGGACGTGTCAGATACTAAACTGATAAGAACAGATACTACCCAGTGTCGGCTTTTTAAAAAGACATCAATTCCTGCGGCACCTGGGTGGTTCAATTATGAAGCATCTTCCTTTGGCTCAGGTCATGGTCCCAGGTTCCTGGGATGGAGCCCCACATCGGGCTCCTTGCTCTGCAGGAAGCCTGCTTCTCCCTCTCCCACTCTCCCTGCTTCTGTTCCTTCTCTCGCTATCTCTCTGTGTCAAAAAATAAACAAAATCTTAAAAAAAAAAAAAAAAAGGTATCGACTCCTAAGTAGGGCTAGTGGATCCTGGAACTTTGACACTCTATATAATGTAAATAGTGCTCTGGAATAATATTTCATTAATTTAATATAGGCCTTACTCATTTTGCAATTATGGATATGGTCCTCAATTATGGAATAAAGGTTTTTCTTTAGGTCAGGAATTGGCAAACTTTTTCTTTAAAGGGCCAGATAGTAAATATTGTTGGCTTTCTGGACCAAACAGTCTCTGTTGCAATATTGAATGCTACTCTTAACAGGCCTAAAGCAGCCACAGGCAATATGTAAATGAGTAGGTGTGGGTGTGTTTCAATAAAACTTTATTTACAAAACAAGAAGTGGGCCTAACTTGGCCCTGAGCTATAGCTTCCCACCCTTGCTTTAAATAGAAGTGTAGATCTACCACACATTCCCTTGCAGCATTCCAGAAAGGTTAAAGGTACCCACACTCTGTTAAAGGCTTATGAATCAAGTTCCTTGCACACTCCCTGTGGAAACACATGCAGTCCTTTTATGGCCACAGAGGGGTACTTAATTATATATGTATATGTGCTCTACAACCACTCTAATAATGGTCTGAGGGTAACTGAGCAACACATATACTTTTATGAACTGAAAGGATAAAGATCACGATCTCTGGTGTACAATGAACCTGATTTTTCTTCCCTTTCTTATTTTATTTAAGTTAATATCACTCTTAAAGTTTGAATTATCTTGCAAGAAGGCAGGTTCATTAACTCCAGTTCAGCTTGTGCATCATCTTAATGGGACATATTTTGTGATGATGTGAATCACAAAACAGTTCTTTGCTCCAAATGACCTAAATGTTTCATCGAAGTCATTACAAGCGGCGCACACGAGTAAGAAAAAGGATTTTATTATTTAAAGATAACTTACACAGGGGAAAAAAAATCCTGGAAAGAAAAGTTAAAGGATGGCCTAAAAGGAAAAAAATCAAAGAATATGCTGGTTGTAAAATGTTATTGCAAAAACCTTTATATGTCCTCTTTGTGCCCACTCTCAACTATGAGTGTATTACCATGAAAATGACCAATTTGACAGAATACAAAGATGGTCGGGGGAAATGTAACAATACCTTACATTTTATATTTTTCTGCATTCATGTATCACATTTGTTCTAGAAATGCCATTTTAGCCCTTGGCATCTCAAAAGCAAAATGACGGTCTCAAGCTTGAGAATGTCTGCTTCAACAGGATCCTGTCCACGAACAACTTCCCGAGAAGCGGTTATGCTTTCCAAACATGCCTCCTGGTCTAGGCTATATTTTCTTCTAACAGTAGCGTTTCAGAAACTTTCCTCTATTTCCCCTGTCACCGTTTCTTTGTTGTCTTGTCTTTTCTTGTTTCTCAAATTTGTTACTTTCTGGAGATAGAAATGTTATCTATTTGTCTAATGGAATTCAGAACAATTGTAATACTGCGGCCTTTCTTTTGAACTTGGTCTGTTACTTGCCGTCAGTATCTGTGTCACGTAACACCATGGCGTTGCACACAGCAGATGCTATAATGCCATCTTGGTCTTTAAGGAGTTTTTCTTCTAGCAATTTAAGTTGAATAAGTAAATCATTGTACTCTAAGTTATTCCTATCCATGTACATAGTTTATCAAAACTATGCCTATTATTGTGTTACTCATTTCCTAATTGGGTTAAAGCCATCTGTAGATCTCTTTGGCTCTAAGTTATCTGAAGGATGCTGTGTTGTCAGCAACCATTTTTCGATTTACTCTCACATTGTCATGAATAAACATTCGTGGTCTCAATATTGATCGCTAGAATAGCTCAACCCTAAGTTCATCATCACACTCTTCCAATGGCACAGAAGTGTTTTTATGGGCACTCTTCTCTCTCCCAAGCCCTCCATTTCATCCTCTGGGACCCCTGTTACGTGCTAAGCAGATTTCCTAACATATTTCACTACTTCACAAAATATTCCCTCCACTTCCTAATTATATCTGAAACTCGTTCTTTCTTAAGGAAACAGACGCTTTTCATAGGATCCTCAAGAGAACTTGTCCCTTCTCACAGAACTGACATGTGACAGAGCAGGGAGCTGGAGGTGGATGAGGCAAGAAGGGCTTGGTACAGGCACACCTCGGGGACACTGCAAGTTTGCTTCCAGACATGGCAATAAAGTGAATATTGCAATAAAGCAAGTCAAGTGAATTTTTTAGCTTCTTAGCTCATATAAAAGTTATGTTTACACTATACTATAGTCTATTAAATGCACAATAGCATTATGTCAGAAAAAGCAATGTACATGCCTTAATTAAAAGTACTTTGTGTTAAAAAAGGCTTACCATCGACTGAGCGTTCAGCGAGTGGTAATCACTGATTGCAAATCACCACAACAATTATAATAGTTTAAAAGTGTGAAATGTTATAAGAATTACCAAAAATGCAACATAGAGAAATGAAGTAAGCACATGCTGTTGGAAAAACGGTGCTGACAGAATTGATTGGTGCAGGATTTCCACAAACCTTCAGTTTGTAAAAAATGCAATAGCTGTGAAGTGTATATCTGCAATAAAGTATAATAAAATGAGGTAGCTTGAATTTCTTAGCTTCCCATTGTGGCAGCCAAATCATTCCCATATCTTAATGTGGACAATCTTCCTTTTTGAACCTCATGCCATCTAATTATATAGCTTCTTACCATTATTTTTATTTTATTTTTTTAATATTTTTAAAAATTTTTTTAAATTTTAAATTTTAAATTTTTTTAAATTTTATTTATTTTATTTTATTTTAATATTTTATATATTTTTTAATTTTTGATTTTTATTATTTTTTTAAGATTTTATTTCTTTATGTGGCAGAGAGAAAGAGATCACAAGTAGGCAGAGAGGCAGGCAGAGGGAGAGGGGGAAGCAGGCTCCCCACTGAGCAGAAAGCCTGATGCGGGGCTCAATCCCAGGACCCTGAGATCATGACCTGAGCCGAAGGCAGAGGCTTTAACCCACTGAGCCACCCAGGTGCCCTGCTTCTTCCTCTTCTTTATGTCTCTTGCCTACTGGTACGGAGGCCACCATGTTTGGAGGCATAACATAGAGAAAGGATTCATGTAATAATCAATCTAATTCTTCTTTGGTCCCCATTTTCATCAAAGACAGGTCAGTCTCCATCTCTGTCATAGGGTCCAGAGTCATTTCGGGGATCCTTGATTTCTAAGCGGGTAATCATTTTGAATCCTTACCTCACTTTTCATTTACACCTCACCTCCAATGACTTTTATTCCCACATTCATGCATGTGTCATGTTTATTATCATCGAGAGCACGATATTAACTTAATTAAAAAGCCTTCAAGTTCATTCCCAATCAGTCTCTGACTGTCATTACTTTGCTCCCTTTCAAACCATTTACTTTAGTGTTTCTCTCAATTTTGATATCTGCAAACAACTTTATGGCCATGTAGGACACATACAGCTATTCAACTGTAGTTAAGTTGTTTTTAAAAACATTAATCAAAACTTCTAACAGTGGCTAAGGAGATGTCTTATACCAATGCTCCTTCTCAGAAGAATTAGAACGGCTAGATAGAATATAAACACACATACACACACCCCTAATATCTGAAGATATCACAGAAATATCAAAGCAGATATAATAATAAGCAGAGATAATTTGTAGAATCAAAATTTGAATAAGAAGAAAACTAAGAGAGGTAAGCCTGGTATTTGAAGTGGAGTATGGTTGAAAGAATGATAAGATAAGCAGAGATATTATTAGTCTCATAGATTCAAGAAGTGTTACAACCACCCAAGAAATATATATGTATAACATACATATATTTATATATTACTATATACAGGTATAGTAAAGATGCTAAAAATGAAAGACAAAGAAGACAGTCTTAAAAGCATCCAAAGAAAAAGAATATATTAGTTTCAAAGAGGCAATACTATAAGACTTACAGCTGACTTTTCAACAAAACAATGGAATCCAGAAGAAAGTAGAATCATACATTCCAAGTGCTGAAATAAAATACCGCTAATCTAGAATTCTATGCCTAGCAAAAATTTTCCTCAAAAATGAGACTAAAATAAATACATTTCAGACAAACAAAAACTGACACCGTTTTTTTTTTAGCAGTGGATCTGCTCTATGCAAAAATGAAAGGGAGATTTTTAAGAAGGAATAAGACCCTAAATGGTATCTGCAAGAAAGAATGATAAACACATGAATAAATTTAAATATGTATTTACTGTATGGAGTAGTAATAACAATGTCTTTAGGGCTTGAGATTCATATATATATATATAATATATATATAATATATATATAAATATAAATTGTATATGTATAATTAATTACATATTATATTACAAATATATATATATATCTGGCAAAAACAGTCCAAAATGTGAGGAATAAATGGAGTTAATGTGTTTTAAGTTTAAAGCATTATCAGAGAAGAAGTAAAAGTAGTCATTTATATCATACTTTGAACAAATTTAAAATGCACATTGCAAAATATAGGACAACCACTAAAAAGAATAGTGGTTATTTATACATTAAAAATGCATAAATAACAAGCAAACTGGAAAAGTAAAAATGTAATAATAAAATGGAGTTAATTAAAAAGAAGACAAAAGAGGAGAGAAAATAAAACAAAAAAACCATGTAGGATAAATAGAAAACAGGTGGTAAGATGATATATTTAAATCTACATCGTTCAGTAATTACATTAAAAGTAAATTGATTAGAGGTGCCTGGGTGGCTCAGTTGGCTAAGTGTCTGCCTTTAGCTTAAGTCCTGATCCCAGAATCCTAGAGTTGAGCCCTACATTGGGCTTTCTTGCTTAGTGGCAGCCTGCTTCTCCCTCTCTCTCTGCCTGCTGCTCTGCCTACTTGTGCTCTTTCTCTCTCTGTCAAATAAATAAATAAATCTTAAAAAAAAATAAGTCAACTACATTTTCTAATTAAAAGTCAAAAAATTTCATACTAAATTAGAACATATTGCTTACATTAGTCACATCTTAAGTATAAAGGTACAGAAAGGTTGAAAGTAAAAAGATGGAAAATTATATACCCTGCAAACACAGTGAAAAGAAAGTACTGTAACTATTTTAATATCAGTCATAGTAGACTTTATTTTTTACATTAAAAATTTTTTTTTAAGATTTTGCTTATTTATTTGATAGAGAGAGTGAGAGAGAAAGCATGAGGGGGGAGGGTCAGAGAGAGATTAGAGTCCCCGCTGAGAGAGAAGCTCAATGCAGGGCGTGATCCTGGGACTCTGGGCCAGAGCCAAAGGCGGACTCTTAAACAACTGAGCCACCCAGGTATCCCCAAAAATATCTTACTTAAGTTCAGTTCAGTTAACATACAGTGTATTGCTAGTTTCAGGGGTAGAATTTAGTGATTCATCAGTTGCATTTAACACCTAGCGCTCATTACAACAAGTGCCCTCCTTGATGCCCATCACCCAATTACCCCATCCCCCTACTCACCTCCCCTCCAGCAATCCTCAGTTTGTTTGTTTGTTTGTTTGTTTGTTTTTAAAGATTTTATTTATTTATTTGACAAAGAGAGAGACAGCAATAGAGGGAACACAAGCAGGGGGAGTGGGGGAGGGAGAAGTAGGCTTCCCGCTGAGAAGGGGAGCCTGATGCAGGGCTTGATCCCAGGACCCTGGGATCATCACCTGGGCCAAAGGCAGACACTTAATGACTGAGCCACACAGGCGCCCCTAGCAATCCTTAGTTTGTTTCTTACAGTTAAGAGTTTCTTCTGGTTTGCCTCCCTCTCTGTAGACTTTAAAGCAAAAAGCATTACTGGAGAAGAGGGATAGTTAGTTATAGATCTCTATATGACAGAATTCAAATGAGAAACAGACAAATCCATAAAGATAAAGGAAAATTTTAATATTCTCCACTCAGTAACTGAGAGAGCAATAAACAAAAAAAATTGGTAAAACTACAAAGCCTTTGAACAGTATGGGTTAAGAAATCCAATGAACATATAACAAACCTAATGAACATATTTATCCAACCATTGCAGAATACACATTCTTATCAAACACATACAGAGAATTTACCAAAGTTGTTTATATGTTGTGTCACAAATTTAAAAAAATTAAAATCATACCACATTCTTAGGCTGCCATTAAATAGACTCACATTAAATAGAAGTTAAAAATAAAAAAAAAACTAGAAACACCTAAAATATTTAGAAACTAAACAGTATACCTTCTGATTAGTACAGGTTAAAAAGAAAGCACAATGTGAAAGAAAAAAATATTTTGAAATGAATAATAATAAAAATGTAACCTATCAGAACTTGTAGGACATGTCTAAAGCAGTGTTTAGAGGGAAATTTTATCCTTAAATGCATATATTTGAAAAAATAAAAAGACTAGAAAATCAATTAGTTAAGCAATTATCTCAAGAAGTTAGGGAGGACCACCTAACTGGGTGCTTATATGCTTAAGCATCTGACTCTTGATTTCGGTTCAGGTTATGATCTCAGGGTGATGAGATGGAGCCCCACCAATGTGAGATTTAACCCCCCATGGGGCTCCATGCTGGGCTCTGCACTGGGCATGGATCTGCTTAGGACTCTCTTTCTCCCTCTCCCCCTGCCCCTCCCTCCCATGCACGTGTGCACTCTCTCCCTCTTAAAAAAAAAAAGTTAGGGTACCATACATAGTATAATAAACCCCCAAAAAGGAGAAGGAGAGGAAAAAAACAGAAATAGAAGCAGGAATCAATGAAATAGAAAACAAACATACAATAGAACCAACATGGGTTAAAAAAAGAACCAACACGGTTCTTTCAAAATTCCAAGAAATATGCCCTAGAAATAATGAGCAAGAAAAAAAAAATAAAGAAGAGGCACAAATGGCAAATACTAGTTATGAAGAGGTAACATCTCTACAGGCCTTACAAATGTTAAGAAAATAATAAAAAAACATTATACCAATAGATTTTAAAACTTAGAATGAGATATACAAATTTGTCAAAAAACAAAACTTACCAAAATTAACACAAGAAAAAATAGAAAATCTGAACAGTCCTATATCTGCTATCGAAATTGGATTTGTTATTTATATGTTTCCCACAAAGAAAATTCCAGATGCAGCTGGTTTCCATGGTGACATCCACCAAATATTTAAGGATGTGCTAATGTCATTCTTACTCAATAGCTTCCAGAAAACAGAAAAAAACACTTCCCAACAATACTTTAAAAAGCCAACATAACCTTAATACCACAACATAAAAAGTACATTATGAGAAAACAAAATCTGAGGAAAATCTTACTCATGAACATTGAAAGAAAAATACTAAGTGATATACTAATAAATTGACTCCAGTGATATGTAAAAATGTGATACATGTGATGAACAAGTTGAGTTATTTAGGAATCAAGAGTATCATAGCATTGGAAAATCCATTAATATAATTCTTCACATTAACAGAATAAAAGATTAAAGTCATAGGATAGTTTCTTTTCTTTTTCTTCTTCTTTTTTTCTGCTGGGAATAGGGAAGAGCTCAAGTAGGGGGCAGAGGGCAGAGGGAGAGAGATAATCTCAAGCAGCCTCCTCACTGAGCACAAACCCAATGTGGGGCTCCATCTCATAACCCTGAGATCATGACTTGAGCTGAAATTAAGAGGTAGACACTTAACCAACTGAGCCACCTATGCATCCCCGTAGGATAGTTTCTTTTTTTTTTTAAAGATTTTATTTTTGTTTATTTATTTGACAGAAAGAGAGAGAGCACAAGCAAGGGGAGTGGCAGAGGGAGAGGGAAAAGCAAGCTCCCCACTGAGCAGGGAGCCAGATGCGGGGCTCAATCCCAGGACCTGGGATCATGACTTGAGCTGAAGGCAGATACTTAACCAAGGGAGCCAGCCACCCAGGCTCTCTCCCCTGGATAGGATAGTTTTAATAGATAAAGCAAATCCATTTCACAAAATTCAATATCCAGTTACACATCTTGAAATATTTAGCAAACTAGGAATAGAAAGAAACTTCCTTCAGTCTTATGTTGTGTATTTATTTAAAACAAATAAACAGCCCTACGGCAGGCATATTCAATGATGGCATGCTCAAAATTTTCATTTGAGATTGGGAACATAGTGATTTTTGCATATTATCCCCATTTCCAGTCAACATTATACTGAAAGGCTTAGCTAGTTCAAAAAGACTGGAAAAAGAAATAAAAGGTACAAATATTGGAAAGGAAAATAAAAATGTGTCATTATTCCCAGAAAACATCATTTTATATGTATAAAATTAAAAGAATTCTTCATTGTTAATTACAATTAATAAGTGATTTTAGCAAAATGTCTGGATGTAAGTTTATTATTCAAAAATCAATTTATATTTCTACAAAACGGCAATAAGCAATTAGAAATTGATAGTAAAAAAAAAAAAAAAGGCACCTGACTTCATATGAACAAAACTTGACCTCATATGATCAAAATAATTTGAGGTAAGTTATAGACCTAAATATAAAAACTAAATAATAATAACAATAATAATAATAATTTATAATAATAACAAAGCTTCTAAAAGACAACATAGAAGAATATCTTCACGACTTTAGGTGAGGAGAGATGTATTTAAAAGACTGATAAACTGCATCACATAAAAAATTACAATCTAGAGACACCAAAAAAGAGAGAGAGAGAGAGAGAGAGATACCAGGAAAAGACTAAATGAGCAAGTAATAAAATGAGCAAAGATATTTCCAATATATGTAACAGACATAGTACTTGTATCCATTCAAATCAATAGGCAAAAGTCAGGCAAAGTAATTAAAAATGAGTAAAGACGTGAAGTAGTGGAGCACAAGAAGACATTCAAATTGTAAATAAGCAGGTAAAAATGAGCTCAACCACATAACCCATTAAGGAAATTAAAATTAAAACCACAGATAGATAAAGGGGATTAAGAGTACACTTACCCTGATGAGTACTGAGAAATGTATAGAATTGTTGATTCATGATATTATATACCTGAAGCTAATATAACACTGTATGTTAATTATGGTTATATTATAATAATAGTAATAAATTTAAACCATAATAAGGTACACTACATCAGAATAAATGGATACTGAATTTTGTGAAATGCTTCTGCTCTACAAATTGAAACTATCCTGTGACTTTAATCCTTAGTTCTGTTAGTGTGGAAATTACATGGATAGTTTTCAAACACTGAACCAGACTTGCATTTCTAAATGAATTCAACTTATTCATTACATGTATCACATTTTTACACATCTCTGGCGATTACTAGTATTTTTGTGTCTGTGTCCATTAATAGGATTGTCCTCAAATACCTTAAATTAAACAAACAACAACAAAAAACCTGATTATACCAAGTGTTGGTAATGATTTAGCCCAATGGATCTTCTGAGAAAAATACAGATAAAGGGTATGAACTGGTATAACTACTTAGGAGTTTGGCATCACTTACTAAATTTATTTTTTTAAAGTTTTTTTAATTTATTCATTTGAAAGAGGGAGAGAGAACAAGAGCAGGGGCAGGGGTAGGGGCAGAGGGAGGAGCAGATTCCCCACTGAGCAGGGAACCCAATACAGGACTCGATCCCAGGACTCTGGGATCATGACCTGAGTCAAAGGCAGACACTTAAAGTTGATGGAACAACCCAGGCAATCTACTAAATTTAAACATACACAAAACCTGAGACTCAAAAACCAAGTCGAAGTCATGCTAGTGACACTGGTATTGTTCACACTCAGTTTCTTTCATTATTATTATTCTTTTATTTCTACAAGATAAGACAAGCATAAATCACCATTACAGTTCATCTCAAAAGTGACCAAGCATTTTGTGGTTTTCTCAGGTAGTTCTGGGTATTTGGGTTAAACACAAAAGGAGAAGGGGGAGCTGGCTGGCTCAGTTGGTAGAGCACGCAACTCTTGAACTGGGGGTCCTTCTCCCATGTTGGGAGTAGAGGTTACTTTAAAAAAGAAGAAGGAGGTAGGGAGAAGTTCTCACTAAAGACTCTTCCCAGTGGCAGAGTCTAGGTTAATGAGCATGCGTAACCAAAAGCCAGAGGTTGGATTTTCCAACTTAGCAGAGAGCGTGAACAGATCCATAATCCACTCATTAGTTTTATTTGTTCTCTGGAAAATATTTGTTCATGTTCTGCTGCAGCATTTAGATGCGACTTTTATTTTATTTATTTATTTATTTATATTTTTAAAAAAGATTTTATTTATTTATCTGACACAGAGAGAGAGAGAGATCACAAGTAGGCAGAGAGGCAGGCAGAGAGAGAGGGAAGCAGGCTCCCTGATGAGCAGGGAGCCCGATGCAGGGCTCAATCCCAGGACCCTGAGATCATGACCTGAGCCAAAGGCAGAGGCTCTAACTACTGAGCCACCCAGGTGCCCCTAGATGTGACTTTTAAATACATCCAATAATACATCTTTTTCTTCTGCCTTCAACAAAATTTTTAAAAATCAGGTGCAAAACTGAGAAATCTTCAAACACTTTGATGAAATCTTTTAGAGTGGAGTTTGGGTTCCTAGGAAAATCTAGTATTTGGTCTTTCACTTTAAGACCTGTGGTGTTGGAGTATGGAGTTTCCTCCAAAAATGAAAAATAGAAGTACCGTACCATCTAGTAATTCCACTTCTGGTTACTTACCAGAAGAAAATGAACATATTGATTTGAAAAAAAATATATGCACCCATATGTTTATTGCAGCTTCATTTTCAATAGCATCCTAAGTGCCCACCAGTAGATGTATGGATAAAGAAGATATGGTGTATACACACACACACAAACACACACACACATATACGCAATGGAATATTATTCAGCCATAAAAAGAATGAGATCTTGGGTGCCTGAGTGGCTCAGTGGTTAAGCCTCTGCCTTTGGCTTGGGTCATGATTTCAGGGTCCTGGGATCGAGCCCCACATCGGGCTCTCTGCTCAGCGGGGAGCCCCTTCCCACCCCCCTCTGCCTGCCTCTGTGCCTACTTGTGATCTCCCTCTCTCTGCCAAATAAATAAATAACATCTTAAAAAAAAAAAAAAGAATGAGATCTTGCCATCTGCAACAACATGGATGGACCAGAGGGTACCATGCTAAATGAGACAAGTCACTTAAATGCGGAATCTCAACAGCAAGACAAGTGAACAAACAAAATAGGAACAGACTCATAAATATAGAGAGAAATTGGTAGTTGCCAGAAGGGAGTTGGAGTGAGGTAAGGGGCTGGGTGAAAAGGTGAAGCGGGTGAAGAGGTACAGATTTCCAGTTATAAAATAAACAAGTCACAAGAACAAAAGGTATAGCATAGGGAATACAGTCAATAATATATAAATAACTTTGTGTGGTGATAGATGCTAACTACACTTATCACGGTGAGCATTTCATAAGGCATGTAATTGTTGAATCACTATGTTGTCCACCTGAAAGTAATACAATAGTGTATGTCAACTCTACTTCAATTAAAAACAAAACAAGAACAGCTGTGGTGTTGGGACCTGAAATGATGAGGGAGGAAAACCAGTTAAGCAAGTCACTTGGTAACATTAAATGTCTTCACTGGCACCATTAGCTTCATAAAGAAATTATTTCATCTCCTCCCCCATTTTAAAATGTTACGGGCGCTTCCCCTACACCCCCAATGGCCAACATACTTTAGCGTGGAAAAGCGAAATATTTACTTACTGTCCATTTTTCTTGTAGCCTGACAAAGAAGTCTGTACTCGGTGGGCTCAGGTGAATCCCATTCATCACTTTCACTTCATTCTTCAACACTTCCACAGTTGGGCTCCCCTCTTCCTTTCGGGCAGAAGTTGGCATGCAGGGGACTGATTTGGGGAGTGCTCTTGAGATGAACACCGGTGGGGGAAGGGAAGGATGGAAGGTTGGGGAGGGGGGAAGCTGAGCTACAGTTTAACCACTACGAGGTGTCAGTCAACTCTGCTGGGAGCTCAGGAACCGGAATGGCCCTTCAGAGTCGTTCTGAGTTGGGGCACTGGGGTTGGACTTTTGTACCATAATGACCAGCCATTGGTTGTGGACTGCCCTGGACAAGGAGCATGACCTTGGATAAGATGGTTCTCTTCAGCCTCTGCTATACAGTCAGGGCAATATGGCACAGCACCCAGGGCCAACACCGAATCCATTCAGGAAGCACGTTATGTCCATCCTTTATGTTCAATGGAGACACAAGGCTTGGGTTGGCCTTTAGAGGCAGCGTCTTTTCTGGAGAAAATAAGTCCTTCAACTCTTTCTTTGCTGTGCTTATAGGTGCTCATCTTTGAATCTCAGGCCCAAAATACTTGGCCCAGTTGAGTTCATGGCTTATGGAATAATTTATATGCTCCCATATAAGGCAAGTGTGTGTTTATAAGGCAATAGTCCATGAGAAAATATAAAACAGAAGCCTTTCGGCAATTTGAATATAATATAAACTTTCAGGAAATGTAGTTGAAATGGCTGTCTACTTATAATATGTAGTTTCACTATGTATATTTAAAATCTCATGTTATAAACTCTCATGCGACAATTTTCTCTAAAATCTTCATATACATAACCATGTCTGTCATCATGGGATTCACTTTTGGAGTTTTCCAGAATTTCCCGGAATGCATCACCTTTGTTTCCATCTAAATTGTTTAAGATACAGCAGTTTTGGAATCTCTGTCTAATAATGGCCTTGGAAATTGTATCTCAAGCTACAATGGCTACAAGTAGCCACTCACTACTTGCAAACTCCACAATGTAATCTTTTAATTAATTGGTTCTTAAAGTTACTGGTCTTTTTTCCTTTTTTGAGACAGAACTGACACATAACTTTGTGTATGTTGAAGGTGTACATGTGGATTTGACATTTATACACCGCAGTATGATTACCAGTGTGGCGTTAGCTAACACCTCTATCATGACATAATTATCATTTCTTTTTTATGGTGAGAACCATTAAGATCTAGTCCCTTTGCAACTTTGAAGCCTATAATACAGGATTGTTGACTATAATCACTCTGCTGTGCATTAGATCTCCAGGACTTATTTATCTCCTAGTTGCAAGTTTGTATCATTAGGCAACATCTCCCTAACTCTACCACCTCTCCGTCCCTGGTGACCACCATTCTCCTCTGTTTTTATGAGTCTGGCTTTTAAAAATTCCACATGTAAGTGATGTCATAGAGGATTTATCCTCATCTGACTTACTGCACTTCTTAAAGTAGTTTTTAAAAGGGTTATTCTCAACAGTTTCCAACACACGTAGGTGGGAGGTCATCTAGTAATTCATAATTACTAGATCTGTGCTAAAGTGTTCTTTTTCTTTTTCACTGATGCCATAACTTCACCTCTCTTGGGATATAAAACCACCAACATCTTCCCCCAATAGCACAATAGCATTTATGATTTGAAATGAAGCAACTTGGAGGACACCATGTAATACGAGTGACTTGGTAAAGATTCTAACTTAAGGCAACAACTTCCTCTCTGAGGGAATATATTGGGGAAGGAGGAGACCTTGCATTATATCTGGGTCTATGCAGCAACCAGTAACTGAATGAAAAACCTTCCCTCTGCATAACTGTTTCCCAAGGTAAACAAATGGACAGCTGCCCTAACTTCCCAATCTCCACGCTTACATTTATCTTTATCTCATCTTCTCTCCAGTGTCAGATGAAACTTACTAAAGGTAAGAAAAAGAAAAGACAGACTCATCATTCAAAGCTGCACACTTTTAGCAAAGACAGATCTAAGTCACACTATTACAGAGAAGCTGGGAACCTGGTAAGACCAAATAAAGCAAATGACAAATTGCTGAGGGGGGCAAAAAAAAAAGAACATGCCCGTGGCATCGCTACTTTATCAGAGAGATCAATGATGTGACAATATCAGTGGGCCTCCTTTATCAGAGAAGTCATTGATGTGGCTCTCAGCCTGGGAGAGTCTAGGTGACCCTGCCTGGCTTGAAAGCCCACGACTGAGCTTGAAGCTTCCTACATCTACCCACCCACCTGAAGGTCCCTGTGCCCCCAACACCGACTCCAACACCAATACCACCGCTGGTTGCTCAATCCAACATGCGAGTATCATTCTTGCTTCATTTGGTCTCCCTACGAAAGGTGAAAATTTTCTGGAAACGTGCTCCTCTCTCAGATTCATTAACTCGACTTCTACACAGCTTTCTTCTTCTCACCAAGCTCTGCCCTTCCAACTTTTCCAAGAAACCCTCTTCTCATGATGTCCCGGGAAATGTTCCCATTCCCTCCAGTTCAGCTGTCTGCCCTCTGCCTAAGAAACTCACACATCCCTGTGAACACAGCCACACAGTTTGCTTTAAATCCCAAATTAGCCACATTCTAGCTAGGGAATCTGGGAAATGGGTGCGATAAAAGGATTGATCTCACAGGACTAACTCTTTCACAGTTAACTGAGATCATACATATAACACGCCTAGTAGTGTCTGGCACATGGTGTAACACAAACTGTCACCTGCTCTTCTTAGCGTCTCTATTTCCAGCCTATTTCTCCATTAGGAGTGATCTTGTGTATTATCATTTAGATTTCCCATAAACACTGCAAACCGAACTGGCCCATTTAAAACTCACCACCCCACTTGTCCACCCCATACACACATACATCTAAATATACTCGTCCTTTGATAACATACTCTAATGTCAGATAGCATCCTTGAAATGGAGAAGTCATTTTCAATACTTAATTTTGCTAAGTTACTCTGTTCTTTTGTTTGAAACCATCACTATCCATACACATGTTCGAGCCAGAGACCATAGCATGTTTCTTGACCCCTCTTTCTTCTTCTGCTCCCAGCATCCTCCCCTGCCTCAAAATTAAGAATTAAGGTAACGGGACACCTGGGTGGCTCAGTCAGTTAAGTGACTGCCTTCAGCTATTATGAAATAAATCACGTGGGAACAAAGATGACAGCAACAGCTCAACCGTTAGACACGTGATGTGAACCTTCAGGAACATGGTTGGGGTTCCAGTCAATAATCAGATGCAATTGCAGGGTCACCGGTCTGCTGGGTGAGACCTATAGAACCTCAACTTGACCCAAAGGAAGAAGCAATCAAAAAAGCCTAAAGACAGGTTCCTCAAAAAGTTCCATATAGAATCGCCATGGGACTCAGGAACTGCACTTCTGGGTATCAAAAGTAGGACTCAAACAGATACTTGTACCCTAGTGTTCAAATGTTCACTGCAGCATCATTCCCAACAGTCACAAGGTGGAAACGGCCCAAGGGCCCATCAACAGATGAAGGGATAAACAAAATTTGGAACATCTACACGATGCACTGTTATTCAACCACAGCAGGGAAGGAAGTACTGATGCCTGCCTTGATATAGATGAACGTCAACAACATTCGTTTATGGGAAAGAAGCCGGACACAGAAGTCACAAACCGTATGATTTCATTTATACACAGGATCCAGAAGAGGTAAATGGCTAGTGGGACTGGGAGGAGGTGGGGGATGGAGAGAAGCTGCTTAATGGATCCAGGGTTTTATTCTGGAGTGACAGAATGATCTGGAACCTAAGATCAAGGAAGTGGTTGACAACACCACCAAAGTACCAGTGCCGCTGAGTTGTCCAGTTTTAAATGTTAATTTTATGTTGTGAAAAACTTCAGGGTTTTGTTTGTTTGTTTGTTTGTTTGTTTTAGTGAAAAAAAAAAAAAAAACAGACCTCAAAGGCAGAGGCAGCCTCAGATCAAGAAGTCAAGCCAGTCCACAGCATAGACCCAAGGCAGGAAATGGGTCTAAACGTGAACCCCGTGTGACCCCTCCCCTTGGTCTGCTCTTTTCGGGATGACTCCATTAAGTAACAAAGAAACCAAATCGCTTTTCAAAATGTCTTCACTTTTACATAATTTTTTTTTTCTTTAAATGTTTTTTACCCAAGGAAAGTGTGCTCAGTTAAGGAAATATCAATACAATATTGATAAAATGGTATCAACGGTTTATCAATAGGAAAAACATATTCATCTCCCATTTTTGGTCCCTGAATTAAACTAACAATGAAATGACTTCGATAGCTATGATACATCATCTCAACTTTCCTTTTGCCTTCCATTCTTCAAGTTATTTCTTAGGCATTCTATCTAGAAGTTTAACCTCTATTTCTCTCCCACAGGCTTATCTCTACAAGTTCCCTCTAACTGCCCTCCCTATGTCTCTATTCGATCCTTGAAGATGTTCTCTCCCATCCCCAGGACATTTGCACATGCTGTCTCTGCTCCATCCACCCTATGCCCACCTTGTCAGCATATGGATCTTTTGGATCCAAGGGGAAGTTTTCCTTGATGACATCCCATCCCCTGACCCAGTCAGATTCCCTATACACACAGGGAGTCCTGGGTTTGTTTTTTCTCCAGAGCACTTAAGCAGTTAGAACTTTACATTTATATGAGTTATTGTTTGATTAATGTCTGACACCTCAACTACAATAAAAGTTCCTAAAGGGCGACACTCATGTTTAGTTTAGTCTGGTATTTTTTTTTAAGCTTTATTTATTTATATGCTATTTTTATTTATTTATTTATTTTTAAAAGATTTTATTTATATATTTGAGAGAGAGAGAGCAAAAGAGAGCATGAGCCGTGGGGAGAGGCCAGGGAAGAGGGAAAAGCAGTCTCCCTGCCGAGCTGGGAGCCCAATGCAGGGCTCAATCCCAGGACCCTGGGATTATGACATGAGCTGAAGGCAGATGCTTAACTGACTAAGCCACCCAGGCGCCCCTAATTTATTTTTTAGAGTAGGCTCCATGCTTAGAGTGGAGCCCAACACAGGGCTTGAACTCACGATCCTGAGATCAAGATCTGAGCTGAGATTGGGAGTCAGATGCTTAACTGACTGAGCTACCAAGGCGCCCCAATCATGTTTATTTTGGTTCAGCATATTCCCAGGACCCATTACCACATACTAAAAGTATGCCTTGTCAGCAGAAGCTTCAAAACAGATCCAGAATCTAACCATTTCTCACGACCTTGTCAGCTATCGGCCAGTGTCTCCCTGGGGCGGGGACACTCCCCTCCCACAAGGTCTTGTGGTCCCCACCCTTTGCCACAACAGCCTATTCTTCACTTAGCAGCCAGAGAGATCTTTGGAAAAAGATCAATTTGATCTTGTGATTTTTCTACAGAAGATCCTCCAGTGCCTTGCCAGCCTTCTAAGAGTAAAATCCAAAATCTTACCTCGTGCCTACGACGTTCTCCCTGATCTTGGCCTTAGCTACCCTGGGGCTACATTCCCAACTTTGTTAATCTGGATTATACACCAACTCGTGACTCTATCCCCATCGACCTCACCAATCAACACCACTCCTCAGTCTTGCTTCTTCCCTTTCAGGAAGCTCGGGGAGAGCACAGTGCCTGAGGGCTGTTATCACCTCCAGGAGGGAGCAGTTCCAGAAAGCTGGAGGAGAGGGCTACGTGAAGTGTTCGAGAACACCACCAGTGAGCCAGAAACCACCCCACAAGGACCTGAACGCAGTCACCTTCCTTCACCCAAGTCTCCTCCTGGGGCTCCCCATTGGCGGAATCCAACTGGCAGCCAGAGAGCACATGGGTGCTCATGAATGTGGTCTGTGCAGATGAGTCTCCTGTCAGAGTCGGGGGCAAAAGGTGGAAAGTAGAGAAGCAAATGGAACGACTCTGCCACAATTACCCGAAACAGCTCCAGATATCTCTCAAGAGATCTTGGCACGTGAACATTCTTCTATCTGGATAGCCTTTTTCTCTCCTGCCCTCTCCCCAACCCTGATGCCCCTTCACTGGGCTAGGTGTCCCTGCTATGCACCAACGACACCCTCAACCTCCCCTTATCGCTGCACAGTAACTACATTAATGATCTTGTTTCTCCCACTGCATGGTAATGGCCTTGAGGACAAGCACCCAGTATGTCAAGTCCGTCATTATTTGCCCAGCCTTATGCCTGTAGTCAGCACAGAGGCACTCACTTTATATTTGTTGAACTAAATAAACCAGAGTTGTTATTTCATTTTTAATCTCTATTTTAGCCGTAGTTATAATACTCACTGACACCGTATTCTTACCATATGTTGGAGCAAAGAATAGACCGAAGTACTAGCTTATACATATTCAAGCCTCAAAGCTACCGCAGTATTTAGTAAATGACAGTATTAGCATTTTAAGTAACTGATTCATAATTTTAACTTTACATGTGTATCTATACACTTATCTACCATGTACATTGAGAGTAAGACACCCTCCTAAACCACTGTTTTCTTATCTGGGATAAAGTAGAGTTTGGCCAGAAGATTTCCATGGCTTCTTCCAATTCTAGATTTCCCAGGTTCTAAGTGAAGGGCTGCGTAATCTCCTGAAACTCAGCATCCACAGTTTACTGTGTTCCCAGCCCACAGCCCAGAGGTTGGCCCAGAGGAAGAAGTCAAGAGCATAGCCCTACTGCTCTATGTTCAAACCCAGTTCAGCCACATCATGGCTGGGCAGTCCAATCACCTTAGTCCCTTAGAGCCTCAGTCCCCTCCTTTGAAAAGTGGGGAGAATGATAGGCTAATGCTTGCAAAGAGCTCAGCATAGACCCCGACTCACGAAAACTGTCACGGAATGTGGGTGAACGGGCGAGCCAACGCATCTGGGATTCTAGACAAATTGCCTAGATCAATAGCAAACTGTGCCTTATTCTTTCAGTATCACACTCTCTAAAACACTGAGTGATTAACATAACTTCCTACTCTCTAGCTCAAAAGTAGATATAAATTAGATCCTTGCATTGGGGGTAAAACATTGAATATTACTAAAATGTATGGTTCAGTAATTCTGTAGGTTTTGCAAATACTTCATCCTATAGGGCAGATGGTAAATTTGCTTATCCTATATTTTATATATAAACATAAATTTATTATTATTCATTTAAACAAACAACAGGATGAACATTTCCTGAAAGTTTTTTGTGGACAAGAATTTTCTGTTTCTAATAAAAACAGCTACCCAATTATCATATTGTTACCTAATCATTCCCAAGCAAAATAGAGTCTGAACTTTTATTGGGTCAAATCAGAGCTCAGGAGTTATATTATTTTATAAACCAAGTTCCTAACTATCTTGTTACATAAGAGAAGGTATAACAACAAATGTAATTATCAAATGTGACTTTTTCTGCCAATTTTTCCCCTTAACTGTTTATGCTTTTGGCTTGGCCCATCTGGTTTTCATTTGAGGAGAGAAATCACTAATCCCACAAACCATCCACTGATTCATAATCCTAGAAAAGACTGGTATTACTTTAGCAGCATGATTTGTTTCTCTTTCCTCCTGTGGAAATAAGTGCAGCTTCATAGTGGATTAAAAAAGACAATTGAGAAATTTCCTATTATAAACATGTATGGTATCTCAATTTCCTAGTATAATAACAGGCAGACTAACACAATTAATTATATTTTAAATGCAAATTGTTGACAATGGTTCATCTGGTTGAAATTATTGAAGCCACATCAACTCTAAAGAAAGTCCTGCTTTCTAGTTTGTAATTTTTTAAATAAAAATAATTCTATAGTCTCTCCTCCTGCCCAGCAGTCTCTTCACGATTTCACATGATATTTAAAACACCATTGCCGCAACCCCCATAGAGACAAGCAGGCAAATATAAGTGATTTATATGCAGATTTCAACCTATTTACTGAGCTTAATAGTGAGAGACAAAATATTATATGCAAAATGCGTTCATTTAAATTTTTGATCAGATCTTTCTGTTGTTTGATGGAACGAGAAAGTTATATTGGTGGAGGAGCAAATGCATTTCAGAATAGAAGTCTCAAACCACCTTTTATCTCTAATGAGAGGCCTGGACAACAGTACCATTAGTTTCACTCATCTTGATTGACAAGTGTCACCGCAATACAAATCAATCCTGAAATTTCCACAGCGAGCACTCAAGGCACTGAAATTATGACTTGGTTTGCAAACCAACAATGCCGTGGGACCCACAGAGATCATGTTACCCACAGAATGCTAACCACATGCGACACACAGGACGATTTTAGGAGCTACACACGCCATAGTTAAATTTAGATTTATGTTTGTGTATCCATGTGTATTAGAAAAAAAATTTAACTAGTGAATCGAGGTTATGATTTTATAGATTGACTACTTAGGAAAAGGAAAGGTAGTTAGGTAAAAAGAGTGAGCTGTTTTAAGAAAAATACAGAGAAAGTAAGAGCGCAGGTGACATATAGAAATGACAAAAATAGTGATGGTCCTATATGAGCATGATGAAAATCTGGGAAACCCTGAGCTAGTCCAGCCCCTAGTTTTATAGTTGAGTAAGAGGAGGCATAGTTTCAAAGGGTTTGCCTCAGACCCTGTGGCTTGTCATAGGTAGTTCAGATATAACTGAGAGTCCCACACTCTATGTGTCCCATTTAAGAAGGACTATGTTGCCTTTATACCATTTATTTCAGCCTTGCAAAGGACACTTTTTTTTTTTTTCCTGGAAGAATGGGCTAATGAGAAATTCAGATAAATTCTCAAGCTCTTTATGTATTTGATATTGTTTCTTTCTATGGAACAATGGGTAGTACAGTTGTCCAGAAGGAAAAGGTGCTAATGAAAGCTGATCTCACTTGCAGCACATTTTCTTTTTTAATTACTGAATACATTTGACATGTGAAATTGTGCAAGTTTAAGGTCTACAGCAAGTTTTGTTGATCCATTTATACATTGTTACATGACTGCCCATGCAGTGCAGTTTATCACAGTACATAATTATAGTACGATGTTATTGTCTGTATTTATTATACTGTGTGGGAGATCTCTGTGGCTTCTATACTACTGATTACAAGTTTGTTCCCTTAAACGCCATCACTCTGACTCCGCGCCCTACTCCTGGTAACCACCATCTTGTTCTCTGTTTGTTTTTTTTTTCCAGGCTTAACTTTTTTAGATTTTGCAAGGGAAAGATGGCATACAGTCCACGCCTTTCTCAGTCTGACTTATCTTGCTTATCACTTTCAGATACATTTCAACGGACCTAAGCATGATGAGCTCTGTATTGTTAATTATGAGTATGTGGAACAGAAGAATGATACATTGATAATCTTCTGCATACTGTGTTAAGCCGTGAACCTTCTTACTAAACTCAACTATGCTTATGATCTCACTTGCACCCAACACATGGAAGCCTTGGGACATTTTTTGCTTTGCATGGAAAACGTATTCTGTGACATGCACGCTAGAGAATCCTGAAAATGGGGGAATCCCAGAAACACTTGACTGCGGGCAGGGCCATCTCCTACCGGCTAGTAGCGAGCATCTCTCCCCACCTCGATGATCAGATGGGTCACGCTGGTGGCCTGCGATGGCTGTCCAGAGCGGGGGTCTTCACGCCGCACGAGCTGGCAAATGCTGCAACCAGGGGCTCCCCCTCCAGAGACCCGTTGTTCAACACTTGCAGGCACAGCACTTGGGCAAGCAGTTTTGACGGTAGGTGGAAGGCAGGTCCTTTCAAAAACGAGACTTGGGGGGCGCCTGGGTGGCTCAGTCGTTAAGTCAGTCTGCCTTCGGCCCAGGTCATGATCCCAGGGTCCTGGGATGGAGCCCCGCATCAGGCTCTCTGCGCAGCAGGGAACCTGCTTCTCCCGCTACCATTCCCTCTGCTTGTGTTCCCTCTCGCGCTGTGTTTCTCTCTGTCAAATAAATAAAATCTTTAAAAAAAAAAAAAAACGAGACTTGGGAGCTTGAAGGAATGAGACGCTAATTCATTCCAGCTGAGAAGGTTCTCGAGGCAGTGAGAGGGAGGTGGGCAGCACAGGTGTTCTCAGGGAGAGCGTCTGACTGGTTTTTCTTCGCTTTCAGGGAACCACGTGTAATTAGAGCCTTGAGGAAAAACAGATCCAAATAGTCAGAAATGGGCTTTCTTGTTATTCTGCTGACTAGAAAGACACCGCCTGAGGCTCTTCGGAAAGTAAAGATGACAGGTGATGCCTTCTGCAGAAAGACACATTTCCAGATAAAAGTCCTCATGAATGGACTAGGTACGTGCTGTCCAACAGAACTTTCTGCAGTCGCGGGCCGCATCTGTGCTGCCCAGTCAGGCAGCCGCGGGCCGCAGGCCGCTGCTCCACATCTGAAATGTGGCTCTCCTGAGCTGAAATGCACTGTAAGGGTAAAAAACACACGCTGGATCTGGATTTCTGAGATGCAGTATAAAAAAAAGAATGTAAAGTATCACATTGAAATGTTTATATTGATTGCATGTTGAAATGATCACTTTTTTGCATATAGTATTAAACATTACATATAATATTAAAATGAATTCCACCTCTTTCTTTTTACTGGTTTTTTTTTCCTTTTTATTTATTTGAGAGAGAGAGAGAGACAGAGAGAGAGAGATCAGGAGCAGGGAGAGAGAGGCAGAAGGAGAGGGAGAAGCAGGTTTCCTGCTGAGCAGGGAGCCCAATGGGGCTCGATCCCAGGACCTAAGATCATGACCTGAGTCGAAGACAGACGCTTAACCAACTGAGCCACCCAGGCACCCCTCTTTTTACCGTTTTTAATGTGGCTTCTAAGAAATTTTTAATTACCTTGTGGCGCACAGATTTTTTCCCCCCAAATATGTTTATTTTTTCAGTGTTTCAAGATTAATTGTTCATGCACCACACCCAGTGCTCCATGCAATACGTGCCCTCCTCAATACCCACCACCAGGCTCCCCCAACC
>CM053609.1:109950259-109976722 GCA_028646535.1 Procyon lotor
TAGGGTAGCTCTATTTTTAATTTCTTGAGGAATCTCCACACTGTTTTCCAAAGTGGCTGCACCAGCTTGCAATCCCACCAACAGTGGAAGAGGGTGCCCCTTTCTCCACACCCTCTCCAACATTTGTTGTTTACTGTCCTGTTGATTTTGGCCATTCTAACTGGTGTAAGGTGGTATCTCAGTGTGGTTTTGATTTGAATCTCCCTGATGGCTAAAGATGGCACACAGATTTTTAAAAAATCTTTTTATGTGAGTGTAGTTGACACACAATGTTCACATGAGTTTCCAGGGTATGACATAGTGATTCGAAAAGTTTACCCATGATGCTACGCTCACCACAAGTGTAGCCGCCATCTGTCACCATGCGACACTATCACAATGCCGTTGACTATGTTCCCTATGCTGTACCTTGCACTCCGGCACAGCACACATATTTTTATCGGACACCTCTGGGCTGGATCAGGAAGTTCTGAATCCATCCTGGAGAGGGAGAAGAGTGTAGGCAATCAACAGGGAGGGGCAATGAAGTATAAACAGCTAAATATGGCATACCTCATGAGGCAAATTTTGTAATGCAAACTCCTCTTCCAAACTGAGTGTTAGAAATGTCAGAGGATCGCAAAGCACGTTGCATAGATGGAGAGAGTGACACACTCGAATATTTGAAACATGAACAGTAAATCCGAATGTCAAGGATAATTTGGATTTCCCCTAAACCTTCTTCCTTCAGTGGATAGGATTATGACACTGTTTGAGAAGGTTCTCTGGAATTCTATGAGAAATTAGGGTCACATTTTCAGTCCTGCTTCCCATATATATGTCCTATTTTTACCCCAACAGAGAAAGAACATGATTGTGCTTGAGAATTTATGTCAGATCATTACCTACCTTGAAATCTGGCACCTCTTTTCTCAGATGGGGAACCATAAGGCATAGACGAAGGTGTAAGCACCCCCAGTAAATCAGGAGGATGGCTGAGGCCAGATAGGACGCATATGTCACTATTTTAATTTCAGGACTTCCATTTCTCCAAAGGTTTAAGAAACACAACACATTAATTCAAATACACTCGATGTTGAGGATGTTATTTTTGTGTCCATTTTTCAGCAGTAGGCTTAGCTTCTGAATCGGGGCCTCTCACTGGGAGCAAGTGCTGCAGCCAGTGGAAAGCAGAGTTTAATTTCAACATTAAAAAAAAAAAAAAAGAAGAACACTAGGGAAGAGACATTTATTTTTTCTGCTATATAGAAATCCAAACCTTTGAGCCTTCAGCCATAAAGGATGCCCATTTTAATGAGACAAAGATCATGTTCTAATTAGGACACTCAGGTCAAGTAAAAGTTAAGTAGGTTCCCAGCATCCACATCACCTGCAAAACCACAAAGGAGACACACACTGGAGTCCTGAGCACTAGCGTGGCTGGTACATAAATCCTTACTTTCTAAGCACGTTCCTTCTGGGGCTTTAACATTCACCACAGAGAGTGGGAACTGTAAAAATAGACGATATGTTTCTGAAAAAGTGAAAGACTTATTGCATAATGGCGGTAAACTGTGTCTGGTGGGATGGAACGGTTGTGCACGCAAACACGGGACTCAAAAAATAGCTACCATCCTAGACAAGCGTGTTTTCTAAAAGATTCAGCCTCAAGAAAAATGCGTGCCTCCATCAGGAGAGTAAAAGCCTTGTGACCTGATCTTGGGGGAAATGGAGGGATGGTAGCTCATCTAAAACATCTGGTCAACCAATCTGGGGAGTCTGTGTGGCCCTCTCCCCAACCGGAAGTCTCGGGTTCTCCCTCTCCTCTCCACTTCTTTTTCTCTTTGAAAGACCTCTACATAAGTGGAAAGGAAATAATTTGTAAACAGAAAGTATCGATTTTTGCAGAAGCCCTGTAAGGCAGAGATCTACCGCTTGCTTCCTTCCTTTTTATCACTGGGAACAAGAGGAATGAGGAGAACATTCAGACACCGACTCGGCTGTCAGATAGAAGAGGCATCACCTTGCTCGAAGCCCTCCCCTGTCCCTGTGTGCCCTCCTGAGGTCACCCGCAGGCTCCACGGATCCCTGCACAGCCAGCTCTCCCTTGATAACTACTCATCTGTTGATTCGGTCATCCATGCAACAAATATTTATTAAGAAACTAGTATGTGCAAAGCCTGGGTTAGATGCTGGGCGGGAGATGGCGGGGAGGAAGAGAGAGAGAGAAAGAGAGAGAGAGAAAGAGAGAGAGAGAAAGAGAGAGAGAGAGTGAGAGAGATGCAGAGACAGAGAAGATCCGCTAGCTTTCTTTAAGGAATCTAAAATCGAGGGGAGATAGATATGAAGACTAGAATAAAACAGCAAGCATATCAACTGCTGTGATTGTGTGGCCGGAAACTGGACAATGTCTCAGCGTGCCGGCAAGTGCCACCTGCTGAAGGCTGTATGCCCAGTGAACCGAGAGGCTTTTGGGGAAGGAGTGACTCTAAGAGGAGAGAGCAGGGTGATGTATGACAGGGCTGCGAATTCAGTGCTTCGAGATCAGAGAAGAAGAGACAGGCTAAGTACAACATGGCCTTTAGTCACACCCTGAGTCTTAAGGGGTGAAGCCCAAGGGGATGCGATCTTTCCATCAATCTCATGTCCATAGGGTATCCAGTGCTCAGGTTCACAGTGTTTCCTTGCTGGGGCAACAATTTCATCTCCCACTTGGGTTGTGGTTGGAACCCTTATGGACATGGCACAGACCCATGGTTTCGAGCAACTGGACAGTCCAGCCAGAGTTGGATCAAAGAAGATATATGAGAGGACCATGTGCGTCTGCCATTGTGATCATCAGTGGCATCCTGGCGGCCTCAGGAGATGGAAGGTCCTTTGAGAGGCTTCTCTTTGGCAGGTGTCGGCAACGTTGGCCTCACAGCAACTGGAGGCATGGTGGCTGGCAGAACAGGGGACAAGGGAAATGGAAGGGCCTGGAGGGCAGGGCTAACTGTGGATGAGTGAGCTTACGGCACCCATGGAGCCTGTGTTCGTTTATGACCCACCCCCTTCGCCAGGCATCCCCCAGGTGCCAGGCACTGGACTAGACCAACCAGTCAGATACTGGCCCCCACCCCAGATGGCTCCTGGTCTGCTTGGGGCAAACAGATGTTAACTCATGCTTGTAAAAATGATTATTTCATTGAGTAAGTGCTGCAAAGGAAAAGTACAGAAATGGGAAGATACAAAGAGGTCAGGGTCAAGGTCGTCTGTGAGGCTATAAAATGCTTCCTTGAGGCAAGAAGTCCTTAGGCAAAGGGAATTGGGTGGAGATGTTCCTGCAGCTGCAGGGACAGGACTGGAGAAAACCCAGCAGGGACTTTTGTGGCTCTGTTTTTAGACCAGGTCTATGCACCCTGGAAAGCCCAGGTTACAAAATATATAAACAAGGAGAGGTGGGAACCATGGGAAATCAATATGCAAGGTTTCAGAAAGCTTCTTAGAAAAGGTCGCGTTTTAACTACACTTTGAAATACGAGTAGGGTTTTGACTGGTGGGGGATGGAGGCAAACAGCATTCCAGAATAAGGACGAAGCAGTAAAAGCAAAGACAGTAAGCATGAAGGCAAGAGATGAGCATTTATATATATATATGTAATTTTATAAAACATAGACATATATACATATATATCCCAGTACTATGAGTAGCTGTTAATTCCTTTCTTCAGATAAGGAAATGGAAGCTCTAAAAGGTGAAACCAAAAACTTCAAAAGTCTTGCCCAAGGTCACTGAGGTATTGAGTGATAGAGCCCAAATTTAACCCCCAGTCTAAATCTACCCCCTGCTGCCTTCCTAAAAGCACATGACACATAACGAGCCCTCAGGAAGGGGCTCTCATTACAGATATAAATGTGGAACAGCAGAAATGATCGTGCTGACGGGCCCACGGGCAGGTGCATGGAGAGGGAGATAATGGCAGAGGGGAGGGAGTAGCAGGAAGAATCAAGTATTGAGAGGTTTTGAAGGCCTGGTAATGTGGGCCAGGTGCAGCAGGCACGAAATGGCCAAGCACCGGACTCCGGCCAAATACATTGGCCCCGGATCCCATAAGGCAGGACCTGTGCTTTCAGGTCCTCATAGGATTTGTCCAGAACCAAGAGCAATAAAAAATAGGAGTGTATGATCAAGATGTATTCACGGTAGTCGATGAACCCTCTGGAGATGAGGCAGGAAGACTGAGTTTTAAGGTCTGAGGCACTACAGGTGAGATACTGTGACAACAAAAGACGGTGACAAATCTCAGGTGGATGTACTTAGGATTCCAGAAGTGCAGAGCAGTGATGAGAGCCAAGAGCAATGACCACAGAAACAGAGGATGCTGGCTGAGGGTAGGACGCTCAACACCACAGTTGACCTACAGAACACTGTCGATCACGTCCGTTGCGTGCTTTGTTTCAGTAGAAGCTTGTCAACACGCTGCTCCGCCATTGTGTATAGAGATCAGCCATAGTTTCCTGGGAAATGTTGCAATAATCCCTTCTGATGGTCACTCTGATTTTACCAACTCTTTCAGATGTTGAAAAGAAGAGCTATCTCCTACCAACCAGTACGGTCTCTAGGCTCTCGCCCTGGTAAAAATGCTTGAGAGAATTTACTCCTAGAGTGGGGGTGTTGGGGTGAGGCGGGGGTGGGGCAGTGGGCATTCTTGTTTGGATAAGCTAGATAAACATCTTTTACGTTATGGAATGTGATATTTACTCTGTAGGAGTCAGAGTCATGGGAAGTATTTGAGGGGGTCAGGAGTGAGATAATTAGCTCTGGGTTAGAGGAGGAATATTCCGACAGTGATGTGAGGGGTGGATGAGGCCTTTCGTGCACCTTATTTTGTCAACACTTACCTTTTTTAACCAGTACAAAGGTGAGCTGTATGATATTGGGTCTCTTAGTGCCTTGTTCCTTAGTAGCTAATTAAAGTTAATGTAACTGAACTTCAACTGAAATTGAACAGTTGCTAGGAATGTAATGACAACCCTTCAAAAAAATAAAACGAAACTAGTGTTCTTTCGAAGGGAATTTACAAGTCGTAGGAGCAGGGAAAGTAGAGGAAACCACCGGAAGTGGGGGCGAGGGGGAGGAAAACATGTGGTGCTCAAACCACCGAGGAAGTCAGTCTTCGCTCCTGCCACGCAAGCTTCCCCCGCGGTCACAGATCCCTCAGATGCCTGTGCTTCGCTACAGGAGGATGCACGCATTGGAATATTTACACTTAAAAATAACAGAAATAGATTTTTCCTTGGACTTTTTTTCTAGGGTAAATTTCTGGAAAACGCAGCTATCGCTGTATTTAAAGCAAGCTGCTCTAACTGTAGGCTTGGATGTAGCTCAGAGTTCTTCCTCGTTTCACAGTTTTAACTGGGACTGTGGTTTACTCAGAACTGACATATACTTTGGGCAAAAATCTGTGTAACACATCTCTCAGTGGAGTCTGGAAAACGCATTTCACTTCAGGACTTCGTGTACAAATTGTTTGAATGAGTGTTGGCTCTCTTATTTCTCACTTTCTGAAACCTGCTTACCACCTGCCACCTTTTTTTTTTTTTATATACCCTTCCTCCTCTGAATAGTCATCCAGCCAGCCAGCCATTTATTCCTTTAATTGTTCATTTAATAAATATTGGGTGAGGTACTGCACTGGGGATAGAGACGAGAAAAGTCCAGTACTTGCCATCCAGAACTGTGAGGTCTACAAGGGAAGATGAGGCTGTAGAGGCTGGAGAAGGTTCCAGAAGCTCAGAGGAGTGGTGTCTAACAGAGATTGCAGAGTCAGAGAGCAATTCTCCCAGGAACTGGTGCTTGAGCTGGGTCTTCAAGGTGAGTAGATGCTAGTGACATCAAGAGGAAGAAGGAATTCTAGACAGAGTCAGAGGGGTGTGTTTCCTCTCGTCCCTTTCAAACTCTTATCCCGACATCTATTTTCTTTAACATTTTAAAAAGTAATCATCCAGAGTGGATCAAGATGGAGGGGGAAACACTAGAAACTAGCAAAAGAAAAATATTTTTGAAAATGCCTGTATCAAATGTCAAAAGAATATGTCACTCCGTGTGCACTCAGAAAGAATGGAAGCATCTAGAAGCCTGGGCTGTATCTTTCTGTACCGTAAGTAATTCTTTGGCCACAAGGTTTGATTTCTCAAGTCAGAAATTTAGTCCTGTGTGTTCAGTAGATAACCTGCCTCCACCAACATACTCTCTTTGTTCTTCATCTTGCCTGAATGCCTCGAGTTTTCACTCAAGGTATTAGTAACGTGCAGTCTTGAAAGGTCACTGACAGTGAAGACCCAATGAAAACCACAAGGGAGATGGGGAGGCAACAGATAAGTAAAGGGCATCATATTTCTAGGGCATAACTCAACAAAATACACACCACTCTCTAAAGGCATTAGAAAGATCGGTTGGGTTTGGAGAATTGGAGGGGTGTGAGGGAAGGTAGACGCTGTTTTCGTAAAACTGACTAGACATTTAGTGTGAGTCTCAGAACTGATTAATGAGGACCCCGTGTCTGAGGCTCTCAGAACTGATGATAACCCTGTGGGGTACTTTAGGGAGGGATCAAGCATCCATTTGCACATGGAAGGCAATTTTGCTATTTTCAAATCCTTTTGAAATGCGGTACTTGTGAGGGTTTTTTTTCCCTTTAAAGAAACACCAGCTAATGTGTATAGATAATTATTTTTAAATCCTTAAAAAAACACACAAACTGCTGCAATGCTTTTTCACTGTGAGTCCATACTAAAAGATTCATAGCCCGAATCGATTTTTCTTTCCCCAAAGACGTCTCAATTTTCAATAAGTCTGTAGACCTCTCTCTTTTCATATATACTTGTCCTTGGTTTCTCTGCTATCTCTAGCCCTTGGCCACCTTCCCAGCCAGTAAGTTTCCCAAACATGTTTGCTTTTTCTTCCTTTCTTTTTTTTTTTTTTAATTTTTTTAATTTTATTTTAATGACAATCTCTGGTTCGAGATATTTTACTGCTCATTTGCTCTGTGAAGCTGTTTTGAGACATTCAGGTGTAAACAGGTAACACGAAATATCTCTAGGTATGGATGGGTTTGAACCTGCCCATGAAAAACTCACATGGGCAATGGTTCTGCCAGAGTGAGGGAGAAAAGTAGGGGGGATCTTAACAGAGTAGCCACAGTGAAAGTTCAAAGATGTAAAAGTTTGTCTTCAACATAATCTTACCTCCCTATTTGGAGCCCTTCTCTCTGTCTGGGTTGGGCATCCTTGTTCCCAACCTTCTAATCATTTCAAGGCATTAGTCTTATTTCCTTACATGTCAGGTTGGAAAGAAATTTTTTGTATGATGTTAGTAAAATAAACAAATAAAGAAACCAGCAAAACAATAGAAAATGAAACAACCGCCACAAAAAAAAAGTTTCCTAAAGGTATTTGCAATGTATTTCATTTATTCCCCCAACAAACAGCTGGGAAGTGCCTACAGTGTGCTAGACACGGTGCTAACGAATGGAGATAAAACAATGAATATTCAGAATGCCGTATGTTAAATGCTATGATAGACATACACATGAAGTGCCGTGAGAGCTCAAAAACTCTAGCATCACGGGCCAAGCTTGGCATGCGTTCTCTCACGTCCTTCTCACAACAGTCTTAAGTGGGAGATGCTATCATTCCCCCCATTGTACGGATGAGGAAATGAAGGTTAAGAAGGATATATAAATTATCCATGGTCACGCGGTCAATACATGGTAGAACCTGGCCATGTGACTGGCTCCAAACCCAAGTATCAAGTTTTAGCCAGGCTGCTTTCCAGAAGACACACTTGGACTCAGTTTAGTAAAGAAAGGAAGAGCACTCCAGGGAGAGGGAATAACATGTTCAAAGGTTTGGATGCAAGACAGTCATGGCATGTTCTAGGACCTGAGAAGGATCCGAACAGAAGCAAGCCATCAGAGAGGGATGCCAGTGAAGCCAAAGAAGCAGGAAGGAGAGACTCAGCAGAATGAACAACCCCAGGGAATGGAGGGTGGGATTTCAGGCATATAATCCCAAGGGTTGGGAGAGATGTCTTGAAATAGAGGCTTCTTTAAATACATAGATGAAGACATCTGTTATAGGTGATCACCTATTACCTCCCACATTGCCTACTGACAATGACAGGCGATGGGGGTACCAATAGATGGAGTCACAAAACTTGAGAGATGGCCCATGAGATTATTTAATTGAACCACCTCATTTTCCACAAGAGGAAATAAATGGAGACTCAGAACTCCGCAGCGATTTTTTCCTGACATGGCATAGCTAATTAGGGGGGTAGAGCTGTGATTAGAATTCAGATCATCTGACTCTCAAAAGGAAAGATTTCAGACATGGATTCTGTGCAAAGGACATGAAGAGACAATCCACAAACGGCCAACAAACATGAAAACATTTGTTCAGCTTCCCTCGTAATCAAAGACTCCTCAGTAACCCAGGGAAATAGACACACTCATGGATTGCTGGTAGAGATCGAAATTGTAATAATCTTTTTTGGAAGATGTCCTGGCAGTATGGAAGTGGCAATATAGCACAGGGATTGAGACCAACAACTATGAAGTTGGACAGACAGACCTGGACTCAGATGCTGGATCTGCCAACCGCTGTCATGTATGAACCATTTTCTAGGCACGAGCCTCAGTTTCCTTGAGAAAAATGTGGCTATTAATACCACTTATCTCATAAATTTATTGTGAGGATCAAATGAGATTATGCTCATTATAGCAAAGTGCCCAGCACATAGAGTCTAATAAATGGTATTATCATGATCATTATGTCCAAAGAGTTTTACAAATATTCACTTTCCTCGGACCAGCAGTTTCATGTCGAAGAATTTACCTTACAAAAATTATCAGAACGGGGCACCAAGATTTATGTACATGGATATTCATCACCACGTTATTTATAACAGTGAAAAATTGGAAACACAAATGTCCAACAATAGAGTGGGTAAATTAATGATGGTTCATCTGGTTGATGGAATACCATGTAGCCATTAAATATCATGCCGCAAAAGAACACTTAATCATCAGAGAAAACATCCATATTAAGTGACAAAAACAGGTTACACAACAGTATGTAAGCATAATGCCAATTTTAGCCCAAACCAGGGTTACATGTACATATTCTATACAAATAGTAAATACGGGATGGCGCCTTGGTGGGAAAGAAAGCATTCTTACTGTAAATCCAGGCTAATCCTACTAGCGCATGTGTGTGAGACCTCTGTCCCCTGCACTTAGGACAACCTCGTTTAGTAGATTGCGCTATAAACTGTACCAAGATTATGAGAAAAGAAAGAATGAAAATAAGTTCCTTTTTCTGAGACTATCAAAACTACATAAATATTTGAGTTCAACGAACCATCTTCAACCTTCCAGTTCTGAAAAGACTTGGAAGGAAATTATATTTTACAGTTGTAAAGTTATCTCAGCATGCTGGGATTTCTACATTTAACTTCTATTAATGCTTTTCAATGCCAGCATGAAAACATCTACCTTAGACAATCTTCCTCGGTGGTATTTCTTACAGGGAACTGATTACACTAAATAAAATAAAGTAGTAAACTAAATAAGCAAACCCTCTGTGGACAAACACTGAAAAAGAAGGTTAGAGCTGATTTGTTTACTAGTTTCTTCTATCAATATATCCTAGGAAACCTACTGAGGAATTACAGTACAAACGAGAAAAATAAAGAACCCAGAAGAATGAGTGATCATTTTTCCTGCGCATATGATTCCAAATAGTTCACTTTAATAGACATTGAAAGGACCGTTACTATGCACCCTTAGCTGTAAATCACTTAGGCATCCCTTCTAGTCATCCATTATTTGTGTAAGGTTTGGAACATAGGCACCAAACAAGTCCTACAAATACAAAGGGTCCATCATGACTGGTTCAGAGCTTTCATTTACAACATAATTAAAAGTTATAAATGTTCTCCTAATAGTGTGCTTTTTGGCAAGTCCATCAAATCCACAGTATCCTCATCTGTAAACAGTTGTAGGATTGAATGGAATGATTTCGAAGATTCCTGTTAGCTCTAAAATTATACAGCAAACTATGCACATAAGCAAGAGCTAAATTTAAAAATTGGGCTTTTCCTGGGAAAGAAGTTGGCCTTAGAAAGAAGCCATGGTGAATCTGTTGAAATTATGAAATGCCTATGTTAATATTTTTCATGTGAACAAGACAAATTTTTGAGTATTACATTAATTCAAATTCTGATGAGCAGAATAGCATAGATTAGTTACAACTAAGATGAAAATTTTTCAAGTGGTGAATATGGGTAAGAAATTACTCAAAATTCTTGATATACTTTGTGGTCAAGCAATGTATGCAAATGCATTTATCCTTTGGTTGTGATAATACTCTATTTTTGAAAGACACCTTCTAGTTTCAATGTACACTTTCATGTTAGGTCTCATTTGAGTATCACAACTTAATGAGCACAGGTACAATGACAATTATACTCCCTTTACAAAGTTTCGATGCTAAATGATTTTCTCTAAATAGTGTAGATCCCGGAGTAACAGAGCTAGGACTAGAAACTAGGTATCAAACTCCAAAATTTATGCTCTTTCTGCTATATGACACTGTTTCCCAATGCCACCTAGCTCATTTCAATGTGACTTTTTACGATACGTTTGAAGGTGGCTTTTATGCACAATGAAGATTATTCAGTGGTTATATTGTTTTTATAATTAATATTTGACTTATTGAAGTCATAAGTTTAAAAACTTACAAATTTAAAAATCCTTAATCTTTTAAATCAGAGGTTGGCAAACTGCAGCCTGTGAACGAAGTCTGGCTGACTGCCTGTTTTTGTAAGTCAAGTTTTACGGGAACATGGCCATTTCTATTCATTTACATAATTGTCTACAGTTGCTTCCACGCGAGGATGCTTGGCAGAGTCACAGGTCTGCAGCGGAGAGCGGGGGGCCCACAAAGCCTGAGATAGTTACCTCTGACCCTTTATAGTAAGTTTGACAATCCCCCTCTTGGATTTAACTTACAAATCTTATTATTCTATATTTAACACTCTTCAGGAGGCTTTAATAAATTCAGTTAAAATGCCTTTAAGTATTTTTAACTGCAATACAAATCTATTTGTATTAGATTTCTTTTTAATGTCACTCAGGTGTCTATCATAACAAACAAAAATCTTCCCAAGTGTTTGTATAATTCTTGTTAATCTAATAAACTATGTAGAATCTTATAACTCTAGTTATATTTAGATAATGTATAACTATTACTATAATCTTGTAAACTATGTTGAGTCTTAAGTACTCTTACATGTCCTAAAACTTTGTATAAATGTTGAAAGATTTCAATTTAGAAATCAGAAACCTAAAGCAATTAGAATTTTTATTTAGGGTAACAAGACTGAGCTGTTTAACCGCAAGGCTAAATTCTCTTAAACAAAAATGGACAAATCAGAACATTCCCTCTTGACATAAAACAGAAATGTTGGAGGCTGGATTCTCTTAAATGTATGCTAAATCATCTCAGAGTTAAAATATGGCTACTCATGAGGCACCTGGTTGACTCAGTGGGTTAAGCATTTGTGTTCGGCTCAGGTCATGATCCCAAGGTGCTGGGATCGAGTCCTGCATTGGGCTCCCTGCTCAGCGGGGAGCCTGCTTCCCCCACCCCCTCTGCCTGTTGCTTCACCTGCTTGTGCTTTCTCTCTCCCTCTCTCTCTCTGTTAAATTAAAAAAAAAAGAAAAATCTTGAAAAAAAATACAGTACTCATGAAACAATTACATCACCCCAAATATTTTGGGGGGCTTGCTCCCCAGTGATAGATGTTGCAGAATGGCCAATAATAGCACTGGAGACACTGACTGGACTTTTCTTGAGAACAGTGGTGAGACTTGCTGAGCCACATTTAGAAGCCGTGAGAAGGACACCATAAATTACAGGTAGGGGTGGCCACACAGTCTATATTAGCTTGCCAGGGCTGCCATACCAAAATTCCACGAACTGGAAAACTCAAATAACAGAAATGAATTGTCTCATGTTTCTGGAAGCTAGAAGTCCCACATCATGTTGTTGGTAGGCAGTTAGCTTCTTCTGAGGGCTGTGGGGGAAGGGTCTGTTTCAGGCCTCTTCTCTAGCTCCTGGTGGTTGCTGGCAATCTCTGGCATTCTTTGGCTTATAGAAGCATAACCCTGAGCTTGACCTTCAACTTCACATGGTATTCTCCCTGTTTGTGTCTCTCTGGGTCCAAATTTCCCCTTTTTATAAAGATAACTATCATATTGGATTAGTGACCACTCCAATGACATCATCTTAAGTTAACTAATTGCATTGGCAATGACCCTATTTCCAAGTAAGGTCATATTCTGAGGTACGGAGCTGTTAGGACTTCCACATATGAATTGGGGGTGGAGGACACAATTCAACCCATAGCAGAGACTGGAAAGCTTAACGCTATCTTTCTGGAACTCTCTAGAAGTTGGGATGATGGATATAATGTAGGTTCAGCACTCAGGTAGAATCTGGAAGGCAAAAATGAAGTGGAGGCCTTTTTGCTATTTTTCCATAAGTAAGCATGGTCTAGTGATTTTGTTCTTCTATGAGGATTTTTCAGAGGACCACTATGGTTTGGGGCTAGTGGTTCCCATGGAGGATTCTCGACTGTGGAAGCTCTCTGATTGTGTAGCCTTCCAGACTCTGGTCATAGTAGATGGTTCTGAAGGAAGCAACCTATACTGTGTTTGGATGTCTGATTCATTTACCAAGTAAGCTGTAAGGTTATCAGTTTTGAGTGGAAATGAGAGCAAGAGAAAGCTCCCGAGCTGACCCAATGTGAGCAGTCCTGCAATTTGGCTCTTATGATCCAGAATATCTAACGGCATACAAGGCATTTGTGACTTGGGTAAGGGTGCTTATGGAGTCTGTGGTAGGAAATTCATAGCAGAGGATTTTAATATTTTGAAATAAAGCCACATCCTTTGGCAAGGAACTTTTTTAAAAATGGAAAAAATCAAGTGATCATGTGACCAGTCTTCCCATCAGGAACTGCGTGTTGTATGGATCCACTAATCCACCAAGTTGGCCTACAAGGAAGTAGTAGATGATACAGCAAATTGAGCCCAGCAGGTTGCGATAGCCCAAGATGTGTGAGTAGGTGATTTACACTCTCAAAGCGCCTACTCCTATTAGTCTCCTTCAACACACACGTATACCCTCAGGGGGGAGGTTTTTTTGTTTTTTTTTTTAAGGTAAAGAGATTAAAAAACAATTGATCCTGGTTCTTGGATGGTCCTGCAGGCTGTGCCGGCTCCATCAATAGTGGGTTTCCCCAGCATTACAGACTCACTGAGAGGTGAGGGAACAGCAATTCTCCCAATGGTTAGAACTTGAAATGATTCCTCTGGTTGTTCAGTTTGTACACAAAGAGGGCGAGATCAAAAGTAAGGATCTATACAACCAGACATTTAGGGACTTGGTGATTGGTTTCACGGTGGTCCAGGGAATGAGTGTGTGTCTAGACCTCCTGCAGGGGACCAGGATGTGATGCATCCCATAGGTTTGCTCACAGAAGAGAAGCACTGCACTGGAGAATCTAAATAACAAGGTGGACGAGACACTTTGTCCAACGATGTGAGCTGGTGGCTTTCCTCGACCACCCTAGAATGTGCTAAAGCAGCCATGGTAGCAGGAATGGGGCAGATTCAGATACTTGGTGTTGCCGAGCGCCATTTTACTAATGGTGCCCTAACACTGAGCCCCCGATGACACATCATGCCATCTGGTAGCAGGCTTCGTGTAACTGAACTCTTCCACCACAGGAGTGGCAGCAATCTGTCCTCACTGTCATATTTAGATCTGGGTCTACCTTCTCTGCCTGCCACACATCCACCAGCAATACCACCACCACGTATGGATCCACCAAATGTGTTCTTCATTCTCACAACATTCCACACAACGTTATTTCCAACCAAGAAACTAATTTCGTAGCCAGATTTTTAAAAAGCAGGTGGTTGACCTCCAGGTATCAGTTTTTGTTTGTCTGAAATGTATCTATTTTAGTCTCATTTTTGAGAAAATTTTTGCTAGGCATAGAATTCTAGATTGGCAGGTATTTTATTTCAGCACTTGGAATGTATGATTCTACCGTCTTCTGGATTCCATTGTTTTGTTGAAAAGTAGAGATCTCTGCGCCCATTTCTCAGAAGGCTGCCACACAGAGAGAGGAATGGCCTGCTAAAGACAGCTAAGCCACATCTTGCAAGGTACTTTCCTTCGGGATGTGGTGTATGCTCCAGCCAGCTTGTGTATGGTGGTGTTTCTCCCATCAGCCCATCTCATAGATCTGGAAACCAGGCGATAGAAATGGGAAAGGCACCTCTCATTATTAAGCCTGATCACAATATAAACAATTTTTATTTGCATCTCCATGACTTTGAGTTGTTGTTTGGAGATTAAGGGACTCTTCCATTTGGGGAACATACGGTTCCATTAGACTGTTAAGTCAAGACTTTCCCCTGGTCCCTGGGTTCCTCATGATCACTGTTTTCTGACAATCAGGAAAAACTCAGGCTGCTGCTGCTTTATGAGGACCAGTAGATTCTCTGGGGTACCTCCTAGTACCACCATAACCAGTGGCAAAAGTTAGAGAAGACTTCAGCAAATTTTAGACCCTCAGACAGCACAGGCATGAAGGTTTAGGTCCTCTCACCAGGCAAAGAAGTTGGGCCAGTTAGGAAACTTGCTGGGAGCAAAGACTGCCTTAAATTAGTTGTAGAGGAAGAAGTTATAAATACCAACTCTGGACTGGTGACAATAGCAAGTGAGGACCACAGTGACTCGTCATTTATCTCCTTGCTGTTTATGTGTCATTTATATGTATTAACCACTTTCCTTTTTAACCCCTCCCCTTCATCTTTAATGTTTTATGAAGGGTTTTGTGGGCCATGATTAATTTTACAAGTCACCCCATAGGTAGTCATCAGGACATCAGGACTGGACTGTGACTGAGCTGAAAGGAAAATGAACGTTGCCCAGAGCTGGATGCAGAGTACTGCTCTCCCTCTGGGGAGAGGGCAAGGGCATCTAAATGTTAGGGAAGGCCTGGTGGTAACTGCTTTCATTTGGTAGCTTACATTGGAGAAGAAGAGACCATACAAACATGTAACACCCAAGTGGGTGTCCCATCGTGGACAAGGCGGATTAGTGCTCTGTGGCCATCCCATCCTCCTTTTCATATGCCTTCCTCTACTGCAGAGGTGGGAATGTCATGGACTCATTTTTCGGACTTAATTTTGCTTCCTTGAAGCAAAATTCAGGATCTAACTTAGCTTCTCACGATGCACTTGCGTGATTCCAGGTTCGCCTCTGGGTTACGCTCTTCCTACTGGCGAGCATGGTCCGGGAGCCATTGAGCACTTCCTCCCCACGCTTCACACAGGTGTCAGTGTGTGGTCACTAGCCTTGTAGGTGTCAAAGGAGGGCATTGGTCTTGCTGCTGCACATGCCATAAGGGCACCATGGCTCTGGGGCTGGCAGTGGCCAATTTCCTGTTGGCGGGTTTCCTGATGGTGGCAGAATTCTGATGGTGGCTGAGGCGTGTGACTCCCAAGCCGGCGGCCATAGGGGCAGCTTCCCAACTGGGCAGGTGTTTCCTGTGGCACAAGAGACAGCAACTTCTGCTGTGGCCCAGTTCTGTTGGGGGAGTTGCTCCTGAAGCTCAACCTCAAGTATTTTCCTCAACCCTAAAACCAAGTCTGGAAGCCACTTATCACCCTAGAATAAATTTCTTTCTGCTTAGACTCTCTAGAGTGGATTCTGATGTCTGCCAGGGAAACATGAGTGATAAAAAACAAAACAAAAGAAAAAACCCTTCAATCTAGGTCTTAAGTCTTTAGCATGTGTCAGAATTCCCCACTTTTTCGTATTTTTTCAATATGGTAGGTCTCAGAATCTTACAGATATTTAAACATCATCTCTCTCATGGTGTTGTCTATGTCATGACTAATTTTATGAATATCATTCTGTTAGCTCTATTTTTCTTTTTTAATTTTTTAAAAATTTGACAGAGAGAGACAGTGAGAGAGGGAACACAAACAGGGGGAGTGGGAGAGGGAGAAGCAGGCTTCCCACCAAGCAGGGAGCCTGATGTGGGGCTCAGTCCCAGGACCCTGAGATCATGACCTGAGCCGAAGGCAGACATTTAATTGACTGAGCCATTCAGGCACCCCTCGCTCTATTTTTCATTCTCCTTTATCACCTTAGGACCTCAGTGGGCCAATGCTGTGCCTTAGCCTTCCAGCTACTGACGTGCACCCCCCTCCAGCCACTAGCTCATGCTCATGCCCTTCTCCTTATACCTTTCCCCTCCTTCATCAAAATGTCTGTTTTATGTCCTGTCAGAATACTCTCTATGGATAGTTTAATAAACTAATTTAGGCTATGTTAATAGGTGCCAATGGAAACAATATTTTAATATCGATAATAATAATGATGGTGATACCCACTGCAGACATGCACGAGCACTGACCTCATGCCAAGAATGTTATGAGAATTATGCCTTTAATCCTTCAAAATCCCTAAACCTAAGGAGCTAACTGCTGTTATCTCCATTTTACAGATGAGGAAACTGAGGCCAGAGAGGTTAAAAAAACACTTGATTAAAGTCACACAGCTTGCAAGCATTAGAACCATAACTTCAGTCCTGGCCAGGGTTCTGGAGTCTTGTCTACTAACTCCCATGCTAAACGGCCTCTTTTACTCCAAAGGAATGATTTGAGAATATTAGATGGCCTTGCAGCTTGATGGGAGGAAATAGTTTAAGATGTCAGGATAGGGGAATCTTCTAGCAACCTTAGTATGAATATTTTACTGAGATCAGGAGAGCTAAACATAAGACATTAAGCACTAAACAAGACCATTCCACATTTTTGGTAACACAGTCATTTCTGTAGTAACAAGATAAGCATTTTGGTTTATTTCGTTGCATAAGAAATGAAACTAGAAAACATGAATATTTAAAGAAGGATAAAGGTATATAGGTAAATGAGCAAAAGTAGAGGAATCTGGAAAATGGAGGAAGGTTAGTTTATTCGTATGATAAAATATTTCATTAAGGAGTCCATATTACAATAAGCCTCTAAAAGATTAAAGTACTGTAGATAAAACAGTAAATCGAGTTTAATGCAGGATTAGATAAGAGGCTAGCAGTCAGTAATAACGATGAGATGTGCAAAGCATAAGGTCACTGATTATTTGGAAAAGAGGAAAAGGTGGACATGCAGAATGCATCTGGTGTTTGATGAATATGGGTACCCCCACTTTTCAAAAGTTCGCATCACGCCACTTCACTTTTGCAAAAGATCTACATTATTACCTCTTTTTGCTAACTGAAAGAAATCAGAAGAGGATTTTCACTTTTACCAAAGGGGGGGAAAAGTGAAAATACCTTTCAGTATTTTGCTGCAAACTGTTATATGGGCAGTGGGCACCCTCAGCGGTGAGAGGGGCCCCGCCAAACTCTTTCCCCAGCAATCACATTCAGCATCCCGGATTCAAGCATACATAGTTTAGACCTGTGTCTGAGCATTTGTGCTTTATCTCCACTTATTTATGCATCCACTAGCAAGATGTGTCCTAAGGCATCAGAAAAGCCTACGAGAGGTTATTTTTTGGGTCTGGGAACACTCAAAAATTCCTCCATATAAAGTGGCAGTAATTGCTTCTTTGCTGTATGCCATTTCGGCTTACAAAAGATGTCACAGAAACACCCTACTTGGGGGAAACCTGTATTTGGTTGCTGAGGAAACAATAACCATAAAAGAGAAGGGAGAAACCTCATGGAACTGGAAACTAACTGGAATGGTTGTACGGAGATCATTTCCACATTAGCAAATAATGGGAAAAATTTAGTGAGGTTCTTAACATTCCAATGTTATTAACAGAGTAGGGAAGGCAATAAATCCTATGGGTTCCTCTGCTGTCTATTTAACCCTCCAAAGTAGTTAATGAAGCCTAAAGAGTGAAGGTTGGGCTAACTTGTGTGTAACTAAACCTCTATGTACAGAGAACAACCAGCCAGTTAAATGGCTAATCTGGTCAGTTCCATTTGCCACACTGGGCATATGTGGACCCTTATCAGTATCTTGTAATCAAGCTGGTTTGGGCTCATACAGATGAATAACCTCTGTGTAAAAAACTTTAGGATAATGAATGAATAATCAAATGCTATGAAAACCACCAAGTTTTGCAAATGCTACTATTTCCTTATATAATTCATTATTAGTGTTTCTGCTGTTGTAACATTGAAAGTACCAAATCAGAAGCAGATAATCTTAGTGATTTGCCTAATGCACAAAAAAGTCGTTAGATACACACAGCTTTCTAGGTTCTTTCTTTTCCCCCAAGACTGCTAAGCATGAAAATATTATTTTTCAGATCCTTCATTTATCTTTCAGAATTTATCCTCTACTCTCCAACATGCAAATTAAAGGTTCTGTTTTGATACTGGGAAAAAATGATCCACAGATAAGAGACTAGAGAGAGAGATAAAATATATGAGCACTTTGCCCAACCACAATCACATTTTCAAACTAAAAAGTATGTGAAAGTGATTTTCTAAGAGATTTAGTACTCTGACAAAGAAGAAGTTCCAAGTGAATGATCCTTTGGAGTGGAAAAAGGTTAGCCGTGAAAATGCTTATGAAATATACTGTGGAGGATTCTCATTTTAAGATTATGGTCGGTTCTTGCCTCCAGGTTCAAGTGTTGCTCAATCAGCAAGGTGCTCAATTCATAGTGATTGCTGCGCCTTTCCTTGTTGATCAAGAAAATGCATAATCTCAACCTAGACACATTTACCATAGAAATGAATATAAGAAATAGGATTTTGATTTAAATTTTCCAGTTGCAGCAGATCCAGAAAAATATATGCAAGCGAAGATTCCATTTGAAAAGCTCTGATTCAAGTAAGTCCAAAGAGAATGCATCTCCATGCTCCTAATGCTGTCTTCCCATTAGACAGCAAGCATTTTCTCGCTCAGAGCTCTTGTCAATTTGATTAAACTCACAGACACGTGACTGACTCCGCCTCTGTTAAAAATACTCAAGCCAGGGAATGACTGAGAACCGTGCGGCTTTGTCTTTGTGAGTGGGTCCTTTAGCTGAGCAATCATAACACTAGAGGGGTATATATGTTTAAATTTAATACCCCACAACTGAATTGTCCAAACGCAGCCTATTGCAGAGAGGGATTTAGAAGAATGCAAATTGGAGTCCAGAATCCAGAATACCCTTCCAGGCACGGACGTTTAGAGTTTAAAATGGCCCTGGAGAAATGCGGTACTTCTTCCCAGTGCTGTTTTCAAAGGCTGATTTTGGAGGCTGTTCCTTTTTGTGCATCTTGTTTCCAAGATTAAAGCTCCTTCAGATGAAAGACTAGAAGGGAAAGGTTGAGACTTTAGGCCGTGTGTGTGTGTGTGTGTGTGTGTGTGTGTGTGTGTGTGTGTGTGTTTTGTTTTGAAGGCACTGCGTGTGTGTGTGTGTGTGTGTGTGTGTGTGTGTGTGTGTGTACCTCTTACGTAGATAAGGAAAAAAGGTACAAGATTCCAAACCCAAAACAGTTCACCTGGCCTAGACCCCGCCGGGGGTGACCAACTCCGTCCCCAGGAGACAAGCTGGAAAGTCTCCGGGCCGCCGCACGGCCCCGTCGGCCCGGACGCGAGACGGAGCTAACCGACCCTGCTGCCCCGCCACACTCCGAGGTGGCTCCGGGGCCCCGCGGTTCCCAGCGAACAGGAGACTCGCCCCGGGAGGGAACGCGAGCGAGGCGGGGACGCCTCCCGGCCGCCCACACGGGGCCCGGAGCCGGGGACCCGCGCTGCCCGCAGGCGCCGCCAGCGTCCGGCGCGGTGGCCGCGCTGCCATGGCAACAGCGGCCCGTCCCCGCTTCCGGGCGCCGTCGCGCCACGCCGGGCGGGATGGGGCGGGGCGGGGCGGGCGTTGCTAGGAAACGGGCGGTGGGAGTCCGCCTCAGCGGCGCTCTTGCCGGGCCTGCACCCTTCACGTACTCCAGCGCCGCGGAGACGGAGGGGGGCCGAGAGGTGGCGGGGTGGGCGCCACGTGCTGGCGAGGGGACCCAGGGCCTCTCGCCCCCGCGGCAGGCCCTTCCAGGCGGCATGACGTCCCCTTTCCCGTTGACAAGTATTGTGTCCTGCGCCCTGGGAGGAAAAATGAGCGAAAACACTCGGGCATGGCCTCTCCCCGCACTGGCTCCGTGCGGACAGTAACGTCCCCAGGCTGCACTGAGGGCTCTGGCCCCGCTCATCTCCCCGCTCCGAAAGGAACCGTTTCTGGAGCTTTGCTATGTCGAGGAGCTGGCCGAGCCCTTTGCCTACACTGACTCATTTTCAATCCTGTGAAGCAGGGGCTAGTAACTTCATTTCAACGACGTTAAGAAAATGTGGCCGAGGCCATACAGCTGGTTGGGGGGGCGGGGGTGCAGCCAGGATCTGAAGTCCAGTCTTGCTTAACTTCAAGGTCTCTGGTTTATTACAACGCTCAAGTGTCCTCCCTCAGCTGCTTCTTGGCTAGCACGCGTCATCCCTTTTGCTAGCCACACATATATACCACACCAACCGAGGCCCCGCGTCCGGAAGTGGTCTCCCAAGAGGACTGAAAAATAAAATCAAGACTGCCCCCCAAATCTAGGACATACGGTATGCCTTCATATATCTTGATAACTTACAGATGTCCCGGTCTGTGACTTACAAGCACGATCACCACTTAGGAATTCAGATTCTTCCTCAAGGGAGAAAGTCTAAGAGGGAGATTTGCCAAAATGGGTATTGACTCCCAGCAGGTATCCCACGCTGGGCTAGGTATGTGGGAGATTAAAAGACTTTTTTCCCCAAGACACTGTCTGTCCACAAAGAGTTTATATTCTGCTAGGGAACTGTCTTGGGCTGCCAAGGACTGTGTGCAAGCCACGTATTAGGGAAGTGTTTCCAGGACAAACTAGTAAGGGAGAAAGAGAAGCAGAATAGGGCAGGAGAAGAAGGTAAGCAAGGGAGCAGTTTAAAGTCAAGATCCAGCCCCAGCTTGATCAAGCTCCCCAGGAAGGGAACTGTGCTTTTTAAACCCACGCGCCAGTCCGTCCCTGGCTCCAGGCCTTCCTGGAGGGGATGGCGGACCTGACACCCAGTGCTTCCTGTTCTGAATGACTCTGGGTGAAGTGGTTCCTGTAAATTAAGGGAAGGTAGTTCTCTGAAAGACGTTGGACGTGTGAGCCATCAGGAGAGAAGTACCCAAAGGCTTGGGGATATGTCCAGGGACCCAGTGAAGGGGACCTGGGCAGTGAACCAAAAGCATTCACTGGAGTTCACCATTTGCACCACTCAGATCCATGTGCTTCTCACATGAAGTTCGGTTCATTTTGTCGTAGCTTATTCAAGATCCTAACTGATCGCAGAACTAAGAGGACAAATCACAGCCCGTGCCCCTGTAGCTGGTGCCAAGATTCTAAGGACTATCCATCATCCCATTTTTCTACTGTCCACTCCAGATTCCCCTCATCCTCAACAAGCCCTCTGCAAGCCTGGTAGGGGGACCCACATCTTCATCCTCGAGGGGGTCTGGGCTCCTTACTACTGTGTCTTTATCAGGTAGAGGCTGTTGCAGGGGCCTGCTTTCAGTTAACACCGGGCGCGGGAGCAGCGGGAGAGGCACCATTGGATAAGCTGAGGTACTTTCCTCTGGGAACTAGAACCTCTAGACCCAATGTCCTAGAGTTTTGAGGATGGGGAGGATGCATGGCCCAAAAAGGTCACTGAGAGTGATAGTGAACCAGACTACTCCTCCTTCCACGCTTGGTTTCCAGACCCACGTATTCAACTTACTGGAGACACAATGCAAAGTAATGACTATCGGTTTAAGGCACATACTGCAGGGTGTGAGCCTGGGTGGCTCAGCGGGTTAAAGCCTCTGCCTTCAGCTCAGGCCCTGATCCCAGGGTCCTGGGATCGAGCCCCGCATTGAGTTCTCTGCTCAGCAGGGAGCCTGCTTCATCCTCTCTGTCTCTGCCTGCCTCTCTGCCTACTTGTGATCTCCCTCTCTCTGTGAAATAAATAAATAAAAATCTTAAAAAAAAAAGGCACATACTGCATTCCGAAGGCCAGTGCCCAACCTCACAGAGTATCATTTTTAAGTTAGTGCCTACCTCTGCCTTCAGAATGTGGTTACCATGTATCATGCTAGAAGCTTCTGAATGGCCCTTGGTGGGATCAGTAGCTTTCATAGCCATGTGCCCATTATCATACCTCCTTTGCCAAAAAATGGACAGAAAATGTTTTGTGGGATCCTGTATCAGTATATCAGACATTCTGCGTCTTCAGATAGTGGATCTTGCCAAGGCACTACAGGCCGGAAAGGTGAATTCATACACTAATTTGTATCAATGCCAGTCAGAACAAAATGCTGTCGCTTCTAGGGTGAGAGGCATCCTACATAATTAACTTGCCACCAAGTCTCTGCCTGGTGTCCTGAAGGAAGGGCACCATCCTGGAGACATAAAGTCAGTCTCTGTTGCCCACGGGTCAGGCATTCGCAGTGGCAGCACTCTATCAGCTGTGGTGAGAAGGAGCACATGGTTTCTGGCTCACGCACAGCCTCTGTCTCTGCACCAAGCTAGTACATCCATGGGCCTGTGCCTGTTGCACAGGAACCACTGGAATGACGGACAATGGCTGGCTGATGTTTATAGGACGAGTCATCCTGCCCACCTGGTTGCTTAAAGCTTCTTCTGCAAGGAAAGCTCTCTGGGGGGCACTCAGGTACCACACCAACATCTTCACTCTCTGTCTGTCTCCTTACCTGGGGCCACCTCTCCCTTCATACACATTGGATCGCCAGGTGCAATGCCCAAAGCTCTGTCTATTACAATTTGTCTTCACTGGTCTCCTCAGAGTCCCCTCTGGTTGGGGGGGATAGTTCAGCAACTGTCCAGTTTCAGTTTGTGCCAATGTACCGAGTCAGACTATCTGTGAACCGAACTGGGGATCTTTGTTCTAGCAGCTGGCCATGGGGGATACCCACAGGTGAGAGCCAATAGAGACAAGTTCGTCAGTAGCTAACATGGAGGTCTAGTCTCCATTTCGTGTGGTTTACTCACATGTTCTGGACCTGCCCAAGCCCAGTCTCACCCAATTCCACACTCTATAATTATTTCCTCTGTCTTTCTCAAAAGCCAGAGATACCATGGAAGCCAGTGCATCCCCTTCCATCTGTCTCCCATCACAATTTACCAAGAGTAAAAGTCTTAGTAACTGCAACGGTACAAAGATACAGGAGGCCACAATTAATATTAGGTATAAAAAAAAGTGGTGTTTTTTGGGGGGAGGCTTTCTTGATACTTTATTATCTAGTACTAATCAAAGTTTTATTTGTATATATGTCCTTAATTCAGTAAAATGAGATACTGTATGCAATTTAATATAAAATAAAAATATATTGAATTTCTAATGAATTTTAAAAAGTACAGAATGCCTCTCCCAAGAGGGATGGGAATCCTCATTTTCCTCTTGCTGGTGAATGAGCTGCATCCAGGATCTTATTCTTAATGTCAGCTTCCTGGGACTACTTGTGGTAATAGTTGTCTTTAGGAGGTCCCCCAGATGCAGACCCCGAGGAGAGAATTTGTGTGCAAGTGATTCAGCAATTTACCCCCAGAGAAATAGTAAAGGAGTAGGAAAAACAGAATAGGGGACAAAAATTAGCAAGGTTGTGATTTCAAGTAAAGTTCCAGATTCAGTCTGAAGCCTTGGGGAGCTTTTGAGAATAAATTACCCAGTGGAGTTTATCCTACCTAAAAGTAAGGGACCCAGGTTTTTGTACTTCTGTACCAGTCAGTCAGGCCACCATGGGTATTTGTAACTTCCCAGGCTCTTTGGTTCTAGAGGCATCTGAGTGAAGTGGTTCCAGGGGACCAAAGATTAGCTCTCCAAAGAAAGTTACGGATAAGAACTCTCGGAGCAAGGCTTGTAGACACTGGGGGATGGCTACACTGAAACAACAGGGAGGATTTGAGAGGATCTTGACAGAGTCCCACAGCTGCTAAAGAAACAAAGATTAATGTATCAACTACTGACTTAACTTCTGGTTGCTGACAAGATGAGAACATGAACCAAGCTTCTTTCTGCCTCCTCCCAGACATGAACTCTGAAGAAACCACTGGAGAGATATAGAGTGGTTGGGTTTCCATCTGCGTGTTGATGGAGGGCATAGTGCATGACTCAGAGCATCAGAGAGATGGGTGCTGTGGAGAGTTTTCTTCCCTCACTGCCCTGAGCAGACCGTCACCTTCTGAGATTAGGTTATGTGTGACTGTGACTTCCATCTTGCTAGCAGACCCTCTATCGTGTCTTTGGATTGCATGCTTTCATAACAAAGAACGTGGGGAGTCTCCAGCCAACAACCAGCAAGGAACTGAGGCCCTTGGTCCAATAACCCTCAAGGAACTGAATTTTGCCAAGATGCATTTGGAAGAGAATTCCCACTTGAACCTTCACATGAGAACACCACCCTGGCCAATACCTTGAGTGCAGCTGGGGTGAGAGCCTATAAACAGGACCCAGCTCAGTCACATATAGATCCCTGATCCATGGGAACTGTGAGATAACAAATGTATGTTGGTTTAAGCCACTAAGTTTGTGGCAATTTGTTACACAGCAATAGGTAACTGATGCTAACACCTTGCAGCTGGCCTGTAGGCCGGAGCACATCCACCCTGAGAGTGGCTATCTGTATACAGGTTTTATCTACCTGCTAGAGTGTGAGGCCCACTTTGCAGTTAGGCTTTGCCCTGCCCATAGTAGGCTCACAGTTGATGACTCCTAGGCAGGAGCTCCAGGCGTTTATGATAATAACAGAAACGGACTGGGTTCTTACTGTGTGCCAGGCCTTGTTCAAGGCACTTTACAAATCCTAATTTATTTAATCCTCACAACAGTCCTATCAGTTAGGTTCTAATAGGATTTCTATTGCAGATGAGAAAAATGAGTCTTCTATAGGACAAATAATTTGCCACGGTGGTGACACATGTGAGTGGCAGAGTTGGGATTTATGCCCTGGACGGTCCGGCTCCAGAGCCCACACTGCCTCTTAGAACTGAGAAGAGATGTTGCTCGGTGCCATGCAAACACGGTCCTCTTCTGAAGCACCATAAAGCAGTCTACCTCCTCAGCCACTTGTCAACTGGTGGAGGGCAGGCATGTATCTTATTTGACATGAAATCCATCTTGCATATTTAAAACATAACTACAATAGAGGCCTTAAAAATTTGATTGAATAAGTGAATGAATGAATGGATGAGTTGCCTTTGAATATCATGTGGAGACCAAAAAAAAAAAAAAGGAAATATACAGAATGCTCTATTTCTATATATCACACCAGCAGACTCATGTGTCTCCCACCAACACATTTATATACAATTGCTGTCAATAATAGCTCTTCTGGTGCTTATTTGATAGCATGAGTTAGGAAATATCATGTGTTTTTCTTGCCTTGGAATTGAGAGAAGAAATAATTCACAAAAGGTAAGTGAACAGGAAGGTAGCTATTGTCTCTGATAAGTGCGACTGTTTCTTATTGGTCTGACCATACACACATGCACAGAGAACCCTGGATTATATCTCATTCCACATTTACAGTAGTTTATTACCTGCAGGGGTAAGTGAGGTTATAGAAAGGGTTGGTTCAAAGAATGTGCTTGCTTGTATATGCAAATATGGCTAAATTGCTTAAAATAACAAGTTGCTTAACACCCTCAATGGAAGGAATTTGGTTTGAAATGTTCAGACATCACCTGTCTTTGGGCCTGCCTACTACAAGCATGGGAAATGAAAGATGGTTTCTTTCAATGCCAAGTTCCTTAGCCACACAGTGATTTCAGAGTAGGGAAAGTAGCTTAAGTGTTGTCTCACCTTTCATTGTTTTTAGGTATGAGAGTCACAGTAATAGTTTAACAATTTCTATGATTAAGTTGCTTTGGTTTCCAAAAGACAACTGACAGAATGAGAGAAGATATTCACAAATGACATATCAGATAAAGGGCTATTATCCAAAATCTATAAAGAACTTCTCAAACTCAACACCCAAAGAACAGATAATCCAATTAAGAAATGGGCAGAAGACATGAACAGACATTTCTGCAAAGAAGACATCCAAATGGCCAACAGACACATGAAAAAGTGCTCAACATCACTCGGCATCAGAGAAATACAAATCAAAACCACAGTGAGATACCACCTCACACCAGTCAGAATGGCTAAAATTAACCAGTCAGGAAATGACAGATGTTGGTGAGGATGCAGAGAAAGGGGAACCCTCCTACACTGTTGGTGGGAATGCAAGCTGGTGCAGCCACTCTGGAAAATGGTATGAAGGTTCCTCAAAAAGTTGAAAATAGAGCTACCCT
>CM053609.1:109976822-110059322 GCA_028646535.1 Procyon lotor
CCAAACTATGGGAGGAACCTAGACGTTCATCAACACATGAATGGATAAAGAAGATATGGTATATATATACAATGGAATACTATGCAGCCATCAAGAGAAGCAAAATCTTGTCATTTGCAACGACCTCGATGGAACTAGAGGGTATTATGCTAAACAAAATAAGTCAATCAGAGAAAGACAATTATCATATGATCTCTCTGATATGAGGCATTTGAAAGGCAGGATCGGGGGTCGTGGGGAGTAGGAGGGAAAAAAAATAAACAAGATGGGATCGGGAGGGAGATAAATCATGAGACTCTTAATCTCACGAAACAAACTGAGGGTTGCTGTTGGGTAGGGGGTAGGGATAGGGTGGCTGGGTTATGGACATTGGGGAGGGTATGTGCTATGGTGAGTGCCGTGAAATGTGTAAGCCTGATGATTCACAGACCTGAACCCCTGGGGCAAATAATACATTATATGTTAATAGAAAAAAAAAGTTGCTTTGGTTTCTTACACCACAGACAAAACATGGGTAGGGAGTGCCATTAACTACATGGCCATCCCTTACTCCGGGCCATCCCTTACTCCGGAAAAGTGGACTCCACCATTTTAGGTGGTGTGTTTTGGTTCCTGATAAGACTGGTATGACTGACCCGTATTTCCATAGCCTTTCCCCTCTGCTTTGCTGTCATCCTGGCTGGACCACACAAATCTGGTTGCTTCACATCTGCTTACAACTTTTCACTGCCTCATTCAGGCCCCTCAAGAAAAAGGACACACTTCTTCCCCTGATAGCCAGGATACTCTCTATCCACCAGTTTCTGCTTCTCTGACTGACTTCAACTCAATGGTTTTCCCTACCTGCCCCCTGCCCCCAGCCTCCATATTCCTACTCTTCTGCACTTTTCTCTTTCTCAAATTTTCTATGATCCCCAAAGCCATTGGCCTTGGCACGTGTAGTTCCCATCATATTGTTCGCCTTCCTTTCCCACTCCCCAGTCCTGACCCAGCTCTTCAGGCCTGACTTACTAAGAAGTTGTTGGCTGTGTTTCAAGCATTCTCTCAGCTAAGGTTGGCACCCTCCTCGGGGCCACTATGTTCCCCATGTACACCTTAAGGTGATCCCACTTGGGGAGCACTGGCTCATTCCTGCTGGATGCTCAGCTCTGAGAGGGCGGGGACACCCCAGGTCCTATCTGGCATCTCAGCATCCAGTACAGGGGCCTGGTTCACAGAATAAATGAGAAACACATAAAATTAAAAAATCCATTGAGTGAATATTCTCATTACTCTCCTATTAACCTTCGTTTCTCCACTTTGGGTGGATCTAAATTGCAATTAGTACAGTTTGTAAATTTCATTCAAGATGAATGACAGTTTAAATAAAATAAAAGCTATTGGCACAAAAGAAAATTTCCTCAAAATACATTAAATTAACTTTTGAAATGGATACCACATGAACTTCATGACTATAATTTAAAGTAAAAATTTAAAAACCAGTTTCTCCGATTTTAGACCTTTAGGACTCATTCCAAGTCAATCGATTTTCAATTCTTACAGACCCTTGTCATTATATGGGAACGACCTGCCCAACGATGCTGCCTCTCACCTCTCTCGCAACTTTACTTGGAAAGTGTGATGTGCATTTTTTCCTGCTGGTTAATAATAAAAGGCAGGATAAAGAGATTGAGATTGGCTTCTTGTCGGGCTACTACAGGACAGACCAATAGCTTAGAAGATCTAAAGAACTCTTCTAACGTACAATATTTTCAAGCCAAAATGAGTTTTATTCAGCACAGAATTCTCTCCATGCAGTGCACATGGCACAGTGTCCCTCCTCAGCTGTTATCAGCAGTAATACCATTCGGACCAGAGAGAAAAGATGAGATTAAATCATTTGGGTGTGTCCTAATCAGACCCCAAGGTTCTCCTGGATGGAGGGGAATTTAAAATTGGCACCAGCAGTTGATGAAGTCTTGGCTTTGTTTTTATTTTGAGGATTTTGATGGGCTTTGACCTAACTACTTTGTAAACCAGAAATCATTGGAATTTCACTTACCATCTTACAATGTCTTTTATCAGTGGCCATGTTTAGAGCCAGGCCATTGGTTTATCACGTAGTTCTTATTGTGAGGCAAACTCCAATGATATTCTCGTTCAGGCAAATGAAGTGGGCCTGACCCCTCTTGCCAGGACTGACTACGTAGGTCTGCTGGAAAGGTATTCAGTGGCTTACCAGGCAAGTTGGGAAACAAGAACAAAACGCAAGAGAAGGGTATGAGATACAGAGGGTATATTGGCTTCCGATGGCTGTCATCAACATTGCCATGGGCTTGGTGACTTCCAACAACAGAAACCTCTTCTCTCACCATTCTGGAGGCCAGGAGTTCCACGTCAAGGTGTCGTCAGGATTAGTTCCTTCCCATGTTAGTGAGGGAGAATCGTTCCATACCTTTCCCCTCGCTTCCTGTGCTGGTCAGCAATCCTTGGTGCTTTTTGGCTTGTAATCCCATCACTGCAATCTCTGCTCCATCTGAAGATGTGGCCTTTCCCTGTGTGTGCTCCTGTGTCTGGGTCTCAGACTCCCTCTCCTTTCCCTTAGAGGGACAACAGTCCCTAGATTTAGGGCCCACCTTTCTGTCAACATGGAAATGTCTTATCCAGGTGACCTTAAGATCCTTAATACAGTTCCATCTTTAAGGGCCCTACTTCGAAATAAAGTCACATTCTATGGACCAGGGGCTCAGAGTTGAACATATTTTTGGGGCGACATTTTTTAACCCAGAACTGAGGGAGAGTTCACCTGCGAAAACTCCTTCCCGCTTTGACCCTCCCAAGAGCTCTCCATATTTGATCTCTGGACTTCCTCTTCTAGCCACAGAGGCAAAACTCTGCTTCTTATTTATACTGTTTACAGTAAAACCAGAATCTGAGAGACCATGGTGAGATTTTTAGGCCCTGAAAAAGGGAAACATCACCAAGAAACAAACCAGGAAGGAAGACTGATCCTAAAAATCCTAAAAGATCAAAATAGAGAACAACCAATATATTACATGGTCCCATTTTTAATTTTTTTTGACGAAGCAAAATTGCATATATGTTCACAGAAAACTTCCAGAAGGATATATTCTGTAGCAGAGGAGGTTATGTGAGGGTTCAGGGATTATGGGACCTTAAATTTCTTCTTTATGTGTATTTATATTTTAAAATCTTAGGTAGTTTTAAAAATATCTCTTTAATAGTTTATTAAAAGATAGTGAGATCTCAGGACAGCAAAGAATCATCCACCTGCCCTGATTTTTCCAAGACACAATTACTCTGAAATCGAGTAGAGATGGTGGAATGGAGTCTGTCGGTGTCTTTCCCTGAATCTCTTTTTATCACTACAAATTCCACGTACAATATTCTAGGATTTGGTCACCATGGGGATGATCTTACTGAACAGTATATGTGAGAGCTGTAAAAAAACCTCATAGACCATCTGGTCTAACATCCCAATTTTACAAATGATGAAAGAGAGCCCAGAGAGGGTGGCAGGTTCTTCCAAGATCCCATAAACAGAGGTGGAGCTGAGACCCCACGTGGGGCTCCTACTGCTGTCAAGGTCTTGCGCATGGACCACTGGACCAACATGAGTCATAGTGTCTATTTTTAGTTCAATTTCTAATGAATAAGCCACTTCTCTATGCCACTACTAGATAGGCATTTGTGAAGACTTATTCATCGAACAATACTGAATACTGGCACCCTGTTCCATATGCCGGCCACTGGGTATGGAGATGGATGGACAGGTCTTCAGGATGTACTCAGTTAAGAAGAAACTGTAATCTAAATGTCCCCAGGCCCACCCAGGCCTGCAGATAGGGTCATTTTACTATAAAGGCCCAACTCTCCGTGAGGGCAGTTGCCAGCTGCTATCCTAGGAGTTCCATGTCCTCACGCTGGTTATTTTAGGAATTCTCAATGCAACAGGAACTGAGGGTGTGGGTTTTGCTGGGTGGGCTCTCATAGTCACTCAGCAGCAGCTCTGCTCATGTTCCCCCTAGGGCTCACTTGGGGAGTCGATGGTCTAAGAACCATATGAGGAAGTGGGATCGTCAATTTCATGTGTCAGTTTGCCTAGGTCATAGCACCCAGAGAGTCTGTCAAACATTATTCTAGATGTTTCTTTGAAGACATTTTAAAGATAAGATTAACATTTACATCAGTAGGCTTTGAAGAAAGCCAATTACCCTCGACATTGTGAGTGGGCCTCACCCATTCAGTTGAAGGCCTTAATAGAAAAAAAGACTGACCTCTCCAGAGGAGAGAATTCTGCCAGTAGTAGATTTTGTCTTTGGACTTGAGCTGCAACCCTTCTCTGGGTCTCCAACCTGTTGGTCTACTCTGCAGATTTTGGACTCTCTAGCCTTTGTATTCATGTGAGCCAATCCCTTAAAATCAATCTCTCTCTCTCTCTTCCTCCTTCTCTCCCTGTCTCTCCCTCCCTGTCATAAATGTCCCAGCCACCCAGGAGTTTGTCAGAATTCTCTGTGGAGAGAAGGGTGGAGAGAACCCAGTCCCCCTTTCCCTGCCTTGACCCTCAGAGCGATTTTGGGGATTCTTTTCAATAACCATATTCCCAATGTTCTTTTTTTCCCCTCCCAGATCTAAATGTTGATGGTGATGATGATGTAGTGGTAGTCATATCTTAATGATATAAAACTAGAATTTATTGAGCACGAAGTATTAGTCAAGATGCTTTAGATGCATGAATTCATCCAAACTTCTGAAGATTAGAACTGAGCCACAGAGGGGGGCCCTGGGGGGCTCAGTCAGTTGAGCCTCTGACTTTTGATTTCAGCTGGAGTCATGATCTCAGGGTCCTGAGACTGAGCCTCACCTCACACTTAGGGGCTAGCCCTGAGTCTGCTTGGCTCTCTCCCTCTGCTCCTCCCTTCTGCTCACTGGTGTTGTCTCTCTCAAATAAATAAATAAATAAAATCCTTTTAAAAAATGAACTGAGCCATAGAGAAATTAGGAAATTGGCCCAGATCATCTATCTTGGGAGTGGAGAGCTGGGCTGTGCACTCAGGCAATCCCTTGACTGACCACGAAAATTAATGTTAACTGAGCACTTATTACGTCTCCAGTGCTGTACGTGGATCATCTTTAAGCTTTACAGCAGCCCAACAATGGAGTGATTATTATTATGCCTTCTTCCCGGAAGAAGAGGGTGAGGCATTGGAAGGGACTCACTCAGTCCCGAAAACCTCCAGCACACCGACGCTGCTAAGCAGTTGGGAGCCACCGCCAGTTCTGAAGAGCGGAAAGATATGCTCGAAGCTGCGCTTTTGGAAAGTCAATCTCTCAGCAGTGGGGAAGATAGGACCGCCTTTTCTGGGCTCAGCAGCCCCAGCTGTAGATCAGACCGTAGAGCCCAGGTGAGTGCACAGCTGGGGTTAGAAGGCTCCAGGCTGATTCCTGGGGTGGGGCTCCAATCCCACCCCTTCAACCCCCCTAAGCTGGATAAAGCCCCCTTTCCCGGTCTTGTCTGCCTTGGCGCCTCACCCCTTTGCTGCACTTCCTGTTATTCTGAACCCTTCTATTGGCCCATCTCCGCAGCAAGCAGTTCCTCTGAGTAGACTCTGAAAAGCCCAAATCCAGCACCAGCTGGAGCCGGTTGGGCGGCACTACTTCCTGTTGAATTGGGTCCTGGGGGCAGAAACGGCATTGTCATTGATACCCGGAGCTCTTTATTCCTGGTGCTTTACAAAACACAAAAGGCTAAGCCCTCCGTCTTCGGAGCCCTCGGACCACAGACAGAAGACTCCAGAGAAGAATCAACTCCCTCCCCTCGCACACCGTCGCCCCATTCTGCCTGAGTGGTTCCCTCTGCTGCCCCTTCTAGTTCTTTCATCGCCCTTCCTCTGAGCGGTCTTATTACTGAAATAGACTCCTAATTAACACATCAGGTTTTCCCTATTCCAAAAAGTCTCTGAAATTTGCCTGTTCTGTGATGCCGCTCACTCAAAACACCCCCTGCTGTCTTTATTTTGTTCTGCTTTTTGTCCTGGCTTGTATCATTTGTTTCTTTGTATTGAAAGCTTGTCAGCTCCTGGAACCTGGCACGTATTAATTAGGAGGATGGTCTAGTGCACGACACAGCTTGATGGGAAGCCAGTCTGAGTGGGGAATTGGGCAGAGAATCAGAAAGAAGCTGAACCAAGTGGGAGTCGGGGAGACAGCTTAAGACCATAACCCAATTTTCAGACCCAGGGTGGCGGACCAGCCGCCTTCTGGGCTGAGTCCTCCCTGCAGCTCAGGCCTTCTTTACCTTGTGCTGTCGTGCATGCCAGGTCTCACCGTCTCACCTCTGTGCCTTTGCCCAATTTGTTCCCTTCCTCCTGGATGCCCTTCCTGCTCTCTTCTGCCTATCTGACTTCTGTGAAGTTTCCGGGCCAAAAGGAAAGTTCCTCCCCACCCCCTGCCCAAGCCTTCCATGGCTCCTCTAGTCCTAATTAACTGCCATTTTCATGACCTTTACTGTGCATCAGAATCTCCCGTGATCTAGCCTTCTGGATGAGTACTGTTGAGTTTTCACCTTTGGAGCATTCCCACACCCCCCCCCCCCCCCCCCGCCCCCAGGGCAGCATGAGAAGAGGGACAAGCTGCACTTTCTACCCGTGTGAGAAGCAGTTCAGGTGTAAAGAGCTTCTCCAACTTGGTGTCTTGGGCCTTCGGAATCTTGACCTCATATCTGAAATATCTATTTCTTGTCCTGTCCACAGGTTTTAATACATGCGGTGATCACTGTTAGGGTTCTACCCGATCCCCTCAAAATCCTTTTTTCATTCTTAGATGGTCTGCTCGTCGTAGCTTGTAGGTTTGCTTCCAATAGCGGGCACCAGGGACTCTTCAGAAGACTCAAATCCAAAGTACCTAGAAACTTATATGCTCCTTGGGGGCCTTTGGTCGATGACTGGTTGGGGCCCAATATGAAAGCCCAGTTCTTTGCCCAGAGCTGGGGCAGAGTCTGAGGCATAATTTCTATCCCACAGCTCTCCCAGGGGCAGGTCAAGGCTGGGACTTGGCCTGAAATGGCTCCTGGCTTGGCTTCTTTTGGTTCTCTGTCCTGCCCGGCCTTCCCCATCCCTCGACCCCTCCCCCACTGATCTGCCCTGGGGAATAGTTCCTTAGAAAATCTTTATCCATGAATATTCATTTCCAAGTTCATTCCTGGGAGAACCTGACCTAAAATAATACATATGGTGCATCTCTTCATTGGTCATTGGTAGTCACCTCCCCCCCCACCAGTTTCCACTTTTTTTGACGTTTGACATTCTCTTCGAGGTAGTCCTCCTGCACCTAACTCCAAGTAAATTTTGTACAAGTCGGGGAGCCCATATTTCAAGTCAGATCATTCCATGTATGTCCTCTAAGACAGTGAAAATCTACCCAGTCATTCCCTGGTAATGGGATAACATACGCAGTCAGAAACTTATTTTTATTTATTCCCTTTAGAAGATAACATTTATTTTATTTTTTCAGACCTTCCACATCTGAAAAAATTTCTATGTAATACATTTAAGGACATCAATGTACTAAAATGCTGGTTTGTGAAATAGTGGAACCATTAGCACCAAAAAGGGTTCTCGGAGCTTGTCTGTATTATTAATTTTGATGAGTTTGACTTTGGTTCATGCGCAAAAGTTTCATTTCTTTTTAAAATCCCAAAGTTCGCAAAGCTAGCCAGTGAAATGTCATCATTCATCCTCCTAGTAAACAGTAGGAGCTTCCCCCTAAGTAACTTTGGATGCTGCCAAGGTAGTCACCGATAGATTCCACGCATCTTTGTGGATCCTGCGTTCTTGCAATCCTGACTCAGGAATGCTTCTGTGTCACTGGCCATACCCTAAACTCTTCTGAGAAGCTACCTCAAGTGATGAAGCAAAGAAACAAATTACCTTTCTGTCCTAGGTCGCAAGTCACTACACTCTTCCCAACTTTATTTAAACCCACCCCTAAAATCCCAGCACCGTTTCCCAGCTTTGCTGCACGTGTGTGTGTTCACGTTCAACCTCCCAAGCCCAAGGCCAGATCTTGTTCTTTGTTCCCCAGTGTGGGGCCAGGGGCACACCTGTCAACTGCATTGATCACATGAGGAACGAGAGTCACAGGCTACTTTGAATCAAGCCAAGGCAATTCGGGTTTGTACGAGATCCAACAGATTCATGGATCTGGCACCTTGGCCAGCTGGGACCTCAAATGGCAACTGAAATGTACTTTTCTGAAATGTGATTTCTCAACCTCCGTTAGCTCCCTGCCATGAGATGCTCTTGGGTTTTCTTTTTAGTTCTGTCATTCTGCAACTTGATTCCTTTTCCTGCCTGAGGAATTCAGGTCTGCGTGAACTTAGGGATTCAGTCCTTTAGATTTCTCAGAAAGGCAGTTTATTAGGAAACCTCATGTTTACTAAAGCATGCGACAAGTCCCACTTGGCCAGGAGGCTAAATGCGATTCCTTGAAATTCTATTCCGTGGACTCCTGGGAACTAAATGTAACGTTTAGTCATCAATAGGATAATTTAGTTCCTTCTTTCTACTTGCCTTCTTAAGAAGGGATTGGAGTTCACGCTGGTATTCTCTAAGAAAACGGAACTACCTTCCCGCCCTGTAAAGGCATGTCATTACGGAAAGAGCCGCCCATTTTATGTGTTGGCTTTCTCTCTGTTTTGGGATTTAGGCATAGTGTCTTTTCAGATGTGCTGACTTTTTATGGCTGCAGCAAGGTAATAGGGTATAAGTGCCGTTGGCCGTTTACTGTTTGGGATTCAGCTCCACGTCTGGATCTTGTTATGTAGGCATTTTCAGAGCATTACAGCTCAGCTGTGAAAGCACTCGGGCTTAAAGCGAAAATGCAGTAGAACCTTGCTAATCTAACAACTTAATAACACTTGCCACCCCTGCACAGCCAGGACTTAATAGTAAGACTCTAAGTGAGGCTTCCTGTTTTCCGAATGCACGGAGCACATTCCACTGATGGTGGGGTTATCATAAATAACCTCCAACTATCTCTGACTTGGTTTATTAAGGCCAGTGAAACAATATTACTTTGTTGCTGCACTGGTCTTTTAATTCAGCCGTCGAGGAGCACCTCCAAATACTTGACTGAGAACCTGGAAAATGCGCTGTCGCGCTCTGGCTTGTGTCGTGCCTTCGGTTTCTTTGGGTGTCCGAAGACAGTCTTTAGGAGAATGTTCAAACACGTTTTAGATGCAGAAATCCAAACTCCAAAAGAGATGATTTGTTTTACTAAGGACTTTATTCACACATATGTAATTCCAACAATTTGGCTGGGACAGCTTAGTCCATTTTCTCTCCCCGTGGGGGTGAGGGAAGCTTTCACAGTCATATTTAAGTTGTTTCCAATGATGTCTGAGTGATTTTTAGGGCATGAACAGGTTAAATTTGTTTCTACTCACCATGCCCCTCCCCTTTCATAAAACAGATAACTGTGTTTCAATAAGCAGAAAGGTGAGGTGGCACAGTCAGTTGAGGGTCAGACTCTTGGTTTTGGTTCAGGTCATGATCTCAGGGTCATGAGATCAAGCCCCACATCGGGCTTAGTGTAGAGTCGCTTAGGATTCTCTCTCCCTCCGCCCCTGCTTCTCACTCTTTCTCTCAAAATAAATAAATAAAGCTTAAAAAGAAGAAGGAAAGAAGAAGAGCCTGAAAAAGTGATCAAGTGTTATTTTTGACATGAAACTGATCTCAGCTAAAATTTTACCAACTCTAATCAGGATATTTCGGTAGGAAGTTTCTGTGTGTGTGTGTGTGTGCCTAATATCTTTATACTCTTTTATGTGAGGAAACTTTTTACAGATCCTGGAAGGCAGCCCTCAGTAACAAAGTTTAATGGAAGCATAGGAGGGAAAATTGATGGTTAGTGTTTACAAGTTCCCATGAAAATGACTCCTAATGTATTCAATGAATATGTTTTCTATTGAGTGTTGTGCTTGCGTCGGAGTATGACATAAACGCACTGTAAAAATGGATATGGCCACTTAAAGCACCTTAAGAAATACCTTGATGGTTTGTGGTAAATATAAGCCGGTGTCAGGCTTCCTATATGTGGGGCTTTCACATGCTCCATCTGGCTAATTCAGGTTAGGGTCTAGGCGTGATATGTGGGAACTGCTTTGTGGAGATCCCTTATTTTTTGGCAACAAGTTGCTCAAAACTTCCAAAATATCCATTATCACTCCTTGTTCCTCCATATATGTCTAGAGATGGCATCTATCAAGGAAGGAAAAGACACCTCAGAGCCTGTCCAGACTTGAGTTGTTCCAAGGGATGTCAATTTAACATCACTCCTTATAAATTAATGCAGACCAGATCATGGTAACCCAAGTTTTCCTTCAAGAGGGTACGCATACACAGAGCCGGATATTTCCCTGTTATAAACTCAGCGTCAGTGAATGTGGCAGGAGAAGCCTTGGCAGAAGTCCAGTATTCCAAATAATTCGTAGCTGATACCTCAACCCTTGAGGGAAGACATCGCTAAAAAATCCATGGAGAGTAACCCCTGGGGTCTACATCTTAACTATTCTAAGAAACTCTTCTGGGCTTCACGATCAGGATGATCTCTCCCACTGAATTCTTGGGAGCCCGCAGAAAATCTGTTATAAATTTTACAATAATCCTTTAAAAACATATGTGAGATTATGTCTCTGACTTGCTCACACACTCCTATGACTTCCGATGACATTCAGAAGAAAAAACATTACGTCCTGACCCGGCCTCCAAGGTTCCTCAGAGCCAGCCTCCCCCTGAACCTGCGGCAAACTTGGCCTCCCTCACTGGGCTCCGGCCACCGTCCCTCCTGGATATTCCAGCCTTGAAACTGTGCACTCGCTGTCTCCCCCTGCCCGAGGTGCCCCACTTCTGGGTGAATGCCATGACTTCTTTCTTCAGGTCTCTGTTCAGATGTCTCTTCTTCTTGGAGAGGTCTTCCCAAACCCCCCTGCTATGGGCCGAGTGGTGTCCTCCCCAAATTCCTATGTGGAACCCCTAATCTTCAGTATCTCAGAGCGTGTCTTCTTCTGGTGACAAGGCCTCTAAAGATGTGCTTAAGTTAATGTGGGTTTCTAAGGGTAACTCTCATTCAATGTGACTGATGTCTTTATAATAGGAGACGAGCACAGAGAAAGACACCATGCTTGTGCACAGCGAGAAGATGACCGACTGCCTGTCAGCCAAAGAGAGGCTTCAGGAGGAACCAAACCTGCCTACACCTTGATCTTGGACTTCTAGCCTCCAGAGCAATGAGAGAGTACATTTCTGTGGTTGATGTCCCCCAGGCGGTGACATTTTGTTACAGTGGCCCAAGCTGACTAATACATCCCCCAATCTAAAGCCCTCCCCTGACTCTCCATCAAAGCCTGCTTTACATCTCTTCCTGGCACGTGAAGTATGAACCTATTTATTTGTATCTATTTTAAAATTGAGATACAATTCACATCTAATGTTATACTAGTTTCAAGCATACAACATAACGATTTAATATGTGAATTATGAAATGAGCACCACGAGAAGTCTAGTTAACATCTGTACAACACATCATTAGTTTTTTTTCTTGTGGCGAGAACCCGTAAGACCTACTCTCTTAGAAACTTTCAAACAGACAGTACATACTATTAGTTATAGTCATCACATAGTACATTATATCCCCAGGACTTGTTTCTTTTATACCTGGAGGTCTGTGCCTTTGCACCTTTACATAGGGTAGGTGTTCAGTAAATATTTGATGAATGAATTAGTAAATATATTAAATAATGTGCAGCAGCCTAGCTCTATGATAACTATCCTAGGAGCTTTGAGCCATGTGTAAACACAGATATTGAGGTCCTGTGTTTAAATCAAATGAACCAACTTGTTCCCTAAATGTATATTAACTTGGATTGAAATGACTATAATTTTGGCAGGCACCTTGAAAATGACATTGAAATGAACCTAATAACTAGAGAGGTACTAAGTGAAAGCTGTGAATATGCAATCAAATTCAAGAGCAGAAAACGTTTTTTTTTCCTGCTCTCATGGTCATTGTCCTATATGTGGAATAATTAGGAAAAAACACACCAGAAAGAAGCTAATACTCAAAAACACAGAGATACCCAAAAGTCTTTGAACACCTCACCATTAATAACTTAACCCAATAAGATTAAAATTCCAGATCAACAGAAAGGGAAGAAAGGCAGTTGTGAGACTTCCCATTCCCACGCACATTGACCACCATCCAAATGATTAATAAACGTGGGGTTCCCACAGCAAATAATTTCCATTTCTACCACCTATAAGGAATGGCATTATGTTGCTGTTCTTGGAAAAAAATGGCTGGAGGTTTCCAACACTAGTGATCTGATCGGTCCAGGAGGAGATAAACAATAGAGAAAAAATAATAAATACAGAAGGATGGATCTTCACTGTCATATAATCAATCAGCAAACATGTATTGACTACCTGCTACTACTTGAAATTCTATCCATGGTGTTATAGGAAAATCCAACAGTAAATGCAAAAGCTTCATGTGATTTACAAAGTCAAGCAAACCCACAGCAAATGGCCATGGACATAAGCTCTGGCAGGAATGGAAGGGAGGGCCCTGGTACTGATCCACTTCTCTATCTCAAGATCCTTACATACTGTTGTTGTTGTTGTTGTTTTTAATTAACATATAATGTATTATTTGTTTCAGGTCTGTGATTCATCACAGAACATACCCTCCCCAATGTCCATCCCCCAGCCACACCATCCCTCCTCCCCACCCCCCCACTCCAGCAACCCTCAGTTTATTTCCTGAGATTAAGAGTTTCTTATGGTTTGTCTCCCTCTCTGGTTTCATCCTTTCATTTTTTCCTCCCTTCACCTATGTCTTGTTTCTCAAATTCCTCTTATCAGTGAAGTCATATGATAATTGTCTTTCTCTGATTGACTTATTTCACTTAGCACAATACCCTCTAGTTCCATCCACATTGTTGCAAATGGCAAGATTACTTTTTTTTTTTTTTTGATGGCTGTATCTGTATCTGTTCAATGAACGTCAAAATGGAAGTAGAAAGACAGCAGTGACTCAGTTTCTTAAGTGGATCCATGAGTTGTGAATTCAAAGCTGTTAATATCTTTAAAAGAACTTGGGTCAGCAAGCTTTGTAGGGAAAAAAAACAGGCTACTGGATATCCAATCCAATGAAACAAGGATTCCCTACACTCCAACCTAAAATCAGACACAAGTCAGGGTCTACCGTTGACTGCCCTCCTGGCAGCAATCATTAATGTTCCTTTTGGCTACCCTGGGTACACACCCTCTTTCTTTGGATAATAGCATCTCAATTGGCCTTTCTCGATCTTGGTTCACAAAGTTCAGGTGGAGTCAAGCCCCTGTCTAACCCCCTGACATGAAGATGGGCAGTTGGATCAGGTCAGGCTAATGATTGGTTTAGGGATATTTAGGGATATTAGTTGAGGTCCAGACCAGTCTCTAAGACGCAATCCCAGGATTCATGCTGGGACTCTGGAGAGGGAAAAAAAGCTCTGTCTTTCTACTAGAATTTAAACTTTTGGATGTAGGCACGATGCTAGTCATTTTAACTTTGTCAGTAGAAGGGTAAGCAGACTCTAGAGATAAAAAAAGTATGGGTGTGCATGTGTGTATGTGGAGAGAGACAGACAGCCAGATAACCACCATTTGGTCACTTGGATACAGCTGTGCCTGAAACTGGCTCTACCCAGTGGTCTTGGTTATACCACCAACAAGTTCCCTTCAGCAAATTTGAGTTGGTTTCCCATGGCTTGCTAGCAAAATAACTTGAATAATATAGCAACATAGAGCAAGGCTCAAAGGAGTCTGCCTTTCAGTGAGACATCCCATGGTGAAAACAGGTGTCAAGAAATAGGAATTCAAATCTAGGGATGGGGAAAGTTACCTTGCAGCTCTATGGCTGAGTTTCCTCATCTGTAAAATGGGGATGAGTCATAAAACCTGCCTTATTATGAGGATTAAGTAAATCAATATATGAAAAGTACCCCAAACACTAGCCAATATTGTTGTTATTAATATTATTCCCACTGTTAAAATTTTTAATTTTATTTTGTTTAATGTCATTCCTTTTTTTAAAAAAGATATTATTTATTTATTTGAGAGAGAGCAAATGTGTGTGGTGGGGGAGGGGTAAAGGGAGAAGAGAAGCAGACTCCCTGTCGAGCAGAAAGCCCCACAGGGGGCTGGATTCCAGGACTCTGAGATCGTGACCTGAGCCAAAGTCAGATGTCTAACCGACTGAGCCACCCAGGTGCCCCATGTTATTTCCATTTTAAAAGTTATCATTCCAATGCCTGTGTTCTGTTGCTCTATGTAAAGGCACCCCTTTGACATCAGATTGGTGTCAGATGAACTGTCACCAAGTTGAATTAACTATCCACAGGATCTATTAACTATTGGATAAAATAACCTTTTATCCAATCATTCAGAAAGGAAGTCCATATTCAAGTCTGGGATTTGCCTACCACTTGAACCCACTAGGAGCACCCATGGCTGAACAAGAGGTCCCTGGAGGACAGGGGGACTTATCACTTCAAGAGCCCGCGAGGACCAGGAGGTTGGGGCTCCCTCTGTACCTGCAGGACCAGCCCAAGTTCCCTTCTCCGTGGAATCCAATAGGGAAACAAGTATTTTTAGAGGAATAGAGGGAAAGGGATAATGGGAGCTTTAGCTTGAAGCTGTTGTAAAAGAAAATAACAGTGTCAGTAGTTTTTCTCTTTCCTGTTTAAGCACTTTGCGAAGTGCCGTCCCCTAAATTAAACTGGGAAGTAAGGAAAAAAATGTGTTCCCATGCCAGCATACAGACCCACAGGCCCACTTGGCCAGAGCTTTCTAGCACACAGGAGTTCTCCTAGAGCAGAGCTGGGGAACTGGGCCAGACTGCACTATAAGAATTTCCCTCAGATGTGGAAAAACAGGGAAAAAAAAAAAAGAAAGAAATTTAACCATCTCTGTCAAAAACATATGGAGGCTTTCTTTTCAAATGCTCTCTCCTCCTCCCCCTTCTCCTTCCTCTTTGTTTATTGTAGTAACACACACACACAGTATAAATGTTTCCGTCTTAAACACTTAAGAGCGTACGTGGTGGGGGGCATTGTAGAGTTGCACTATTGTGCAACCCTCACCACTGTTGGTCTCTAGAACTTTTTCATCTTCCCCAACTGAAACTCCGTCCCCATGAAACACTAACTCTCCACTCCCCTGCCCTACCTCCCCGTCCCTGAAAACCACCATTCTACTTCCTGTTTCCATGAACATGGTTAGTCTAGGGACCTCCCATTAGAGGGATCAGAGGGAATTTCCTTCCTCACAGGCTAACTTCGCTCAGCATGGTATCTTCAAGGTTTGTTCCCATTGGAGCATATGTCAGAATTTCCCTTTTTTTAAAAAAAGATTCCATACTATTCTGCTGTATGTACCACATTTACCACATTTTGTTTACTCCCATGTAGCGATGGACACTGAAGTTGCTTCCACCTTTCGTCTTTCATGAATAATGCTCCTATGAACACGGGTGTACAAATATCTGTGTGAGTCCCTGGTTTCCATTCTCTGGTGGAATTGCAGCATCACAGGGTAATTCTGTGTTTAATTACTGGAGGAACCATCACACGTTCTCAACAGAAGCTACACCATGTTATGTTCCCTCCGACAATGCACAGGGGTTTCAATTTCTCCACATCCTCACCAATATCTGTTATTCTCTGGGTTTTGTTATTGTTGTTTTTGTTGTTTAAATGGCCATGTTAATGGGTGTGAAGTGGTATCTCCTTGTGGTTTGACTTGGGTTTCCCTGATAAGATGTTCAGCACCTTTCCTGGATTATTGACCATTTGTATATGTCCTTTGGAGGAATGTTTATCTAAGTTCTTGGCTCATTTTTAATCGGGTTGTTTGTTTTTTTACTGTTGAGTTGTAAGACTTCTTTATGTATTCTGGTTATGAGTCCCTGACCAGACATAAAATTTACAAGTATTTTCTCCCATTTCATAGGTTGCCTTTTGCTCTGTTGATAGTATCCTTTCATACAGAGAAGTTTTAAATTTTGATGTAGACCACTTTATCTACTTTTCTTTGGTCACCTGATGCTCTAGGTGTCACATCCATAAAACCAATGTTAATCCAGTGTCATGAAGTTTTTTCTCTGTCCCTCAAAATTCTATACCTTTAACTCATATTTACATCTTTGATCCATTCTGAGTTTACTTTTGTATGTCATGTCAGGTCCAACTCCATTCTTTTGCATGTGGCTATCCAATTTTCCCATCACCATTTGTTGAAACAAAACCAAACAAACAAAAACCACTCCACCATGTTTAGTTTCAAAATCACACATAACTGTAGACTTTGAAATCTCCCTCAGTTCTTTTAATGTTTGTTCTGTGTATTCTGAAGTTCTGTGAATACGCCTTTAGTTGAATACACAACTATTACATTGTCTTAATGAATTGATCTTTGCATCATTGTGAATTGTCCCCCTTTTTCTTTGGTTGTATTCTTTAACCTGAAGTTCCCCTTGTCTGATACTAATATAGCCCTTCAGATTTCTTATGAATATTTTCATAGTATATCCTTGTCCATTCCTTTATTTTTTCTTTTATATTTAAATTAGATCTCTCGAAGGCAATGTTTAATTGGGTCTTGCTTTCTTATCCTGACAATCTCTGACTTTTAATTAAAGTGTTTTTATTTAATGTAGTTACTGATGTGGTTGGATTTAGGTCTACTATCTTAACTATTTTGTTTTTTACTTGGTTATCTGCTTCCATCCCTCTACCCCTTTCATGGCTTTCTTTTGGATTGAGTATTTTTACATTCTATTTTCTATTGGCTTATTATCTAGCTACCTGCTTTATTTTTTGGTGGAGTAGGGTATAGAGTTCACAGTACGCATCTCTAATATCACAGTCTACTTTCAAATTACAATATACCTTGTAATGTATAACCTAAGAACCTTACAAGAGTATGCTTCCACTTCTCCCTTTGGGTCCTTAATGCACTTGCTGCCATACATCTTACTTCTACATGCATAATAAACCCCATAATACATTGCTATTTTTTTCCTTGCCTTAAACATTCCATTCTTTTTAAAAGAAAATTTTAAGTTAGGGAAACATACTTTATCTTTACACACACGTTCACCACATCAATGTTCTTCTTCCTTTTATGAAGATCCAGGTTTCCAACTGGTATCATTCACCTCTGCCTGAAAAGCTTACTTAAACATTTCTTATGGGATAGGTCTCCTAGATGAAAAGCCTTATTTGCTTTCATTTTTGAAGGATATTTTTTCTAGATATAGAATTCTACTTGGACTTTTTTTTTTTCTTCCAGCACTGTGACAATGCATTCTCCTTGTCTTCTGGCTTGCATTGTCCCTGCCAAGAAATCTGTGATTATCCTTGTCTGTGTCCCCTGTTTATAAGATGTTTCTCTGGCTTCTTCCAAGAACTTTTCCATCACTGGTTTTCAGTAATTTTGATTATATGTATTGTAATGTACTTTTATTTGTATTTTTTCTGCTTGGTATTCATTGAGCATCTTGGACCTAAGTTTTTAGTTATTAAATTTGGGGACATTTTGGCCATTATTTCTTCTAATAGATTTTCTATTCTCCCTTTTCTAGAGCTCCTGCTTCATACATATTTGACTATTTGATCTTGTCCTGCAGGTCACTAAAGTTCTTTTCATTTTTTTTTTAAGACTGCTTTTTCTCTGTGTGTTTCTTTTGTTATTTCTTCAAGTTCACTGATCTTTTCTTCCACAGTGTCCAATCTCTTTTCACACCTATTGACACTTTTATTTCATTTGGTTCCATTGAAATTCTATTCATTTCTTTTTTATAGTTTGCATTTCTTTCCTCATGCCATTTCCTCTTGAGTATATTTAGAAGAACTATTTTAAAGGCCTTGTTTGATAATTCTATTATAACTGTCATTTTTGGGTCTGTTCCTATTGATTAATTTTTCTTCTGGCTGTGAATCACGTCTTCCTGCTTCTTTGAATATCTAGTAACTTTTGGTTGCAATTATAAACATCACATTGTTTTGTGTCTGGATTGTGTTGTCTTTCTTTAAAGAGTTTTGAAATTTGTTTTGGCAAGTATTGATGTAGTTGTGGATTAGCTTAATTCTTTTGAGCTTATTTTATAGCTTTGTTAGATTGGGTCTAGAGTATCCATTACTTTAGAGCTAGTTTATCTCCACTACTATGGCATGACTTCTGAGGTCTCTAATAAACGCCTCAGTGGTTGTAGTATGCAGAATAAAGGCCTCCTGAGATGCCTAGATCTTAATCCCTGGAACCTGGGAATATGTTAGGAGACATGATAAAAAGGGCAATGAAGGTAGCAGCTGAATTAAATTTACTAATAGCTGCCTTTAAAATAGGGGAATTATACTGGCATTTCCAACAGTTTTTAAAAACTGAAGAGGGAAGCAGAAGAGAAAACAAGAGAGACAGAGCATGACGATTCAGCTCAGTGTTGTTGACTTTGGAGATGGAAAAAATGGGCCATAAATCAAGGAAAGTGGGTGGTCTCATGAAGGTGAAAGACACAAAGATGTGAATTCTTCCCCAGGTCTTCCAGAGAGGAATGCACCATGCCAATGCTTTGATTTTGTGTCAGTGAGATCTGTATCAGACTTCTGACTCACAGAATTGTAAGATAATAAACTTACATTGTTTTAAGTCACTAAATTTATAACAATTTGTTAAAGTAGCCATAGAAACCAAATACAGTGGTCAGTGAGGTTTGTCCATATTGACTAGGTAGGACTCAGCTGTCTCCCAGAGAACTGTGGATGCTGAGAAACTTCCAGTTTATAGCTCCCTGGTAGCCCTTTTAGCTTGCTTTGTTCCCATTCTCTCAGGGATTATAGTCCTGCTGTCCAATGTCTGAAATAATTGTATCAGATATTTCATGAGGTTGTCTAGTTGTTTATGGCAGGAAGAAAACAAGTAGTATTGGTTATTCCACCATGACTAGACATGGGGGGTGAATAGGGACACAGAATTCAGCTCATAACAGTGCTTTTCCTTATTGAATGTACTGTTTCAAAAAAGATTGGGAATCTTTTCTCCCTCTGTTTCTATGGGCCATTGGCTATTCTTTATCACTGAATGGCAGCAGCAAAAAAATGTAATGAGGTAAATTTGATTTGCTGGATAGTGTACCAAGATATGGTCAAGATACAGTTCCTATTCTCAAGGGCTTTTCTTTTTGTGGTGGAATTATATTCTTGATATTAAAATATTAACTGGGGCACCGGGGGCGGGGGGTGGTGCCTGAGTCAGTTAAACATCTGACTTGTGGTTTTGGCTCAGGTCATGATCTCAAGGTCATGAGACCTTGTCCCCTTGATGGACTCAGGGGGAGTTTGCTTGAAATTCTCTCACCTACTCCTTCTGCCACTCCCAATCCATGCACACACACCACCTCTCTCTGTGTCTCTCAAATAAATAAATCTTTAAAATATTAACTGATTTCTCTTGGTCTGTAGTCCCTTCTGCCCACTGCCCCACAGAGAGATTTCTATATGCCTTGGACACTCACACAAGCCTCTTTACTCTCACATACGTATAAGAAGCATGAAGAAGCTGAGACTGGGACCAATGGTGGGTAGCCTTACAGTCAAGAATGAGAGAAAACTACACACTAACTGACAATGAAATACCCAGTAGAAAGGAGGACGTCTGCACCAGGTGATGACATTGAAGACCAGATGCCCAGCTCCACAGCCCAGAACTTAGATGCAACTCCAAAAGAAATCAGGGAAATCTCAAATTAACTAGAATTCCTACTGGGCAGTGCCAATAGAATGGAAACTCAAGAAAGAAATTAAATTTTATTTATTTATTTTTTTTTAAGATTTATTTATTTACTTGAGAGAGAGAGAGCACGAACCAGGGGAGGGGCAGAGGGAGACAGAGAGGAAATCTCAAGCAGACTCCACACCCAGCAGGGAGCCCGACTTGGGGCTCAATCCCCTGAAACTGAGATCATGACCTGAGCCGAAATATCAAGAGCCAGACACTTAACCAACTGAACCATCCAGGCGCTCCAATATTAAATTTTAAAAGTCACATTTCTTGCACCCTGAAATCAATATCTACAATATTGTCTGGACATTTCTATGAAAAGAGAGGTATCATCCCTGGGTAGTAGCTATGGGGAGTAAATAAGGTGTTGAATAGCAGACACTTTCTACAGAAGTTCAAGGCCTCTGCAGCCCGCAGAGGTGAAGAGAACATCATGAATGGCTGGTAGCCTTCTTGATTATTAACTGAGCCTAGTGGTTCGGGTGATGCCGAGTGCCTAACAAGCAAGGTACGATAATAAAGAAACCCCAAGTTTAAAAGGTTCACGAAAATAGTTTACTTCGCATACGTAATAGATCGACAAGGCTAATCCTGGCTGCTAGGTGACTTCTTCCACAGTCATGCAGGGCCCCAGGATGCGAGGTCTCCCCAGCACAAGGAGGAACAGGGTAACAATGTAGGGAATTATTAATGTAAGGAATAACGTAAAATAGTTCTATTCACGGAATGTACCTTGTGCCAGGCACGGTGTTGAGACTCCCCATTTGCTCCCCATAATAATCCTTTGTGAAGAAGCTGGAGCTTCTTTACACCCAATTCTGATGAACCCTGAGTCAGATTCTTAATCGTTCTACTCTGTATCAGCCTTTTGATTTATGCTGATGCTGCATTCCTGAGAAGTGACAGTTAATTCAAAAACATGTAAAGCAAAAATGAAGTTTCTCACCAGAAATGAAGGAAAAGCAAAGCAGGAGAGATGCTCCAGTAGACTGCAAAGATTCCAGTCATGTAAATGTTTTCACCAGATTGCATTAATATGAACAGTAAATAAACAGTTTATGGGGAAAATTGAAAATACTAAAATTTATTCATGGAATAACAACGAGTAAAAAAGATAGCCCCTTACTAATGGACCATTTTTTTTAGCTCTTTCGTCAGTGAAACATACAGCTAAAGCCCATGAAAACAGCAATTAATAATAACCATCATTATTATCAATAACAATAGTCAAGAGTGCTATGGGCAGGCACTATTCTAAACAGATGCACTTATTCATTCGTTCCTCAGATTCCTCCAATGGGATAAGTTCTTTCATTATTCCATTTCACAGATGAGGTTAATTGAGGCACTGAGAGAGAGAGTAGCTTCCTATGATGGTTGCCTTGATGTGTCACCTTGGCTGGGCCACAGGGCCCAGATATTTGGTCAAACATTACTCTGGATGCTTCTAGGAGGGTGTATCTGGATGAGATTCGTATTTAGATCAGTGGACTTTGAGTGAAGCAGATTGCCCTCCATGATGTTGGGGAGGCTTCATCCAATCAGTTGAAAGGCTGAAGAGAACAAAAGGCTGACCTCTCCATGAGCAAGACGAAATTCTGCCAGCAGCCAGCCTTTGGACTCCATCTGCAGCATGAGCTCGTCCTAATTCACTAACACACTGCCTTTGAACTTGAATTGTAATTCTTGCCTGTGTCTGCAGCCTGCCAGACGCCCCCATCAGATTTTGGACTTGCCAAACCTCTACAACCACATAAGCCAATTGCTTAAAATAAATCTCATTCTCTCTCTATCACATCCTATTGGTTCTGTTTCTCTGGAGAACCCCACATCCCCACCTAATGCACTTGCCTAAGGTTATACACCCAGTAAATGGTAGAAACGGCTTCCCATCCTGCAGGCCGGTGCCAGAATCCACCCTCTTGATGGGCACTGCCCTGTGAGCCTTTATCAGTGCAGCGGGTAACCTCTATTTTGTTGCTAGTAGTGATAGCTTTTTCCCACTTCTTCATATTACCCGACCATATTAGTTAAGATGATGCAAACTGCCCAAGAAGCTAGCTGCTGTAATAAACGAACCCCAAATTTTGAAGGCCAACTACAAAAGATGCACTTGTTACTTCTGTGTGAGTCAACAGGGGCCTTGCTGGTTGCTAGGTGACCTTCCTCCACACACTCATTCAGGACCCAGCTGCTAGGGGCTCTTCAACATGTAGCTTCCACGGTGACCTTGCAGCTGGACTCCTCTCCAGCCAGCCAGCCAGCCAGAAGGGGATGGGGCAGGGTAGATCATGCATGAGAGGTTTCTCACTCACTATTGCTAAGGAGTTTTCTGTTTAAAAAAAAAAAAATTGACAAGCAACATAAATCATGCTATTCTGAAATTATTTTATGTGTATGTGTGTGTTGCTCATTTCTCTTTCATTTTATTTCAAACTCTTTAAATTAAGAGGATGTAAATTAGAGGCAGGTGTATTTCTTAATGAAACGGCCAAGTTGACTGGAAGGTCTGTTTTATGTGGTGGATTTTGAGAGAAGTTTGGAGATAAGTTTGGGGAGAGATTATGAGAAGGCCTTGAATGTCAGGCCAAGGACCTTGGACTTTATCCCATGAGAGATCTCAAGTTCTTGGTCTTTCTCCTCTGAACTAACAGCCCTTATTCACTATACCACCTTATCATGGGTGACATTCACCACCATGCATGAGAGTGATAATCTTCAACTAGTCATTTGTTGACTTCTTTTTCCCCCTCTTCCCTCCACATCCGTCACCTAGATAAACTGTATGCATCTCAAGGGCAAGGGCCGTGACTTAAGCTTTTCTTAAGGCTGCACAAGCCTCTCACATGTGAAGTTTTGGGACTACATTCTGCTGGAATTCAAGACATACAAGTCTCTATACCTTCAACCATCCCACAAATTGGTGAATAGAAATAGCATATAATTTCCTCCCCAAATGCAGTCTATTTCAACTGGAAAATATGAATGATGCCTTGGGGCTTCTAAAGACGTTGTAAATTACTCTGTTCTGATCAGAGTTCTCACCCAAATGGCTCAATCACTTGTGTTCCCTGGTTTGGGGACTGCCCCATCCAACTGCTGTCCTATCATACACCAAGCCGCCCTCATGTTTGACACTCCACTCTTCCAGATTCCTGTTACTGGGTGGGAGAGGATTTTTATTTTCTCATTTTTATTAGTAAGCTATCCCTTTTGTTTTAACAAGGGAGCAAAGCATTTTTTTAAAAATAACATCATAAAATTAATTGCATAAGGCACTTGTAGGAGAAAACAAAGTCCTGTTTGTATTGGGAGTCGGCTAGGGTCATTCACCGGTGAGAAGTTTGCTCTCACAAGCCTGGGACACGAATTCACGGCTCAGCAAAATTACAAATGACCACACGTCACAGATCTGGGATTTGCAAAATCACCAAAACCATGTGTGCTGACCCTAGGATAGTGAGTGTCTTCGACAGAAGAGTGAATGTGGCAATAGTGTGGCTAACACTGGTTACCAAGCTGTGTGACACACATATGACACACACACCCACACACACATGTGGGTTTCGGGATGTGTATCTTTCCAAGTTCTCCACTGATCTGTAACCAGTGACATTAAAACCGTGGCTGAAAACAATAAGCCGCATTTCTTCTTCTCTCCCACAGTTCTAGAAGTTGACTGAGCTCAGCTGGGTCAACGGGGACCTCTTCACAGTTGCAGTTAGCATGGGGAAGGGGCTGGAATCATCTCAAAGTCCTCTTCACACACTCATTTAGGGCCTAGAAGCACTCAAACAGCTGGAAGCTGGGGCGGGGAGACAGAGAGCTCCTGGGCATCTCTCTATTTCTATCTGGTCTCTCTACGTGGTCGCTACAGTATGGTGGCCTCACTCTAATAGCACAAGGCCAAGGACAGAGAGAGAGACAGAGAGAGAGAGAAACTCGAGCAGAATGGGTGCCTTGCTCTTACATAATTGTGCATTCAGAATCATGTATATCTCATTAGCTTTGCCAGCTTCCACAGGTTAGAAGGATATCATGGGTCCTACCCACACTTGTGGGGTGGGGAATGACACAGGGCTGTGACTCCAAGGAGCAGAGATCGTGCAGGCCACCCCAAAGCCCGTCTGCCACATGCAGTGAATGTAAGCAATGTGTTCCAGGTCACATGGTGAGCAGCACGAACAGGACTGAACCCCAAGCAGCGTGACTCCGGAGTCCCTGTTCTCAATGATTACACCCGAGGGACATTCCGTATGAGTGTATATTTTTAAAATTGTCTTAATTCTCCTTTTAATTGAGCACATTCTCCTCTGCATCCTCTGTAAGAGATGAAGCTGAGGGAACCCTGCTTGAGTGTGCAAAGCTCAAGACCAGACCATGGAACATGGCGGTTTCACGTGGGTGACACCCCATCTGTTACGGAGGTTGTCCTGGGGACACACGCTCCAGGGTTATACCTTCAGGTCACAATAAGACACCCACCATATTTGTACAGAGAAAGTGATCTTGTCAGAGGCTATACGTTTTCTTAGAACATCTTTAGGCCAGAAGGCAAACGGACAGCAACAAATGGATAGTGTCTCTATGGAAGCAACCGGAGGAAAGTCTTGTGGATGCAGGGATTTCAGCCTTGGAAGGGACTCAGGCAGCAGCTGATTTCCTACAACACAACGGGCTGAAAAAAACACATCTCTGTGAAAATAAAGAAAAGCCTAACTGAGTGCAGCTGCCATCCTCCCAATAATTAGATTTGGAGGATTATTGCCGAGATGAATGGAAGATATCATATGGTCACTGCTAGAAATATTTGCCATCCCTGCCTAACTGCACTACTAGACTCTCAAGTTCTTAGCAGACCCACATATGTTTGTTCTTAATTAAAATGTGCTGAAGGAACCGTTAGCCGCACTGAAATAATGAAGAAAAGCAACACAAGACAAATCAACTAATTGACAACTCCAAACATTCTATTTTATACCCTTCGGTTATGTTAATGGAGATTTCTAATATGTTCTAGTTGAAATAATAATTACACAGTTGCAGTTACATAATAATCTAAGAGGTAGACAAAAAGATATTATAAATAATTACGGCAGCAAAAACCACAAATGGGTCAAAGGATTACAAATTCATCTCCCCACTCTTTATTCCACCAAGTATGTTTCAAGTGCTTATTGCTTCTTACCTGCCAGGCTCCCACAGGCTAGTGCTTACTCCTGGTGTTTTCAAATACACATTTTTGTTCAAGAGAGCATGTTCTAGAGTGTTGGGGAGCTATGCATGGTACATCTCCAACCACGTGATGAAACCACAACGGCAAGCAACTCTTGAAAAAGCGAGCCTGTAATTTTAAGTCATTTCAAAAGCTTAGTTTATGTGAAGGCAGACAATCTGGCCAAGATCTTGACAAACTACATTTTGTTCAGCGCACAAGAAAGCAGCACAGCTGCCTCAAGGAAAATGTATCCTGGGATTGTGTACACAGAGCAAGGCCAAAGGGCAGCCATATTCCAAGTAGACCATAAACAGGAGGTTTATTGGAGGCCTTTCCAAAGATCATGGCAGAATTTCAGCTGTGAGATAACCAGAACTCTGGCCAAAATGAGGAGTGATGGAAACTGTCACATGTCTTTGGGATGTTTGGAAGAGGTTAATCCCTTGGCCGGGCAGTTTTCCGATCAGTGAAGGCAGATAATAAGAGTCAGTCACTGAACACTCTTGCTCTTAACTAGAAGACTGAGATATCAGTGAGGTAAATTAACTTCAGTGCATGTAGAGTTTATTTACAACTAAACTGCAAAGCCTCCGTCTCATCCATATTCAATCAGAGAAAATTGTGGCTCATCCAAGACAAGATGTGAGCCAAGTCTGGGGCGAGGCGAAGGGTGACATCATCTGAAAGGGCTGGAAATGAAGTGTAAATTTGAATATCATCTGTATATAAGTGATAATTAAAGCTGTGAGGCTCAATACGCACCGAGAGAGAAAGTCAATAAAAATGAGGAACAACAGTGTCCCGAGCCACGTGGTACCTCTGAAATGGAGATCTTTTTAAATAAAATGGTGGGGGCAATATTTCCTTTCCTCCCGAATGATCTCAAAACAGATACAGATCACGCATCAGAAAAACTCTTACCCTCTGCAGATAATAACTGAATCACTTGACGGTTGGGCGAAGTAGAAGAGATTTCCTGGAAAATTTCTATCCCAAGGAAAATAAGTCAGTTCGTGGGGTCTGGGAAGACCACTCCCCCACCCCCAAAGAGACCATTTAGGAAATCATAACAAAGAGCATCACCCATCCGAGCCGACATTTGTTGTCCTTTTCAAGTCTGGTGGTAAATTTGTGCGGGAACTAGGAGGTGCTTTCATCTGGGCGTCCGAGGACTTTGTTCATGCAGAGAAGAAATAGTTTCTCTCTTCGTAGCTGTGTTTGAACACTTTAACAGCACCATAACTAAAGCAAGAGGCACCGGGAATCAAATGAAATTAGACTGGTTCATAAGGAATTATTCATTACGAAAAGGGCAGCTTTTGCCCTAATCATCCCTCTAGAGATTAAACTTAGGGCTCTTTTTAATTTTTTTCCTTCTTTCCTTTTTTTGACTACCAGCTCCCCAGACCATAGAAGCTTCCTAAAAACATCCTGTTCTTTAGTAGCATGAAGTGAGCCTAACCATGAATGATGGGCGTTATGAGCTGAATCGGGTCCACCTTGCATTCATATACTGAAGTCCTAAACCCCAGTGCCTAAGGACGTGATTGTATCTGGAGACGGGTCTGGTTTTTTGTTTGTTTAGAAACATGCCACATGTAGCTCCTCGTTTGGATATGTCAGGAGTCTTGGAAGCTGGACTATCCTGCATTCACCTGCAAGCTGACCTTGGGAGCTTGTTTGGAAGTCCCAGCAGGGGAGTGCAGCTACTCGTATACTCTTGACCTCTGCTATCAGGGAAGGTTGTCCTCTTCAACTGAGTGCTTAGCTTTGGAAGGGAGGCACATGGATCACTGAGGGAGGGGACACCTGTCAAGTCAGCCAGATCCTCCAAATAAAGCTTGGTGATCAGTGGGGTGACAGGTGTTGTAGCCACATCGCCTTCACATAAGGGAGACAGGGTCTTCAAAGAAGTAATTAAGTTAGAAAGGGGTCATTAATACGGGCCTTCCTCCTATATGATCAGTGCCCTTATGAGAAGAGATCAGGACATAGGCACACACACAGAGGGAAGAACATGTGAAAACACAGGGAGAGCCTGGCCATCTGCAAGCCAAGGAGTGAGAGGCCTCAGAAGAAACCAATCCCACCAATGTTTTGACCTCAGATTTCTACTCTCCAGTTCTGTGAGACAAGAAACTGCTTAACCTCCACCCACCTCCAGCCCATGATACTTTGTTATGGCTGCCCCAGCTGACTCGATCCAATGGAACAAAGAAGTAGGGCCAGCATGAGCATTCTCCATGGAAGATCTTGAACCTTCCCTGTTATTCGAGAAACAGACCTACCTCGTAGATTGATTTGTTATGTCATCTTGAGCATCATTTTTTTTTTTAAGATTCTATTTATTTGAGAGAGAGTGGGGTGAGAGACAGAAGGAGAAGCAGACTCCCTGCTGAGCAAAAAACCCAACGTAGGGCTTGGTCCCAGGACCCTGGGATAATGATCTGAGCTCAAGGCAGACACTTAACTGACTGAGCCACCCAGACGCCCTCACCTTGAGCATCTTTATGTGTGTGTGTGTGTGTGTGTGTGTGTGTGTGTGTGTGTGCATAATATGAAACTTCTCTGAATTTTAGTCTCCTCATTTCAAAATTAGGATGAAAAATCTGGTTCATAGGACTGTTGCACTGGGCGTAGATTCTGAACAAGTTAACACAAACTTGTCTCCTTCGCCTCTTCCATCCCCTCCATAACCAGGAAACGCTATGGCTTCCCAAATATTATATTCTATTATGGTTTGAAGTTAGTCTGGTTTAGTCACTCCCTGTGACTTTGGACAAGTAACTTAAACTCACTGTTCCTCATAACCTGCTTCCTAAGATCCTAAAAATTAATATTTAAATGACAATTATTTAAAGCCTCTGGCAGAGTGCTTGGCACATGGTGGGAGTTCAGGAAAGGTTGCTTTCATCCTCCTGAAGGCACGAGCCTGTTATTCACCGGCAGAGAAATGTTTATGGTGTTTGATATTATACTCATTTATTTATTTATGCCCCTCTTCAATCTAAAAGGATGGTGGTCAGCTCATAAAAATATCTCCAGAATAAATTAGTCCTCATCAGGGATAAATAGTGGGAGGTAGTGGACAAGCTCATCGACCACCTTCCTATAACAAATTTCAAAAGGGCTGGTCCCTAAGGCATCCTGCACTGCACGTCCTCAAAATGCAGCAAGAAAGAGTTTTTCTAGGGAGGCGGAGATGAAATGAAGTCCCAGCGTGCAGCTCCTTCATGGTTTTTGACTTCACAAAAAAATACATTAAAGTGTCTTGAGGAATAGACGAGTTGGTCATCCTTTTTGATTTTTTAAACTTCTTTAAAAATACAAGAGATACGAGGTGCCTAGGTGGCACAGTCGGTTAAGCGTCTGACTCTTGGTTTCAGCTCCAGTCCTGATCTCGAGGTCGTGAGATGGAGCCCCACGGTGGGCTCCAGGCTCAGCCAGGAGTTCTCTCTCTTCCCCTGTCCTTCCCCCAACTCTCAAATAAATAGATCTTAAAAATACATATGTATAAGGAATACAGAAAATTACAAAAAATATTGTAACCACCAAACTCTCATATTCTGCTCTTCAGATTTAGAAACCATTCACATTTCACTATATTGGTTCGCAATGTTTTTTAAGGAAATAAAATACCACGGCTAAAGTCATGTTTGACTAACCAACAGAGAGGCAACTTCTAATGCATCTGAATGATCCTTCCAGGACGTTAGATGCCGATACACATGCATAAGATAGCCGTGTAGGTTCGTGTGCATGTTTTGTAAGTGGGGAGTGGTATCACATGATCGGTACCATGAGGCATCACACTCTTTCAACTCAACGTTGTTTTCTGAGATGAAGCTACATTGTCACATGTGACTCTTGCTAGTTCCTCAGAGGAACAGTATTACGGAATGAATCTTGTCCCCCTAAAATCTGTACATCAACGTCCTCAGCCTCAGGGCCTTGGAATGTGACTAGAGTTGGAGACTCTCTATTTGAATAGATAATTAGGTGAAAATGAGGTCATTAGTATGGGCCCGACTCCAGTATGACTGCTGTCCTTATCCGAAGAGATTAGGACCCAGGCAGGTAACAGAGGGAAAACCATGAGAAGACACAGAGAGAAGGCGGTCGTCTATAAACCAAGGAGAGAGGCCTCGGAGGAAACCAACCCCGTGGGCAGCCTGATCTCGGACTCCTCGGCTCCAGATCCGTGAGATGACAAATCTCTGTTATTTAAGCCACCTGGCTCTGGCGTCCTGGCAGACGGATACGGGCAGCCTGGAACACAAAATGCCACAGGCTTCTCCGCCTTTCTCCCCCCGGCGGCCATTTAGATGGAAACTAAGCTCGTGGCCCCTCGTGCACATGTGTGGGAGTCTCTCTAGGGCGATACCTAGAAATGGAATTGCTGCAGTACAGGGGAGGCACATTTTCAAATTTGCAAGATGCTGCCAGATTGCCTTCTAACGCGTCTGTATCTGTCTATACTCTCGACAGTGGTGAATGAGAGTGCCAGCCCGGCCAACATTTCATATTCTCGAACTCCAAAATGCATGCCAATGTGATTGGCAAAAAAAGATACTGTTGTTTCATTTGCACTTCCCTCGTTATATATAAAGTTGGATATCTTTTCATACACGCATCTCCCATTCTCTTTTTAAGATTTATTTATTTATTTGAGAGGAAGAAAGAGCATGAGCAGAGGGAGGGGCAGAAAGAGAGGGAGAGGGAGAATTCTCAAGTGGACTCCCTGCTGAGTGTGGAGCCTGACACGGTCGGGGCTCAATCTCATGACCCTGAGATCACAAATCAAGCCAAAACTAAGAGCCAGATGCTTAACTGACTGAGCCACCCAGGCATCCCAGTCCCATCCATTCTTATTTCCTCATCTCTACATTCTCAGTCCGGATCCTTTGCCAGCTTTTCTGGTCATTGTATGCCTTGTTCTGTCTTACTGGTGGGAATCATGTACATTGCAGAGAATAACAGATCTGTCTGCTAGCTGTTACCACTTGTCTTTTAATTTGGTTCTTGGTGTTATTTTGACAAAGGTTTTTAATAAGGTGTAATCAGATGTTTCTCTATTCATAGTTTGCCTTTTTTGGTATCATCTTAAGAAAAAAACAACAAAACCCCCCCCACACACAACTTGCCTTCTCCAAAATTTTGAGAGATGGTCTATTTTCTTCTAATAGTTCTAGAGTATTTTTTCCCATGCTTAGATCTTCAGTACATCTTTTTAAAGATTTTACTTCGGAGTCATCTCTATACCCAACACGGGACTCAAACTCACAACCCAAGGTCCAGAGTCACACGCTCTGCCAACTGAGCCAGCCAGGCACCCTGATCTGCAGCAGATCTTTTTATTTTATTTTATTTTATTTTATATTATTTATCTATTTGACAGAGAGGGAGAGAGAGAGAGAGAGATCACAAATAGGCAGAGAGGCAGGCAGAGAGAGAGGGGGAAGCAGGCTCCCTGCTGAGCAGAGAGCCCGATGCGGGGCTCGATCCCAGGACCCTGAGATCATGACCTGAGCCGAAGGCAGAGGCTTTAACTCACTGAGCCACCCAGGTGCCCCTGCAGCAGATCTTTAATTCATTTCTGTGATGGGCATGAAGCAGGGATTTTTTTTTTCTTTTCTTTCCCATTTGAGAATCAAATGTCCCAACACTATCTATTGAAATGTCAAATACTCTAATCAGTTAAAAAAAAAAAAAAAAACCTCAGTAGAGCATCCACGAACCATCTCATTTTAAGAAGTGTAATTTTCAGAAACACTTCCAAAATATATTAGGAGGCAAATGTACCCCTAGGTAAGTTAATAAGCTGACTGAAATGGGTATTTGGATACGAGCCAAGCAAATGCTAGAGGCTGTTTGTCAAAAAATGGTTTTGATATTGGGAGAGCTGATGTTAAGCCCTTCTTCCTGACGGTCATTGGATAGCGGGGCCAGGTGTCTTTCCAAGGTCACTCCGAGTTCTTAATGATTAAACCATCAGTAGTGTGTAGAAGGCTTGTTCTTCCTTGTCCCTAGCAAGGGAATGGGACCCCTATCCACCAGAGCAGTGATCCCTGCACACGAGTCTCAGAATGATGTGCTGAAGTTGGCTACAGTCTGTCTCTCGGAGATGGAAGATGATTATTTGTGGGAGGCTGATTCTTCTCTGAATTCCTTTTTTGTGACCATAGGCATTGTACTATCAATTCAAAATAACAATTTCTTTTTAAAGCCAATAAAAAGGCAGTATGTCACTAGGACACTAAATTAAACCAGGAGAAAACATCCTTCTGTTATGCTGCTTTAAAAAGAAACAGAGAGATGAGAACTTTTGGGGGGAGTAATTCAAACAGAAAGTGCACTTCGTTTTAATTATTTGAAATAATTTAGACCATTGGTTTTCAAATTTTTCTTGGCCACCAAACACTGTCCAAACAAATTAGACCTTTCTTGGAAGACCGACATATAAAATAGATGAAATGAAAGTAGCTTTGTTTAAAATGAAGAGCTCCTCTGGGAGCCTTTGAGGGGGTTCTGTGGGACCCCCAGGACTCTCCAGAATACACTGACCGCCTTCTTTTAAAAATCACTGCATTTGAGAGGTAAAGATAAATTATATTTTTCACTTTCTTCATGTAGCAATTCCACTCCCTCTCTGAAATTAAGAACATCTGTATTCACTCATTCTGTAAACACTTCTTGAATGTTTTCCAGGCCCTGGGATAGGCACCAAGGGAGGAAGAGGTGGCGTGGAGCTGGTGAGGTCTGAGCAAAAATTTTAAGCACAAGCAGGAGACAGCTGAAAGTCAAGAAGGCTGGTCCAGCCCCAGGATTCGCAGAGGAAAGCATGAAGGAAGCTGGCTGGCAGATCAGGGGGCCTGCGGGTGGGTTGGGGGTGCTCAGTGTGGCGAGATGCATCTGTTAGCACAAGCAGGTGCTGAAACTGGAGAGGCAGGGGGGAGTGAATTACTGCGTGCCTTCTGGACCTAAGTTTGGACTTGGAAGACCACGAGGAAGTGACGAGAGGAGATTGACAGTCATATTTGTGCTTTGGAACAATTGCTCGGGCCAAAGTGGGCATCAGGAGGGGACGCGATTAAGGCAGGCAGACTGGATAGGAGATAGTTGCAGACATTCAAGAAAGAGAGGATGATAGACTGACCATAGTCAGGCCATAGAGATGAAGCAGAAAGGGGTTACCTAAGACAGAATGAACTGAATGCTGGTTGGAGGAGGGGAAGGAAGTGTCCAAGGGATTCCTGGAGTTTGGGTTTGTTTGACTGAAGGAACTAGATAACTGGTGTCATTCAACACAGCAGGAAAGATGGGAGATTTGGGCCCTAGAGGAGGAGGGCCGTTTAGGGGCCAGTTTTGGATAAATAACGTGTTAGACATCAAAGTGGAAATATCCGATAGATGGTGGACCTCGAGAGAGAGATCTGGAGTGGAGATGAAGGTTTGGAAGCCACCCTCAGTGTGGCGACAGTGGTGGTCAAGAAGGTAGTTGAAATCCCTGAGAGGATGTGACCAGGAAGGAGAGAAGAGTCCCAAGAAGACAGGAGAGGGGTATCCCATGACCAGACGGGAAGAGAGGGGATCAAAGAAAGTGAGGGAGAGCATTTCAGGGTAGAAGGAGCTATCAAGAGGTTCAGATGCTCCGCTGAGAAGACTTGCCTGACTGCTTCCAAGGACCATGACCATGAAAAAAGCGTGCACTAACTTGAGGTGAACCTGCTTCTAAACTCTGATGAACAAAACATGGGCACCTGGGCCAGAGATTCTCAACTTCAGTTGCAGTATAGAAACACCCACGGAACTTTGGCTGTTGTTGTCATTAATATCAAAGCCTGGGCATGGGCAGGGGTACATTTTTAAAACTACATGAGAAAGTCTCATGTGTGGCCACAGTTGGGAACCACTGTTCCAGTTACGTTAATCCCTATTTTGAGCAACACGGGACTGAAACGTGTTACTTCTAGGAGATGTCCGACAACTGTCACATTGGTCCATGTCATCAGGATACAAAGGAGTGGTAAGTAGAGAAAATAGAGTCCAGTGAATCAGGATGTGTCCTTGTGGAGCCAGTTCTTTTTGGTGGTGATGGGCCTGGAAATTGGGGGAACACCAAAGATGTGTCCTCCATCACTGGGGAGGGGAATTTCACGAGGCTTCCCCACAATGTAAGAGACTGGTTCCATGAATCACATGGCATCTGTACTTGCCAAATATCCTTCTGATTAATAATTAAACTTTGCCTGGTGATTTTCAAATCATATGTATTTTTCAAAATTTGGAAGGAATACATGTATGGGATAAAAAAAAATTGAAATACTACGGAAGCAACATTGTCCTCCTCAAACCACCTCCACTTGCAACAGGATCCCAAAGGCAACTGCCTGACCATTTCTATTTTTGTGTCTTCTGGTGGGTACCCTGTCACCATAGATAATACACTTACTCATCCCTTTCATCTTTTCCATTATTGATCAATAATGGAAGCTGAAAGTTTACTCACTCTGCCTTCACGTCCCCTTCTTCCTTCCAAAGTTTGGTAGTCGCAGTATTATTTTTCATTCTTTTGTTGGTTACTTTCATAACTTCAACTAATGTATTGAAATTCTGTTTCTCATTCCATGAACTTGAGACAAGACTTCTTAGCTCCACACAGAGCGAGATGAAGAAATCTGCTTCCCCACTGAGCCCCTTCGAGTCTTGTCAGCTTGATCTGTGCTTTTCCGTTGGTCTGCCCAACAGCGGGACCTTCTGGTCTGTGACTAGAAGTCCTCTCTGCTTGGTCTACCACTTAAGTCCAAGAGTTGAAAACCAATAAACTGCATGTGAGTTATTCTCAGTAGGGCGATGTTACCCCCCGGAGAGCCCAGGGTTGTGTTGGGTCTGTGTTTCTTCCTCTTGGGTTCAACGTCACAACTCTTGGGTGATTCAAAGACTACCAAGGGGAGTATTCTGTGGCCTGGTCAGACTGATTTTCTTTTATTACACTCTACCAGTTATTCGAAATCATGGGTCATTTTAGTTTGCCTGCATTTGGACCATGATTTTCTTGCACCTTTATGAGTCTCTCCTAAGACTTCTCTTCTCTGCTGCTGAGAGAAGCAACATATTTTATCTTCATCAAACATTCCCAGCTTCTTACTGACTCCACGTAATGCAAAATGCCTCCGTGTTTTCTTCTTACAGATTTCTTGGAGCCCACTCACTTCCTGTTTTAACTTGGACTGAGCGAAAGGGGTGTGAGAGGTAACAAGACAAACATTTTAATCATTGCAAAAGGATGGTCTCAGTGTAAACAAACCGGTGGCCACGTTTTCATTAGTCTTGTCTGAATTTAGTTGGTGTCATGGAGAGACTAATTATCTAAGGACACATAAAGAACGTTCAGGGTCTGGGTCTCAGTCAACCACCCCAAGAGTCTCACCATGGTCAGCTAGAATCCTTTAGGGCACCCAGAGTAGAAACTGTAATGTGTTGCCAAGATCCCTGAAGGATGAAAGCGCTTATCCCTTGCCTCAGTTGGAAATGTCTCTGAAGGGCGATCTCATCTTCAGAGTGCCCCATGGGATGGGTGAGGCTTCTTTTTCAACTGCTCTGAACTTCCACTTTGTTCTCTGTCCTTTGTTTTCTTCACCCTCTGACAGGTATTGTTCCCACTCCCGAATAAATATCTGCCTCAAAGTCTGTTTCCTGAGGAACTGTACCTACAACCCTACTTTTCTCTCATACCTAGAACTGTAAGATGAGCAAGCAAACAAATGAAAAGTTTAATTTCTTACAGACGAGGGTAGATTATTGTGGGAGGTCATTGTTTCCTGGGCAGGAGGGGCTGGGATCCAGGACTTCAAGGGATAGAAGCAGGAACTGAGCTTGATCAGAAACAGGAAGAAGGGAGAACAGCGAGGGGCAACTGACGACCACGGGGAACTGGAATGGGGGAGGAGGCTGAGAAAGCCTTAAGGATGGTTGCACCTCTGAATTAGCTTGCGGACCAAGAGCACTCTATTTCTAAATCCAGCTTTTCCTTCTATTGTGCCTGTACTAGACACGCTGGCAGGGGTGGGGGGTTGGGAGGTTGGGGGGTGTGGCTCTGAACTGAAGGCACAGCAGGAATCACAGCAGGTATGGAGTAATCACATTGGGGAGTGGGTTTGCTGCCATTCGCTTAAAGTCATTTAATTAAGGACCTATTAATTAAAACTAGAATTGGTCTATATAGAATCTACGCTATAGAGAGGGGATTAGGAGGGGAAGCCAGCTCTCTGTGGCCAGCATTATTGATACATCAGTCCTTGTTAAATTAGTTAAAATTAACTTCAGCTTAATTCAGGATAGCAAACCCCAAATAATAAATTAGCCAAGATAGAAATGTATTGAGATGTCACATATATGTATTGATATTCCACATATGTGTTGAAGTGTCTAAGATAAACCAAGTCTGGAAGTGAGCAGATCAGAGTTCTGCAATTATCAGGGACACCATCTCTATCTATATTCTTGCTCCGCCAATCTCAAAAAATGGGTCCACCTCATGGTCTTAGATGGCTGCTTGAGCTCCAGCCTTTGCATTTGCACCACAGGATGGAGAGCAGAAGAGGAAGGACATGGCCACATTGATTTTCAAGGGAGTCTGGTGACCATGTGTCCAGTGAAAGCTTGGGAGTTCTAGTACCTGAGCAGAAGGGAAGAACGGCAGTAGGGGTCATCCACAGCCTCTGCCATACCTGCCTTCCCCCATCCCTGACACTTAGATCACTCATGCCCTCTCTCCCCACCAGCCCCAGAGTGGTACCAACCAACACCCAGACCCAGCAGTCAGCAGAACTGTATCTGCAGTCACTGCACAGGGCTATTGCCTGGCATTTCTATGCCAAAGAACTGGAATTCTGCCTCAGTTTCCCTGCCAGCACTCCTCATCCACGATGGTGCTTACAATAGCAGCTGAATAGTTGTAACAGAGACCACGTGGCTCACAAACCCTAAAATACATGTGAGTCACACATGAAATTTTAAGTCTTACTAGTAGCCACATTATTTAAAAGTACAAAGACAACCTGATAGCCAAGGAACACCCTGACTTAAAAAGGGGCAAAGGACCTGAATAGACATTTGTCCAAAGAAGACATACAAATGGCCAACAGGCACCCGAAAAGGAGCTCAACATCACTCATCATCAGGGAAACACAAATCAAAACCACAGTGAGGCTTCACCTCACACCCATTACGATGGGTAGTATCAAAAAGAGTAAAGGTAAGTGCTGGTGAGGATCTGAACAAAAGGGAAGCCTTGTGCACTGGTGAGAATGCAAACTGCTGCAACCATCATGGAAAGCAGAATGGAGGTTCCTCAAAAAAATGAAAGAGAACCACCATAGGGTTCAGCAATCCCACTTCCGGGTATCTACTGAAAGGAAATGAAATCAGCACCTCGAAGAGTATCTGTACTCTCGTGTTCAGGGCAGCATTATTCTCAATGGCCAAAATATGGAAACAACCCAAATGTCCACCAACAAAGAAATGGATAAGGTATGTGGTATGCAGAGCCCATGGAATATTATCCAACCCTTAAAAAAAGAGATCTTGCCATTTGCAACAATGTGGAAAAACCTGGAAGACATTTTGCTACATGAAATGAGCTGGACCTGAAAAGAAAAATGCTTCATGATCTCATTTACACGCGGAACACAAAAAAGTTGAATACCTTGAAGCAGAGAGTAGAATGGCGGTTACCAGGGGCAGGGGAGTGAGGGAAGGGGAGGTACTCCAGAGAGAAGCTGCTTCCGTAAGACGAATGAATATAGAGCTCTAATGCACACGGAGACTGTAATCAATAATGCGGCATTGTGCACTCGAAATCTGCTAAAAGAGTACATTTCCAGGCACTCTCTTCACACAACAAGGGAACCAGGTAAGGAGACGGGTATGTGAATGAGTTTGACGGGAGTAATCATTTTGCTCTGTATGTGTACATCAGAATATTATGGTATAGACCACATTATGTTGTACGCTTTAAACATGTACAGTTACGAAAAAAATAAAAGTAAAAAATTGGGTAAGTACCAAGGAGAAAGTGAAATTAATTTGAATATGTCCAAAATATTATCAATTCAACATTGTAATCAATATAAGATTATATAAATAAAACAAATAAATATAAATTATCAAGGAGATCTTTTACATTCTTTTTTTCTTTCCCCATGCCGATTCTTCACTCACTGCACACCTCCTTTCAGACTAGCCCCATTTCAGGTGCTCATGTGGCTACTGGCTATCGCGCTGAACAAAGCAGAATTACACTATTGTAAGCTACACCATTTACTTAATGTATTTCATGCCCACTACATCTTTTTATCACTTTTAAGTGGATCAATTTATTTTTTTACATATTCTTTAAGATTTTATTTATTTGACAGAGAGAGAGAGAGATAGCAAGAGAGGGAACCCAAGCAGGGGGAGCGGGAGAGGGAGAAGCAGGCTTCCGCTGAGCAGAGAGAGACGATGACACAGGGCTCGATCCCAGGACCCTGCAATCACGACCTGAGGCGAAGGCAGACGCTTAACCAACTGAACCACCCAGGTGCCCTTGAATGGACCAATTTATTGAAAAGATCCCCATTTTCTGATTATTTACATTGCTTCTGAATTTCATTAATTGTAAACGATATTGCTGTTCACATTCTTCTATTAAAAGTTCACACCCCATCTTTGTTTCCTTAGGATAGATTCCCCGCTATAAGTCAAAGAGCATACGTAACTTTTGAAGGCTGTTGAAATATGTTGTTTAATAATATCTCCTTTACTGGGTTGTTATGAGGATTAAATGAACTAGTACATGTAAACCAATTTTATTGATTCAAGCGAGGTGAACAAAACTTCAAACAGTCGTGCCTGGCACATAAAGGTCCTCTACAAATGCATCTATGATTATTAGCATTAGCATTATTTCTGAATGAATCTCCAGCACCATTATATTAATTTATGCCCCTATTAACAATGTCTAAGAATGCCTATTTCTAGCATACTCTCTCCAGTACGCTTATTTTTATAGGCTTCACAAATTTTACAGGCAAGATTGGCTTCTTGTTATTGCTGGTTTAATCTGACTGGCGTTCCTTAGTTCTCTTCTGCTTAGGATTAATTTTTCCTGATAGATTTATCACAACCTCCAGTCTATATCCACATATAGAGAGAGTTGGACCATCCTTCACTGAAGGGTTTAGGACAATCAGTGGCCATTTGTACCAGTCAGCTTTCCCATAGTCCCATCATCATAACAAGCCCAAATCTCAGTAGCTTACAACAACAAAGATCACATCACACGTGAGAACCTAGGCCAAAGGAACAGTACCTAACAGGGACAAGCCACTCTCTGGGTGGATGGAAAGGAAGGGAGGCAGAGGAGCAAGGGAGGAAGAGCAGAGTCCCCTAAAGCTCTCCGTCCCTACATGGCACCTAGTATCTTCCGCTCACATCTCCTTTTGCTCATGAGAACGCGAGTCATGGCAGCAAACTCAGTATCAAGGGGGTGGAGAAGCATTCTCCCACCACGAGAGGCACTGCAAGTCACATGGCAGTGTGTGGGAACCGCAATGGGGAGCCGATGGTTGAGAACAGTAACACCATCTACCCTACCAGCCAAATTAATCCAATTACGTTAAACTGGTTTATGGAGCTCTATCCACCTGAAGTCAGGAATCCCCTCTAGGACTCTGGTCCTTATGGGAGTGTTATGGCTCCGCCCCCGAAGGAAACGGACGACAGAAGTTGGGTTGCTGACCTGCTTTCAATGCACTCTAAAGACAAACTGGTCCAGAGAGAGTCAGCCGAAGGCACACAGAAGCACATCTCCCACGCCCTGCATGAAGGTGCAGACTTGCCAACGAAAAGAGCTTTGTAGCCCAAGAAATCATTTCATCATCAAATAACCAGGAAACAATAAATCCCTGGATGCTCTTACAGCCCTTGAACCAATGAAAGGTACCTCAGTTCGTTAGGAAAGAGAGTACAACACAGTTTCTTCAGAACAGGGGAAAATGGGGTTTATATCCTGGCTGCAGCACCTGGAAGATCAACGCTTGCTATCGTCCTCATCACCACCGCCTTTCAAGGTACCTAGCTTGATCCAGCACCCCAGCTGGCCACAGAGGCATTTTCATCCCAAAGGACTGACCCTTGTACTGCAGAAATGAGCCTCAGGCTCCCACAGCCCAACCGCTTAGGAATTCGCTGAGCTACTTACAACCTCAATAAAAACGTATTCCGAAAATCCCAGCACCAGAGAGTTTGAGAATTAATACATGCGTATTAAATTACAAACTTATTCCGCTCCAGACTGAAGGAAACCATGCCAGGAACATGAAAAACAAACAAACAAACAAAAAAGAAATGCATGTTTCCTAAGGTAAGTCACTTCATATTTGAATCATTTATTTATATAACAAGCCTTTGTGGAGTGATTAAGGGAACTGCCAGTTACGCTTAAACCAACCTGGTCTTCAGGTTACAGAGAAGCAAACGTTTCTTCCTGCTTTACGCGGGAGTGCCCGTGTTGGAGATTTGTGTCCAGAGACCCAGACTCTTCCTCCACTTTGGACAGACTCTGGAAGGACTCTGGGCTCAAAGGGAAACACTTCTCATTCTGAACCAACAGCAAAGGGGAAAAAAAACCCAACACGATCCCTTTCATCCCGGAGGGCTACTGAGTTTGCCTGAGCCTTTGAAAATGGTCAGGAATGAAAGTCCAACATTTTCTTCTATATCCATTTTTAAACTCTTAGTCTTTCAACACCTGGCTCCAATCCCACCTCTGCTGTGAGGCCTTTCCTACCCCAGGGGAGCATGATTTTCCCTCCCTTGAACCCCAGTGGATATTCTCTGACCTTACCCCCTCATCGGCACTGTCTTCCTCCTGGTGATGTTGGCTAAGTTCCTCAGGAGCAGCGGCTGATTGTACAGATTTATTCCAATCTCCTTTCTTCTAGGGCTCATAGCACTTGATTTCAGGGGGAGCCTGTGACCCCAGCAGGACCGCTTGGCATTTGCCCTGCATAATTAAAAAGACACACTGAGAGAGAGGATCTCCCATCTTCTGGGTCACAAGCTCTAAGGAAATTAGAAGAGCTTGCTATTTCTCAATGCCATCTTCTCTGGACTTCAGCAGGAAGCCAATGCAGAGAGATGGAGAGCCTCGTGACATCTTTTGAACCCTAGATACAGCTATGCCTGAAACTCCTACCCCAGACTTCCCAATTATGTGAGCAAATACATTCCCCGTCTACAGTGAATTTGAGTTGGTTTTAATCATCTACAACCTGAGTACTAACAGGCTCACTCGAAACTCTTTAAGAAAACAAACAAACTGGCATTTAAGGTAAGGATTCTCCGGACCACAGAATCTTTCCATCTTGTGTTCTGTTTTTTTTTTAAGATTTTATTTATTTATTTGACAGAGAGAGAGAGATCACAAGTAGGCAGAGAGGCAGGCAGAGAGAGAAGGGGAAGCAGGCTCCCTGCTGAGCAGAAAGCCCGATGCAGGGCTCGATCTCAGGACCCTGAGATCATGACCTGAGCTGAAGGCAGAGGCTTTAACCCACTGAGCCACTCAGGTGCCCCTTGTGTTCTGCTTTTGTCCTTGTCTGGTTGAAGCTGGATCGCCTCCATGCCTCGGTCCCAGCCGGTGGGAAGGGGGCGAAAACACCGGCAGGTCGCAGCCGGTGTCTGGAGGTCCCCCTCTGGAGCCACGGGTTGCCCTCGGAGTCATGTGACCCGGCGCCCTCTCCCTTCCGGGGAAGCTGGGACCTGGAGTCGGCCAGAGCAGCTGCGTGTCCAGCCATGACTCTTTCTGCACGAAAGAACGGATGTTGCCGTGCGACCAGGAGTCTGAGGCACCCCGGGCGTCTGTAGGCTGAGCCGGTTTCCCAGCACGTCCGACTTAAGGGCGTGCAAGGTTGGGGGCGGGAGGAGTGCCAGTGAGCAGAGCTCCACGTGGGCTCCCGGGGAGGCCGTGCACCGTCAGTTTAGCTAAGCGGGGGCCACCTCCCCTCGAGCTCCCTTTCCTGTGTGGCTCCGAGTTAGGGGGGACCACGGGGGAAGTCAGCGCGGGATTCCAGGGCCGCCTCTGCACAGAAGCAGCAGCCCTTAGGCCCGGAAGGCGGCCGCGGGCGCCAAGCGTCGCCGCAGCTCCCGGGCCCTGGCAGTGCTTGCTTACCTGCTGGCTCGCCAGGCCTCCAGCGCCCCGGTCTCCTGCTTGGGCTCCCCCCAGTCCTCAGCCAGGGGCAAGCGTGAACTCCACCGCCAAGGGCCGGCTCCTGGCGCAGGTCACGCCCCGCCCCCCGGAAGTGGGTGGCCGTGGGAGACAGACGTGGCCTCCGACCCGCCCTGCAGGTCCCGGGCGCCTTCTACGTGAGCCTTGGGGTTGCTCGCCCTCAGCACTATTTCTCTTTTGATAATTCTAGATAGTTCTTTGAGGTGTGGAGCTGCATTGTAGGATGTTTCGCAGGCTCCCTGGATACCGGTAGCAAACTTTACCCTAGTTGTGACAAGCCGGACCGTCTGCAGACATTGCCAAAGCCTTCTGAACGCGAGGCGGAGAATCACCGGTCTTCATAACCAGCTGTTCTTTCCGATCGCTGGCCTTGTTGACCTAGGCCTTCGCACGCAGGGGCCCGCACAGGCTTGCTTAGACCTCCCCACCACTCCCCTAGTCACAGAAGTTCTGACCCTACAATCAATCCCTTGCCCCACATTCCTCCTATCCGTTCTGCTCAGGCCTGCATGATGACTTGTGGGCCGGAAACACTTGATCTTCATGGACCCCTTCCTCCATTAAAAAAAAAATGATATTTTTAGGTTCTTTTGGCAGAAAAACAAATATCTAGGCTGGATTCATTATTATATATTCATGATTACATTAATTTTGATTACAGTTAAAGCTTTTGTGGGGCCCTACACATATCAATCGTGAGCCCTAGACATCATGCGTGCAAGGCAGAAGGGGGCCCGAGGTCTGCTTTTTCCTTTGAACCCTGACAGGTGCACTCCCTTCACACAGTTACCTTCTTTGTAATCAGAGTAAAAACATGGGCAGCATGATTTGCTTCTTTTGGGACCAACCTGGGTTTAGGAAAGTAACTCTAAGTTCCTGATGGCTCACGCAGTGGTGGCCGAGCACACTGAGGGGAGCCCCTGGGCGAGTCGGCCTGTGAGCCAACTCGCCGGGTCACTAGGAATGATAGTTGCAATTTAGGGCATTCCTGGGAAAGAGGAGTGTGAAATAAAACTCTCTTTTAAAAAACACATCAAAGAAAACAAGTGTGTCTCAAGGGGAAATTGCGGACATGTGTTTTCCATGTATTTTCCCTTCGATTGGTAATAATCGGATATAAATCGAGTGGAATCAGATGTACCAAACCCGGGGTCCTTGTCCCTACCCGGTGACGGCTGTTTCTGATTAGCTTGAAGCCCGCCGCCGTCAGGAACAATGGGCACCTCTCAGAGGCTGTGAAGGACCGGAAAGTAAGCCATGCGGCGTCTTGCCTATTATTCCCACGCTTCCCTCAAGCTGTAAATCCATCAAATATGAGAGGGAGGAATATAAATTGTGCAGAGTGGGAGGAAGTGGGGGATGCTGTTTTATTCCACACCTCCCTCAGCAAGTTTGTCCACAAACGTTCAATATTCATTCTGGAATTAAAACACCTGCATTGTGCCAGATGTTTCATAGATGGGCACCCCTGTGGATGGCAGGAGGCCTGTATGAAAGCACCCAATTCTTCCTGTAGCAGGAACTCTGCTTTTTTTCCACAGAAATATCAGGAAACCATTTTGAGTTGAACAACCAAACTAAAGGCGGTGGAGTTTAAGATAAATGTTATGAAAATTGCATAAAACATTATATCAAAACCCTTGGCAGTGTCGAAAAGCAAGATTTCTGAATCCAATGAGTAGCTGAAGAAGAAAATTCAATTCCATTTTTTCACTTTGTCTGCCAATTTTATAGCACGTCATTTAAAATGGAATCTCTAAAGAATCAATTCAAATTAGCTTTACAGTTTTCCCCAAAGAATCTGCTTTAAAATAAATTGAATTGGAGCATGTGACATAATAAGTGAGCATAAAATTCATGTTAACTAGTCCGAGGGAAAAACTTCTCAGAAGGAAACAAATAATCTCACATGACTGAGCTAAAAATAGTCTTTAGATTGTCAGTTTCAAAATTGAACAAAAATAGGGGGAGTTGTTATAATAATGATATGGCGCATTTCCCCCTAATGAAATGGCCTTGAATTTTGTAATAAATTACAGAAAGAGAATCCTTTGGGCAAAAAAGAGGATAGGAGACACGAGTTGCTTTCATAAATAGAGTGACAGTGATGAAAATACCTTCCAGCTGGGATCAAGCAGCCTCGGTTTTTCCATGTGGTGCCTTTCCCGTTGAAGACCTTGCAAAGAGGGGGTAAACAAGAGGATGACCGGTAATAGTCTGCTGCCCTCTGTCCAGAAAACAGCTCTTGCTTCTGTATTTGTTTTATTTGATCAGGTCTATCTACCATGAATATCTATTTAAAATCTCTTTGTAAAGTTTCTTAGGACTCAAGCACCTCAAGGACGGAGATGGTATCTTATCTGACTTGGTAACCTCCTCATACCCCTCCGAGTCCCTGACACAGAAGAGGAATCCCATAAATGTTTAAAGGGAGAGACATGAGAATGAATTAATGATTCAGTTTATTGTTTAAGTCAGATTAAACTTATTTTTTTATCTTATCTTTGAAAAAATTCACAGGGAAGTTGGGAAATGTGCAATTAAGAAGGGGACGGTGGGTTGTGGTGGTTTGTTTCCACTTCTATTGGAGTCTAGAAACAAATAACGTGGTTTACTGTTAAAGAAAGCTTGATGGGGATTCCTGAAGGCCCTGACTGAAAGTGAGCATATAGGAGAAATTTACCTTGATGGGACCCAATATGTTGGAAGTTGGCTAGGTCTTGAAGAATGAGCCAGCCCCTCTTTTCACAATACCAATTTAGGTTTCCTTGCTTTTCCACTGTGCTCATTCAACATAATTTAATAAGGATTGTGTCTTATTTTTTTCTCATCTTACTTATTCCTCAATCTGCCTATTCATTGGTCCATCCATTTATCTGATCTTCTGTCCATCAGATACTTAGGGATACAGTGATGAAAAATAATCATAGCTAATGTTTATTGAGTGCTTATTATATATCAAGCATTGTTATAAACACTTCTTGCTAATGAACTCATTTAATCATCCCAACAATTCTATGAAGTATGTGCAGTCATAACCCACAGTTTACATACAAAGCCAACTGCGGTGCAGCAAGATTAATGACCTTGCCCAAATTCACATTGCTAGGAAGCAGGAAAGTCAAGATTCGGACCCGAAGAGTAAGGCTCTAGTCAGACTAGAACCACCAGTCTGCTGTCCCAATTAGACAGCGCCTTGGCCTTCCTAGGCTTTCCATTCTAGTGGTAGAAATGGAATTTAAACAGGTAGCTGTGTAATTTTAACTATAATGATTGCTCTGAAGGTAAGGTACACGTGTTGTAAGAGTGTGTGAAAGGGACATGTGGCCTAGTCTGAGCAATTGAGGAAGGCTCAGTGCTGAGGAGGTTGGCCCTTGGGTTGAGATGTGAAGGGGTTGGGTGGTGAAGTATAAGCGAGAGTGTTCCAAACAGAATGGCGTGTATCTGTTTTGAGGCACAGAAAGTGGCCAAGGGGTCTTCAGTGTCTACTGACATCAATATGATCAAAACCCAACTGGAACATGGGCCCTTCTCCGGGTGTTCTTGATCCCGTTGATTCGTACTTTGTTTACCCAGTTATGGGAGGCAGAAATGCAGCGGACAACCTGTCGTCTTCTCCCTCACCTGGTGCCCAACGGATCTAATCTGTCACCAATCCCTGTCACCCAGTGCCTCACCATATTTAATTCATTGTCTCTCATTCCTCTTGCAAACTTTTTTCTTTCTGCTCCTACCCTAGCTCCTGAATCCAGCCACTTCCCTTTCTTGCTTGGATACCTACAGGGTTCTCCTATATCCAGTGCCTGTTTGAAGGCACTCCAGAGCCCTGCATGTCTGTTCTTTACACTGCAGCCAGACTGATAATTTCCAAAGGGCAAATCTAGTCACGCCACTTCTGTTGTCACTTAAAAACTTTCAGCGGTCTCCCACCGCTCTTGGGAAACACACAAAAGTCCCTGCATGGCCCCTCTATAATGTCAGCGTCATCCTAGGTGCCATGCCCTACCTCATGGCTCCTTAGCCACCACAGTCAGCCTCCCTCCGGTCTCTGCTACTGCCCACACTCACTCTTTGGAGGGCTTCGGCATCTGATCCTCCCTCTTCCTGGAATGCCCTTCTCCTCCTCTTCTGGTAGTTACTTCCTAGTCATCCCTGAGATCCCCACCTAATCCTCAGCAAGCTCACCGTGTGTCCCTGCTTGGGTATCTGACCTGTCCCTGTCAATATCTCTGTACATACCAGATACCTCTTTGTTATGGCTGAGTTGTGTCCCCCAAAATTGCTATGTTGAAGCTCTAACCCCCAATACCTCAGAATGTGGCTGTATTTGGAGACAGGGCCTTTAAAAAGGTAATTCAATTAAAATGAGGCCATTAGGGTTGGTCCTAATCCAGTCAGAAATAAGAAAAGGCAATTTGGGGAAAGACACACGCACACACACAAAGGAAAGACAAGGTGAGGACACAGAGAGAAGGTGGCCATTTGCAAGCCAAGGAGAGCGGCCTCGGATGAGACCAAATCTCCTGATTCTGTGGTCTTGGACTTCCAGCTTCCAGAACTGTGAGAAAATAAGTGTCTGTCATTGAGGCCACTGGTCTGTGATATTTTGTCATGACGGCCTGAGCACAGTAACATGGCCGTATTCATAGCACCTGTCGTAGTTGCAACTGACCTGTCGTTGCATTATGTGATGGCTGTCTCCCTAACAAGAACGTGGGCTCTGGAAGGGCTGGAACTGGGTCTGGTTTTTCTCATCACCTTGTATCACCTGGCACAGTGCTGGGCACGCAATAGGTGCTCGATGACTTGCTGAATGAATGAGTGAATGTAAAAACTTATCAGTGAATGCATGAACACACACACACATGAAATAACAGTAATTACACAGTGGTTTTACCTCTGGGAAGATTCGCTTTGGGCCCAGGGCGCATCCAGAAGCAAGGGCACCTTGGATTGGTTAATATGGGTATTAACATGCATTAATGTAATTTCACCAGCTACAGTGAATTCCTGGAATTTCAGGTTTTTAGTCCCTCAGAGAGAAACTGTTCAATGAAATTTAATCTCGTGGATTTTATTTTTAAAGAGGCAAATATCTCTCTCTCTAGAGTAAAAAAGATAATTCTAAGAGACATAAATCCAACCTCCTTGCAGCAGGAAGAAAATATCTTGTTCCTATCAAACCATGTTGATGAATGGCATGCTGGATTTCAGCTTGGAAGGTGTCCTTGCTGGTTTCCACGGGGGCAATGACACCGTGAGAGCGGCGTGGAGTTGCTGCACAGGAGAGAGGGCGCAACACACGTGAGAATTTCTGTCGAAGTCTTCTGAAGAATCCTCTTTTCCGAGAAACTCATTATTCACTTAATTATTCATTCTGTTTATTTACTGTATAGTTATTACACATAAATATGGTGCAAATCCCCAGAATCCTCAAACACCAGATGCCAGTTTCCCTCTGCAGTCCCAAAAGACATAGCCAAGCCATCACTGTGAGAATTAAAACAACAACAACTAAAACCCAATTAAAATTGTGCCAGCATGTTCATTTCCAAAAGAAAAATCCTGCCAATGAATAAGCTTTTAGTCACTCCCCTGACTGCTTCTGTAAAGGAACAAACAAACAAAAAAAACCTTAAAATGAAAACTGCCATATAATTAGTATCTAAATCACAGCTACGATGGGCTTCGTATCTGCACAGAAAGGGCATTGGCTAAGTCAACTTCGTATCATCTCCCCCGTTTTCAAAATCAAATGATTGAAGAAAATGGCACTTTGCTTTTCAGAATTTCCCTATGTCTGGCAAAGCCCAGGGAGGGTGGTGGGAGAAGCCAAGATGGCGACGGGATTGTTGGGATCTTGGAATCTGGGGGTTATGCAATCTCTTCCTCCTGATGATCTGAGTGGGGTGAGACCAGGATGCATCTCACCCACCTGAGTATATGACTGACATACTGAGCAGGTGAACATGGAGCAAGTGCTCTTTGAACAAAGTCCAACACAGCACAGGTCACCTGCCAAGAGAAGAGGAGGCCAATCTCATGTGAGAAATGGCTGGGGGATACACAAAAAACCACAACAGCCAAGGGCAGGGCAGGGCAGGGCTGATGGCTGGGATGGAGGATGTGGGTGGGTGTGTAGGGGGAGGAGAAGTGGGGGTGCATGTGTGTAATTTTTGATAGGTCACCAATCCTCTGGTGATGTTGGTCTCATGAAGAACAAAATGGCCTTTTAGGTGAGCACATGACTGTGGACACCTCTAATACAAAGTCACAGTATAATTGGAAGATCTCTCTAGACTTCTACTCCCATTCTAACTTAACAGTTGGCCTGAGGGGGGTTGGTCACTGTGAGAACTGTGGTGACCTTTTTTTTTTTTTAAGATTTTATTTATTTATTTGAGAGATAGAGATCGAGCACGAGAAGGGGGAGGGTCAGAGAGAGAAGCAGACTCCCTGCTGAGCAGGGAGCCCTGATGAGGGGCTCAATCCCATGACCCTGAGATCATGACCTGAACCAAAGGCTGACTCTTGATCGACTAAGCCACCCAGGCGCCCTGCCCCCCACCCCCCCCATGGCAACCTTTGAGATGCAGGCAAATGAGTCCATTACTGGACACACTTGAAGCTCCTCTGGATGGGCCAGAGGCCTGTGGTGCTTCCCCAGAGCTCGGACCTGACAGGACAAGTCCATTCTCAGTGTTGAGGTTATGAGGATGGGCTCAGCCTTGTCCAGGCTCAAATCCCATGTCTGCCACTTACTACTAATGGCCGTTCATGTCTCTATGCTTATTCTCCCTCGTAAGAATAAAGATAATGCCTCCTTCTTTAAGTCACCACAAGAATTGAATGTGGCGACACATGCCAAGTGCTTAGAACAGTGTCGGCCCATGGCAGGCACACAGTGAACCTTGGTTTTTACTATCGACGTTAGTCTCAGTGCGTGTGGCAGTTTAGCATGCACCAGACTAAGCTTTGCAGTAGGCCTGTTTTTTCTATTTTTTATTTCCAAGGCAGCTGATAGAACTGTTCATTTCACTCTTGAGTAACAAGAATGTTCCTATTCCCAGCACCTCAGATTGGAATAAGTTCGGTGCTTCCTGCCCCACAATGCCTCGTGACCACTTTTGCTACCTGTCACTAATACTTTCTAGTCACGTAACCTGATTTGGGGCTTTTTTGCTGAGAAGGCAAAAACATTTTCTAATCTATTCGGCTACCATATCGTAAAGTATCAGGCCCACCAAAACACAAAGGTCTTCATTAATAATATATGGAGTGGGAACTCTGTATAATATTCCATTATTGCTTTCTTATTAATATAACATTAATAATCTGTTGCTGCTTTAAGAATTCATGGGCATGAAAGCCTGGTATATTAAGTTATGGCTCAAATTAGACATATTAAACAGTGACACCTGTGATATCATGAAAAAAATGTGGTAGAACTGAGAAAATCAATTTCAAATTAAAATAAAATCATTCTCTCTGTCTTATGCTTCAATTTTCAAAGCAGCTGCTCTTCTAGATTAGTGCTGACATTACCTCACTATCAGAGGTCCAAAGTTAAATGCATGCACCTCAGTCCCTTCTTTCCTGACAGGCATTTCAAGTACAGTTGTACCAATTTCTCCTGGGTAGGTCAGGGGGTACAACGGAAGATGAGGAAGCTGCAGCTAAGGGAGTGAGAGGTTAAACGTACGGTTCCATGAGTTTACAGTCACACCATTATCCAAGTTGGGCACCAGGGACAGTAAAACTGGGCAGCATCTTCATAAAAGTCATAAAAACATGGAACTGGACAATTCCTTAGAGACCAGCTAATTAACCATTTCCCAACGTAGGATTCATGGAATGTTATCCTTAAAGATGGCTCTCTCTCTATAGACACACCACACACACACACACACACATTCACACACAATTCCATGGCCCATTAAATAAGTATGAGAAACTTTGTACATTCAACCTGTTTCTTGCAGTGCCATAATGGGATGTTAGCATTTTAAAGCTTGGGGGATTCCTAGGGTAATAAGAATACCTCTTTATCATCTTTGACCAAGGATTCTCAAGCTCCCAAGCTTGGCCATGGTTCTCTTTTTTTTCATGTTCATTATGAAAAAAATTAATGTATACTTATTAATGTATAAATGGGCAGTGAAGCACTTTAAGTCAACCTTGCCATTGAAATTGATAAGAAAGAGGAAACTGAGGCCCAGGAAAAGTAGTTGACTTGCCAAAGAGCACACACTGGATGGAGAGTAGAATTCAGATCCTCCATTACTTAGCTCCAAATCACACTGCCTCTCAGAGAAATTTCCCTCTCATTCATCCATGTATCCAATCCCATCATGCACCAGGCATGGTGCCAGACACTTGAGACATGAAGATTTAAAAAAACAAAACAAAACAAAACAAAACAAAACACATGGTCCTGGCTTCAGGAGGCTCAAATCCAAAGTGGGAGACAGATATGGAAATGTACCAATCACTCCACAACATAGGCAGAACTCTGAAGAGGCTACTATGGATGTTGAGAAGAAAGTATGAAAGTCTCTTAGCAGAGTAAGGAGAGGTGTCATACAGGAGGTGGTGTTGGCATGGGCCCTTGAAGGGTGATCAGGAATTAGTCTTAGAATGTTTTTCTCTTCCTTAATTGCTCTCTAAGTTCTCACAATAGCTCTCTTACATGGGAAGATATCTTTGTTCATTGGAAAGTTAAAAGACCTAGAAGAGAATTGTTTTAAGGTTGAAAATATTCAAAATAAGTCCTTTGCCCACAATAGAGTTAGCTAGAAAGCAATAAGGAAAACTAGAAAACCAAAAATATTTTTGAAAATGTAATAATTTATTTCTGGCTAGACCATGCACCAAAGAAGAAATTCTAACAATGAGCAAGAAGATAACGATAATGAAGATAAGACACATTAGAACTTGGGAGATGCAGCCAAAGTAGTGGTTTAGGACATTCATAGCTTTACTTCATTATTTTTAAAAAGATTTTATTTATTTATTTGAGAGAGAGAGAGAACAAGTAGGGTGAGGGGCAGCGGAACAAGCAGACTCCCCACTGGGCATGGAGCCTGATGGGGAGCTTAATCTCAGGACCTTGAGATCATGACCTCAACTGAAGTCAGGCGCTTAACTGATAGCCACCCAGGCGCCCCAGGACCTTCATAGCTTTAAATATAAGTATAAGAAAAGAAAAAAGCTGAAAATCAATGACCTTAGCCTCTCAAGTAGCTAAGGGGAAAAAGGCAGAATCAAAAGAAGAAAAAAAAAAATAAGAAGGGCAGAAATAATGAAACAGAAAATAAAGAAAACCAACGAGCCCCAAAATTCATGTTTTGATAAGATTAATAAAAGTGATGAATACCTACAAAGACCAATCAAGATAAGACAACAATATATTATTTTATAGGGGCAGTTAATACTCAAGGAAATGGAGGAGAATTATAAAAGCCACCTGAAAGTAATAAATAAATATTTGGACACTTGTAAATAGAACAGTGTGATCTGCATGTGAGATGAAGGCCTAAGGAAAAACTTGGCTTTTTACCATTTGCTTTGGCCTGAATGTTTGTTACCCACCCCTCAAATTCACATGTTAAAATCCTAACCCCAAGGTGTTGGTGTTAAGAGGTGGGACGTTTGGGAGGCGATTAGGTCATGAGAGCAGAGACTTCCTGAATGGGATTAATGCTGAGGTAAGGTTATAGTGAGAAAATGAGCATCTGTAAGGAAGTGGGCTCTTGCAGGTTCGGAATCTGCTGGCACCATGATCTCAGACTTTCAGCTTCCAGAACTGAGAAATAAAAGATTTTTGTTCATTAACCACCCAGTCTATGGTTTTCTTGTTACAGCAGCTCAAACAGACTAAGACTCCATTAGAACTTCAATGAGTAAAATATTAACCTTTAAAACCAAACTTGTCTCTGCCCACGATATGGCTTCCATGCTGGCTTCCATGGCTACGATGCAGGACCAAGCTGATGCCAAGGTGCCGGGAGTGCAAGGAACACAAGGAGAGTTAGTCACAATATGCTAGTGTGCTCCATCCATTAACAGGCTGTTTCCCCCAGTTTTATTGAGAATAATTGACATAAAACATTATGTAAGGTTAAGATGTACAACATGATGCCTTAATACACTTACATATTGTGAAATGATTACCACCACAATAAGGTTAGTTAATATCTCTATCCCCTGACATAATTATCTTTTTTTTTTTTAAAAGTTGTGGTATCTACTTTCTTAGCAACTTTCAAATACATAATATAGTACTGTTATCTATAGTCGCCATACTGTATATTAGATCTCCAGAACTAATTTATCTTATAACTGGAAATTTGTACCCTTGGACCAACACCTCCCTGTTTCCCCCAGTGCCACAACCGCCATTCTATTTTCTGTTTCTGTGAATTTGGTTTTTTTTAGATTCCATGTGTAATGGAAATCACACAGTATATGTCTTCTCTAACTTACTTTACTTAACATAATGCCCTCAAGGTCCACCCTTGTTGCAAATGGCAGGATTTCTCTTTTTATTGCTGAATAATATTCCGTTATTCCATAATATTTCATTGCACACACACACACACACACACAACCACTACACCTTCTTTACCCATTAATCCATCAATGGGCACTGAAGTTTCCATGTGTTGGCTATATTAACAGGTCTTTTGAGACACAAGGAAAATCTAGGAGCCATACCTTGTGGGTGGATGGCACCTTACAGCTTTCTCAGTGTTGTGAGGAATTATGAAGTTCAAAAGAAGAATAAAGAGCTTTCTTTTCAATAGGTCCAAAGCTAAGGGATTTCTTTCCTTGAAATGTATATTGAAAGTTATATAATAGGACAGCTGGGGACTTTTTTCTTAGTTTTTTTGAAGGTTCTCCAAATGCAATTCAAAAGCAGGTACTTTAAACTATATGAGGTCTCTTCTTTGTCAGAAACCAACCCAAATCATAGAAGAGGCTGTGAATATACTTCCCCATGGCAAAGGCTTGACCCTTGAGTGTTCAAAGAGTCCTATAAAGGTGCCATAAAGTGGTGGTCTTCAAAGTTTTTTGCTAAAGTATCCCATAACATTATGTTATGTGATGTATCCCTTTGCATATTTTTAATTGACATCTACACTTTAGTTAGAAATTTAAATAGTAGCGTGGGATATAATTTCTACCATAATAAAACTATAATATGAGAAATTTTAAATAAGCTTTTAATTTTAGAACAGTTTTAGATTTACAGAAAAATTGTGAAATAGTACAAAGTTCCTATATATCTCAAACCCAGTGGAACCTATTATTAACATCTTATATTAGTATGGTGCCTTTATTATAGTGAAGGAAACAATATTGGTACAATATTATTAACTAAAGTCCTTACTTTATTCAGATTTCCTGAATTTTTACCTAATGTCTTTTGCCTATGCCAGGATCCCATCCTGACTATCCACATTACATTTGGTTGTCATGACTCTTTAGGCATGACATGTCTTCTTGACTGTGACAGTTTTTCAGGCATTCCTTGTTTTTGATGACCTTGACATTTTTGAGGAGTATTAGGCATTTTGTAGAATGTCTCTGAACTGAGATGTGTCCAATGTTTTCCTCATGATTAGACTGGGATTGTGGGTTTTGGGGAGAAAATCCAGGGAGGTAAAGTATCATTCTCATCACATACATAAGGGTTCACAGTCTCAACATGATTTATTATTGTTAATATTGATCTTGATCACCTGGCTGAGGTAGTGATTGTCAGGTTTCTCCACTGTTACTCTGTGCCCCACCCCCTGCTTCTGTATTGTACTCTTTGCAAAAGAGTCATTATATTCAGTCCACATTTAAGAAATGGAGAGTTTTGGGGCTCCTGGGTGGCTCAGTGGGTTAAAGCCTCTGCCTTCAGCTCAGGTCATGATCTCAGGGTCCTGGGATCGAGCCCCACATCGGGCTCTCTGCTCAGCAGGGAGTCTGCTTCCCCCTCTCTCTCTGCCTGCCTCTCTGCCTGCTTGTGATCTCTCTCTCTGTCAAAATAAATAAAATCTTAAAAAAAAAAAAAAGAAATGGAGAGTTTTGCTCCCTCTCTTTGAGGACAGAGAACTGACATAAATTACTTGGAATTCTTCTGCAAAGGAGATGTGTCTCTACTCTTCCTTTTATTTCTTTATTCGATCATTTATTTGAATCAGTATGGACTCATGGATATTTATTTTACTTTGGGTTACAACCCAATACTACTTTATCAATTTTGCTTCTCAAATTGTTCCAACTTTGGCCACTGAGAGCTCTTTCTGTTGGTTCCTATGTCCCTTTATCATACCCCCTGTCAACAAAGGGGGTCTTGTTTGGTTTTGATTTTTGTTTGCTTTTTGAGCACTACCTTATTTTCCAGCACTACAAGATGCTCCAGGCTTATCCTGTATTTTTTGCCATGCTAAAACCCACACCTATTTAACCCACACCCTGCAAAAAACTTGATAATCACTAATTAGTCACCACTATAGTTTTATAGTCTTAGTCACCACTACAGTTTTGCCTTTTCCAGAATGTCACATTGGTATAATTTTTTACACTTTTTCACACTGGCTTCCTTACTTAATACACACTTTAAGACTCACCCATGTCTTTTTGTGGCTTGATAGCTCATTTCTTTTTATCGCTGGATAATAATTCCACCGCGTGACTATACCACATTTTGTTTATCCATTCACTTCCTAAAGGACATCTTGGTAGCTTCTAGTTTTTGGTGATTATGAAGAAAGCTGCTATAAACATTCATGTGCAAGTTTTTATGTGGAGAGAAGTTTTCAAGTCATTTGAGTAAATATGTAGGAGTATGACTGCTGGATCATATGGTAAGACTATACTTAGCTTTGTAAGAAACTGTCAAACTGTCTTCCAAAGTGGCTGTACCATTTTGCATTCCCACTAGCAATAAATGAGAGTAAACATTACTAAACTGAAACCGAGAGAGGTGGGAAGAGGAGGAAGACAAGGAAGAGGAGGAGGAGGTGGGGTGGGAAGAGAACAGAGAATGAGAGATATTTCAGATAATATCTTCAGCATAACATACGTATAATTGGAGTCTGACAGGACATTCTCTTCAAGAATGTGGCAAAAGATGTATTTGAAGAGATAATGGCCAAGAAGTTTCCATATTTAATGGAAGACAAAAAGTATCCTGGAATTTTGGGTTTTATTTGTAGTAGGGGGAAAAACTGTTGATAGAAGTTTGTATATCAGCCAAATAAAGCAGGTCCAATTGGATCTTGGATGGCCCATTGTATTTAATTCTATTTGTGAATGTGAGAGGGATAGTAAAAACAAGAGAAGAAAATAAAGAAGGGAAGGGGAAAGGGGGAAAAAGAAATAAATAAGCTTCATCCCATGAGCAGTCTAATACAGATAGCAGTAGGGAAAGCTTGATAAAGAAATGGACTCAAGGGGCACATGGGTGGTTCAGTCAGTTAAGCATCTGCCTTCTGGCTCAGGTCATTACCCTGGAGTCCCAGGGTCAAGTCTCAAGCCTGAACGAGTCCCACATCAGGCTCTCTGCTCAGCAGGTTGTCTGCTCCTCTCTCTCTCCCATTGCCCCTCCCCCTGCTCATGCCCTCTTTCTTGCTCTCTATCTCAAATAAATTAAATAAAATCAAAGAAAGAAAGAAAGAAAGAAAGAAAGAAAGAAAGAAAGAAAGAAAGAAATGGACTCTAGCACTTTTCCTTCCATGTCTGGCCCTAGAAATATAATTTAAAAGCAAGGTCAGCTTCTTTCTTTAAAATGAAGATGATGACCAAACCTGGATTCTACTTTACAACGACTGTTATTATGATAATACTTGTGATTTATTTCTAGATCCTTGGTCAATTTTTTCTATAAATTCAAAATTTATTGAAATTGTTCTTCCTAAAGTCACATACTATAGCAAACTTAAATGTTTTGCTCCTCTTTATTTCCCCCCAAGGATCAGTAAAGCATAAAATAAGGAGTATATTTGGATTTCAGTTTACATTTTCATGTAAATTAATCTGCATTTTCTGTGAAGTTACAGTAATGTTCTTTGATTCACATTTCTGAGTGCTTTACCAATTTAGTAATCTAAGAAATTTAGATTGAGCACTTAATATTTTATCATGTTCAACGGTTTTATGTTAAATTGCTTTAAGCCACTTTTCAATCCATGGGGCCAAGCCGATTTAAATTGGTTGTATATGAAAGGTCACTTTGTGATCAGCTACTCCAATGCCATTAAATTTCAATTCATATGTTATTTTAACTAATTCTGTAGTTCTAAACAGATTCCTCAAAAGTTACAAGAAAAAGGAAAGTAACCAATGGTTTGTTTTCATTAATCCTAAATTATACTTCTGTAAGTGAAATGTGAACACCAAATAGTGTGATTGGTGAAACACACTGTTCAGAATTTGTGCAACACAGATAAGTCTTGTGCACATGCACATCTATTTTAAAAATGCTTCCATTGTTTAGAGCATTTCTAAATTTCATTTAGAACTCTTCTTTGACAATTGTTTTTAGAGCCCACGGCACACTATTTTTTTTTAATTTAAATTCAACTAGCCAACATATAGTACATCATTAGTTTTTGTTATAATGTTCAAGGATTCATTAGTTGCATATAGCACCCAGTGCTCATCACATCACGTGCCCTTCTCAATGCCCACCACCCAGTTACCCCATCCACCCACCCACCTCCCTTCCACAACCCTCAGTTTGTTTCCCAGAGTCAAGAGTCTCTTATGATTTGTCTCCCTCCTTAATTTCCTCCCATTCAGTTTTCCCTCCCTTCTCCTATGATCCTCTGCACTCTTTCTTATATTTCACATATGAGTGAAGGCATATGATATTGTCTTTCTCTGATTGACTTATTTCACTTAGCATTAATACTCTCTAGTTCCATCCATGTCGATGTAATGATAGGTATTCATCCTTTCTGATGGCTGAGAAATATCCCATTGTATATATGAATATATACATATATATATCTTCTTTATCCATTCATCTGTTGAAGGACATCTCAGTTCCTTTCACAGTTTGGCTATTGTGGACATTGCTGCTATGAACATTGGGATGCAGGTGCCCCTTCTTTTCACTACACCTGCAGCACAGATTTAAGAGATTGTGTCTGTATCAGATAAAGAGCTATTATCCAAAATCTATATGAAGAACTTCTCAAACTCAACACCCAAAGAACAAATAATCCAATCAAGAAATGGGCAGAAGACATGAGCAGACATTTCTGCAAAGAAGACATCCAAATGGCCAACAGACACATGAAAAAGTGCTCCGCATCACTCGGCATCAGAGAAATACAAATCAAAACCACAGTGAGATACCACCTCACACCAGTCAGAATGGCTAAAATTAACCAGTCAGGAAATGACAGATGTTGGTGAGGATGCAGAGAAAGGGGAACCCTCCTACACTGTTGGTGGGAATGCAAGCTGGTGCAGCCACTCTGGAAAATGGTATGGAGGTTCCTCAAAAACTTGAAAATAGAGCTACCCTATGACCCAGCATTCGCACTACTGGGTATTTACCCTAAAGATACAAATGTAGTGTTCCAAAGGGGCACATGCACCTGAATGTTTATAGCAGCAATGTCTACAACAGCCAAGCTATGGGAAGAACCTAGATGTCCATCAACACATGAATGGATAAAGAAGATGTGGTATATATAGACAATTCTTATAGTTCACATATGAGTGAAGGCATATGATATTGTCTTTCTCCGATTGATTTATTTCACTTAGCATTAATACTCTCTAGTTCCATCCATGTGGAATGGTATGTTCCATTCCATGATGGAATACTATGTTGCCATCAAGAGGAACGAAATCTTACCATTTGCAATGACATGGATGGAACTAGAGGGTATTATGCTAAGCGAAATAAGTCAATCAGAGAGAGACAATTATCATATGATCTCTCTGATATGAATTTGAGAGGCAGGGCGGGGGGTCATGGGGGATGGGGGGAATGAAACAAGATGGGATCAGGAGGGAAACAAACCATAAGAGACTTTTTTTTTTTTTTTTTTACCATAAGAGACTCTTAAACTCACGAAATAAACTCAGGGTTGCTGGAAGTAGGCGGTAGGGATAGGGTGGCTGGGTTATGGACATTGGGGAGGGCATGCGCTATGATAAATGCTGTGAAATGTGTAAGCCTGATGATTCACAGACATGTACCCCTGGGGCAAATAATACATTGTATGTTAATAAAAAAATTTTTGGTGGCAAATCTTTGATTTAATAACTCAATGGAATGTGGGTCTGATTAATTACCCAATGGAGTTTGGGTTAAGCCTAGTGACATGTTAAGATGCGAATTAATATACCTATTACATGTTAGATGCCTGACTTAGGGTGGCCAATGAATCTGGATAAACTCATTCTGGGCAAAACCAAAGTGTAATTATAGAATATGGACCAATGTCATGATGATTTTTCCCACTGGAGGCAACGCAGCATGGTAGGAAGGTATCTGTATTTAGTAAGGCTGACAGGTTTGAATCATCATTCTGACACTCTCCACCCACCTCATCACTGGGCCCGAGTCAAGTCACTCAGACTCAGAGGCTTGTTTCCTCATTTGTAAAAGAAGCTGACTAAAACTATCTCAATAAATTTTCAAGAATAAATTCTTTAAAACTACAAAATACTTAGCATAATTAGGCCCCATTCCCTTTTCGGAAGTGACAACTGTGAGGGGGAGATACTCATTCGGATGAAGGTGGCCTCAGTATTTTTTTCATTGCATTTTATTATTTATGGTTGCATTTTCCTATTTTTTTTCATTAGATATTAATTCCAAGGTTCTCTGTTACTTTCCTACTAGAGGCAGAGATCTGCTTGCCATTTTGGTGTTTCAGGGCTAAGGGACCGCGTGCATGTGTGAGTCACCTAGTTGTGGGATGGGATGAATAGAGGGGTTGTGAAAGATGAAACTGAACATATAAGTTGAGACCAGATTAGAGAGGGCTCTGAATGACATGTTAAAGGTTGAGACATTATCCGATAGAGAAGGGGGCTACTAAGAGCTTTGGAGCAGAGAAAAAATAAATTTAGTCTGTGCTTTGGGAAGATAATTGACATGCTAGACAAAATTTCCTGACAGCGGGATCTGTTTCTTACTTATCAGCACATCCTTTACTCTTCTTTATACCGATGAAACGAAAAACGAATGGCTGGATGGGAGGATGGGAGTGGGAATCAGAACACAGCAGGGAGACCATGACGGGCTGGAAGAAAATGTCACAGAGTTGCTGCAGACACAGTGACTGGCTGGGTGTCAGAGCGGAGGAAGATGGGGGAGACTTGAAAAGAACCCTGAGGCAGCTGGCTTGGATGACAGCTCAGGGTGGGTGGCCGGGTGGTTGCCATTAACAGAAATAGAAAACACAGAGTGAGACACCAATTTCAAAAATTAGAGGAAACAACAAGTCTGATTTGAGTTCAGTGAGTTTGGAATTGAGGTGGAAATGTCCAACAGGCAAATGAAAACAGGTCTGGGTTGAGCCGAAGTTAAGACTAATGACAAAGATTTGTTTGTGGAGTCACATCCATAAAGGTGTGAGCTGAAGTCTTGGGAGATGAAATGATCCTTGGAGAATGTTGATCAAGACTGGCCATTACAGGAACATGGAGAATACTAACATTATGGGATGGCTGTAGGAGAGGAATCAGTAGGAAAATGGGCACAGAAATACCACAAGAGGGCAATGTCATGGAGCCTAAAGAGAGAATGGCCCAGGAGAAGGGACAAGTGCAATGAGCTCCGAAAGGCATTGGTAGGTTTGCCTGCAGGAGATCACCGGTGAGCTCTTTGAGAGCTGTTGCCACAGGGGAAGACTGGAGTTGATTATAGTGATAGGTCAACTAGAGGCTGGGATGTTGGAGACAGAAGTCTTTCCTCTTCCATCTTCAACGATCTCTTGTTAGTCTCCTTAGAAGACTCTTCTCTCTGCTGCCCTAGTAAATGTTGATGTTACCTAGGACTCTGTCCTTGGCTCTATGCTTATAACACTTAGGGTTCTCTTGGTTTCAAATAACAGAAAGCAACTCCAGCTGGCCTGAGCAAAAAGATTTATTGGAAGGGTACAAGTTTACCTCATAGGACCCAAAGGGTTATGACTGGGCTTTGCACACAAGCTCTACCCAGAAAGCAAGTACCATAGGGTTTCTCCAGTTTCCTTCTTGTTCTCCTCTAAGCTGTTTCATTTTCTGCTCTCATTGCAAACCAGCAAACTCATTGCCTCAGTTTTCCAGGCCTTGTGGTGGAAAACATGTCTGCCATTTGCTCCTGAGTCATAACCACCCACTCAGCCACTCAGAGGAGCACTGCTGTGTTTCACTCACTCTCATTCTTGGTGTCTTCCAAGGGAAGGGATGGAGTTGATCAACTTGCATAGATGCCCACCCTTGGGCCATTCAACTGATGGCAGACTGACAAAGTCATACTATACAGACAGTATCATGTGGCCTGGGGAGGAGGGTAGGGTCTGGGACCTGGAAGTGAGAAGCTGAAAGAAAAACTCACAGGATGAGGATCTGGATTGGGCCTAGGGGAAGTGATAAGGAGGGGAAGGTGTCATGAACAGCTTCTTATCTCCCCTTTCTTTTTGGTCTTTCCTCTGAAAGACTGGACCCTCCTAAGGGACCAGTCCAAAGGGACCCTCCTAAGCAAATCCTAGGTGTGCTCTCCATCCTTGATTAGGTACAAATCTAAGAATCTAGAACGCCCAAAATCTATTTTCTTCTAAGAAAATGGAATGGCTGCCTAACTTTTGTTTTTGTTTTTTTTGGCTGCCTAGCTTTTTATCAACTTCCACTCCCTGTGACCAGCCCTCACGGTACACTTGGTTGTGTCCAGTGGCCATGTCTATACCCTCTAGATGAACCAGAGTTGACTGATCCAGAGGTCAACCAGAGTCTCTTTCTGGGGTCTTTGGACTTGGAACTGGACAGATCATGGGCCAACTCCTTTTTGTAGCCAAGCGAGGCTGATGGTGAATATGGCACAGAGGTGGGATCCGGAGGTACTGGCACTGCTGGTTATCTTGAAACTCAGCTGCACCACTGCCCTCCTTGTGTTAGACTCCATAAGCTAGCCCAGTATTTTCTAGTAAGTTCCCTTTGCATCTAAACTCATTTGTGTAGATTTCTGTCATTGAGACCGAAAAAAGCCTGGACTAATCCAGGGCCAAGGGAGTTGCCCGATAGCTATTCCCAGCCTGGCCTCTTGCCTCCCACGTCAACTGGAGAAAGTGAATCCTCTCTTTCTCTTGTCATGTTTCCCGGGAGAAATAAGGTCCAAATAGTGACTGCAATTCAAGGTTTTGGCATTCTGGCAATTTCTGAAATATGGCATTTTGTTGGTGGCTTACTCTGATTTTGATATTCAAAAAATCTAAAATCCATGTCACTTATATATTGAGATGAAGTTCTGATGAAAACACTTCCTAAACAAAACTCTACCAAAGTCATAAAGGGCTTTCCATCAGCTGGAACAATTTGTACTAAAACACACATGACACTCAAGGATACCTTGAATCCGTTTTGCTTTTGAAATAATATTTCATTTGTACTTCTCAATGATTTTCAAAGTTTTCTTCATTTTTGATAATGTTTAGCTTGCTAATCTTTGAATAAGATTTTTTAAACAGTCTTTTTATTTTGGAACAGTTTTAGATTTGCAGAAAAATTGTGAAGATAGTACTATTAACTAAAGTCCATTCTTTTTTTTTTTTTTTTTAAAGATTGTATTTGTTTATTTGAGAGAGAGGGAGAGAGCCCAACTAGGGGAGAAGCAGGCAGAGGGAGAGGCAGGCTCCCCAATGAGCGGGGAGCTGGATGCAGAGCTGGATCCCAGGACCCCGGTATCATGACCTGAGCCAAAGGCAGATGCTCAACCGACTGAGCCACTTGGGCACCCCAAAGTCCATTCTTTATTAGTGTTTACCTAATGTCCTTTTTTCTAATCTAGGAACATCAAATTATATTCTTTTGTCTCCTGAGTCTCCTTTGATTTGTAACAGTTGAAGATCTTATTTTTAAGTTTATTTGCCAATAATTTGTGTTTGAATGATGCTTGTTTAATGTTTCTATTTTACAAATGCATATTTTTACTTGATCTTTAAATGTTTACTACTTCTAAAATTTGAATTAGATGTTTTCCTAATGTTAATGTTATGATTCCTGACCACTTAGAGATAAAATATTGGCCCTGATACCAGATTTATTTAAAATAAGTGCTGAGGGTCCCACGTCACAGTTCCTGTTCCAGTACAACATTACCAGACCCCACATGCGGATGGGCAAAAGATGGAGAATATGAAAGTCGAGGGCTCAGGTTCTTGGTGCAGGCGGAGCCACCCACAACCAGGAAGTGTGCAGCAGAGGACACTGGGTAGACACACGAACCCTAGGCCCAAGCCATCCTAAAGGGCTCCCCAAATAAATCTTTTGCCCCCAGTATCCTTCCTTACTGCACACTGTTCTTCCTCTGTATACAGCTGGAGAAGACTTACCTGTGCCAGGCCAATCTGTTTCTTTAAATTTTGTACAGCGAGTGCCCTATGGCCATTTTTCAACGATGATTTTGACACTGGGTACTTTATCCTAGAGAAACCTTAAGTCCCTTGTTTTTCCAGTGCTTTTCTGTCCATTGCTTGGAACATCGTTAAGCACTCAGTACACACAGGTGCTATTATTTGTTCAAACAAAGTTGAATATAAGAAGGAAACTGGTACCATTGTCAGGAAAAAGTGACTTCTCCCCAGACATTAGGAAGCAATGAGAAGCAGGGAGTGAGCAGGTGGAGTGGTGAGGGCTGGTGAGTGGAGCACGCCAGCCTGCAATGTGTGTGTGTGGGGGGGGGCGTGGTGGGCTGAGAGTGAAGAGAGTGAAGGGGCGTGGGGGCCGGCCCCAGTGGCAGAGCCAGCAGCAGCCTGGCTCAGGGCTGCTAGCCCCAGTGGAAGACCACCTGGAACGACCTCCAGGATTCCGCGATGCAAGTAATATCAGTGTCTGAAAACCACGATGGAGAGTTTAATCACAAGTATGCAACATAATTACATCACTAAGGGAGCAGAGTCTGACGTTTAAATACACATTACGACCTATTTGTCTCCCCAGAGCTTGCCAAAAGCAGTTCACAATCGTTAGGCTTCCTTTTGTCCATAGTTCATGGCATATTCAAAGTCTTTGAAGCTGACAAGACCGTCTGAGTCTTGGTCTACTTCCCTGGAAAATGAAAAAAAAGTTATTTCGTTATTTACAGATTATTTTTGTCCCACTTGCGCATCAAGAGTGCTCCACAATCTTTATTTTTTGCATGTCTGTGAAAGGCACCTACTTGAAGGCAAACTCGATGCCTATTTTTTTCTTACATTGATAATGCCTGTGGTGGGAAGGAAAGGAAAAGGTACTTATTGAAACCTACAAAAATAATATATTCAACACATTTAAAGGAATGAAGCCAAAGCCACAGGTTTTTAAAGAAAAGCAGAAATGGCTTTTCTAGTCATCCTGCACATTCTTTCCGTGATATACCCACAAAAATATATGCATCACGCCAGAGAAATGTGGAATAAACCAACGAGAGATAAGAAAAATGGGGAATAAAGAGCTATGATGGGGACAGTGATTGACACTTGCACTGCGCTGCCTTGACATTCCTCATCTCATCAAATCTTGGCCTGATACTGGGGTGGTTCCGCTTTACAGAGAGACCCTGAGCCGAAAGCGGTCCCTCAATTTCACAAGATCACACTGCTGGTAAGGAGCAGACTTGGAACGCATATCAAGACCATGACATTCCCAAAGCAAGGCTCTCTAAGTACTCTACTGCAAGGGGGCCTCCCTACTTGGATAGAACAGTCCAAGGAGAAGGGGTCGTATTGCAATTTCACGTGGCTAACTCTAGCTCCAGAAGTCTTCAGTGGCCTCAGAAGTTGTGTTAAATCCTCACAAACACCTGATAAGCTTTTCTGGCTGGTTAGCTGAGGCCGTGGGTGACCTCGGCTGGGTTGGCCCTGTGAGTCCCTAGAACCACTGAGACGGGAGCATTGCTCCCTTGACAAGGACAGAGAAATAGCACTCCCTCCAAGTGGGTAAGATGACAAATGTCAGAAGGACAAAAATTTCAACATTTCAACCATGACCAGGAAAAGTAACATTTATTTAAGAAGTGTGTTTGAAAGGGTAACTGATGAGTAGTGGTCATAATTCCTCTTTGGGGGGCCTTCTGAAACAATACATTACATTTCTTATGTGGAGCTCCTGGGGTTGATGCAAATTATATTTAGTTGAAACAACAAATGGTATCAACCATGACACAGGGCTTTTTAAAGCAAAGACTGGCCCCAAGTAACAGAGCCACTAATCACTGTAATAGTTTTAAAGCAGGCTTTTAAAATATTGAATTCTAAAATAAACTTTCTGAATATTTCATACCAAAGTCTCTGAAGTCTATAATGGTTCTGGATAGTGATGATCATTTTTCATTCTTTTGAAGTAGAGAAAATCCCTACTTCTCCGCCCCAGGGCAAAACCATGTTGCAGTGTGTTAGTGCAAAATGACTGCAGACTGCCGAGGCCATTATTCTTGCTACTTCTTTTGGTAAAATATACATGATGATTTCATGCTATACAGGACCAAAAGCAGAATGTCAGATCTCTTCTAAGGGATTAGAAATAATCAGTATCACATGTTACCGACTACGGACTAGAAACCTTCCCTTTTATTAAATTAGATCATTGAAGATTCTTAATATTGCCTAAGTATTTTCCCCAAGGAATTGGATTACATCAGTGGCCTTTTTTCTTTCCTCTCTGAACGGGTATGGTTGAACTATAAATCCCAGAGGGTGGGTTAAGAGGATAACCTAGAAAAGTAATATTTGGAATAAACTGCTTCCGATAATATTTTCTCCGTGTGTTTTGTTCACTTACTGAGATGCTGAATGTTTGTGGAAAAGGGAATCCCTTTTTCTCAGTAAATAACCTTCATTGTAATTGCATTCACTTATTTTTCTTGCCGTCTTTGCCAAAACTTCCCATCACAAAATGGGCACGGTATAACCAAGAATCGTTAAAATGGAAACATATATTCATAAGGTTTGTAGTGGCATTTTATTCACACAATGAATGGAGGAACATCGTGTTTATATTTAGAATGAGGCGTGGTAAAATACCTCTTACCTTCTGACTTTTCTTCCTCATTGTGTATGTGTGTGTTTGAGACAGAGAGCAGGTCTGGTTGTCTCAAGGAGGGTGAAGAGGAAATTCACATTTCAGAGCTATAATTTTAAAAGCCGAAATATATTGTTTTTCAGTGAGGGTGGAATTATCCCGAAGAAGGAAGGTCTCACAACACCCACACAATCGCCGCACGATCGAAGAGCAGCTGTGGCTGGCGGCTAGAAGTAGTGTGCACGGAGATGAAGAAACGTCACTAGGTACTGAGTTTCCTGGTTCCTGTTTACCGCATGCCCCCTCAGCAGCAGCTTGCTCTGGTTCTGAGAGGAGGGTGTGCTGTTTTGGCGTTACCACCACACTCTGAGCACTAAAATACTCCACTGCCTCTCACCCCAACTAGAAATGAATTTGGGGAAGGTGAGAACTTTCTCTTGTTTCTGGCCGTGTCCCCACCTCTCGGCCCACTGCAGATGACACGTTTACAGACCGCATGAATTTGGGCAATCGGTGAATCTGGAGAAACAGCCGACAACATTAGGGAATATCTACCACCTCCCAGGAAGGGTTGGGGGTCAAAGAAAGAGAGTATATCATCACTGCTTTAGAGAGCCTGGAAACCAGCCAGAGAAATAATATGCGCTGAAGACCCCCAGGAACCGTCACTCAGGGACCCATGAGGAATAGTCAGTTACGGTCTCCACGCCCAGTGGCATTTCGTAAACATAGACTAGGTAAGAGACAGACCAAGTGAGAGATGAACTCTGGCAAATGAGGCCACGGAGCAGAACACAGATGGAAGGAACCATTTGAGTTTCGGGCTGAAAGACACAGAGGGAAATACAGAGCAGGAGATTGGAAACCGAGGCAGACCCTAGCCACATCTGAGTCTAACCTGCCCTGCAGGCAAAGCCCGAGCACTTAGATCGGGCTAAGGAGCAGCTCTTCCACCAGACACATGGATATAGATACAGACGAGTATGTAGGCACCTATTTCAGAACTGGCTTTTTTAAAGGAGTTAACAAAGCTCATACAGATGTACGAGAGGAAGAGAAATGCTGTTAACAACAGTAACTGCTTTCTAGAAATGTAGGTCCAGTTAAACTGAAAGCTTCCCGGTTTGCTTGTTTTTGAGAGGCAAAACGAAGACGTAGGACTGATCCGTGGACAGAGACTCGGGAGAGCTGAGATGCTCTGGGTAACTCAGCACGAACAATTTAGGAACCTCGGGTGCAAGGGGCTGACAAGCCAGATAAGAGAGAAGAGGAAGAAGGGGCCACAGAGAAGCAGGAGGCGGGGATCCTCCATAAAGGGAAATGGCCCCTGGGAAAGTCTGCAGGGGTGCAGTGATCAGAAGTCCTTTAATCAACCACTACATTTACTGTGTGCTTAAAAAGTGTCTGCATTACTCGTTATAACCTCCCGTATCTTCACCAAGGGGTGCAACAGGCAGCTGCTCTACTGTGGGTGTGTGTGTGTGTGTGTGTGTGTGTGTGTGTGTGTGTGTGTGTGTGTGTTGGGGGGCTTCTGTGTTGACTTCGAAGCTGAAGACTGAGTTAGGAGATGAGTTCCACCTGAACAGGGGCATGAGCCGGCAACAACTGTGGGGGATGGTTCAACGATCCATCAGCCAAATGAATTAACACAGAGAAGTGCGAACTCAGAGTCATGGGCCTTCCAGATACTGTTAAAAAAAAAAAAAAAAAGCTTCGGTGGGGCACCTGGGTGGCTCAGTCATTAAGCGTCTGCCTTCGGCTCAGATCATGATCCCAGGGTCCTAGGATCGAGCCCCACATAGGGCTCCTTGCTCTGCAGGAAGCCTGCTTCTCCCACTACCGTTCCCTCTCTCGCTGTGTTTCTCTCTGTCAAATAAATAAAATCTTAAAAAAAAAAAAAAAAAGCTTCGGAAATGCTTTAAAATCCTGCAGGATGTGGAATGGGGCTCCTAGGCAACACTGAACTGTGACTTACAGGAACACCCAGGCTGACACTGGGACATTGAAAATTTCAGGCAAGACCAGACTGTGTCCACTTAGCTAGGTTCTGACAGTTTTCTGTTAAAATATAAACATTTTCTGACTCATCCTGTAAGTGGTTATAATTGCTTTCATCAGCATGAGCTTTAGCATTTGTGTGTCACAACCTGACTTGTTAAGCAAGCTTCTGTTCTCTTCTTTCTGTGATGCTGTGTGGATTCCAACAGCCCGGACTAGATGGGCTGAGACCCAGAGGCCAAGTGGGCCCCAACTTGAAGGAGCCAGGGTTTCACACTGGGAATCTTTTCCTAAGGGAGGCCAGAGTGTTGCTTTAATACATCTGAAGAGAAACATAGGGGGTTTTCTAATTTTAAAAATATATAAATAGTGACTGTTTTTCACAAGTAGTGTTTCCTGTACAAAAACATTTACATAATAACCATTTCTTGTAATCTTTAGAAAATAGCTATTTCTTGGGAATAGTTTTTGTAAAGTAATTCAAGAGAGCTGCACGGCCAGGTCTCCCAAACCAGATTTCAGATCAGAGTATGTGCTTTTGCCCAAGATACTTAAAAAAAAAAAATTTTTTTTAAATTAATTTTTTAAAATTAAAAATGAAGGAAAGAAAGAAGAGGGAATGTTTAGTCTCATTCCATTAAAACAATGGAATATTCTCTATCAAAATGATACAGAAAATATAAACGTGATGTTTTTATGTGGAAACAAGAACACAAACTAGTCTATATTATAATTACTATCTTTTTTTTTTTTAAAGATTTTATTTATTTGACAGAGAGAAACACAGCGAGAGAGGGAACACAAGCAGAGGGAACGGTAGCAGGAGAAGCAGGCTTCCCGCTGAGCAGGGAGCCCGATGCGGGGCTCGATCCCAGGACCCTGGGATCATGACCTGAGCCGAAGGCAGACGCTCAACGACTGAGCCACCCAGGCGCCCCTATAATTACTATCTTATAAACATCTAATTCATTTGGGCAGAACTTGAATGTGAAAGAGGAAGCAGAAACTTCTCTTTGGGGTTATTCTGTCTTAGAGTATTTTTTATTATTATTGATATTTTTCAACGGAAGGAATATTTTCTTTCAGTCCAAATTTTCTAAAAAGATGGCTTTATTTTACAACGTGCTAGATAGACAACGTGCTCAACGGCTAGAGCCACGTCTGGCTGGCTAATCCTTCACCGTGGGGGCTGTCCCGGGCACTGAAGCATCCCTGGGCACTACCCGCACGAAGTCCGTGGCACCCTCCATGAAGTCCTTGCTCCCCAGCTATGACAGCCCAAAATGTCTCCGGATATTGCCAAGTGTCCGTTTAGGGACAAAATCATCCCTAGTTCAAAACTACTAAGCTGGAGGAACCACAGTTGGAGGCAATTCTTTAGAACATTCCAGCTACATCTACACTTACTACAGTAATTGCTCTAAGGACTTTTTTTTTTTTTTTTTTAAAGGTGATTTCGGGGGCAGCTGAGGCACGCATGTTTCTTGGATGGGTTATGCAGATTAACTGCCCCAGCGCTCTGCCTTGCCAACACTAAGGCTCTAAACTGAGCCCAGAGGAGACCGCACTCGAGAGGCAAACTCTTGGTGTGATACCAGAGCCGGTGACAGGCATGTCTGTGTTCCCAGCAAATACACTGACAGACAGCAATTATTTTGAGTCACTGTGATAGTCACACGGGGTTTTGAAAGTTGACGCTCTATTTGATTCACCTGCAACATGAATGAGAAATTTAATGTGGAGGCAAAGATTTAAATTAGAAAAGTTTTCTTAGCGGAATTTTTGGGGTGGGGGAAAAAAGAGAGAATCTCTTTCTCTTTCTCTTTGATTCTTTACGGAATAATTTAAACTAAAGTCAAAACTGCCATCACATTAGGGACAAAGCTGTCATCCTGACTGAACAGTGAGAATAGAAATTACCCTCCAAGCAAGGGGCCCCTGCTGGGGATGAGAGGACCCGCCAATTGAAGATGTGATGATGACAGCTTCTCCCGCAAGCAGCCTTCTCTTCTGAGGAGCCCGCTGGTTCTTTCCACCAGCGTGCTTGCCTCTTTGTTGATGAGAGTCCTGCAGGGCTCTCTGGCAATCCAGTTGGTAATGTGTTTATTAATTTTACCTTTTTAAAGACACGTGTTAAGAAAAGCCATTCAGACACGCAGGAAAGATAAAAGAGATGTGCAGACGGTTTCTGGTCTTTTCTAGGTTCCTGCGTGACTCTGGCTGTTCACTGTGCGGTGGACTCCCCGTGCACCCACCTCGTGTTCTCACCCCCATCTTTTAGCCTGGTCATGGCTGGAGTACCCCCCTCGGTGCGCCCCACACCAAGTATCTCCCACTGTCTTCCCGGGACTGTGAACACCCAGGTGGGGCCCTCCCACAGATGCCGTCTGGAAGTGTAAAAAAGTAAGCTGACACTCCACGAGCCAACCCCTGCCCAGGGCGGGAGCAGGCCTCAGTGGATGTCGGCTCTCTCCCATCCCTCAGGCAGGCAGAGCACTCTGAAGTCATACTCTCGGCTCCTGGAGGTTCCGGTGGGATCAAGTTCTAGTCGCTTCCAAAAGTAACAAATTTGGTTCACAGACCCTTGTGCTGGCTTGCCCTCAGTCTCTGTTCTGCGCTTCCTCACAGAGGTTCTTTTCCAAACAGCCTGCACGTGATTCCTCACCCAAAGCCCTGCTTTCGGGAAGAACCCAGGCCGAGACGTGGTGGAAAGTTTGGGAGATGAAGTTCTCCCGGGGCATTTAAATTGCCATCAGCAATAACATGTCATGTCAGATTCTCCTGCAGGTGAGGGGTAGCTCGCTACTTGAGATAGATCAGAGTGTTCCTCTGGAAACATTTTTAGAGCAAATGAAATATTGCCTTTCAGAAGAGCTCTGAAGTTTGAAGCTCCAAACAACTGAATTGCCAGGGGTTACCAGAAAATGATAGGGGCAGTCTTCTCTGTCTAATACACGTGTCTTATTCAATACTAGGTAGTCTGTCAGCAATTCATTATTCTTTTAGCACGAGGACAATAATGTTCCTAAGTGTAAGAGAGGACTTTGGCCTTGTGGATACAGAGGTACAGCGATGGACTGGCCATGAGCAGGTAGTGGAATTGGATGAACTGGAAAAGGATAAACTGGATCCTTCATGCTGGCTGAACTGGGAAGGATAAAAGGCTGGCCAGACCAGGTCGAGAATGAAGAATGACATAAGCCAGGCAAAACTTGGGTCTCACGAAGACCAGGCTCAGCTATCCAAACGAAAGACATGGTGGATGTTGTTGGGTCCTTTCCCAGTATCCATCCTACACCCTCTGTGCTACTTAGCAGCTGTGGGATTTGGGTGGATGGCTTGCGACCTGAGGCTCCAGGAGTGGGAGCTAAACTGGCTGAAGCCCAGCACTCTAATCCTGCCCTCCTCGCCACAGTGATTGGGCTTGAGGATCAACTGGCCAGTCGGTCGGTACATGATATTTCTCCCTTGGCCACTGCTGACTGGTAAAGAGTTGGTTCGACCATAATGAAGCCTAGGAATTCTATTTGTGAGTTAAGGAGAAGCCCTTTCCTTGGGAAGCAGGGATGCAGAGGTTGAGGCTTGGCATTATAATAGTCCTTTTTCTACCACAAGGATGCAAACTCCACAGTTCTGTGAGCCAATGGTGCATTGATGCAAAAACTTTCCGTACGTGCTTGTAAACGTCAATTAGCAGTCTCAGAATGGGGCTATCCATTGTGTGGTAGAAAGTGAGAGAAAGAGTCAGAACAGCAGAGTGAGCTCGAACCTAATCAAACTAGGCCTGAAGCATGCCTGAGGTCAAAATTCTTAGTCACCTGACCCAGTGAAGCCCCTGGATTGTCTGAAATGGATCCCTGATACTATCAAATTAAAGCATCTTGACATACCAGGGATCCCATCTGAAATCTGTTCTCAACCTTGCAGAATTTGGAACTTGGTAGACATAGAACAGATACTCATAAATACAATATTTGTGAGATGATTATTCCATTTTGAAATGAACCCTAAAATAATTAATATTTTCTTGTTAGGTGTGATCTCAAGATTTGGGATTATTCTTCATAGTTCTGGATTCTAAAGAAGTTACTTTTCTTGCTGCATCCAACAGAAATCTCTATTTGCAGTGCCTTAACTGTGATTATGTGCTGAAAGAGGCTATTGATGGGACCAATATGGTTTTTTCCTTACAGAGCGACAGGATAGATTCTCCAGTCCAAGATAAAACAGAAAAATGGATGTGAAATGCAGTCACAGCTGGCAAAAGTGATTAACTATAAATAATGACTCACTTTTTCCTATTTACTAGGTTTTAAAAAATGAGGAGTCTTATTTAAAGCTAGAAATATTTTAAAAGGAGGAAAGAATGTAATTTCAGTATGCTTGATTATTGACTACTTGTGGGCATGTGGGTAAATGCAATCAACATAGAGCCCGATGTCTCACTTCCGGCAAATAGTGTCATATTCCTTCTCTAGCAAGTGTTTTAGCAGAGCTGCTAATAAATAGTGACATGATCTTTTTTTCTCAGTTTGAATTTCTGGAAGAGAAATTGTGATGTAAGAAAACAGCACAGATCTGGCAGCTTTAAGGATAAAGAATAAAAGCCAAAGTGAACATCTTTGAACCAATTACAAAAAAGTCTGGTTCCTATGCCTTTGGGTCACTAGACCTTCCATTCTTTCCCCACAGCAGGTCTGTGTGACAGGTTTGCTCTGAATATGGCAAGGGGAGGCAGTGGGGCCCAGCAGAAATGGCCCAGGAGGAAACCTTCATCTCAGCGAGACTGTATGACCTTGGGCAAGTGTCTTCGCTGCTCTGAAGCCCCAACTCTTCACTTGTCAAGAATGATTGGGCCATGACTTGGCCAAGATTTGATACAGCTCTAAATTTTGATGAATCTAAGCTGGATCTTAATATACAACTTAGTGTCTTTGTGCACAGAACATTTAAAAATACAACCGAATTCCTGTTAGCTATTTTTGCCTTCAAAAAGTACTTTGAATCTTTAACCCTGCAGACAGTTGTAAAGAACCATACATATATAAATGTAAATGGGGGAAAAATGATCCTGCCTTCAACAGTGTGAAATATGAATGGAGATAAAGCCATTTCTATTTCAAATATATAATCACTTCAGCTGAGATATCTAGTATCATCTTGAACTTGATTATGAGATAAAAGAAATGGGACAGAGATGGCAATCATTTAATCTCTTAAGAACAGCTATTCTGAAGAGCTTTTCACTCTCTGCTCAATAGATTTCTCGCAGGTTATGATCCGGCTAGAAAGAAAGCATAATGATGAGGAAAATTATGTTTTCAATAACACACGCTTTTACAGTACAAGTCCTTCCACAAAGGAGGCAATAAAATGAACTCTGACCACTTTAACAGATGGCGTAATGGCTCAGTGCACAGATGTGGCTTCTCTGAAAGCAACAAGTTCATATCCTTGACTGGAGGTTTAGGAATGAGCTGAACTTTCAAGTGTAATGTGGGAAAGATTACATACTCCCAGACAAGAAAGCTGAGTATTAGTGGACTCAGAGGCTTGGAGAGATGGTCCAAAAGAAAAGGCTTAATGAGCTTCACTTTGCTAATGCAACAAACAGACTTGAAGTTGAAATATGAACCATAAACATTCCAGCCATTTATAAATCCCTGCTAATAACATTGTTAGCCACTGTGTGATAGAAAGCTTGCTTTTTAAAAACATACTTCCTCGGAGTCAGATGATACCAACTGTCAAATAATGCTTATCTTCTTTAATAGTATCATGTTTTCAAACGGAACATATATTTAATAATACATGATCGGGAGACTGGAGAGTTTTTTGTTTGCTTATTTTTTTCCTTTCTCAGGAAATGTGAAGCTCAAGTTTATCTGGAAAAGTCAATGTGCCACAAGATTCAGAATATTTTTTAGAAAACACACATGGTAGCAAAGCAGAATATAGAGCTTCAGTAAGGAAAACAGTGTGATTAAGACCCAGCAATCAATGAGTAAGAAAAACATCTAGAACACGTACATGGGAATTCACCAAAGGTCAAAAGGGGCATTTCAAATCGGTGGATATGGAACAGTTTGGAAGGAAAAGGAACGGGATAATGGGTTATCCGTTCTGACATGGGTGAAGTTTGATTCCGGGGCACAGCTTGTTCTATGTTCCACAAACTTATTTCCTTCTCTTCCCAAAAACATAGCTAAACCACATTTTCCAGCACCCCTTACAATTAGATGAGACTGGGGGACCTGGCAATAATAATAATATAATAATGGAGAAACAAAAATTAGCCATTGCTCCATCTAATTAAAAGCACTCACATTTCAAAGGAGAGCACAGGACCTGACAGTCACCCTAGGGACTGTGACATGGCCAAATCATACTGTGTTAGTGGAGCCTCACCAGAAATCCAAGGGACTTGCTCTATATAGCTTACTTAGAGAAACGTTATTTTAAAATTTGATCAACTCAGGTTTTGTTTTTTCATTAAAGGAGGATGCAGGAACTTATAAAAATTAATTATTTTTAATTGCTTACACTTTCATTTTAAATAATCCATTTAAGAAAATAAGATTTTACATCTCAGCCCATTTCCAATTGATGTGCATCACTGAGCCACTAGGAAATCTGGCCTTAGTTCAGAATAATTATAATAAATTACTTATGCTTTCGTTTACAACGTGCTCCCACCATTTGAAACCTCTGGGTCTATGGACAATAATAAACAACATAAAAAATGAATAATGTTTCATAATGAAACAATTCCCTCATATTATCAGAAGCGCTCTATTAATAAAGTCCACTTATAATCACAAAGTCACACCAAATGGAATGACCATGAGGGCTTTTAATATGAGAATTTTCTCGAAAGAGATAAGGAAGGTTCACAGGGCATATGACAAGTGTTTGGAAAATTATGAAATGCAGAAAATATGAACATGGCTAAATTAATCAAATCGCAAGCTAAGACCAAGGGACTCCAAGGGCAAGTTCAGAGGGGATATTTTAGGACTGAAACCTGGAAGTGCTTCTTCATATAACAGCTAGAAAACAGGACTTGTTTCCTATCCCTGAAATGAAAATAAAATTCTCAAGGTCATTATAGGGATGGGGAAAGAGAAGGGGATGTACCCTCCCTAACGAGGTCTCACAAATCACATGATACCCCCAGCTCCAATTCTCTCCGTTCCTGCCCAGCACTGAGAATTACTTTTCAGGTGGGTGACCACGGTGCCGCAAGCTGGCGTGGCATTGGCCTTGGTGGGTAGGAGGGCAGGGGAGAAGAGCCTTCAGATGTTTCAGGCTGAAAACAGGAACTGGCTCATCATGTAGGATTTCAGCAATGTGTAAATGACTAAGGGGCACTGGGGTGCTGGCGGGGCTCTTCCTAGCCTTGGGAAGAAATTGGCCTCTCCTATAAATGGCCACACTAATACTGATTTCAGGGATTCAAATTGCTAGCCCCATCCAGCGTGACATTTTCTGCCCATTATCTAGTCTCTCCTGCCTCCAGGCAGGACCACATCATTGATTACGGAGATTTTCAGCCACTAAAAAAGATCCCGATCATCATTAAAGACATTAAGTGTTGATCTGCGCTGACTAAGTGAGTTAAAAGGTTCGTGCCCTTCTAGTAACAACTCAAAGAGGCTATTTCGGGATATTTATTAAACAAATTAAGTATTTACATTATGCTCAAGCACAGAGGCACAGACACTGAGCGCATTAAGTGTGAGAAGATGAAACCAAGAGCATTTATGGTGGCAAAACTCTGCCGTGTCAGTTTCCTAGAAGTGGGTGCTGAGGACCCACCAAATGCTTGGGAATGAGTTTGAATTGGGCAGGTACCATTGGCATCCTGATGACCACCTGCACAAATCTTCTGAACATAGTTGAACTAAGGTAACCAGAAGTTCACCCTGATTCCAGATGTTTTCCTTCTAGACTGTATAAAAAGCAGTGATTAGGGATGGGAGAGACAATTTAGGAAATCTCCTTCAAAGCCTAAAGACTAAAGAAAATGGGTATATTTCTCTTGCAATTCCCCCCACACACATATAATTAAAAATTTCAATGCCATAATATTAATAGACCTGATCTAAGAAATATTTTCTTTAGCCTATAGTGCACGCTATGGCAAAGTTTTCTCGAATACAGCAACAGTCCGTCAATACTAGATCATCTGTGTCATGATTAGTATGAGTTTTCCTCCTACTGGGCCATAACCTTGCAGTGGGCAGAGACCAATACATCCCGTTCATGGTACTGTTCTTAAACTTGACACAGACTCTGGCACACATTGGCTGCAAGGAATGTGTGCTGAATATATGAACATGGGAACAGGGGAGTTTGGAGATGGGAGAAAAGAATCACTCACATTCCATGATCTTGAACCAATTGCTATGATTGTTTTGGCACTTTTCCTTCTGACTAGCATAAGAGCATTTTGTATCCTGCTATTTTAAACAATATAAACATTTCCCCCCATGGCTATAATCTTTTTCATTTTTAATGGCTATATATGATTTTATCAAATGGATTTATAATGATTTACTTATTTGTTGAATTTTCAAAGCCCTTTTGCTTTTATAAATGTGTCAATGAACACATTCAATAAAAAAATTTCTTTTTTTAGAAATAGGTTACTGAGTTCATTTAGTCATTTATGGGACACAAACTAAGAGCCCACTGTGGACCAGGTGCTTCAGGTTCTAAAGACATGAGGAAGAAAGAACAGAGTTCCTTTTGGTCCAGCCAGAGAGAATAAAGTAATTCTGAGTAAAGTAAAATCACCAGTGTTCTAAGTACTCTGAAGGAAAGAGAGAAGGTGCTGTGAGATGGTGTGAGAGAGAGAGGATTGAGTGGGAAGGTCCAGGCATCAACCCCGAGGATACAGAACGGGGTTGAGATCTGAGAGATGAGAGGTAGTTGGATGGTGCAGAAGGGCTTTCTAGGCAGAGGGAATAGCATGTGCGAGGGCCTCATGGCAAGAGTGAGTAAGGTATGCTCAAGGAATGGAAAGAGCCATTGTGGCCAAAGCACAGAATGAAGATGAGCATGGAGCCCAGTAAAGCTGGAGGGTGAGTGGGATAAGACTATTCTGGAGCTGGAAGGCCATGTAAGGGTTTTGGTCGCAATCCAAGGAGCATGAGATTCCCTGATGTTCTTCAAGGACAGGGCTAATGTGCTTAGACAGAAAATTTGAAAGTTCATCCTTGCTGTAGTAGGAAGAATAATGCCCCACCCCCCACTGAAAGATGTCCAAATCCTAATCCCCAGAACGTGTGATAATGTCACATGAGAAGGAAGAGTAGGGCTGCTGATGGAGTTAAGATTCCTGACCTTAACATGGGCAGATCATTCCAGATTATCCAGGTGGGCCCTATGTAATCTCAAGGGTCCTTAAAAGTGGAAGGAGGGAAGTAGAAGACTCAGTAAGAGTCAGAGAGAGCTTGGAAGATGCTAAGCTACTGGCTATGAAAATGGAGGAAGGTGCCACAAGCCAAGGAATGTGGGCAGCCTCCAAGGAACGTGGGCAGCCTCCTGAAGGGTGAGGAAATAGATTTGCCCCTTGAGCCTCCAGAAGTAAGGCAGCCCTACTGACACTGTGATTTCGGCCAGCGAGGGCCACTTTGATTTCTGACCTCCAGAACTAAAAGGCAATACATGTGTGTTAAGTCACTAAGTCAGTGGTATACAGTGACAGCGGCCACGGGAAATTAACACAAGGGGGGGATGGCGATGAGTTTGGTTTTGGATATTTAAGCTTTACATGTCCTTGACGTGAAGAATATGAATGTTTAGAAGTATTCACCTGTTTAGCCACGCACCTAACAAGCTGTATGATCTTTAAATAAAGTTATAAACTGTTCATGACCTCACTTTTATCATCTATGAAAAGGAAATATATTTAAGGTTGGTTCCAGTTCTAAACCTCGGAGTTTATAAGCTTGGAGAGAAACAAATATGCTACTCACTTAAGATTCCTGTCAGTACTTGGCAATCACAAGGGAAAAGTGATATTAAAAAGAGTGGATCTAAACTGAAGGGGGAAAAGATTCCACTTTTTGGTGCAGAGAACATCAGGGAATCTCATGCTCCTTGGATTGCGACCAAAACCCTTACATGGCCTTCCAGCTCCAGAACAGTCTTATCCCACTCACACTCCAGCTTCACTGGGCTCCATGCTCATCTTCATTCTGTGCTTTGGCCACAATGGCTCTTTCCATTCCTTGAGCATACCTTATTCACTCTTGCCATGAGGCCCTCGCACATGCTATTCCCTCTGCCTAGAAAGCCCTTCTGCACCATCCAAAAGTACCCAAAATACAAAATAATCTGGAAATACCTTAAAAAGAAATGTGTTAAATGTGTATAAATAAAAATACAAAATTCCACTGAGACATACAAAAGGATATTTTAAAATGTGGAGGGGCATGCCATGTGTGTATTCCTGGTTGGAAAGACTAAATGTTGTAAAGATGCCAAATTCTTCCCAATTAATTTATAGGTTGAATGCAATTTTCATCAAAACCCCAAAGGGAGGTTTTTGGAACTCCATGAAAATGATTCTACCATTCATCTGGAAAATAAACAGGCGGGAAGAGCTGAGAACAATCTGAAAACGAGAAATACTAAGTCTCAGAACATATTATATGAATTGGGGGGATAAAAAGTGTGTCTTTTGTGTAAGGAGACTAGGGAATAGAAGGCTCACAGCCTGGAGAGGTCTGTGTATGTGTGTAAAAAAAAAAACCTCAGTACAGAATATGATAATGTGGGCACCATATACAGATAGGGACTATTTAATAAATAATAATGGAAAAACTGGCTATTTGGAAACAAAAATATTTCGATCATCACTCAACGATATATACTAACGTGAATTCTAAATACATGAAAGTGGCATATAGCCTGAAAATTCACAGATTCAAACCAACCACGAAAATAGAAGTGAATATTAACCTGGTCTCAAGACAAGGAAAATGTTCTTAGTATAAAAGTAAATGGAAGAAATTATGAAGGAAAAGATCACAGATTTAATATATGAAAACTTAAAATTTCTGCTCTTCCAAAAAATCAAGAATAAAACTGGAAAAATAGTTGTAATAAAAATGGAAACAGGTAAAAACTCTCACTAAAGAAGAAAACATGGGCAAATGACATGAATAGATGATTCACAAAAGAAGGAATATAAAGAATGGATCGACGTGTGAAAATGTTCAGTATTACACAATGAGTGAACCCCCCCCCCCCCCGGCCCAAAATGAGATTATATTGTCACCTGTTAGGCCAGAAAAAATGTGAAAAGTAAATAACATTTGGTCATTGCTGAGCACATGTGAGCGGGGCATAAGCTGCTGGGCAGACTGTCATTCGTTAATTAGGAAGGCGCAAAGAAGAATCAAGAGTTGTAAAGATGACAAAATAAGCTCATACTCCCTAATATGGTATTTCCCACACCCAGGAACCTCTCTTAAGGAAGTAACAAAAGTGCAGACAAACAGGGTCAATGCAAAGGTCTTTAAAAAGTGAAAATAGCAAAATGATCGAAAAGCAAAGACGTAAAACAAAAACAAAAAACAACTCTCACTTATTTCAGCACAAAACCCCGGAAAGCAACAGGAAAGAATAAATAACAGAATATTAATAACGATTATCTTCGGCTCGGTAGGAATGAGGTTGCTTTTTACTTCTTCTCATCTTCCTCTAGTTCCCAAACAGTCAACTTGCAGCACGTGTTTCTTTCGTAACCGCAGCTCCCGCGATGCCCGGGCCTGCACACACCCATGCACACCCACGCGCCCGCACACCCGCGCACACCCGCGCACACCCACGCACAGGCGCGTGCAGAGCGAACCGCCTGAGCCCTCCGCCCACGCGCCCCCCCTTCTCGGCTATTCTGCCGGCTTCCCGATCCGTGCAATCAATAGCTAAGGGGAAAATTCGTGTTTGATAACATCATCCCGAGAGCGACGGCCAACAAAGGAAAGCCATCCAGCACTTTGAGGGCTTACGGAAGATGAGTTTGGGAGCAAGGAAGGAGAGGAAGGCCGCTCGGGACCGGGCCGGGAAAGGACGGCGTGTGTTCGCGTCTGCAGCGGGGCCGGGGCCGGGGCCGGGGGACCCCGGCTGCCCCTGTGCGCCCGCACATTCCCCCGCGGCCGGCTTCCTTTCGTGACTGCACGGTCTGGCTAATTCGGCTCACTTGGCACTCTTTCATAAGAAGTATCTCCCCGTATGGAAGTTTTACTGAACACGGCTCCCAGGGGGAAGAGAAAACAAGACACAACCCTTTTCTTAGTTCGAATCAAACCGCGGGGATAAGACGACGCAGCTTCGTGCTTGGTGTGCCAAACCTCTGGAGCGCGGGCCTGAACCCACAGCCTGATGCGGGAACTGTCCTTGGCCGCCGTGGCTCCTCTGCTCCCTGAAGTAAGCTGTCCGGAGGGCTTGGGGGCTGCCACCCTTGAGTGCCACATACTCTGGAACACGGGGAGAAAGGCCGCTCTCACTTGTCCAGCACGCTTCCAAATTCCCACCCTATGCCCGGAGCGAGAGCCTGTAGTCATTTTTTCCCCTTTAATGGCCGTTAGAACTCACCCAACCTACTTTTTTCATTTTTCTAGGAGAAAACTAAGGCTCAGAAACATACAGCAGCTTTCCTAAAGTTACATGTCCAGCTGGCACCAAAACCAGGATGGAAAACCAGGTTGGTCTCTTGATGGACAACAGGATTCTACACCTTATAATAATTCTGCCAATAACAGCTAATAATAATTCTGGGGTTTGGGGGATCATGAGGACCTTTGTCAAGAATCCGCATAGGTCCTATTTTACATGGAAAGAAAAGCCAAGTTGCAGAATACCACCAGCTCAAAGCTAGGTACACACTGCATGTAGTACTGGGAACAAGACCTCAGGACTGCTCCTTTCCAACCTGTTCTAGGTTTCTGTGGGGATATGGGATGAACTCTGGAATCAGGATCACTGTGCTATGCCGTCAGTCCAGAGCTTTTCATAGCCATGCAGAATTTCCCGGTGTGTGAGCCGCAGACCTGGGACGCCCTAATCACGACCCCCCAGCCAGCTCTGCTCGCTAGATCTTTGCAGAATAATAGCACAGAGATCATTCCAATAATTTGGGGATGGGAAAGAGAACAGAGAAATGCTTCAGAATATTACTGCTTAAAAATTAGGCAGTAAGTGTACATTTAAAAATTTTCCATTAAAGTTCTTAATTAGGTTTTTCTCCCACAGATGCTGGGCTGTGCTTAGGAAAAGAGCCCTTAGCAAAACTTGAGTTTAGTAGAAGCACTGGAATCAAAATTAGAGGAAACGCATTGCGAAATCCTTTTTAATTAATACTACATGGATAGCTGTAAACGAGTTTTGAGCAATGGTGAGAAAAGAAACTATTAGAGGAGAGTGAGTATCCCTGGAACATTCTGAAGATTAGAGTTTTGACTGATTTGATAGAGCACCTAACTGAAAAAATAAAAATCAATGAGAATCAAGGGGAAAGTCGAATGAGCAGACTGGAGATGCTGCTGAGACAAGGGGAGAACATGAAGTCTGTAGGAGCCTTAGCAACAAGATAAATGAGTGCTCAAGTCCCTGCGAAAAGAAAATTTTGGAAAATTCAGAGCAAATGATGAAAAATTTGTGAACCAAAAAAGAAATGTGTTCTTTTTATATTATAGTTAATTCACCCCTCACATACTTTGCTGGCATTCATAATATATATATTATGTATATATAATATATATGCGCACGTGTGTGTGTGTGTGTGTGTGTGTATAATAGTTGACCCCTGAAACAACATGGGTTTGAACTTATGAGGATCTATTTATATGCAGTTTTTTTTTAAGTTGACAGCAAAAGGCATAAGGCATATATTTATGATTGCCTACCCAGTCTCAAGAACCCAGCTAAAGGTGACTCGTACAGAGTTCTCCCTTGCTGCCCTCTGAGTACCTGGGGAGGCGCACAGGGGCCATCAGCAGCCCGCTAGGGGCCCCGAGACTAAGCAGGGTTGCAGGTTGCCCCATGTGCCCGCAGGGTGGTTGGATCCAGCACCCAGGGCTGGCAGGCAGGAGGCGGGGCTGAGCCAGGGGAAAGGTCCCAGAGTGGGCAGAGTGCTGCACAGGAAGCCTCCAGCCCCAGGAGTCTCCACCCCTGGAGTCCTCTGCGCGCTGGCCTCCCCAGTTGCATCTGGGTGGCTGCAGGCCTTGGGCCCGCCTGGGGAGGCACAGACCCCTCCCTGTGGGGGCCCCTCTGCCCCGAGGCCGGGCACTCGTGTGCACACAGCTGCTGATGGCCACAAGCCAGTGGCACACCTCCAAGCAGATGAGGCAGCTGTACTGTTGCCTCCACTGAGTCAAGGTCATCAGGCCATTACCAGAACATTACCATCCCCCCAAGCTAGGCCTGCTGCTCTCACTGCCCCTGGCCCACTCTGGCCTGACTGGACACAGATTTTCTTTAATAAATAGAGACACAGTACTCTCTTCCTTCTGATGTTCTTAACGACATTTTCTTTTCTCTGACTTACTTAATTGTAAGGATACACTATATAATACATATATAAATTATGTTTATATATGTATATATAAATTATGTTTATATATATATATATCGACTGTTTATGTTAGGGGTAAGGCTTCTGGTCAGCAGTATGCTATCGTGGTTAAGTTTTAGGGAGTCAAAAGTTATGCCCAGATTTTCAGCTGCAAGGGAGTCAGTGCCCCTAACCCCCATGTTGTTATGGGGTCAACTGTATTAGTATGTTAGAAGACTTAAATGGGGATTTTATAAAGTATAATGTACATTCTTGATTTTTAATTTCTAAAAACTAAGCAAAGCAAAGACTTTAAAATAAAAAGTCATTATTGTTCTTAATGGAGAAACAAATATTAGTGGCATGTTTCCTAAAAGCAAAGTCAAAACAAAGACACTCTTTCTCAGACAGGTTATTTAATAAACTATTAGAGGGTCTTGTCATACTGATAAGGCAGGAAAAACAATAAGAAAAACTGATAAGAAATTTTATCAATTGACAAGATTGATAAACTGCTCCTTTCTTATCACCTGGGTGGCTCAGTCAGCTAAGTGTCTGACTTGATTTCAGCCCAGGTTATGATCTTGGGGTCTTGGGATCAGGGCCTGCGTCAAGCCCTGCATCAGGCTCCCCACTGGGCCTAGAGCCTGCTTGGGATTCTCTCTCTCCCTCCTCTATCTCTACCCCCCCCAGAAAAAAACAAAAAAGAAAGGAACATCACTAACTGCTAAAGTCATGATTATATAAACTCAGGAAACTGAAAGAAATCTACTAAGAATTTTAGAAACAAAATAATTCAAGAATATTTATCATATAAAACCTATTCCAAAATAATAGTAGCACTCCTTTTTAGCAATAACAGCTATTAAATTTTTGTTTCAAAAATCTATTTCCTGGGGTTCCTGGGTGGCTCAGTTGGTTAAGCCACTGGCTCTGGGTTTCAGCTCAGGGTCCTGGGATTGAGCCCCCATGTTGGGGGAGGAGGGGTCCAAGCGCAGTGGGGAGTCTGCCTAAGGATTCTTTTTTTCTCTCCTCTCCCTCTGCCACTTCCCCTGCTTATGTGAGCATGCCCTCACTCTCTCTCTCAAAAAAAAAAAAATATTCAAAAATATTGATTTCCCTTATAACAAGGACAAAACATATCTGTACTTAACACACATTTATTGAGCACTTACTTAGTACCTAACCTAAGGTGGGATATATCAGTCCAATATAAATAAAACTACAAATATCTTATAGAAGAAAAAAATAAGTAAAAAATACTGCAAAAATGGTAATACTTGAAGTTAATTTATATATTTAATACATTTTTTCCAATTACAAGAGGATAATCTGTTATATACAAAATTCT
>CM053609.1:110061822-110065127 GCA_028646535.1 Procyon lotor
GAGAAAGACAAATACCATATGATTTCACGTATATGTGGAATTTAACAAACAAAACAAAGAAAAAAGGGACAGACTCTTAAATACGGAGAACAAACCAGTGGCTGTCAGAGGGGAGGTTGGTGGGAGAGGGGGATGGGTGAAATAGATAAAGGGTATTAAAAGGTACAAACATCCAGTTCTAAAATAAAAAGTCTTAAGAGATGAAAAGGACAGCATAGGGAATATATTCAGTAAGCATAACAATGTCACTTGGTGACAGATGGTGACTACACCTACTGTACTGAGGAATGTACAGAATTGTTGAATCATGTTGTACACCCAAAACTAATATAACATTGAATGTTAACTCAACTTTAATTTTAAAAAGTTCAGTATACACTTACCATATAATCCAGCCATTCTATTCCTAGGGATTTACCCAAGGGGAAAAGAAAGCTCTTACCCAAAGACTTGTACCTAGGTGTTCATAGCAGTTTTGCTTGCAACAGTCAAAAACCAAAACAATCCAAGCGTCCATTATTTGTGGATAAATAATCTGTGGTATATTGACACAGTGGAATATTACTCAGTAACTAAAAGGGATGGAACCACTGACACACACTATAACATGGATAAATCTCAAATAATTATGCAGCGTCGAAGAAGCTAAATGGAAGTAGGGTACATATTATGTGGTTCCATTTATAAAATAATCTAGAAAATAGGAACTAATTTGCATTGACAGAAAGCAGTTTGATGGTGGCGTGTGAAGGGGGAGCAGGGAGGTGGGAAGGGGCAGGAAGGTAGGAATAATTGCAAAGGGATACAAGGAAACTTTTTTTGATCTATTAGAGAGAGACACAGCAGGAGCGGGAACACAAGCAGGGGGAAGGGGAGAGGGAGAAGTGGGCTTCCCGTAGAGCAGGGCGCCTGATACGGGACTCGATCCCAGGACCCTGGGATCATGACCTGAGTCAAAGGCAGATGCTCAACGACTGAGCCACCCAGGCACCCAAGGAAACTTTTTTTTAAAGATATTATTTATTTATTTGACAGAGAGAGAGAGAGGTCACAAGCAGGCAGAGAGGCAGGCAGAGAAGGGGGGGAAGGGGGAAGAAGACTCCCTGCTGAGAAGAGAGCCCGATGTGGGGCTTGATCCTAGGACCCTGAAATCATGACCTGAGCCGAAGGCAGAGGGTTTAACCCACTGAGCCACCCAGGTGCCCCCCCAAGGAAACTTTTGATGGTGATGGACATCTTCATTATCTTGACTGTGGTGATATTTCATTAGTGTGTAGGTGCCCAAAATTATTAAAATGTACACTTTTAATGTGTATGGTTTATTTCACGTCAATTATATTGCAATAAAGATGTTAAAAATACTTTAGGTAGAAAAACCATTTATACCATCATCTTTTATAATGGGAAAAACCCAGTAGGAAATCCCTATGTCTACCAAAAGGAATATAGTTCAGTAAATTATGGCTCATCAATTTACCATGAAGCTTTTCTGTCTTATGTTAAACATAATATATGTGAAGGTCGTGTGGATATAAACTTCCTTAGAGGAGAATATGAAATGATATACACAGTATTATTATAACTATACAAAATCATATGATTACATGTGGCTAAAGACTGGAATAGGTCGCAGAGAAACCTTAACGGTTTAAAGCAAGAGATTATAGGTATAAACGTCAGTTGTTGGAATAAATTTCATGTTGGCTTGTTTTTTAGGGTTTTATTAACATCTATCTAAAGCTTATACCAAAGCATTTGGGAAGTCCTGGCACTAAGGAAACAAAGAAACCAAAGGAAATGTAAATGCGGAATTTTCCAACAAAATATTATTTATATGCCTCTTTATTTTTACACTCTCTCTGTCGGCTCTCTGCTTGTTCACTGGTCCCACTACCACTGTGCTGAGCTCCCCATCCCGAGGACACTACATTATTTGGGTCCTTGCCAATCTCCCCTAGCTACCATAGTGATTTCGCACACTCAGCCTCGCTCTGACACTGCCGTCAAGACAGACGACATCATCGCTTCTCGGCCTTTTGGCTAAGATCAAGTGAAGACAGACGACATCATGTATTTCCCTCAGAAATCTGTGAGAAGACTCCCACTCCGCCCACGTCATATAGCTAACTCCCTCACGTAAGTCTCTCAAAGCTACTGCGACCTCTATTTTCAATATAATTTCCTTATCCCCAAGCCCTAGCCTCTTATTTGTTAGTTCTTAATTCCTATGTAGCACCTTAGGTTCTGAGGGTGTAAAAATAAGTAACACGAGTGGTGGTTAACTCTATGTATCCCCTTGGCTGTGATGCTCAGTTGTTTGGTCAAACACCAGTCTAGATGTTGCTGAGAAGAAAATTTGTAGGTGTGATTAATCTTTAAATCAGAAGACTTTGAGTAAGGCATATGGCCCTCTATACTGTGGATGGGCCTCATCCAATCAGAAAGGCCTTACTTAATTAAGAGCAAAGAGTGAAGTTTCCCGAAGAAGAAGCACTTCTTCTTCAGGACTGCAACATAGAAACCTTGGATGAGTCTCCAATCTGCAGCCTGCCGTGTGGACTTTGGATTTGCCTGCCCCACAGTTGTGTGAGCCAGTTCCTTCAAATGAATCTCTCTCCCCCTCCGTGTATATGCCCTGTTGTTTCTGTTTTTCTGGAGAACTCGAATACCATATGGCTCCTACACTTATGGAACTCATAGGCTAACCCAGGGAATGGGAATATAACCAAATAAATAACTCCAACTTGGAGGGTACCACTAGCCCTTCCACCATAAATGATGAAAAAATTTTTTTTAAATGGCAGCCTGGGTGGCTCAGTTGGTTAAGCATTTGCCTTTGTCTCAGGTCATGATCTCAGGGTCCTGGGATAGAGCCCCACATCCAGCTCCCTGCTCGGTTGGGAGCCTGCTTCTCCCTGTGCTCCTCTCCCCAGTTTGTGAGCTCTCTCTCAAATAAATAAAATCTTTTAAAAAATGGCTTTCAAGCAATGTCCACAATAGCCAAACTATGGAAAGACCCTAGATGCCCATCAACAGATGAATGGATAAAGAAGATGTGATATATATATATAATGGAATACTATGCAGCCATCAAGAGAAACGAAATCTGGCCATTTGCAACGACGTGGATGGAACTGGAGGGTATTATGCTAAGCGAAATAAGTCAGTCAGAGAAAGACAAGTATCACATGATCTCTCTGATATGAAGAATTTGAGAGGCAAGGCAGGAGTTTGGGGGGGGGGGGGAGAGAAATGAAACAGGAAGGGATGGGGAGGGAGACAAACCGTAAGAGACTCCTAGAATC
>CM053609.1:110065627-110090801 GCA_028646535.1 Procyon lotor
TTTTGGCCGTTCTAACTGGTGTAAGGTGGTATCTCAGTGTGGTTTTGATTTGAATCTCCCTGATGGCTAAAGACGATGAACATTTTTTCATGTGTCTGTTAGCCATTTGTATGTCTTCTTTGGAGAAGTGTCTATTCATGTCTTCTGCCCATTTTTTAATGTGATTATTGGTTTTGTGGGTGTTGAGTTTGAGGAGTTCTTTATAGAGCTTAGATATGAGACCTTTGTCTGTAGTGTCATTTGCGAATATCTTCTCCCATTCTGTGGGTTGCCTGTTTGTTTTGTTGATTGTTTCCTTCGCTGTGCAGAAGCTTTTTATCTTGATGAAGTCTCAAAAGTTCAATTTCGCTTTTGCTTCCTTTGCCTTTGGAGACATGTCCTGAAAGAAGTTGCCGTGGTTGATGTCGAAGAGGTTACTGTCTATGTTCTCCTCTAGGATTTTGATAGATTCCTGCCTCACATTGAGGTCTTTTATCCATTTCGAGTTTATCTTCGTGTATGGTGTAAGAGAATGGTCAAAATAAAGTCACTGAGAGCATGTGGGTAGTCTCAGAGACTTTGTAACAGAATTCTCTTTGTAAGAATTAATTCTCATTTTATATTCAGTCCCATAAGGCAGTGCTGCTTAAATTCTCTGTGGTGAAGGACCCTTTTAAAATTTTTCCAGTCTGTTGCAAACTGATACTTTGTAAAAATTAATAAAAATGAATTACTAGAAAAACAAAATTTTAAAAAAGACATACAAGATAAAAGCCTCGATTTTGTGTTATTAGTTTAACAAAGAGGAAATTACATTGCAATAAATATTACCAGGGTAAACATAATATGTGGAAAAAGAAAGAAGTAAGAAGATTGTACACATTGCTTATTTGCCGAAAGTATGCATATGGGCAACTGATATATAGGCTCACTATTACACTTGTAGCTTTTTTTCACCTTGAGGGAAAAATGAATCCCCATATTAAATAGTTATAGGTACAGTTTGAATGATCAGTATATAGAAATATTTGAAGTCTTTAGTGTGGCAAATAGACTTGCTTCTTGATTAATAATTTAAGATTGCCAAGACTACTTGCAGGGGAAAACGTATATCTAAACTGTGTCTGTGTTTTATTTTGATAATAATTAAGAAGAGGAGGAAGAGGAAAGGGAACAAGAAGGAGGAGCAGGAGAGGAGGAGAAATTAGTCTCACTGAATGGAATAAGAGATTTTGAAGCCATTCCAGTAAATTTAGTTTATTCACTTTTAAATTTTATCTAAAATGAAGAAAGTGCTATTTTTTTCAGAGTCCTTTAAATACTTAACTAGAAGTCAGTTCCAGCAATGTATCCTGTAAGTTATGTTTAAATTTAAATCATCTTTTGATGAAAGAAATGGATTCTGGATCCATGAATTTTTTAGGGATAGATCTTCTTTTGATGGAAAATAAAATTCAAAATGCTTTATTAAACTTTAAGGCATTTTGTGATAGCTTTTCACAGATGTGCAATATCAAGATCATCACCTACATCATTGATAATTGTTAAATTATGGAATATGTGTCATAATAATCTGTAGGAACTGTTCTTCCAAGCTTCTAACTTTCGTTTTTGCCCTTTGATCTATCTTGAAAGACATGTTGTGTCTCTTCTTTGCACGGAAGTACTGAGATCATTAAAAGTACTGAAGAGCTTTAGCAACCCTGCTTGTCCAATGCCTGACTTCAACAAGCCGGGACCAAACTGTCTCCTGGTTTTGCAGAAATGTTGAGTTGTTCTGTGGATCAAACATACTCAAACATTTGTTCTCTCGATTATCATCATACCTCAGCATGCCATACGAGCTGTTTAGGATTTGCTTTCAAACTCTCATATAACACAAGAGAACGCAGAATTTAACACAACAGCTCTTACCTAAGTCATGATTTTTAGTATGACAGTAAGCCTGTTGTTTAGCTCCACCATTCTTCATAGCCCAGGACTTTCTCACAAGAGAAAAAGTACATTGATTTACATTCCGGTGTGAGCCTCTTCATCAGGGTAATGACGCCAGGATGTTTTCTGCACCATCGGAACTCGCTCCAACACAAAATGTAAACTCCAAACTGGATTTGTTGACAATGTAATCCTTCATAGTATTATTTAGTTCAGACTTAGTGATGTTTCTCAGCCACGAAGTTGAAAAAAAGGAAATCTTTTTTCCTTCCTATCACCATCGTAAACAGGAATATAAGTGAGATTATCACACTGCAATGAAAAAATACGTTGCTAGTTTAGTTGCTCTGTGAGTTAGTCTTCCATATTATTAGCCAGTTCCTGAATACACAGAGATATGGGGGCCTTGGAAGTGGTGTTTGAGCTACCTTCTTTGCTGTGGATTCACCCAACATTTCCGAACAAATACCTTTGATACAATCTTCACCAATGTCTTGGCAACCGTATATGGATTTTAGCCTTGGTGTTTTCAAAACAAACAAAAGACAAAATAAAAATAACCTCTCTGGGGCTCCTGGGTGGCTCAGGTCATGATCCTGGAGTCCTGGGATTGAGCCCTGCATTGGGCTCCCTGCTCAGTGGGCTCCCTGCTCAGTGGGGAGTCTCTTCTCCCTCTGGTGCTCTCTCTCGCTCTCTCTCAGTCTCTCGCTCTCTCAAATAAATAAAATCTTAAAAAAATATATTTTAAAAATAACCCCCAGTGGGGCTTGTTTTACCTTCAATAAATTGAGGGTGAGAAATCACTAATATAAATTTTATTTCCCTAATTAATAATGTTAAATCATACGATGAAAATTGTCAAAAATCGAAACTTGTAAATATAAGTTATAAAAAATGCTCAGAGATTTTTTTATATACTTTCAGGTTACAAGTTGACAAACCTAATAAAATATCACATTTTACAATATGGTCCTACTGCACATGATTATTTATTACACAACTCGTACTTTATGACTCACCATTTGAGCTTGCCAGTACTGAAGCGGTCTAGACCCTGTTCAATGAGATGGGTTTGCCATTGTGAACCTGGCCATCAGAACAATTTTAAACTGTTACAGAAGCTTCTAATGCTTCTTGATTTCTCCACCTAACTTGTCACGAGTCAGTAACAGTTCACGGACCAGCAGCAAGCTACAGACCACACTTCCAGTACCACTGATATAGGTATTGTGGAGAGGGAACCAATGGTATTTGCTGATGAACTACATCCAGGGTGTGGGATAAGGGAGGCAGATAAAGGAAAGGTACGATTCCCAGAAGACATTTGGGCAATTTTTAGCTGGAGTCAATGGGTGGATGGTGAAGCCATTTGCTGAAATAGGGAGAAGTATGTTTGGATACACTAAGTTTGGGGTGTTAGGAATGCGCCCAAGTGTGTTCTTTATAAATACCACAGCCAGTGAAGACCCTCACTGAGGAGGGGCGGCTGAGCAAAGACTTGAAAGCACTAGGAAGCAAGCCTTGTGCATATCCAGGGGAGGAGCACTGCTGACAGAAAGCAAAGAATATGCAAAGGCCCTGAGACAGGAGTGCTTCTGGGTGTCTGAGGAAAAGCCAGAAGGCAAGTGTTGCTGGAGCACCATGAGTGATCAGGGGAGTTACAGATGAGGATGGGGTAGTGGAGGGGGAAGGTCTTGGGGGAGGAGGAGCAGATCATTTCAGGCCTTGTCAACCATTCTAAGAACTCTGGCTTTTATGAAGTGAGATGAGAAGCCACTGGAGGGTTGGGAGCAGAGTGGCAATTTGACCTGATGCACATTTAAAAAAGATCCCTTTGGTGGAGGACAGAATTGAGAACAGACGGGGGGCAAAGGCAGAAGCAGGGAGCCAGGCTAGGAGGCCTGGGCTGGTGGTGGCCGCTTGGACAGGGTACAATAGTGAAGGTGCTGACATGATGGATGTGGGATGGAAGAAAAAGAAGGGAGCTGGGGGTGATGCTGAGGTTTTTGGCATAAACAACACAAAGGATGGAGATACCGTTCATTAAATTAAATTCATTAAAATGAAAAAATTGTAAGAGAGCAGTTTGGGGGAAAAAGATCAGGAGTTAGGTTTTGACCATAGTGTCTACAATCACTGAATCAGAACAGAAAAATAGCAGAAAACCTAGAAGCGATTTAAATGTCACTAATAGGGACCTGCTGAAGTAAATTACTGTGTATTGATAAACTGCTGAAGGAAGAGCGGAATGCGATATAAAGAATGTATGATTATGAAAATTTGTCTATATTCGTCTATACGATTGTATAGACAATTGTATGATTGTGAAAATTTGTCTATATTATATGAAAAAGTGAGTTGCAGAATGGTATGGTAGCATTTTAATATGATTACATTTATGTATAATCTACGTATGTAAGTATGTGCATGTATACACCAGTTTTTATGCTCAGAAAACAATCTGGATACACCAGTTATTAGTATCTATCTGTGGAATGGAATTGGCAGAGGGGAGAATGGAGTGAACATTTTATTTCTATATTATTAGAAGTTTTAAATGAAGAACATATATGTGCAATATAAAAACTAACAAAGATTGAAAAGTTTGTTTAAAGTGTTTTAAATGCTGGTTGATTCCTCTATAAGCAACCACTCTCAAACACAGGCACATTTTGTTAACATTGTTCTTTAAAACAGGTAGAAATTTTCTGACTGCAGCTTTCATCCGAGGCAGCAAGCGGTTGGAGTTGGTGGGCACTGGTAAGAGGAAGAGTGAGCCAAGGTCACTCCAAGAGGAAGACAGGAAATGAGTCAAGGGACAGGCATGATATAGACAGAGACTAAAACTCAAGCTGGGGCAGTACGGAGTCACTAGGCATGTGTTTGTGTGGCCAGCTCAGGGTTTTTCAATTTTTTCAACATGCATGCCTTTAGGCAACTTGGGAGCTCTCCAGTTTGCCGCAAGCCCCACCGCTCCCCACAACCTCACCCTCGGCCTAAGCCATTCATTTAGGTCACTGTAGGCAGTGACTTTCACGCTCCTACACTGACACACTTTGAGCTCTTTGCCTGGGCTACACGCTGCATTCAGTTCTGCCTTGTGCTGTCCTGGGCATGTGGGTAACGCCAGAAGATTAAGAGCATGAATAATTTCCTCCATGAAATCTGCATGTCTCATCTATCTCCCTGTGAGCCATAAAGATGTCCCTAAAAATGAAAGTGGTCACAAGATCCTTTTTAGTTTATACTTAGGCTGCAAAAGTGTGAACTCCACAAATCAGCAGGCAATGGAGTCCTGACTTCCGATTTAATTTTGACAATTCCTTCTTTGCCTCGACTGATTGAGTTTTCCTTCTGCTTAAGTAGAGAGTGGCACAAAGATACCATGACCCAGCTTGTTGTTATGACAACTACAGCAGGGAAAGATGGAATTGTAACAATATGACACATGGGCCTATGCACAGTAGATCTTGCTAACAGGCTGGACGTGGGGGAAAGAAACCTTGGCAGGTAAAGACCAAATAAAGTTACAAATAAACTCAGCAACTTCTGCCAAATAGCTTTCCACACATTAAATAATATCCATTCTAAGATGACTCTAAGTGGCTATTAACATAATTATTTGTTGAATGAATGAATAAACAACTGAATGCTCTACATGTGGTATCTCTTTATCTCAATGAAAAGAGAGCCCTAAATAGACCTCTGTGGATTCTCTTTTTTCAAAGTGGGTTTCAGGATCTAATGATGGCCCCCAGGCCGGTGTGTGGCTCTCGAGTTCTATATTTGGAACATAAAGCTAAGAGAAACTTTACAACCAAACCTGGAAGGGAAGAGGCCATCATGTTTAACTGCACGTCTCTGGGGAAAAAAACCCTCTGAAAATGTTCTATTTCCAATAATCATGGAATACACATTGCCTTTTAAGATTTGTTTCTCAGAACAGCAGAGATCATTTAGTCTGCGAGAACACAGAGTGGCTTAATTATTTTTTTTCTTTTCTAGATTCTCTGCCAAGAACCACAGAGCAAAATGAAATGACAGTGTGGGGAGACAGCTGCTAAGTAATCTCTTTGTTGTATTTCTAATAAGATAGCTACATCATTTCTGTTGCTAACGTATAGCCATATTAGTTCCGAAATAAGCTATTATGGTTTTTTCCCCTCAGTGGACTCCAGTTGCAATAAGTAATACATCATTTATAATTGGAAATGTGTATCCTCACAAAAAAAAAAAAGTTTGCTCCTTCTTGCTTCAACTCTGAAAGACTTTTGAGTAGATTGCTTGAATTTGAAACCAGCAGCTGGCTTTGCACACATAATTTGATACAGACGAAGCACCTTGTACAGGTCAGGCACCAGGGAGTATAATGAATAAGCAGAGAAGCAGGTGAGAGCGGAACTCTGAGGAAGACAACATGTGAGGGAAGGAGACGGGGAAAGTCAGCCAGGAAAGCAGGAAGAGCACGGGTGTCAAGGGCAAAGAGCATGTTCAAGGGCAAAAGAGCATGTCAAGGGCAAAGAGCATGAACCTCTCAGTGTCAAATGCTGAGGAGAACAACTAAAGCCCCCACTGGTGTAGCGGCATAGAGGTCATTGTTGTACTTGGTCAGAGCGCTTGCAGCAGCAGAGCTCCTCGGGCAGAAATGAGGTCACAGCGGAAGGGATCTGGATGTGAGGACCGAGGGGGGAGTGCGGCTTCAATGCAGAGCTTCAGACAGAGAGGCTAACTGAGGCACTCAGGTCCCCGGGAAGCAAACGGGGGCAGAATCCCAAGCTACGGTAGAAGTATCTGTCTGAGACTGTGGGGCGGAGAGAACAGCGCCTTTGCCACCAGGGCAGGAGGGAAGGAGTCATAGTGGCAAGTCAGGCAAGTCAGGGACTGCCATCTTCCTCGTCCCCACGGTCCTCATCAACAGTGTCCAGTAAAACCGTAGAGGGGAGCGGGGAGGAAGAGACACTGTTGCTTTGAGGACTCAACTTTAAGAAACGGAGAGCAAGGCCATTTGCTGAGTGTGGCAGGGACGATGGTGGGGCAGAGCCTGACAGAAGTGGCCAAGGTTTGGAAGGGCTCCCGTGGCACCCAGGAAAGACCTGCCTGGGGGGAAATGAAGGCCCCGTGGTGGCACAGAGGCCCAGCGGGCCCGGACGCATTTAAGCTGCTTACTCTGTGTGCACTGCAGGTGCTCAGGAGCCTCAGCGAAAGGCAGAAGGCAGAGCCAGGTGGACCTGGGGCTGTGGTGTTGCCAGGCAAGAGTGATGGAAGAACCAGGGTTGGGAAGTTGCGGGCACGGCCAAGAATGTAATGGACCCAGGCTGGAGACTACACAGGGAAGCAATGCAGCCTCACAAGAGCCTCACCATCTGAGAAAAGCCTACAAGGGGAAGAGAACAGAGGGCCTGCTGAAGTTGAAGATCAAGTGTAATGGGAGCAGCAGTAGACCAGGGCCAGAGGGGACCTGCCGTGCCTCCCGCCTTCTGGAGGGCTCTGCTCTGGCCCTTATCTGGCTGCACCCCTCTCCCCAGAGCAAAGAGTGTGCAGGACCAAGGGGATGTACCAGACCAGGCCTGCATACTCTACCTTCCAGAGGGCATTCCAGGTACCCAGGACCCTAGGATTGATTCCCTACCCAAAAAGCTCCAGGCCCACTTTCAGTGTCTGTGCAGGCCTCTTTCTAAGGCGTAGCTTGCTCAAAGGGTGGCTGTCTGTCGGAGATGCGGATTAAGCTCAGAGTGAGTGCGGGTGTCCACACAAGTGTGTGAGGACCCTTGACACAGGGAGCACTGCCAGGGACCAGGGGCCAGGGGCCAGTGTTCTCCCTCACCATGGATGACCTCCAAGCAAGTGATGGTTTCTAATCGAACCTTTGCCTCTAGCTTGCTATTAAAGTATATTTGTCAAGGTAGGAAGAGAGAATATATTTAGTGGTTTACCTTACTTTATAATATATAGAGAGATATACTATATATAGATACACACGTGCATACACACACACACACACACACACACACACACAAACACACAGAGCATGTGAGATTCCATGTGTACTCTTGTCCCAGGCACACAAATGTCAGGGGTGTGCCTGAATGAGGGAGTCAGCTGGGTAGGAGGTTGAAGTAGGGATTCTTTGACTTCTGAGTCAACATGGCAGAGTAAACACTTGCTGAAAGTTCTCAGTCTGCTGCACATACAGAAATAACAGATAAAATATTTTTTCAAACCATACAAGCCTGCTCTGTTTATTTTCTATTTGCATTCTCTGCTTTGCTCTGTAGCCCTCTGGACCACGTTACCTGGGCTCCCTTGTTGGCTGTCTTCCAGTTGGGTTTGGCCAGCAGAACATACCAGCAAGAGGTAGGAGGGTAGGAAAAGAGAGGGTAGGATATCTCTTTCTTGCTCCCTCCCTAGTTTAGGCCTGCCCTCTAATGGTGGCTACTTCCCTTCAAACTCAGCTTCCACCAGGAGGCCCCTCATTGGCAGTGCCAGGTGTCCCTGAACTCCGTTAATGACAGCTCCTCCTTTGTCTCTGTGGGACTCGGTGTGGTGACAGCCGGCTGCGGTTCCTACTTTCTGGGTACCTCAAATGACCTTGTTGGAGTCTTTACTCCTGCCCATATTTCTATAAATAGTTTCTGCATTAAAATCTCTTGAATTTAAGTATCTGAATGATAGTCTATTTTTTGCTGGGGACTTGACTGATTAAAACGATTTTCAAAAACAAGAAAAGCGCATCTCTGTAAATAGGAGAGGATAATTACCCCCAATGGTAAGTAATGACTAAGACTCTGCGGGCATGGTGAAACCGGGGTAGGGGCAGGTGCTAGGAAGAGTTGGGGGGTCTTAACGTTTCTGTATCTACAAAGGGAAAGGGGCTGAATATGCCCCGCAGATGTCAGGGGATGAAGTAGGGTGGGAGGAGATGAGTTCTATTATTTGACTTAGGGTCAAGGCCCCAAATTACCTGTGACTAGGAATGAAGATGCCTATACTTGACTAGCACCTGAGTCTGCACTGCCCGTAAGCTCAGATACTGTTATTTCTCTGCAGTGGGAATCCCAAGTCATGCTTAATTTATGACTTTTCTCAGAGCTAAGGATCTCAAAACCACCCCTCAGAGGAGCCCTTGTAAAGCAAATCCATAGGGAAGTTATGCTCTCCAGAAAAGAAAATGACAAAATATACAAGGATGTGCGGCATGATTAAAGACAGTCCAAAGAATGAGACAATTCACATCTGAGAAAAGAGAACAGAACAGAACACTCTGAAGAAGACTTTTAAAATCCTCAGTCATAACGGAAAAACAACAGCTATCAAATGAGATTGTAATATACAGAAGATTGTGTATAAAATAAAGCCACGGGGATGTAATATCAGTGTGGTGACTGGTTAATAATGCCATATTGCATACTTGAAAGTCTTCAGGAAAGGGGATCTTAAAAGTCCTTATCACAAGAAGAAAACAATTTTTTTTATAACTATGGAAGGTAATGGATGTTAATGAAACATTGCGGTGATTATTTTGCAGTGAATACAGATATCTAATCATTATGTTGTAGACCCAAAACTAATTTAATGCTATTTATCAATTTTATTATTTATCAATTAAAAACATTTTTTAAAGGCTATGAAATAAGAAGAGAGAGAAATAAAAAGGAACCAGCTGAAAATCCTGGAATGAGCAAATATAATTGGCAAGTTTGACACAACTTAAGGGAGATTCAATGAGCTGGAAGACAAAACTGAGGAAATCTCCCAGAATGCAGTACAGAGATCTAAAAAAGGAGGGGGGAAGCTGAAAGGAAAATCAAGGAGACACAGACGATGTAAGGGAAAGCACAGACATTAAACTAAAAGGAGTTTCAGGAGAGAAAAAGTGGAGGAGAAAATATTTAGTGCCACAAGTATCAGATTAAGAGAGAAAAACAATATAAGCATCTTACATATATAGGAAAAAACATTCAAAGTGGCCCAATGCCTATTTACAATGGGAAAAATTGAGCAGATTTAGAAAATAAGAGATTTTTCCCTTCCAGCCAAACCCTATAGCAACATCACACTAAATGGTGAGACTGTAGGAGCATTTCTATGAAAAGCCAGAAACACAACAGGGATGCCGCTAACCATCCTTACTACCCGGTATTGTATCAGAGGTCCTGACTTGTGGAAAACAACTATCTAGATGTGAGACTTTAGAGATGCTGCATTTCCTGGTGGTGATCCAGGGCACAGTTAAGGGAGTGGACATGATGGAGGTGGAGGTCACTGTAACTGAGAGAGTGGAGGAACCAAAAAGCTACAGTGCTGGGAGGCCCCCAGATGATGTCAGGACTTTGGGTCTGGGGGTGGCTCTGTGTGATGCACATGAATGGACATTGGTGGGTGACACTGCCATGCACATGAAGGGAAGATCAGCCAGAGGGCAAAATGATCAAAAGAGCAAGGTTTATCACAGACTGGGAAATGCCAGTCTCCAAACAGCATCCTGCTTCCGGAACAGGGTTCACTTGAAAGACCAACTGGGCAAAGCTCTCAGGAAATAGCCAAATGTCAGCTAAAGCAAGAAGGCAGATGCAATGTTTTATCTGCCAGTTAAGGATGTGGGAAAGTCCATTTACAATGGAAAAAAAGGATTCCAGGGATGTCCTCTGAAAGTCTGAAGGAGGGGAACGTGGCGGTTGATCAGAATAAATGAAGATCAGAGTGGACTGGGATGAGACAACCGGAGGGAATGGAGGAGCTTCTGTTTCTAACAGAGCTAGTAGGACAGTGAGCCTCATGGGATTAGGTGGTATCATGTGGCCTCAAAGACAAGGCTCTTTCCATTAGCCTGCTACAGCTTCACTGACTGGAGAATCCATTATATGGGTTTAGAAATGGGACATAAGGCCTCTTTGGGGTTATAGCAGAAAGAAATAAAAAAATAAACTGACCTCCAGACCAGATCCACTAAGCATTGATAGCAGATTTCTCATTTACTGGTGCCCTTGTACCAGACCATAGTCCCCACTTACACATATTCAGCACAGGTGTGTATTGAAAGGCATTAGGGTAGGTTATTAAAGAAGATATCTGGAACAAACACCAAAATCTTATATACAATGCATATTTAGTAGAGGGCTATAGACTTGGAATCTGGAAGTATTTAATGGGTTAATCTTACATGGGAGCTGATTGAGATAATTTAATTTTACAATTTCAGTGAAGAAATTGTCTTATACTTTGCATAATTAACCTCAGAGAAATAGATTTCAGAGACCAACCTCTCTGTTGACCACTTAGCTGCCCTCCTCCCCCCACCCCCGCCAATGCTGCCACCAAGCAACTGTCTCTATTACATCTGCCTTATCATTCCCCCTGATGCAGAACATGGCACATGCAAGTCTTAGGAAGCATCCCTTTCAATAAGGAACAAATATCAAAACAAGCAAGGATTGGCATCTGTTAGCCTATGAATCTGGACTGTTAATTATGTAAGACAAACATGATGTATTCAAGAAAATAGTACCCATTCATCCACTTTTTTTCAAAATGGAAAAGCACTACATTTAATTTGTGGTTCTCTGCATTTTAAATAGGCAACTCAATGAAGCAATAAATGTGTTCATAATGAATAGATTTTTCTACATAGGAAACTCTTAATGGCAGTAGCATAACTGAAGATTTAACCTGGTGAACATAAAAGTAAACAACAGAAATACATAAGGATAATTTGAATTGGCCAGAAAATAATGTTTCAGTAAAAAAAAAAAATCACTATTGTTGAGAGTAATTTTTAGGTTGTGATATAAAAATGCATCATTGTGTAAAAAGATAAGATTGCTGTAATTAAATTACCAATATCGAAAATAAGATACAGCTCTCTGTACATCCTGCCTATCTCCTCATAACTGCTAAACGTGCTCACTTTGGCGAGCCCCTCTGGCCTTCAGTCTCTCCCATCTTCTTCCTCATACTGCTCTGTGTCTTTTCTCCTTTGACCCAAACTCCCACTGTTCTCCTCCTCCTAAACCTTTCCATTGAGCATCATGGAACTTCCATTTCTTTTTTAATTTTTTTTTTTAGAGAGGAAGAGTGGAGGGAGGGACAGAAGGAGAGGGAGAGAAAGGATCCCAAGCAGGCTCCACACTCAGCATGGAAACTGATGCAAGGCTCCATCTCATGACACTGAGATAATGATCTGAGCTAAAACCAAGAATCAGACACTTAGCTGACTAAGTCACCCAAGCACCTTGGAACTTCCATTTCTAATTAAACTATTCTATGCCCTCAATTTCTTCAGTGAATGCTCTCTCCACATCATGTCCTGATTGGAACTCGGTTTCCTTGCTGGAGACCTGGCTTCCCTCTACCTGCTCTCCAAATCTCCTCCCCTTCTGACTCTTCTGGAACCGGCTCTCCTGATTTTTCCTTCTCTCTCATATCTTTAACCTTCTCTCTCTAATGGGCTCCTCCCCACAGAATTATAATTTCATATCAATCTCTCTCTCTCTCTCTGTTTTCCTGCCTCCCATACTCCCTGAAATCTTTTCCCCTCTCTCCTCCACCAACCCATCTCCTCTCTTGTTCCTCCTTTTTAAAGCTCTTGAGAGCCCGCCACTCCACTGACATTGTTCTGGATACAGTTAATTACTCAACAACTACATCCTTGTTGCTAAACCAGAAAGATACTCTCAATGCTCATCTTACTAACCTCTTGACAGCACTGGTCATGACTGACCCTTCCTTCCTTCTTGAAACTCTACTCCTTTGGCCTCAATAACCACATCTGTCTCTGGATTCCCTTAACATTTGAGGCACTTTTTCATCCCCTTGGTTGGGGATGAATGGTACCAGTTGTTGGTACCCTTATGGCTCTCTTGGGCAGTCTTCCCTTCTTGTTTAAATCCTCTCACTGAGAGATCTCACTCCAGCCCCTGGCTTCACTTACAATTAATATGCTGATGACTCAAAATCTATGTGTCTAGTTCAGATCTGCCTCCCCAGCAACTTCAGAACTGCAGATCCAAATGCTGAGTGGGCATCTCCTCTTGGACAGCCCGAAGGTGGTCCAAATGGAATCCCTCCTTCTCCTATTTAAGCCTGTACTTCTTACATTCTCTCTATCAATGAACATTATAGTTAATCCAAGGTGCTAAACCTGAAACCTAGATTCAATCTTGATGCCCACCCGACTCTTCTCTAACCACAACCAACCTATTTACCTAGATCGTAAACTTCTCCACGAAAATACCTCTGAAATCCAAATACATTTCTCCAACACCTCAGCCATTCCATAGCCCATTTTCCATCAACTCTCTTTGATTGCCACAATGACCTCTAACCAGTCCCCCTACCTCTAGATATCCATTCTCTACAGTCAAGAGAGATCTGTCTAAAATGCAATCTGAAGTCACCCTCCTTTTTAAAAACCCTCTGGGATGCTCCATTTCTCCTAGGAGGAGGTCCTCACCCCTGATCTCACAAAAAACTCTCATACTCTGGCTGCCACCCTCTAGCCCAGCCTCATATCTTGCCATCCCCTCTACTCTGTGATCCAATGACACTAGACTTCTTTTATTTGTGCAATGAAGCCATGACCTCTTGCATGGGGACCTTTGTACATGTTTTTCCACCAAAGCAATCAACCTCTCTTCTTTGCCTAATTAACTCTTATTTATCCTTCACGAATCAGCAGATACATTACTTCCTGCTGAAAATCTCCCCAACACAGGGCCAGGCACCCCACAGTGCACTCCCATATCACCTGCTGCTTCTCCCATCACCACACTTACCACACTCCATGGGAATTATCTGTTTCATTTTAGGTGAACTATTAGCTCTGGGGGTAAGGTCTACATCTGTCCAGTACACCACACTATGCCTACATGAGCCCAAGCTCAGATCATGGTACATTCTGGTGGTTATCACAACTTTGTACCTTTAGGATTCCCTTCCACTTTTAAAAATTGAGAATCCTGAAGAGTTTCTGTTTACAGGGGCTTTATCTGTCAATATTTGTCCCACTAGAAATTTTAGCTGGGAAAATTTCAAAATCTTACTTCATTAAAAAATTGATAATAATTTCATTGCATTTTAACATGAATTGCATGTTTTTATGAAAACGAGGTAAATTTTCCAAAACAAAACAAAACAAAATAATGAGAAGAGATTTTACATTTGTGCAGGTCTTTTTAATGTTTTGTTTAATAAATTATAGCTGGTTTCTCATATCTGATTCTGAATCCCCTTTGTGGTGGTATGACTGTAGTACATAAAGAAAAATACAGCTCCACACAGACATGTAGCTGAAAAGGTAGGTAGTCTTTTCAGATAATTGCAGATATTCTTTTCTGATACTCCACTGTAACTCAATTAACTGATAGTTTCTTAAAGGCTGGCTGCAATGTAGAATTTGAAACCATATCAATTAACTTTTCATACTTTGTTACATTAAAATCCAGTGGCATATCTTGTACTTTCAATAGATCTTTTACCTAAGTATGATTTTGTAACACCATGCATTGCTTGTCTGAAAAATATTAATTCGCCGAGTTATACAGATCTTCTAAATGTTAACGCATTTCATTATACATTATAAAAAATCACATTTGTTAATATGGCCAGTGAATTCACCAGAAAAGTCTTTAAGTATTGAGAAACTGTCAAGCTCACAGTAGTGGATACAAGTTTCCCAAATTCTAATTTTCACTTGAAAGCTCGAATTTCTCATTGGCAACAAACACTCAGTTGTTTTTCTTAAAATGACAGGCTCACTTCGTTCATTTTTAAGAAAATGCTGACCAGATACTCAAGTCTGAATAATGATAGTTTATCAGTCATTCTTTCAAAGAAAAATAGTGTTCCATTAAAACAGTGGCCGGTTCAGATCTCAACTTAAACAATTGTGCTAAGAGCCTTTTCTGGAGACAACCATTATGCTTTAGCATGTAACGGGAATGCTATATGGATACTTCTGAGCATATTAAAAAGACGTGCATTTGAGGATTGAGATTTCTTATTGCTTTACCAGGATATTCTTAAGTGAAACTGACTTTTTTTTTTTTTTTAACTCTGAGGGCAAGGTGATAAAGAATACAATGATTCCTAGTTATAATTCGGTGCTACCGTCTTGATTCATGCTAAAATCTGGTAAAACAATTCATGCGGTTTTACCAAGCAGTTTTTGTAGTATCAATGCAAATGTCAGCAGAGTGAAATGAGGTATATAGTGCCTTAGCATCAGGAAAAAGTTCTGACCCCACAGACTGCTTTGGGCCATGGATCACTTGTAGAGAACCTCTGGGCTAGGTGAATGACACAAGCCAGGAGATACAAGCCAGCGACGGTGCTCGTGACAGTACTCCCTGGGACACTGGCCCTCCACTCCTGACTCTTCTGCTAACTCTTCTGCTATTCGCTCTGGGGCTTCTTGGTTGCTTCCTCCCACCCAACATTTGGTCTTGCTTCAAACCCTGGGTACCGACACCTGGGCCTCAATAAAGTCCTGGTTGCCACTCAATTTCCTGGCTTCATTTTTGTTATGATTTCTGGGACCTGGCTTTGGATATCGGCCCTCTGGCCTTTGGCCCCATGATAAGGAGTTAGGTAAACCCTCCTTGGTATTTTTTCTGAACCATTCTGGGGTGGACTATCCAGATTTACTTCTTGCTAGCTCTGTGTCTTTCAATATGTGTGTACAGGAGGAGGCAGTGAGGTAGGGGGATTAAATATCTAATTCAGAGATTTGGACAAAATTGATATTATCTAGGAAGATATCTGACTTTGAAAGTAAAACAAAACTGTTTATTCTTTTACTCTTGAAGATATGGTTCAAAATAAAAAGTCTTCATCTGGTCAGTGAATATACACTAAAAGAAATGCCCACCATAGAACAGTTTAAAAAATGTATGCTCATCCATTTGTCTTCCATCAGTACTTTCTGATTGTGCATCAGAAATTCATCCAAGTATGAGACTGGTAAATGTATCTTTTAAATACAAAAGTTGGAGTTGGGCACGTGCAGGATAAGATATCATTTGCTAAAGCTAGCTTTCAAAAAATAGCAAATTAATTTAGAAGCAAATTCATGATTTCAAGGAGGCCCTTCCCATTGAACAAATCATTTTTATCATTACAAAAGAAATGCTTTCTTCTCCTTGTATACCTCTTACATTACTTTTCTGGGCATTCTTACACTGAGGCTTCCTCGTACTTTGAATAGCCAAGCTCTATCACAGTAATGTATCTGTGTGAAACAACCTTCCAATATTTCCAAGGGACAGTGATAGAATGAAATGCCTTTCGTGTCATTCCTCAGCCCTCTTGCAAGAAGAGCCCGAGGTTTAACTTCAAGGGGGCTTTGGGAAGACATCTCATGTTGCCCCCGGCAGTGAGGGGCACTGTTGTGGGAAAGAAGAGCTATATGGGGTGATGGCTGCTCAAAGCATGTGAGTTACATTTCAGAGGGGAGCAGGTTGAAGATAGAGGCCAGTCAGGAGCCCTAGTCCTAATGATGTGTCCATGGGACAAGAACAAGGGATCTCCAGGTGGCTACTTTCCTTTTCTTTCATGAACAGGAATACACCGATGTCCAATGTAAGGCTAACCTGGGTCTCCCAGGCATCGAGAGGTAGTTTTTCATAGTAGAATCTTGAGTTCCGGAGGCAGACTGTCTGAGTTTGAATACTGGCTCTGTCACTAATGGGCTGAGTAACCCTCTACCCATCTTGTTGAGTTGTTATAAGGCCATAAAGATAAAATCTACATAAGGTACTTAGCGCAGTATCTGGCAGGTAGCAGGTGTTTAACAAATGACAGTGATTATTATTCATATAATCCCTCTGACAGTGTAAGCTGTACACCCCCTAGAGGGAGAAGAAATGAACCTAGGACTTTTATATTCACTCCCTACCAACCCCAGGAAGAAGATCCTGAGAGATGGCAGAAGATTCTATCAGATTTCTCAGGCACCAATTAAAGAATATGTCACTCTTCATCAGGAGGGTTTACATTCTAACTGGGAGGGACATCTTTAGACATAAACATTGGGATTAATAACAAAGAATTATGAAAAGATGCAGTCTTATTGGGTGAAGACTCAAGAGGATACCAATGTCAGGTCTCAATCACAACTCTAGGCCTAGAATCCCTTGATCTCCTCAATTCTGATGAACCTCACCTCTACTCTGCTTCAAACACTGACCTTCCGTGCTAGACCAAGGGCCTTGTCAACTACACAGAACTTCTCTGCATATGAATTAGCCAGTATCAAGATCCCATTCACTGTGCACAGTTCTATTACAGCTCTATAGCTCTCTGAGACTCTTAGGACCCTGACCACTCTACATTTTCTCAGTCTACAGGTGCCTGTGTGGTTTCACTTATTCTCTACCTGGCCTAGACCGCACGGTGCTATGCCTTTAGTTACATGGACCATTGTCCTCATAGCTTCACTTCCTTCTTCTATCCCATGCAACCTAAAAACCCAATCCCAGGCTTGACTGATCCCAGTATTGATCCGGTCATAGTTCTTCAACCAGGCTTTGGATCCCACTCCTCTTGCCTCCTAAGGGACTTGGTTCCTTCAATCATGTTCCTATGCTCCACTTCTACTCACTATTTCTTCCCAATACACAAATGTGAAATATCTCCCTAGATTCTAAGTTACTTCTCTAGAATCTTATTCTTCAAAGGTAGTTTACACCAGTTTCTTCTACTTCTTCATCATCAATTTGCTTCTTAACCCAAAGCAAGCTGGTCTGTTTCCATGATCTTATCCAAACTGCTTTTGTTGAGATTTATCAATGCTTTTCATGTCACCAAATCCAAGGAACCCTTTCTTACATTTTCTGATTTCCCATGTCTAACTGCTGACACCGCTTCCTCTTCTTTTCTTTCTTTTTTTCCCCCCAAATGTTTATTTTTTCAGTGTTACAGGATTAATTGTTCATGCACCACACATAGTGCTCCATGCAATACGTGCTCTCAACACCCGCGACCAGGCTCGCCCATCCCCCTTCCCCCTCCCCTCCAAAACCCTCCCCAAAGAAGCAGATGCATTACAAAGAAGGGCCACATGGACCCCAATGTTCATAGCAGCAGTGGCCACAATTGCCAAACTGTGGAAAGAATCAAGATGCCCTTCAACAGATGAATGGATAAAGAAGACATGGTCCATATATACAATGGAATATTATGCCTCCATTAGAAAGGACGAATATCCAACTTTTGTATCAACATGGACAGGACTGGAAGAGATTATGTGGAGTGAAATAAGTCAAGCGGAGAGAGCCAATTATCTTATGGTCTCACTTACGTGCTGAGCATAAAGAAAAACATGGAGGGCATTGTGAGAAGGAAGGGAAGGGGGAATGGGGGGAAATCAGAGGGGGAGATGAACCATGAGAGACTGTGGACTTTTTTTTTTTTTAAAGATTTCTTTATTTTTAAGAGAGATAGGGGGAGAGCATGAGCTTGTGGAGTGGGGTGGGGAAGGCAGAGGGAGAGGGAGAGAGAATCTCAAGCAGACTCTCCACTGAGTGTGGAGTCCTATGTGGAGCTTGATCCCACAACCCTGAGATCACAACCTGAGCCAAAATCAAGAGCTGGATGCCTAACTGACTGAGCCACCCAAGAGCCCCACGTTGCTTCCTCTTCTAAATTCTCATCTTGCCTTTTAAATACCAGGGTTGCATCGTGCTTCTTTTACTCTATAGACCCTTCCAGTGTGACCACATTCACACCTAAGACTTCAACAACTCATAGGATTCATAATCTGATATCCTGGAGCTCAGATGCCTCTAGTAAGTGGAGACCCCATGGGCGCAGTGGTTAAGAACATGGACTCTGAACTCAGATAAACCTGCATTCCAACTCCTGTCTCTGCACTGACCAGCTAAGTTACTTCACTTAAACCTCAGGCTCCTCAACTATAGAATGGGGGTAATTATATCATTGGTATTTACCAGTTCTCTTGAGGATTTAATTAAATAATGCACAGAGAACCATGTAATTAACACTCCATAATGTTAGCTATTGTTGTTATTATGGGACTCTCTACTTAAAACTCCCAAAGCAACTCAAACTTCAACTCAAATTACAAAATCAACTTAATGCCCTCATGCTCCTCCTTCGTTACAGTAATCATAATAGCTTCTATCTCTCAAGGATCCATTTTTATAACTAATTTGTAAGTAAAATACTAGTTACCCTATTTCACACATAAAAAACCTGAGGCTTAGGGAAGTTAATTACTCTGCTGGAAATGGGAGAAAAATGACAGTTAGGATTCCAACCCTGGCCCTTCTGACTCCAAAGTTAATGCTGCCTAGCACTGGTCAACCACTTCCGTGTTTGAGTCCCAAGCCAAAACCCAGGACATTGATTTTGGACTTCTTCCATCTCACTCAGCTACATCTAGTGGTGTGCTGGGGAATTGGTTTTCACGGAGGGGAAAAAAAGGAAAATTCCCTGAGTCGTACATTTTGCTGATTTCAAGCTGCCAAGGCAACATCACTGAATGTGAGGTGGGCAGAGGCGGGCAGAACTGGCTAGGGAGGCTGCAAGAGCCAGCTCGGGCTCACCGCTGGATCCGGGAAGCCCCCAGATCCCATTAATTTGGATCTGGATAGTTCGACTGAAAGCAATTTGCCAAAACAACTTTGTTGAAATAGAGTTGGTGAAAACAACAATGTGTTACAATCTGGTCAGAAATGAATACTCTTCAGTGATAGGCTACAGGTTTTTTTTTTTTTTTCTTTTATTCTTTTCTGGAGTCACTTAATTCTAGCCAGTCATTGCCTGGGATGTCCAAGCACAGGCTGTTGGCGGCCAGGCTTCAACCTCTGCAGCCTGCAGTCCTCTGGGCCCCACAGAAGACTCTCCATTTCCCAGGAGCTAAGGTCTCCTCACTTCAAGGTCTCTTTTCGGGCGTGGAATGTTCTTCTCACCACCCCACCATCTCTGCTTGGCTGCCTCCCCTTCCTCAACTTTCTGAGTAGGCATCGGCCACAGGGGATATTCAACAAACCAAACATCAAACAACGGGAATTAAGTGGGAATTGTGCACATGTCCAACAACTGGCAGACTGCTAGTTTTCACGAATATGGTATGACCTTATTTCCATAGGGAAAAGTGCACATGGTATAGAAAAGGATCCATGTTAGTCTCCAGGGGTTCCAGCAGTGATTTTCTAAATAATAGATGTGATTATGGAATGCTTTTTTAGGGGGGGGGTCTATAGTTTTTATAGTAAGCATGCATTGCTTCTGCAAAAGAAAAGCCTATTTTTGTAAGATACTTTTATTGTTAATATCTTTGTAGTCCAATTGTTCACTATGATAAACAATTTTGGGCAAGGACGACTGGCTGACTATTCACTGGATAGAAAAGGAACCTCAAAAATAATGGAAAACAGGTAATTTTTAAGAACATGTAAATCACCAGATGGTGTACCAAAAAACTATCAGAACTGAAGAAACCAGACTCCAGAGAGGCTAACTTTCAACTATAGTGTGATTTCAGCAAGATTATTGGGTTGACTAAATTATATCTGGCTAAATTCTATGCTATTGTTAACTCTACCTCCTTGAGATCCCTTGTGAATCTTCACATTTTCTCTTTTTCATTCCTTTTGATAACAGTTAAGAAAACAACCAAATTCCTTTGAGTACACAGACCCACTGTGATCAGAGCTTTACCTAATTCTTGGCATCTTTCCTGCTGCATGTTCCCCTTCACCTCCGTGTCCCCTCACCCCAAATCACCCACTGGCCAGCTATGAGCTCTTGGTTCCAGAAATGCAAATTCTATGTCCCCGAACATGTCATGTGGTTTCAGTTCTCTATCCCTTTGTATGTGCTGCATTCTCTGAAATGCCTTTAAACACACATGTGTGTGCATACACAGTGATATGATGTGGTTCATCACACTGCAGAGTATTCACATGAATCCTACCCGCCTTAGGCACATGATCGTGTCTTCTTCACTTTGACATTTTGAGTGTCTCCAGATCTCTCGTACCCAAAGTATGGTTTGCATACTGGCAGTATCAATATTACTTGGGGAGCTTGTTATATAGGCCATTTTTCAGGCCCCACCACACTATCTACTGAATCTGAAACTCTGAAGATGAGCCTCAGAAAGAATTCTCTTTTTTGAAGATTTATTTGTTCATTTGAAGAGAGGAAGGGAAAAGGGAGAGAACCCCCAAGCAGACTCCCCACTGAGAGGGAAGCCCCACAAAAGGCTCTATCTCATGATCCTAATCATGACCCAAGCCAAAACCAAGAATCAACAGTTAAACAACTGAGCCACCCAGGTGCCTAGAAAGGATGTTTAAAAAGCCCCCCAGGTGTCTTTTATGCATCTAATGTTTGAGAAGTACTGCTCTAGGTAATCGGTAATGTTGGCTAAAGAATTGATAAATGGTTAAGAACTTGGAACACTCCTTTACATTTTTTTAAAAAACCTACCTCCATTACAAGCTTCTGCTTTTGAATGTATCAATCTAGGCGTGTGTGTGTGTGTGTGTGTGTGTGTGTGTGTGCATATATATCTATAAAATAAATAACTAGTCTTTTCAAAACGGCCAGTGAAATTTTACTTAATTATCAGATCACCATGGATAAAAAGCTTTCACTTCTAAATAGAGACAGTTAACGCAGGGCTTCATTTATTGTTAGCTGTTGTTTGGTAGCTAAATTTGCATTGCAGATATGAATTTTGGTTGGAGGAATGGAACTCCAGGAAGTTAAGGACAATGTCTTGCCCAGGACCCCGCGGTAATTTAGCGTGAGGCTGGGTTCAGACTAAGCAGACTCAGAATCTCCATTTATGCTGAGCCCACCGAGTCACTCACGATCCTGCTCTTCCTTCAGGTAAATCACAGTAATTAACTTGGTGCAGAGACCTTGGAAGGTTACAATAAACACTGCACTTCGTGGCCACACAGTTAAATGTATGAAGGTCCCTACCCTCTATCTGATCATTACCTAAAGGACATTCCTTTCGGGCCAGAAGTGATTTGTTGGTGCTTTAATGTAGGCAGCCTTTTCACATCTCCCTCTGTAGCTGCCGGAATCTTGGCTCACACCCAAATGCCCCACTTGGGTTTTGTTCAGGAAAGATTTCCTCCAGCTGCTTTATTTGTTCCACGATTACATGTATGAGCTTCCAGAATGTACAAGATCACAAGTCAAATGAAAGGCTTCAGTTTCCAATTCACCTAAAGAGATAAAATTTGAAACCAAGGAAACAACAAAACATGGCTAAATGAAGGGCTAAGTATAAATGAGACTGAATAGTATTCCTACTAAAATGTCAGCACACGCCAAAACACGAAAGGAAAATAGACACTGTGGGGTAATCGGAGTGTCTTTGTGCTCCATTTATGGTCACACTTACAAGAGGATTCAGACTTGCTCTTGAGCATTTACAATTGGAGGCAGAGCAGGCTGACAGAAACAAAGAAAAACTTTGTATTTAAAAATAAACAAAAACTTGTTTAGCCATGTTCATAGCCGCGTAATTCACTACGGTCAAAAGGTGGAAGTAACCCAGTCGTCCTTCAAATACATGGGCGAACAAATGAGGTATACCCGTACCGTGGAATATTACTCAGCCTTCAAAAGGAAGGACTTTTTTTTTTTTTTAATTTTTATCAACATATAATGTATTATTTGCCCCAGGGTACATGTCTGTGAATCGTCAGGCTTACACATTTCACAGCACTTAACAGCACATACCCTCCCCAACGTCCACACCCCAGCCACCCTATACCTACCCCCCCCCACCCACCCCGGCCACTCTTAGCTCATTTCTTGAGTCTAGGAGCCTCTTATGGTTTGTCTCCCTCCCCATCCCTAAGGAAGGACATTCTGACACAATGTGGATGATCCTCGAGGACAGGACATCAAGTTACATAAGCCAGTCAAAAAAGATAAATACTGTAGGATTTTACTTATATGAGGGACCTCAAATAGTCTAACTTGGAGGAATAGAAAGTAGAACAGAGGTTGCTAAGAACTGGGAGAAGGGGAAAACGGGAGTTGTTTACTTTGTACAGAGTTTTGGTTTTGCGAGATAAAAAAGTTCTAGAGTTCCAGTCACACAACAACTTGAATACCATTAACGCCATGGCACTGTACACTTAAAAATGGTTAAGATTGTTAATAAACAAAAGCAACAATATAAACTGTTCTAAGGATTGGAAGAGTACATCTAGAAATGGCATTTGGGCATCCTGGGGATCACTGGGTCATCCTGCGCCATCACTCACACGGAGAGCCTGGGGATCAAGATCAAGAGACGCAGGTCTAAAGGGAAAACACTCAAGTAAAAGGAACAAGGCTGGACAGTACCTTGTGGCAGATGGAGGAGTAACTAAAGAATATGCAGATCAAGACCTATAGGTCACAGGGCATGAGAGGAAGATGACCTTTAGCATAAAAATGGAGAGGCTGACCCCCCAAAATCATCAAATGCCAGAAACATCTGGAAACTTAAGAGGGAAAAATCTGAGGTCTCATGAATCTCAAAATATATGCCGGAAAGTAGTTAAAAGTCCAGAGTCCAAACATCGGTTCAGCTTCAAATACATCATACGTGTCAGTCAGTTGTCCTTAAGCCACACAGTCTTGCTAGATCTCAGATGGGACAACTGCTGTATGTAAAGAGGATCAGACATGATGAGATCTTCCGAATATGACTCACAATCAGTGGAGATGCTCTCCTCTGGAAAAAGAGCCCAACAGCAAATTTTGAAAAGTCCTTTGAGAAGAAGGAAACATAGAATATGGATATACATGGCTGTGGATGCTGTGGGGGGCCTTCAGATCCCCCCGCTGCCACAAGTGTTACCTGCTCAGACTTCCGGCTACGAACCACGAGGACCTCCCCACCAGCCAGAGGAAGTTGCCTTGCTAAAGGTGATGGCCCCCACACCCAAGGCCCGGTCACCGTGGGAGGACAGGTACCAATCCCCCTGTCTGCCACATTTCTGCAGAGGGGCGGGCCAGCACGCCCCACAGCACGGGCCAGGTCAGAGTCACAATTCGCCGTCTGTGAAGCCTGCCTCCTGGGCTCCCATGTGGGCCTGGTTCCAGGAGCATCCTCAACAAACTTCCCGTGTGTGTATCTCCATCTCGGAGTCTGTTTCCCAGGGCCCAAAATAAGACACAGCCATAACTTACATGTTTCATTTTATTTTATTTTTTTTTTTTAAAGATTTTATTTATTTGACAGAGAGAAACACAGCGAGAGAGGGAACACAAGCAGAGGGAATGGTAGCAGGAGAAGCAGGCTCCCTGCTGAGCAGAGAGCCCAACACGGGGCTCGATCCCAGGACCCTGGGATCATGACCTGAGCCGAAGGCAGACGCTTAACGACCGAGCCACCCAGGTGCCCCTACATGTTTCATTTTAAATTTAAAATTTAAGCATGCATCTGTTCCCTGATACTTGTTCCCAGATACTGTGATTGATGTCAAGGCCTGCATCTCAGAAACCAGGTCCACGGATCAGTATGCTTTCTCCTCTCTCCCACATCAACTACATCAAAAATGCATTACCTGTGATTTCCTATTTTAGTTTTCCTGAAAGCGTGAAAACTGAAAGACCACTAGAGAACAATCTAGATATCTAGATATGGAATCCCTCTAAAGTTTTTTACTTTTCCCCCCTGCAATCTAATAGCTATCTCACCCGCAGCTAATGTGACAGCTTTTTCTAAAGATTTAAACACTTTAATAAAATACACATAATATTTACCATCTTAACCATTTCTTTTTCTTTAAGATTTTACTTATTTAAGAGTGAGCGGGGGAGAGCGAGCACACACATGAGAGTGCACAGGGGGAGGGGCAGAGGGAGAGAATCTCAAGCAGACTTGAGCTGCTTGAGCTCCAGGTTGAGCATGGAGCCCGACTCAGGGCTCAATATCAGGACCCTGAGATCATGACCTCAGCTGAAATCAAGAGTCGGACGCTTAGCCAACGGAGCCACCCAGGTGCCCCATGGCCCCATCTTAACCATTTTTAAGTGTACAGTTTGGTCATATTAAGTACATTCATGTTGTTGTGCCATCATCTCCCGACTCTTTTCACCTTGCGAAGCTGAAACTTTGTCCTGTTAGACGCTAGCTCCTCATCCCTCCTTCCCTCAGCCCCTGGTAGCCACCATTCTACTTTCTGTCTCTACAAAAATAACTACTCTAGGGACCTCAAATCAATCTTTCTTTCTTTCTTTCTTTCTTTCTTTCTTTCTTTCTTTCTTTCTTTCTTTC
>CM053609.1:110091301-110123087 GCA_028646535.1 Procyon lotor
GTGCTCTCTCTCTCTGACAAATAAATAAATAAAATCTTAATATATATATAAAATAAGTAATCCTTTATTTTCTACTGGCATTGTACCAAATGAAAAAATATGTCACATCTAGTTTTTTTTAAAGGCTATAATTTAACAAAAGAGGAATGTACTTAAATCCTCACAAGAAAGAAGTGAAGGTGGTACAATCTGCAATTGTTACTTGTTTTGTTTTTTTTTAAAGATTTTATTTATTTATTTGACATAGAGAGAGAGATCACAAGTAGGCAGAGAGAGAGGGGGGACCCAGGCTCCCTGCTGAGCAGAGAACCTGATGCGGGGCTCGATCCCAGGACCCTGAGATCATGTCCTGAGCCAAAGGCAGAGGCTTTAACCCACTGAGCCACCCAGGCACCCCCAATCGTTACTTGTTTACAGAGGAACATTTTCAGTTAATGAAAGATTTCAGTTAATGAAAGACGGAAGTGTTCAGCATTTGTAAGGGAAGAACCAAAGTCAGACATGTTAATTATGCTATCAGATTAACACACCACGAAGAATAAGCTGGAAAATTTATAGAATATAATAAAATAGAATATAATAAAAGCTAAGTGTGTTATATCTCAAGATAACACTTTGAATCACACACAAACACAGCTCCCCCCCAAAACCCAGAAACTCAGCACATCTAAAATAATTCATAGAGTCAGCTAGTAAGTGACTAATTGAAGAGGTCTCATTACAACCAACTGTACCAACACCCACGTAGATAAACCAAACTACAGTTTTTTATTTAGAAATATTTTTCCAAGAAAATAAAGCATGAATCTGTGGTTGTCTTTTAAAAAGAAAACTGAATGACATTTCAAAACAGATATAGACAACATTGTAAGCAAACTGGAAAAAAAAAAAAAAGAGGCATTTAAGATTGCCAAAACATACTGGGTAGAAGCAAGCTCTGTGTAAGAGCCAATGGGAGACCTAGGAGAGAGAAGGGCCCTTGTCCTCTGTGACCAGGGGTCAGCTCCCTTCTACGTCCACAATCAGGAGGTCACTCATTGGTTCCCAATGTGTCCAGGACATTGAGATATAAAGACAGCAGCAGAGATTACAAATAGTACAGCAGAGCCCAGAAAGACTGCTTTCCCATTCAGCTCTTTTCTGTTCTGACAACCCATGAAGGGACATCAATAGACACACATCTGAGATCCAGGTCTTCTCCCAGATATCCTGGGACAACTTCTCTTTCATGGAACCATCTGACCTCAATGCCCATTTCTCGAGGGAATACCTTCCTCAGTTGTCCCACAGACACATCCCAAATTGATGTCATCATCAACCCCACCCTTGCTCTCCCCTTATATCTGTCTCCTGTCACATTGAACGGAGCCACTATTCACTCAGACTACGGGGACAGAAGCCTAGGAGCCTCTCCTTCCCTCCACTGCATATCCTATCACCAGGGCCCTATGGATTTAGATGCAAAACCCCATTTGAATGCATCTGTTCTTCCACCATTCCCGTAGTGTAGGGTCTGGACTCTTGCAAGAAGGCCCCTTCTTAGTAGTGATGGGTTTGGCTCAGGGGTTTGATACATAAATTCATTTATTGAGCTCCAATTTTTAATCTAAATACCATGTTCTAATTTCTTCATCAGCCAGGGTAGACTCTCTGGGAAAAAAAAAATGGTAAAAGAGATAGAGGAGTTTCCCTTAGCATTAGTGAGAAATTTTTAGCATCCCACTTAGAGACAGAAAAACATCAAGTAACACCAAAAATTCACTTGTAGCCCAAACACAGTGGGGCAGCTTATTCTCAAGATCCTTTTAGTCAGTCAACAACCTGTCTCCTGGAAAATGCTCTTAAACCACAGTGCCTCGTTCTGGGTAAACATAGAAATATCTCCTAAGTAATTTCTCCCAGGGAAGATCAGTAAGGATGCTCCTTGGACCTCCCAACATGGTGGCCTCCTGGAATCTTCCCAAGAGAATCCATGCTAAAGCACAAACTGCAGACCTGGCTGTGAAGCCCGAACTCTGCCACTTACTCTGCCTTCAGTCAGATTATACTTGCTTGCAGAGAAAAAGAAGATAATAGTATTTGCTTATAAATATGGCTCAAGTTTAACAACAATAAACATCAGCAAAGGGCCAGGCACTGCCTCCAGCACCTGGGATCCAATGATGAAAGTTCCAGCTCTGCCCTAGAGTTTCAGCTTAGGGGGGCAGAGAAAGGACACAAAGAAAGGAAGATTGACTGGGGACGATGGAGAAGAATTAACAGAGAACATGTTCAAAATGAGGCAATTCGGTAAAAACCCAATGCTTGATACGTGGCTCACTTAATAAGTGCCTTTTGGTTGATTTTTAACCCCTCCTCCCCCACTGGGGCTTATAGCTGTTACCGACCTAACTTTTCTCTTTTTGAAAGTTCACATATAAAACCACCACCAAGATACCTGATGGTCACGGGCCCCGTTTTCAGAGAAGCTTTCATTTCACTGTAATGTGCTGCTCTCCAAAGGCTTATGTTTGGCACCCGCTCTTCTGCTCACCTACGAGTGCTGTGTAATTGGTACTCACTGGTTCACCCGGAAACAGGTTTCTTAAACTTTTTCCCACCTCCATTAAGAAGGTTTCTCAGGGCAGATACGTTCTGAATCGATTTCTAGTCAGGAAAAGCCCGGAGTTTGGCGCGCAGAGAGAAAATGACATCTTTTGATTCTAATACTTCACGATTTCTAGCACCATGCCTCATTATCTTACATTATCTGTTATCTTCTACAAGAGAATAAAAAGGAAGTAGACACTGGAAATAATAAAGTGGAGACTAGAAATTCTAATGTCCAACTTCTATTCACGGATAAGAAGTGAAATAAATAACTTGGATCACAGTTGCTCTCACAACCTGGACAGTACCAAGGGCAGCAAACTGTGGTGTTTCATATTATAAGCGGTGGTGGTTTTGAGATGTGCCCACAAATAACCTTGAGGCCCAAAAGCCCTCTCAGTAAGTGTGGGCCCCGGGGCTTCCCCTATGTTCTCCCGCTCTCCTGGACCACTCGCTCCAGACAAAGCCAGACGCCATGTTGGGAAGACACTTGAGCAGCCCTGACGGGAGAGCCTCCTGTAAACCACAGGCACTAAATCACCAGGTGTCTGAGCGAGCACCCCCAGTAAGGGAATCCTGCAGGTCCAGTCAAGTCTTTGAATGACTGTGACTCTGGCCAAGTCTTAAATGTAACCTCATGAGAGGATATAAGCCAGAACCACCAGCTAAGCCACTCCCGGATTCCTGACCCCTCTCCTGGGGGAGACTAAGCATTTATTGCTTTAACCTGAGGAGTGTGAACACAATCCATTCATTTGATTATCAAATATTTACTGAGCATCTGATCTATACTGGAGGTGCCTGGTGCTGGGAGTACCACTGTATACCAGAAAATGCCCCATGAAATTAGAAGGGTAAGAGTTGGCCACACGAAGGGGAAGATGATGGCCCATCATAGACAGGGGCTGTGGTACCTTTAGGGAACAGGGAAGGGAGGGCACACGAGGAACCCAACCATACCTTCAAATGTAGAATCATACCATTTGGTAGCCCTGATGACTGAGTTAAAGAATAAAGTAGTATATTCATGCATTCTGAGACTTTCCATTGGAAACAGATCCAACTGACCATCTACTACACTTCTCTCACTTCACAGAAGGAAAATTCCAGACATTGACCCAAGGTCATACAACAAGGACAGGCAGAGAACCAAGTTCCTGTGATTCCAGTTCTAATGTACTTTTTTCTTGACTGGCTCCTCTTAGGAGTAAAAGGCATTTTCAAGAACCAGAATAAGGCCAAAGTATATTTCTCAATTCTAAAATGTGTGTGTTGTTACTATAGCATACTATCTCAGGAGCTATCAATCTGGGGCATTTTTGAAAAGATACAATCAACAAAGAAAAAGCAAGGTGGATGTAAAAAATGTCTTTGGAGCTATTTCGGTTGCTACTGTCAGAAAATGTTTGAATTTAAACTCTAGTAGGCATAAAATAAGCTTATAGAAAATACTAGTTTTGGAATCTGAATCAATGACCTAGAAATAAATCTCAGAGAGGGATAAGCAAAATTTTGAAAGAGAAGAATCAAAGAAAATAAAAACGTTATTTCAAAATGGTTTGTAAAAATAATGTTTTTGAGTTACAATGTGAAAATAGGTACGTTTTAAATCTACAGGTATTAATAACAGGCTGGCATTTTGTTACTAGTCGGGGAAGGAGTGGATTTCCTTCAAAGGGGTTTCTTACTGGAAATAACTGAAGGATCTTGTATTATAGTCTCACCAGTCACACCTACCTTTTCAGGGTCTTTGCTATCTGGCATCTACTTCCACCACTTTTCTGAATTACTGAAAGGTCAACCTTTTGTCCTTCCCCTGTACAAAATCAAACTCAGACTCTTATTTCTTGACTTCTCTGTTCACTCTGTCTTCCTGAAATACTGTCTTCCCTTTGTTTCCATGAAACTGTGGTTTCCTGGATCTCCTCTGACTATTCCTTGTCTGGCTTCCCTTCTAGCCATGGGCATCCTCTCCAGGCTCTGCCTGGTCCACTTCTCTAATGCTCCATTTCTGCTAATGTAACAGGATTCTTCTGCTTGCCTAAGCTCCCAGCCCTTGGAGCAAACGTGGGCAGCTTTCTTTGCATTGCTTCCCAATATCCAATCAGCTTTTGAGGTTATCAGCTTCTTTCTGGGTAACATTTGTAAGACTTGACCTTCCTTTCACATACCCATCTCCTTTACCCTTGAAGCAGGACCTCATCGATTAGGCCCCAGTCAGTGACAATGGCTTCCAGTGGACCAGCCACCTCTTCACTCTATGGTACAACCTGTAGCCAGATGAAGACCTGTCTCATCATGTCCCTTCCTTGTCCAAGAGTTAGTACATGCCCTGCTGAATCCAACCTCAGCACCCCTAACCTGGAAAGACTTTCCCCTTTGCAAGCCAAAACCAATACATTGTTGAGATCTACCATCTTAGATGATGGCTTCACAACCTAAACCTTTCACAACCTAACCCCCTTCCATAGTGAATTTTATTTTTCCCCACAGTCACATCTGGAATGCTCACATTTGACACTCAATTATAACAAAAAGGCAGTTCTTACAGATGCCACAGTAATGGGGGGGCAGCAAAAGGATTTCCATATTTATTTGCTAAATTGAACTGAATTATATTGCAGCTATGCCAAAACTTAATTTTAATCATGTAAAGATTGAGGGAGAATAAAAAGCACATCCTGCTTCAATTGTAATGGTTATTACTTTAATTTCTTAGAGTATAATAAGAGAAGCAGATACACACTAAAAGCATTTTTTTTTAAATTAGAAAAATCACAGGGACAAAATCTTTAAATACTTTTCTTAGTTTTCTTTCCTTTGATGTTTTAGATAGATTTTATCACTCTGAATATAAAGGGGTCTTTTGGCATCTGAAGACCTAAGGATTGATGACAATGGCTAGACTCAACTAAGTGAAGGATGAATTGTGTCCAAAAAACCATGGGTCAGACAGAGATTTTCCAAATGGGAAATGAATTCTGACAGGAAGCTGCCTGCTGGGAAAGGAAGGACGACTTTGAAAAGCTAGTAATCATGATCAAATTTTAGTTGTGATGACTAGTGTGAAACACACATATGAAATCTACAATATATAAGTTGTTCTGAAAAGAACTTAATTATGCAGAAGAGGAAGCCAAAGATCTTTTAAAAACGTGAGCATCCATATCGTCACTGTGTTAATATGTCACAGATAACAGGTCTGGCTTACAAAATAATTGATGTTCAAGTATGTTCTGCTAGGCTTATAAATCTTGCCCACCTTTGTATCTAGGGTAGCTTCTGGTTAGGTAAAACTAGCCGGAGGGAGCCTGGATAGCTCAGTTAAGTGTCTGCCTCTGGCTCAAATCATGATCCCAGGGTCCTGGGATCGAGCCCGGCTCCCTGATCAGTGGAGAATCTGTTTCTCCCTCTGCCTCTGCTGCTCCCCCTGCTTGTGCTCTCTCTCTGTCACATAAATAAATAAAATCTTAAAAAAAAAAAAAAACTAGCTGGAAGTTGCTATGACAAGATAGTTCAAAATCATGTGTGAAACTTAAAATCTTAATATGTACTTATATCTAATTTCCTCAGCATTATTTTTCTTTCTTTTTTTTTTTCAAAGATTTTATTTATTTATTCGACAGAGAGGAGAGAGATCACAAGTAGGCAGAGAGGCAGGCAGAGAGAGAGGGGGAAGCAGGCTCCTCGTTGAGCAGAGAGCCCGATGCGGGGCTAGATCCCAGGACCCCAAGATCATGACCTGAGCTGAATGCAGAGACTTTAACACACCGAGCCACCCAGGCGCCCCTATTTCTTTCTATTCTGGTATGAAATGTTGTTTTCATCCACTCACGAAGCACTCACTGACCACTGCCCAAAACTCCAGGGACTCAACCATCCCAGGCCAAAAGGAATTCACAGCCCAACAGGGAAAATCGCAGGCCTGGTGGAAGGAAATGAACAGGAAAGGGCAGGAAATAAAGGAAAAACATAACACTAAATGGAAAATGTTAGGTTTACTTCCAGATTATCAATTGAAGAATAATCCAACGACTTGGTGTTAAATAAAGCCAGCTAAGAACTTGGCCAATTTGATTATAGTCAGATTCAGTTTCCTGAGATTCTCATGTCTTTTGAAATTCACATGAATATATCAGGCCAAGATGTCCATGAGGAAAAGGCCCAAATGTGTTAAGATGCTATAAAAAAGTGTGTCTCACTGAACACTACATCAAAAACTAATGATGTAAGAGACTGTGGACTCTGAGAAACAAACAGGGTTTTGGAAGGGAGGGGTGCAGGGGGATGGGTGAGCCTGGTGGTGGGTATTAAGGAGGGCACATATTGCATGGAGCACTGGGTGTGGCGCATAAGCAATGACTCTTGGAACACTGAAAAAATAAAATAATAAAATAACGAATAACAGCAGCTAACTTTTATTTTCTAGTTTGCTTTTGGCAATATTTTCTTCATCACTGTAAAAGAAATTTAGAATTATATTATTATATCATTACAAAACAACTCTGAAAGAATCATAGGGAATCATTACAGAAATGTTAGAAAATACACAAACGATTGGAAGGGATCCATATGACCAAATCTAACAATTCTGCAGAAAATATCAGTATAGCAAAGAAAATCTTGGAATTGAGCAATGCTCTAATAATAAGTTGAAGGAAAACAGAATAAAATGCAACTACAAATGTAAACTCACTTGGCCTGAGATGTTCCTCCCTTCCCTGCCAATATCCATACCTCTCCCATCCTCTGCAGGCTCCCCCTCTCATCCTGGCAACTGTTCCTCATTTCATCTCACTCGGTGGGATGAGGCTGTGAATAACCTGCTACCATTTATTTTCTGTGTTTTTCCCTTTCTTCCCAAATTGATCATACAATGTTCCCTGAGGACAGGAAGTGGGCCTTTCATTTGTCTCTGTCCCCAGCAACCAGGAAGCATCCTATACATCACCCTTGCTGATGAGGGTGTATATGCTCTTTTTTATTATTTTTTAAAGATCTTATTTAAGAGAAAGAGAAAGAGAGCACATTTTTTAAAGATCTTATTTATTTAAGAGAAAGAGGAAGAGAGCACACAAAGAAAGGGGGGAAGGGTAGAGGGAGAAGGAGAGGAAAAGCAGACTCCCCACTAAGCAGGGAGCCTGATGAGCAGGGGCTCCGACCCTGAGATGATGACCTGAGCCGAAGGCAGACGCTTAAGCAACTGAACCATCTGGGCATCCCTCTCTTTTTCATTTTAATATCTATGTGAATACTAACAAAACCTAGTTGGTTGGGAAGAAAAGAACTGGGATTAAAATTTTTAAATGCTATATATATGATTGCCTTATTTGGAAATATTTCTGAAGAATTCAATATAGTCTTGTATCATTTAGGAAAGCAAACATAGAAACCATTCCAATTAAAAAAAAAAAAACCCTGGAGGCACCTGGGTGGCTGAGTGGTGGGGCGCCTGGGTGGCTCAGTAGTTAAAGCCACTGACTTTGGTTCAGGTCATGATGTCAGGGTCCTGGGATCCAGCCCCACATCAGGCTCTCTGCTCAGCAGGGAGCCTGCTTCCCCTGCTCTCTCTGCCTGCCTCTCTGCCTACTTGTGATCTCTCTCCTCTCTGTCAAATAAATAAAATCTTAAAAAAAAAAAGAAACCTGAAAATTCATTTATCCTGAATTTAAAAACATATTTAAACTTAGATAAGGTAGATAAAGATTGTCAAAACTTTCATTAACCAATAACCCTTATTTGGACCTTCCTCTCTTCCTGCCAAACTCCAGTTTATAAAGTTATTCTAATATATCCTATGAGGAACACTATAATTTCTTTAAATAACAGTTTTAAATAATGCATTAACTATTTTATCCTATCCTGCATAATTATCCTAAACAAACAGGATCTATATCTTTTTTGAATTTCACCCACCAGAGCCACCCACTTAGCCTCTTTGAAGGTCAGAGATGCCCAAGTTCAAATGCCTACAGCATGGGGAATGTCAGGGACGACAATCACTCATATTCATATTCACCTCATATTCTGCTAATCACACTAGCAGATTGGTCACTGAATGTCAGGAGGAAGGCCGACACGGGGACCCTTAGGAGGGTCCCACTGCCCACTCTAAAAAAAAAAATTCCCTTCCCATCTATTTGCTGATACCCACATTTCTGTAACATTCTACAAGTGGACAAAAAGTTTCAAATATAAATACCCCTGGGCCATCGGTATTGCCTGGCACTTTCTTAGAATCTACTAAATCCACCCCCCTTCTAGCATTCCTGTGACTTGGGAGGGGAGGATCCCACCCACAGTCCCATGGGTGGGCTGCCAAACAGTAGGATGCCACCCCCTTGCCCACAGTGACTGGTTCTCAGATTAGCAGACACTCCTGGTCCTCATAATTGGTTCAGGGGTGTCCCACAACCTTCGGGAGAAGCCCTGGACTTCTGACCCTCCTTCTGAGGAGAGCAGCTCTCAGCTTAGGCTGTGAGGGCAGGAGATAGCTGCAAGTCAGTGTTGCAGCCATAAGGGGCGTCAGGATAAGCTCAGTGGACTTGGCCATGGGCAAGGCTGAAGAATATCAGAGATGCACAGCCAAGCTCCAGCCCCAGTCAAATGCCCAGAAAGGCAGAGAAGAGACTGCCCTCCCTTTTCTTCCTGTATTTTAACACTAACAGGACACAGAGGCTTTAGGGTATGGGTCAACCACACTAGGAACTAAAGATGCCTGGTGTGCTAGCCTGGGGAATTAAGCAACATTTTACTCCACTGATTACTTTTATTATATTTCTGGCCACTACATTCCAGGTTCCAGATCCAACTTCCCCCAACTTTGGAAACCAATCCATTCTTAGCTGAGGACTATACCTTCCTCGTTTCTTCCAAAGGGGAAAACTCTGAACTACGCCCATTGTAGGTGTGCAGTAAACACCTGCTTAGCAGGTGGATCAATGGTGTGTGATCTGGTCGCTGAACTGAAGGACTGGCCCTGAGGAGAAGCCCAGAAGGACTGAGCGAAAATAAAAATTGCTTTTTGATCAGTTTCCAAGGCCTTCACGTAGCTTGTAGGACGGAGTGACCTTCAAATTATGCGTTGTATTTCAACCACTGCTGTGTGTGTGAGATTGTGTGGTCCTCAGGAAGAATTTGTGACTTGAAATCTTCTTACTACAAGGAAAGATATTTTGCTTTTTGTATCAAGCCCTCCCAAAATGAGGCACGTATAAGTATGTAGCAAGAGAAAATTATTCCATAGAATTAGGTAGTGGACTGTGTCCTATAAAATGCTCTCCTGAAAACACGGCAACTGGGGGGCTCTCTTCCCCAGTGCTCAAGCACCGGGCACTCATCTCCGACCATGCTGCCAGCCCGAGGCGCCCCCTGGAGAGGCACACTCCTGCTTTCTCTACCCTGCAGTTCCTGGTTTTAAGCATTCTCTAAGTCAAAGGAAAGTCTTTATTTACTTTTTTCTGTGGCCAAATAAAGACAAATCTGCAAGCCAAGGATAGAGACACTTCAAACTCGCCTGTGACACCCATTTCTCTTTAAATACTTGCCTTCCCTCATTAGGCCCAGGAGGAAAATGACATTCACGCCACTCACATGAATACCAGAAACCAAGCTGCCTGCTTTCTTTTTTTTTTTTTTTTTTAAAGATTTTATTTATTTATTTGTCTGAGAGAGAGAGCACAAGCAGGCAGAGAGGCAGGCAGAAGCAGAGGGAGAAGCAGGCTCCCTGCCGAGCAAGGAGCCCGATGTGGGACTTGATCCCAGGATACTGGGATCATGACCTGAGCCGAAGGCAGCTGCTTAACCAACTGAGCCACCCAGGCGTTCCAGCTGCCTGCTTTCTTATAGAAACAAATGTGTGGACACTCAGTCTCATTAGGGCATGGTAAAGAAATATAATTGTGCTTAGCCGAATAAAAATCTCTCTCATGTGCTTGTTCCCTCCACCCCTCACACTCTAGGAATGTTTAATCCAGCTTGTCCAAAAACATTAACCGCCCAGATACTGATGACACTGTTTTGAAGAGAAGAAAAAGTATGGAATTCATTAAAAAGAGGGGTGATAGGATCTCAGCAACCCCCAGGGTATCCTCCCTCCTGCCCAGAGGCCACGTCCTTTCCACACGGCTTCTGGTCACCAAACCTTGTGGCATTCTGACTTCCATCGGATAAAAAAAATTCTATACGCTCCCATGATATTATTAGAATTGGCGGATTAAATGACAAGGCTCTGGCATTGTTAAAAGCATGAGTTTTAGAATCCATAAGACCTAGTTTGCGTTCTTGTTAGGAGAGCATCAACAGTCACTTCACCCATCTCAAAGCTCTGCTTCAGTAGAAAATGGCAGGGGATGATAACAGCCACCACCAGTTGCTGTAAATATTAAACGGAAATGGGGGCGCCCAGGTAGTTCAGTCAGTTAAGTGTCTGCCTTCGACTCAGGTCATGATCCTGGGGTCTTGGGATCAAGTCCCACATCTGGGCTCCCTGCTGAGCGGGGAGTCTGCTTCTCCCACTGCCCCTTCCCCGGCTCATGCGTGCTCTCTCTCTCTCAAATAAATCAAATCTTAAAAAAAAAATAAATGAAACAAAGTGCCAATAGCATTGGTTTAAAGTAGGTGATTAAAATATTTAGCAGTAGCATGATGACAACATCCTAAGGGTGAACTCACAAGGAATCTAGTGTCTTAACTCTCAAGGTCAGCAAGACCAAACAGTGTGCTATCCTCCCACGTGTGATAAGGGATGGAGCTCTCAGAAGCCCTGTTTTAGGCTAAGCTGTCAGCAAGGAGCTGCACTCATTCTCAGGGGTCATAAGAAGCACAATTCTCCTTAAGGTTTTGCCTCTTGAGAAAGGTTTGAAGAACTCTTCCCTCTCTTGACTATAGAGAAGAGAGAATTTGGAAGGGAAATAAGATGGGCTTCCCCAATCCCCAAGGACAGTGAAGCTGGTAGAGTACACATAATATTTTCCCAATTTCTCAAATGCCTGGGTAATGTCCCCTCAGCATTATAAATATAGAAAGCGTTCACAAGCTGTTTTTAGGAATGATGAAAATGAACTGTATCTAGAATTAGACCTCAAACTAAAATAATTTCTAATTAGTCTTAGCTTGAGCAAATATGAGAGCACTTAATTTGCAATGCAACGGTCCCTCCTTAACCATGGGGGATACGTTCCAAGACCCCAGGGAGGTGTCTAAGTCAGTAGATAGTACCAAACCTTATACATACTATTTTTTCCTATACATACATAAAGCTTAGTTTATAAATTAGGCCCAGTAAGAGATTATAGGCATACCTCGGAGATATTATGGGTTGGTTCCCAACCGCCACAATAAAGCAAATATTACAATAAAGAAACTGAAATGAATTTGTGGTTTCCTGGTGCACACAAAAGTTACATTTATACTTCACTTGTACTCTATTAAGTGTGTAACAGCATTATGTCTTAAAAAACCCCAATGTGCACACCTTAATTTTAAGAGAACTAATTGCTAAAAATGCTAACCATCGACTGAGCTTTCAGCAAGTTGTAATCACTGATTACAGATCACCATAACAATCATAATGAAAAGTTGGAAATAGTACGAGAATTACCAAAATGTAACAGAGAACCACGAAGTGAACAAATGCTGTTGGAAAAACGACACCAATAGACCTGCTTAACACAAGACCTTCAATTTGTAAAAAATGCAATACCTGCAAAGTGCAATAAAAAGAGGTATGGCAGGGCATCTGGGTGGCTCAGTTGGTTAAGCAGTTGCTTTCGGCTCAGGTTGTGATCCCAGGGTCCTGGAATTGAGTCCTGCATCAGGCTCCCTGTTCCATGGGGTGCTTGCCTCTCTTTCTCTATCTCTCACGAATAAATGAATAAAATCTTAAAAAAAACAAAACAAAACAAGGTATGACAGCACCAGCAATAACTAATAAATAGAATATTATAGCAATATGTTTTACTAAAAGGTAGGTGAATGTGGTCTCTCTCAAAATATCTTATTGTGCTGGAATAGATCTTGTGATGATGTGAGATGACAGAATGCCTATGTGATGAGATGAGGTAGGGTGAATGACATAGGCACTGTGAGGAAGTATCAGACTTCTATTGACCTTCTTCTTCTTTTTTAAAATATTTTATTTATTTATTTGAGAGAGAGAGTGACAGAGAGCATGAGAGGGGAGAATGTCAGAGAGAGAAGCAGACTCCCTATGGAGCTGGGAGCCTGATATAGGACTCAATCCCGGGACTCTGGGATCAAGTTGCTTAACCAACTGAGCCATTCAGGGGCCCTTCTATTAACTTTCTGAAGATACATCAGAAGGGGGATCCTCTGCTTCTGGACTGCAGTGGAGTGCGGGTAACCAAAACCATAGACAGAGAGTACATGTTTTTGTACATGTACAGCGAGCGAGTACAGTGGGACCACTATAATTTCATGACATATCTACCACCTAAAAAGGTAAAACACTGTACCTCTCCCACAAAGGCATGTTGATATACCATTTTCCTGTTGGATGCTGTAGGGTTCTTACAGGAAGACATTATCTTCCACCCTACTAAAATCCACACAGAAATCTAACAGACGTTATGTAATTCATAGTAATTCGAGTTATGTAATTTGAGTAATTCTAATTACAAACTAAATTTCCCTAAGCTTGTTGCAAAAATGTATTATGTAATAGTTGATACATATAAAGAGTAGTATATATAACAAATAGTTGCATTATGAAGCATGATAATAAAACCAAAACTTGCAAACTCACCCCCAACTTAACTAGAAAAGAACCAGCATTATTGTAGCTACCTGCAAGGTCTTTCCTGATCTCAGCCCGGTGCCTCACCTTCAGAAGTAATCACTCTCCTGAATTTTGAATTTATCATTTCCTTGCTTTTGAAAATAATGATTTTCCAAATATGGACCTTTGAATGTGTATTAATTAGTTGGCTAAACAATTCAAAAATGTTGAGACCTTACCTCCAACTGCATCTATAGTTTGCATCATAGAATGTAGGAGGAGCTGAGGGATAAGATGGCTTAGGTGTTGCCATTCTTCCTTAATAGGCATTGTGTGCCCTGCTCCTCATCTCCCAAGAGATTCAGCCAAAGTTTTAAGGCTACTCTTGGGCTCTTCCCATAGCAGTCACCAATTCCCCTTCATTCTCACTCAACATGGGTGTCCATCTGAATAACTGTTGTCTGAAAAAGAGGTAGAACGTTCTGCCCACTGAATATGAAACTTTGTACTAGTTGTTACTATAGAAGAGACTTGAGGCTGACTGCCATATTGGTGAGGAAGTCCTCTTGCCTGGAGGAGGGTTAGCACAACCCAGACACTCTCTGGGCAGCTCTCCATGACTACACTACAACCACCTCCCCAGGTCCTCATCATTAACAAGAGACAGAGCAGACGACCATTATTGCCTGGTTGACCATCTTATTTGGACAACATATTTGCTACTAATTCCAATGGACTTTCTTCAAATCCTGTTAGGGACCATGATTTCCTCATCCTTCTTCCAGAAAGTCATGTCCCTGTCAACATCCCATCCTTGTTGATAAAACTGTTAAGAACTGTGAAGGATCTGGGAATTCAGCCTCCCTACAAGCAACCAAGGTAGCCTTCCCTGGATTCACGGACCCTGGCAGAAGACCCAGGATGACTGGCTCATACACAAAGGACTCCATTACTCAGAGCGCAGCAAGTAGCATGAGGGTCAGCATATTTGTGTCAGTTCCCTTTACCCCCAAATCCTATCAGATGATGCAGATGAGCCCAGATGGATGGCGACACATGCAAAGGGTTGTGTTATAGAAGGGGAAGCCTGAGTTTAGGGAACCCAAGTCTTTTAAAATGGTTGGTAAGCATGCCTGTCTTTTGTTCTGGAAGGAAACCTTAACTCTATCTTCTAAGTCTATTCACTATCCAAACATCCTTGAATCTGGAACAAAGGGAAGTCAATGCCTCACTCATAAGATGTTTAGAAACAAGAGAGGCCCATTGAGAAAAGTCTTTCATTATCTCTTATACTTTAAAATTGCTTAAAAGTTTTATTGCCTGATTGTTTTAAATTGTATCTTGAACCCAGAAATGACAGTCCTGTTTAGAGAGCCTTTTGGAGGAATAGGTATCTGTGTGCAGAAACGGGTTCCCAAAAAGGTGTGTTTTTGCTAGGATTGTTAAATATGAGGTTTATAGGTTCAGGCATTCAGAAGTTTTGAGGGAATCTTTCTGACTCATTTTCCTCTGTTAGGCAAGAATAATAATTTTGTTCTATATTATTAGCTTGGAATTTAATTAAGAATTCTAAAAGACATAAAGATCTGTTATGAGATGGAGCCATATAAATCTGAAAGTTCTAGCCAGTGGCTGCATGGCCAGCAAGCGTCCTTGAAAGGATGGAAGCTCGCCGTTACAGTGAAGCCCCTACCTCACATTATCCTACAATTTGTATCTTTTCCTCCCAAATCCGCCAGTTTTCCCATGTTACTAATGTACTGACCTCTTCTTTACATTACCCTGTAATTTATATCTTTTCTTTAAGTCCATCACATTCCTTGCATTACCAACAGACTGACCTCCCCTTTATATTATCCTGCAATTTACACCTCTTTCCCCTGACTCCATCAGATTTCCTGCGTCACTCCTAATGGACTGACATCTCCCAATTTGTACTGCGTTTCTTGCCATTTGTGCTCCTATTTTCAGAAAAGCTAGAGGGAAAGCTGCATTGTTCCTGTGTGTCTTAGAGTGAAAGAACAGAGACTGCTGAGAAGTAGTGCTCTGAACGTCCCCGTCCCCACAACCCAGTGGATGGGACAGCTCAGGAAGGTGTCAGGAAGTGATTAAATTGGATGAGGGTCCTAAGCTGATGGCCAAGTAAATGATGAAAAGGAAGATGAAAGTTTCCTAATCTGTCCTTTAGGAAAGCTCCAGGGGCTCCACAGAATGAGAAAAGTCTGTAACAACTCCCGTAATTTACATTTAACAATTCTTTTCTTTTTTTTTTTTTATTACATTCATATGAAAGGGACACCTTTTCATACATTAACAATTTCCCTCAGTTGATACTATTGCCATTTGCCGCATCTGTTCCTGGTTACTCTATGGTAAGACTTCCTCCAGAATGTGCTACCTACGTGGAGTTTCAAATGAGTTAGAGAGGGCCAGATGCAGGCAGGGAAGGTGAAGAATATTCCAGATACAGAATGCTGTGTATGCAAAAGCACAGAGGTGCAGGTCCAGAACCTTAGGGAATTTTAATATTTCAGAGTGGTTAAGTACAAATAGGATGGTGGCTGAGGCAGATCATGGAAGAATGTGCTTTGAAGGAATCTAGATGTTATACTCTATGTAATTGGGAGCCATTAAAGAGTTTGAAGCATCAAGAGTAATGTGCTTCTCTCTGAAATCAGATTAGTCTCTCAGATGGTGGTATGGAGGATACATTAGCAGGGAGATGATACTGGAAGCAGGGAAACTAATTAAGAGAGCACACACTTTCTAGAGAGCTAGAAAGGACACGATGAGGGCATGTGCTGTGGGCTGAATTGTGTACCCTAAAATTCATGTTGAATTCCTAAATGTCAGTACCTCAGAATGTGACTCTGTGTGGAGAAAGGGTCTTCAAAGAGTTAATTAGCTTAAAATGAGGCCATTAGGGGGGGCCTTGATCCCCTGGGACCGGTTTCCTAAGAAGAGGGAAACAGTACTCAGACACACAGGGAGAAGACCAGCTATTTGTAAAGCAAGAACACAGGCCTCAGGAGAAAACCAGCCTTGCTGACGACTTGATCTCAGACTTCCAACCTTCAGAATTTTAAGAAAATAAATTTCTGTTGTTGAAGACCCATTTGTTCATTATAGCAAACGAACACAGCAGGGATCAAGGATGGTGAAGAGGAAAAAATCCTGAGACAGATGTGGGTGGAAGGGTAGACCGAATCTGGTGACCAGCTGGTTGTAAGTGGTCAAGGAAAGAAATTGACTTAAAGGATTCTGGTGCGGGTAACTGGGTAGATGGTGATATCGTGAACCAAGAAAAGTAATACAAGAGAAGATCAGCAGGTCTGAGAGACAATAAAAAGCATTTAGAACATGTGGAATTTGAGGGGGTCAACGGAGTTACCCAGAGAGAGGCATCGCAGGACAAAGTTATGGGTCTGGAATTCTGAAAATAGGACTGAGATAAAGACATGGAACCAGGAGTCTTCCACACGGAAGGAGAGGCTGTGAATGAAATCTCCCAGAGGAAGGATATTGGTAAAGGAGAGCAAATTGGAAGAATCATGCCGACAGAAGGCCAACCACTGAAGGATACAGAAAGGAACGGCAGTTAAAGGTAGGACCAGGCCCAGGAATGAGTACTGTCACAGACACCCATGGAAAATGGTGTTCCAAGGAGGGGGTGGTCACCAGGGCTGAATGTTGAAAAGAGGTCAGAGACTAGAGAGTGTCCAATGAATTTGACAACTAGGAGATTACTGGTGAACTCAGCAAAATCATTCAGCAGAGCTCTTGGAGGTGAAAGCCATTCTGTACTGAGTTGAGAAACGAGACAAGCACAGATCACCCCTGCAGGAAGCTTGGAGGATTTGGAGCTCGGGGCGACGCAGGGTCCAGAGTGGGCTCTATTATTATTCCCAGTAGCGGCGGTGCTGGGCCGGAGGCAGGCAGGGTACAGAACTACGAAGCTGCAGGAGTCATCTCCTGAGGTCAGAGAGTACTGGGCCTCTCTGACAGGCTCTCTCTCCAAGACTTCAAACACCATCCTTACGAGGAGCTGCTCCTGTTCCTGTTTGGGATGGCTGATGTGAATTAGAGCAACTTCCTGTTCAAAGCGTGCTCATGGGTGCAGGGAGCCCACTTGTGGATAACTCCTCCTAGCCTTCTCTGCGCTGGGAGGGAGATCACACCCATTTGATGTTGTGAAGGAGTACACTGGGTCAGGGGAAAAGGAGAGGGGTGGTGTAAATCACGAAAGAGGTGAAGAGGAACTTTATCTCCCAGCAGGGCTGCCTGTCACAGCTAAAATTGGGTGAATTCTAGTCACTTTCTATGCATGGACTCTCCCACCAGACAAAGTCAATGCCTGCAGTGAGAAGCCAGTGTTGTAATCTAGAGCACCCATGCACGCCAGCCCTTCGAGCCCGACCAATACCGATCGGATGCTCTACCACAGCAGTGTAGACATCGTGGCCCTTCATGCCCTGATGTGAGGTTCTGCTCACAAAGCAAGAAAGAGCCCAGTGAGCATTTCTATGACCTCACAGCATGTCTACATCCTCTTGGGAGGCTAGGATAGGGAGGGAAGGCTGTGTAACCAAGAGGGTCAGAGGCCCAACTGTCCAGAAACATGGCCAAAACTATTTCTGAGCAAAGTCAGAGTTAGAGCCAGAGAAACAGAGTAATGAAGCCAAGAAGAGGATTTTAAAAGGCAGAATAAAGTAAGCTGGGTGGAGATAGTATTAAATAAACAAAATCTGAAAAAATTCAGAATGGGGTGGCTATGAAATGTCTGTCTGGGTTTAGGCTGCATATTATCTTATTTCACTGATTTTCAAAGACACCTTTTCCACAATTTAAAAATCTCTAAAATGTGAGGCATTTTACAATCATTGGTATCGTAGCACTGTGTCATAGTTTAATGGGCAGAATTTTTCCTTTCATTAGTGGCTCATATTATGATGGTGCCCAAGAATCAGTGTATTTCAGACTTAATGATACAGTATTTTACTCTATGAAAGAGTAGAGCAGTTGTTTTGATCTGCTGCTTTCATTAGAAGTACTCAGCTTTAGCAATGGGTAAGTTTTGAGTACTATCTCAAAAACAGAGTGTCTCAAAAGGCACCCCTTCATATATTAAGACACTGAGTAACTATTTTGAGAGCCAAATGTGCACTTTAATTTACCACTCTCCAAACAGTGAGCAGCAAGGACTCTAATTGGTGGAAAGTGCTGTTATGCTACATCATGAGTGATGACATTCAGGTCCCGAAACTCAATAGTAAAAAGAGTCTGATTATTACCATTTTTTTGTTCAATCATTTGCATGTCTGTAATTAAGTCGGTGCCTTCTCTCCAACACTGTGGAATGCTGATCACTTACTTCATGGGTGGGGAAGAAAAAGACTGGAGAGACTGCTCTTTCAAAAGTCAGAAGACAAATCCTAGCCTGCAGTTGGGACACACTAAAAGATGGATCTGAAGAATACTGAGACAACATCTTTCACCCAGTGAACCCTGTGGTAACGGCGGTATTTAGGGCTTGTATTGCTTTCAGTATTTACAAGGTCAAATTCATATATTGGGAATGCGCTCTATTTTCACTGCTGAGTATGGGATGAATCGATTTATTTGCTTATTTTTAAATGCGTCTACTGGCCTTTAGAAGCTATTATCTTATTTACATAAAGGTACTTTTGAACTTTACAAACATGTTGGATGCTACCTGCTGTCCAAATATTTTAAATAAGGTATTAGATATGTACAAAGCAACAATTCGTATCTGAAGAAAATGAAGGATAGAAATCATTGTCAAATGCCTTCCTAAATTATATTTTTAAAATAATCATTTTCATAGATCAGCTGTTGTCATACTAAATTAAAATACATTTTCTTAAAATATTAAACCATATGAATATCTAAATCTATTTTTAATGTTTTAAAAGAGTATGCAGTGTATTTTTGGTGGCAATCAATACGTCTACTTTGGGCAGTTATTACCATTCAGTGTCTTAACTATTTTTTTAATTGACCTAAGAGACAATTAATAAATGAATCTTTATCTTAACTTTCTTCAAGGTCTAAATTCACTTCCCATCTTGGCTTTTCTCATTTTCATCTTATCCCTGATTACTTTACAAGGCACAGACCTCTTTCTTCCTTTAATTGCTTTTTGTAGTTCCTTTTTCATTTTTTTTTTAAATTGCATGTTGCTAAGCAATGTGCACAGCAGTTCGATATACATTTATTACCTTTGAACATGGCCCACATGGTATTATTTTCCTCTACTCCTTTACCTCATTGAAATTGACCTCAACTGCACTTTCTGCTTTCTCCTGACCTTTCTTTTCACCAACACACCCATCTTCCTATCCTTTGATCATGACTCAGTAGCTATTGTATTCACTATTCATCCCCATTGTTTTCTATGCTCCATTGTTTTTTGTTAAGCTCTGGTGGACAGACTCATTTCACATGACTATTTTTCTTTTTAGTCTATTCTCTTTGTTTTACTTCTTTCATTTGTATTTAAAGACATTAGAAAGACACCTCTTCTTTGATGAAGTTTAGGTCATTTCTTATTATTTTCCTTTTATCACTTTTGTTGTTCCAGATATTGGTTCATCTCAGGACCAGAGCAACCATTCTATTGCTCTCTTCCTGATATCATCTATTTACTTTAGTGATTATATCAACTATAGTATAATCCCCCACACAAACCAAGCAACTAAACAAAAAACCAAGTATCTCAATTATTTACAAACATGTATCATAATTTTCTTTTATATCTATGTCTGAATAAATAGTTTTGAAGAACGCAAAGAACATGCTTTACCTTTACCAAACCAAGCTAATTTGTACTGTTGGGCTCATATGGACTCTTGTTCCTGTTACTATTCTTGGAGACAACGATTTCTAAGCAGGTGTGGATTGGTTATGACTCAGGATTCCCTGATATTCAGCTTGACTCAATCTGGCCATAACTTAAAAAGGTCTTGCTATTCTAATTCTAAAGAAAGCCAAGTGATGCTTCTTCCCCTATTAACAACACAGGGAAGTCACAAAGTTACAGAACTTCAGATGAAATTCAGTATGTACAACGCTCTGGAACAAAGTTATTCTATCAGAAACATCAGACATGAGTACAGGGTGTCCGTGTTACTACCAGTATGCTCTCTTCCACATCTGGCCTATTAATAGATTTTAAAAAAAATTTCTATTTATTCTAAATTTTGCAAGTACATTTCTTTTCTTTTCTTTCTTTCTTTCTTTCTTTCTTTCTTTCTTTCTTTCTTTCTTTCTTTCTTTCTTTCCCTCCTTCCTTCCTTCCTTCCTTCCTTCTTTCTTTCTAATTTCTTTCTTTCCTGAAAGAGAGAGAGAACGAATAAGCGGGGAGAAGGGTCAGAGGGAAAGGGAGAAGCAGACTCTCCACTGAATAGGGAACCTGATGTGGGGCTCAATCTCAGGACCCCGAGACCACTACCTGAGCCAAAGGCAAATGCCTGACCGACTGAGCCACCCAGGCCCCCCAAGTATACCTTTCTTAATACTTATTGTAGGACTCCTTTCTCTTGAATACTGGATTGCACAGTCAAGTGAAGGGACTCAGATTAATTGACCTCATAATCAAAGGTTCTTATGATATTTCAAATTGATCCTTAACTGAGAATTTGCTTCCACATTTCTTTTCTTTTGAAGGTGGTTTAGGATGAGTTGAAAAATAATAATAAATAGTAAACAGTAAAATGGAAAAAAAATGTTAACTAAAGAAAATGGATGATAAAAACATATCAACTATGTCTATTATAAACTCTATGACTTACTGAAGGGCAGTCAGTGTCCTTAATATGAGAACAGGCTTTGGGGTTAGTTGGATTGGTTATCTTGGCTATTTCACTAAAATGAAAACTAATATCACTTATGAGGCAGTAGAATATAGCAGTTAAGAATGTCAGTATGGAAATTTATGCAATGAGTTAAGAACAGTCAAAATAATTCTAAAAAAATTACAAAGCTGCAAGATTTATTAAAAAGCCATAAAATTAGAAGTGTGGTACTGGCAGAGGATAGACAAACAGATCAATGTAAAATAACAGAAAGTCCAGGGAAGGGTTAATGTTATAGTCTCTCAAGTCCAAAGGCAGTTGAGAGGCAGAAATCCTTTTTTTGGGGAAGACCTCGGGGTTTTTTTTGTTTTGTTTTTTTCTCATGTCCTTCAACTGATTAGAGAAGGCCCACCCACATTATGAAAGATAATCTACTTCACTCAAAGTCTACTGATTTAAAGTTTAATCACATCTCAAAAATATCTTTGCACCAGCATCTGGACTCCTGTTTGATCAGAAGCTGGGTACCATGGCCTAGCCAAGTTCAAACATAAAACTAACCATCACCCTTGGCATTAGGCAAAGATTTCTAAGATAAGACCAAAAATAAAAATCATGAGTTATTTAAAAATTAATAACTTGGGCTTCAAAATAAGACTTTCATCTTTTAAAAAATGTTAAGAAAATGAAAACAAAACTTATAGACTTAACCTGTATCTAGCATATATAAAAATCTCTTGCAAACCTAGTACTTTAAAAAAATTTTAAATATGGGCAAAAGATTTGAACACATTCTTCATAACAAGAGATATGGATGGCAAACAAGGACAAGAAAAATTGTTTAAGTCATTAGGGATGTGTAAGTTATGAGTACAAGGAGATACCACTATACACCTATTAGAAATGGCTAAAAACAAAAACAAAACAACAAATTAACAATACCAAGTACCAGCAACAATAAGCAGCAACTGGCAGTCTTTTATTTTGCCAGTGAAAAAACAAAACAGTTTGCCAGTTTCTTATAACATTAAAACATACACCTACCATGTGACTCAGAAATTGCATTTATTAACCCAAAAGAAATGAAGACAAATATCCAAACAAAAACTGGAATACAAATGTTTATAGCAGTATTATTCATAATTGCCCCAAACTGGAAACAACCCAATGTCCATCAACTGGTAGCTGAATAAACTGTAGTAGAATTCATAAAATAACACGTGACTCAGCCATCAGGAACTAACCATTGATACATGTAACGACATGGATGAATTTCAAATGCATTATGTCAAGTGAGAGAAAACAATACAAAAGATTACATACTGTGTGATTCCATTTATATGACAGTCTGGAAAAGGCAATAACATAGGAATAGAAATAAGATCAGTGGTGTTAGATATTGGGAGTAGAGGTAGGGAACTGAAAAGAGTAGAAATATTTTGTATGTTGATTTCATGCAGATTACACAGCTGTATACTTTGTCCAAACTCATATGACTGTACACCTGTGGTATGGAAAGGTATGATTCATAAATTATACCTTAATAAATCTGATTTTTAAAAATTAGAAATGAAAGAAAACCAAAATGATGAAAAAAATATTATAATTAAGATAAAATTTACTGGGGAAAAGAAATAGAAATACAATTTCAAAAAGAATCTAAATCCTTGCTAAAGAAGAATTTGTTTACATCATTTTAAATGCTTCTCACATATTTTTTAAAGAAAATTAAATCACAATGATATTTAGATTCCACTGGATACACTGAAGAGCAAAAGAATAGTTTTATTTTTAATGTCAATATTTACAACACACTGGAAATCATATGCTTTGCAATCATTTAAAAAGGATTAGCCGATCAGTCTAAAAATGCTCAAGCAAGTACATTTTTTTTAAGAATCCTTTTAGAGAAATACAAAGGCCACTGCCTTAGAATGCAGTTTCCCAAAACTCTGCCACAGATGATTTATAGATGTGGCAAAATATTGAGCCCCAAAGCCTCTCAGGCAGACAGACAGTCAAAAACAACTTGTCTATTTACCTAAAAGTGCTTTATAAGTACTTATTGTCTATAAGTCCAATAAGTTGAAGAAGATTGTAAAATACTGCCCTTGAGAAATTCTTGCACGTGTGTACACTGGAAAGGTATAAGAAAGCTTACGGCAGTATTTAGTTGAAAGAGTGAATCACTAAAAATGACGTCAATGTCCATCCCCAGGCAAGTGGATAAATAAAATGTAGAATTATCTTTCAATGAGATTTTATACAGCAATGAAAATGAATGAACTACAAGAATTACATGTATCATTGATGAATATCAAAAACTTAATGTAGGATGAAAGAATCAAGGTCTTGGCTATGAACGATATAATACAATGTATATAATACTGGAAAACATGCAAAACAAGATAACATACTGTTTATGGATGGATAAATATCTATGCAGTTGTATTAAATGCATATACACAAGACTGATAAATATCAAAATATAGATAATCACAATTCTATCTAGAGAGAGGGTAAAGAATTAGGGAAGAATGCATAGGGGTTTTCAACTCTACATGTATAACTTTATTTCTTTAAAGATCTGAAGTAAATATAGCAAATGTTAAGACTAGAAAAGCTAGGCAGTTGAAGCACAAGAGTTACATTAAGTTACTATCTATACATTTCTGTGTTTAAAATATTTCCAAGGAACACACAAAAAATGAAAAAGTATGCATTTGGTATCTTGAAAGTTGGTAGAAGTCCCAGTTAATTGTAGATTTGATGATTTATGCAAATACACAATCCTCAGAGCCCAAAAGCATGAAATTTTAACCAAACTTAGAGATTAAATATAACCATTATTAACTTTTTAGTTAGCTACTTATTGGAACCTAAACCCAAGGTCAGTCTGGATACCCTCTTCGAGTTCCAAGAAACTCAAAGAAAATCTAATATGTTTGAATAATAAAGATCACATATCGTATCTAACATAAATAAGTTACTTTTCTGTAGTCTTTAATAAATTAATTCATTGATTCATTCAATAAGAACTAAACGACCATGTGCTTTGTGCTAACCTGAATATCCAGAGGTAATCAAAACAGAACAGATAACATCACTGCTCTCATGGAGTTATTATAGTCAAGTGTGAGAAACAAACAATATGCAAACAAAGACAAAAGATAGTCACAGATATTGGTAAATGCTGTGAATGATATTAAACCAGTAGTAGAGATTTATTTGGGGGGGGAGGGTTGGGAGGAGGGTGAAGTTACTTTGGATAGGGAAGGCCTTTCTGTTGATGCAATGTTTAAATAGGCAACCACAAATGCAAAGACCTGGAATAGAAGGTAGCAAATGTCTCAAAAAACTAGATGCCCAGGACCACATAAGCATAACAAGATAGACACAAGCTTTCTAAGCCTGTAAAAGTACAAGGGCATTTATCATCCTGCAGTGGAAAGTTTTACAATTCTTTTAGAAAAGTTAAAACTAGAAACAACTTGTTTCCTACCTGTGAATATTTAAATAAGTATCATACCTCAATCATATATCAAGACTTCTTATATGGTATTTATGTAAAAACAACCATTACGGTATTAAACTGAAATAAAATAACACTGAAAATAAATAATAGGGAATCCTTATGGTAGTCACTAAATGGCACTGGTAAAAATCAACCTTTTTGTAACATATGTACTAACCATTTAGAAAAGACAACAGGCTGTAAATATATTCTTGGGAACAGGTGTTATGGAATAAAGCGAGCAGGCGTAGGCAGGGATCACAAAAGCAGGTGACTCTGAACAGAGAAGCAGTATTACAGCAGGATGTTAAACATCTGTATCATATTTCAGCACAGACTTTTCTTGAAGCTATAATGTATTTTCTCGGGAATGGATACAGTGAATAGTGGATCTCTTCATTTCAATCAGAAAAGAAATAATGTAAAGTACACTTAGAAGCAAGCTCCATCAGTCATGCCAGTTACCAGCTATATTCCAGATGGCCACCTAGGGGCATTTAAAGACCATTCCCTAAGTCATTGTCCAATCTACCAATTGAGTAGACAATACAGCTAGAACAATGAAAATTACAAGGAAGGAAATCAAATGCTGAAAATGCTGTCCTGTCTTTGTTCATAAACCATGGTGCAGTGATACCTTCTCTGTTTGCAGTTCTGATTGCTACAGCTCACAAGATCCCAAAAGGAGGTCTAAAAAAAAATTGTGGAACTAAATTAGTGGTCAAGGACCAAACAAGCAGTCTGTAGGGATATGGGAAAAATACTATTCAGATCCTCTAATCTGGAAACACAAAGGCTGAGAAAAGCTTAAGAGATCAGGAGAGTTTTGCATATGATAATTAGAATGATTTTCCAAACCTGAAAATTAAGAGCCATGGAACATTGAAGATTAAAAGAGGTTAGATGAAGACAATTTCTTTTAATCACAATTTTACGAAACATCTTAACCATGAGGTGGGACAAAATGAAAATTAAACACACATACACACACACATATACACACACGCAATAGGGGCACCTGGGTCCCTAAATTGGTTAAGTGTCTGCCTTTGGCTCAGGTCATGATCCCCAGGGGTCCTGGGATGGAGCCACGAATCTAAAGGGCTCCCTGCTCAGTGGGAAGCCTGCTTCTCCCTTTCTTTCCCTGCCACTCCCCCCACTTGTAGGCTCTGTCTGTCTCTCTCTATCTAATTAATTAATTATCTTAAAAAAATACAATAAAGCATTTGATAAATTATAGAATCTGAGACCCAAGTTTGAATCCTGATTTACTACTTACTAACTGTACAATTTTGGACAAGTTTCTTAACCTTTATGTGTCTCAGTTCCTTATCCAGAAAATGGCTGTGAGAATGAAATGAATAAAAAACAGTGCTTGCTACATAGTGAGCGCTTTAAAAGCTTTAGCCATAACTCCATGCACAGCAAAGAGTTAACACAGCAGACCTGATTGCTATCCTGCTTATGAAGATGGCCCTTGGTTGGCATCTGGAAACAGATTTTCAGAAGTTTCTCACTGACATTAACTTATATATGAATTGATAGCTGTGCCTAAAACTGTGCAACACTACGGTTTATGTTGAACACTTGCTTTCCTTCTGGGCGTCTGGAATTTTGGTACGTGCCAGGTAGAGACTGTCTACATAATCATCCCACAATAAAAATCCTGGGAGTTGAGTCTTAATGAGTTTCTCAAGGTCCTACAACTTGCTGTTGGAAGAATTAAGCATGACATGTGTGACTTCACTGAAAGGGGACTCCCAGAAGCTTGCACCTAGTTTCCCCTGGATTATCCCCCATGTGCCTTTCCCTCTGCTAATCTTGTTCCTATCCTTTCTCTGTAACAAACTGTAGCCATAAGTAAATTAAATGCAGAGTCCCTCCAATGAATTATCAAACCTGGTGGTGGCCTTCCTTGGAGATTAACACTCAAACGTAGTTAAATTATTTTATACCAGATGTAAGTATAGTAAAAATGCATTTTAAGAAATCTTGAAGTCAAGTTCAAGAAAATTGATTTTTAGATATAATACCTTGATGAAAACAGAAAACATATTGTTTCTTCTCTTAAATAATAGATGAAATAAAAAAGTTAAGATTCAGTGGCATGTTCATTAAATTATACCACTATTTCCGGACAATATGCTTTGGCATCACATGAAAATAAATATTTAGGGGCGCCTGCGTGGCTCAGTGGGTTAAAGCCTCTGCCTTCAGCCCAGTCCTGCATCAGGCTCTCTCCTCAGCAGGGAGCCTGCTTCCCCCTCTCTCTTTGCCTACCTCTCTGCCTACATCAGCAGGGAGCCTGATGTGGGACTCGAAACAAACAAACAAACAAATAAAAATCTTTAAAAAAAAAAGAAAATAAATATTTAGCTTACACCTTCTAAATGATATTCGAGAGAAAAACAATAGTGGTCAGAAAACTTAGGCATAAAAAAAAAAAAAGAAAACTTAGGCATATCCTTCAGATAGCAACAGAAGATAGAGCACAACTGAAATGCCAGAATCCCCAAACTAGAAACATATCACTAATTTCATGTATTTTTTTTATATCTCTTAACAAATAAGCTTAGTTCTTTTCCAACACCTGGTCAATCCAATGCTCTACCCAATAAATCAATATCTGGAAATGAGAATTTAGAAAGAGAAGTTTGAGAGAAAAAGTACTTAATAATTCATGTGACTTTCTGTTTTTGGATAGTCAGATCAATTCCCACACTGAAAAAAACAAAAATGTTGCTTAAGAACTAAAACAAAACTACCTTGAAGACACTGAGTTAAAAAGATGGTGGGGCCAGGCCATATTCTTGGGATAGGTCAAACCCAAAGTGGTTACTATAAATTCGGCATCCCCAAACCACTTTTCTCCTGGGGGTGAGGGTCCACATCTGTACTTCAGCTTTGCTTTGGTGGCTTCATAGGAGAAGAGATCAGGAGTAAAGACCCAGGGCTTACCCACCATGGATTATCTCATAGCATAACTTCCCCTCATTAGGCTGATACCCAAAGAGCTACTTGAAAGTTGCCCTGAGCAAAGTAGCAAGAGAAAAGTGAAAGGAAAAATGATAACCCATGTCTGAGAGGGTATGGATGTTGAATGACTCTCATCTAGACTGGCACCTTGGATCTAAGTATACTTGAGTAGGTATAGAATTTCAACTTGGGGCGCTTGGGTGGCTCAGTGGATTAAAGTCTCTGCCTTGGGCTCAGGTCATGATCTCAGGATCCTGGGATGGAGCCCCGCATCCGGCTCTCTGCTCAGCAGGGAGCCTGCTTCCCCCACCTCTCTGCCTGCCTCTCTGCCTACTTGTGATCTCTCTGCCAAATAAATAAATAAAATCTTAAAAAAAAAAGAATTTCAACTTGAGAACTTGTTTTAACATAGTCCTATACTAACAGTGTGTATACACACACATTCTAAGTAAAATATTAGTAAACTGAGTGCAACTGTATATAAAAGAAGTAATAGGTATGACCAAATAGGATTTATACTAAAATACATATATGTCATTCACATTAAAAATAAAAACCAATTATCTTTATCTAAATATAGAAAAAGCATACAATGCCAAAAAACTCTCAATGTAATAGACAAGTTGGGAGCTTCTTTAATTGGACGCAGGATCTAATTATAAAACCCTATAGTTCTGGGGCGCCTGGGTGGCTCAGTCGTTAAGCGTCTGCCTTCAGCTCAGGTCATGATCCCAGGGTCCTGGGATCGAGCCCCGCATCGGGCTCCTTGCTTGGCAGGAAGCCTGCTTCTCCCGCTACCATTCCCTCTGCTTGTGTTCCCTCTCTCGCTGTGTTTCTCTCTGTCAAATAAATAAAATCTTTAAACAAAAACAAAAACAAAAAACCCTATAGTTCTGATAACACTAAGTGATAAGATGTTGAAGTCTTTCCCTATGAGTTTGGAAATAAAACACTGTCACTTCAAGTACCACTCTTAGTGCATGAGTCAAAGAAAAGAAATTAAAGACATAAGAATTGGAAAGGAAGAAAGGAAATAGTTACTGTATTCCACTGATAGTATTATCTTCATAAAAATACCCATAGAAATCTATTAATTTAATAAGGTTGCTAGATATTAGATCAATTACATTTCTATGTAAGTTTTATTACAAGTAATTTAAAAACCATTTTAAAAAATATTTTATTTATTTGTCAGAGAGAGAGAGAATGAGCACAAGCAGGGGGAGCAGCAGGCAGGAGGAGGAGCAGACTCACTGCAGAGCAGGGAGCCTGATGTGGGACTCGATCCCAGGACCCTGGAATCATGACCTAAGCCAAAGGCAGACACTTAACCAACTGAGCCATCCAGGCATCCCAAGAACCATTTTCAAAAGCTACCATTTTAATAGAAACAAATAGAAAATAATAGTATTTTAATATAAAATACTGTATTGTATAATTCAAAACTAAGAGACTAAACTCTAAATGTTCTCACCACAAAATGGAAATGATCATTATGTGACATGATGTAGATGTAACCTAATGCTACTATGGTAACCAGATTGCAATACGTAAATGTATCAAATCAGCACACTGTATAACTTAAATTTACACAGTGTTCTATTTTGATTATATCTCAATAAAAATATGGAGGAATAAAATCAACATGAGAAAAAAAATCAATTTGCAATACAGAATAGTGATTAAAAACACAAATTCTGTATCTAAGTACCTTGGCGTAGATCCTGCCTCTGCATTTATTAGCTGTGTGATCATAGGTGAGTCAGTTAACCATTATGTGCCTCAGTTTCTTGTGTAAAGTATCTCCTATTACAAGAATCTACCTCATAAGGTTGCTGTGAATCCTGAACACGAAATAAATTCTGGTATATTGGAAATCATATAAAAGTGGAAAACCATTATGATTATGATGGCGATAGCAGTAGGTATGATAGTACATAAAATTATAGCAATTTTCTGAAAGGTCTTTTAATTTTTTTTTTTTAAGAGAGGGAGAAGGGGAGGAGGGACAGTGGAAGGAGAGAGAAAGAGAGAATCTTAAGCAAGCTCCACACTCAGGGCATAGCCCAATATGGGGCTTGATCTCACAACTTAGAGATCATGACCTGATAGAGATCATGATCTAGAGTCAACCACTTAACTGACTGAGCCACCCAGGGACCCCAAAAATTTTCTGAAAGGTTTTAAAAAATACTTAAGTAAATGGAAAATATACCATATTCATGGATAGGAAAACAGTATCATTAAGATATTAATTCTCCAGAAATTGATCTGTAGACTCAAGAAATGTTAATTAAGATGTGAACAGGGTTTTTGGCTCTTAACAAGCCAGTTCTAGAATTTATCTGGAAAATCAGAGAATTGGATATAACCAATACACTGCTAAAGAAGAAAAGCAAAGAGAGAGAATTACCCTATTGAATTAAGATTTTATGAAGACATTGTGGAACTGGTTCAGGGTGACCACTGGAACAGAATATAAAATGTAGGAACAGAGGCAGTATGTCAGAGCTATAGAAAAAAGAGGGCACAGAAAAAAAAAGGCAGAAAACAATGGTTATCCATATGGAAAAAGTACCCACACCCCATGCAATACTCAAAAATCAACTCTAAAAGAATTAAGAACTTAATTTTCAAGAGCAAAACTTTAAATTTTATGAAGAAAATATGAGTACCTCTCTAACCCTGAAATGAGTTTCTTAAATAAAACACAATCACTCTACTACAAAAAAGGTTCATAAATTCAATCAAATTCAATTTATTTATATTTCAAAGGATATCTGAAGACAGTGAAAAGACAAGCCACAAACTGGGAGAAGATATCTGTTAAAATGACAAAATTTTTGTGCTGAGAACGTCTGTAAAGAGCCTGGTCAAATCAATAGAAATAAAACAGAGAAATGGATACAAACCATGGACAGATATGTCACAGAAGAGACCAATAAACATGAAGATATATGATAGATGACTCATTATTAATCAGAGAATATAAATCAAGCCCACAATGAGGAACTATACCCAAACCACCGGAAAAGATTAGGAAGTCCAATAATACCAAGTGTTGGAGAAGGAGAAGATGCAGATCAGTAGACTCTCTCATACACTGATGGACGTGCAAATTAATACAAAATGATTCAGAAATATCATTTGGCATTTTAAAATGTTGGCACTATCAAAGTAAACATTTACATACTCCACAACCCAGGGATTCTACTCCTAAGAGAATCACTTGCACATGGACATAAGGAGTTATGATACAAGACTGTCTGTACAGTATTATTAGCAAAGCAAACAAAATGCTCATCAATAGGAAAATGGATAAATTTTGGTAAATTCATACAATGAAATGTTATACACATTTAAAATGAATGTGTAAAATGAATTCTAATTATATGTGAAACAGGGACAAATATTAGAAATATATTCCTGAGTGAAAAAAGCAAGTCACCCAAAAACTACATACATCTTGACACTCTTTTTTTTTTTTTTTTTAAGATTTTATTTATTTGACAGAGAGAAACACAATGAGAGACGGAACACAAGCAGAGGGAATGGTAGCGGGAGAAGCAGGCGTCCCGCGGAGCAAGGAGCGCGATGCGGGGCTCGATGCGGGGCTCGATCCTAGGACTCTGGGATCATGACCTGAGCCGAAGGCAGACGCTTAACGACTGAGCCACCCAGGCGCCCCTTGACACTCTTTTTGTATATAGTTTTAAAATGAGAAAGATTAAATGTTAAGGAAATACATAAGGGTGTGTAGATGTATGTACATGTGTATTTGTGTGTGTGTGCGTATGTGTGTGTTTAAAGCAAAGGAATAACAAACACTTAATCCTGGATAGTAGTTCTTAATGGAGGAAAGCAGGAAGACAGAATGGAGGACTACATGGGAATATATGAGTTAGTAGTAGTATTTTAATTCTTAGATTGAATGTACTCAGTGTATTATTAAACACACTAACAAATCAAAGATAACTATACATGGAAAAATTACATATAAAAATAGTTTTAATTTAATTTAAAAAATTATATTTAAAAAATTAACTATATACATCTACAAATTTATACCTTGTTACAATCTGATTCAAACTATTACACCATAGTTTTAATGTATGCAAACTGTTAATATGCCATTTTGGAATAATTTATCATAAT
>CM053609.1:110123187-110177609 GCA_028646535.1 Procyon lotor
CCCCCCCCCCCCCGCCCCGCCTGCCTCTCTGCCTACTTGTGATCTCTCTCTCTCATATAAATAAATAAAAATCTTTAAAAAAAGAAAATAAGGAAAATAGTATACATTGCTTCCATAAAAGTAACTTAAGGAAGTATGATAAACAGTTCCTGCAATGTTTAAGAAACAGAAAAGATGCCAGCAACAAAAAGCAAAATGCACTGAAACCTATCAGTCAAGGAAATCTAGCTATAAAAATACACACCAGCATTATAAAAATAGAGAATAAAGCTATAATTCTATAATCCATTTACATAGACTGAATGTTTTATGTCTCCTCAAAATTCATATGTTGAAACCTAACCTCCAGGGATGCCTGGGTGGCTCAGTCATGATCCCAAGGTCCTGGGTTCAAGTCCCATATTGGGGTCCTTGCTCAGCGGGAAGCCTGCTTCTCCCTCTTCCTCTGCCTGCCACTCCCTTGCTTGTGCACACTCACTCATGCACTCTCTCTCTCTGACAAATAAACCAAAAAAATCTTTAAAAAAAAAAAAAAAAGAAAGAAAGAAAAACAAAGAAAGAAACCTAACCTCCAAAAGTGACGGTATTTGGAGGTGGGGCCCCTAGGAGGTGGTTAGGTCATAAGGGTGGAACCTTCATTCTGGGATTAGTTCCCTCACACAAGGGACCCCAGAGAACTCCTTTGCCTCTTTCTCCACGTGAGGACACATCAAGAAGATGGCTGTCTATGAACTAGGAAACAACTTCTTACCAGACACCAGATCTGTCGGCACCTAGATCTTAAGACTTCCCAGGCTCCAGAACCATGAGAAATAAATGTCTGTTGCTTAAGCTCCCAGTATGCAGTCTTCTGCTATAGCAGCCGGAATGGACTGAGACACCATTGCAATGGGGAGCAGCACACTGTGCTAGGGCTGACAGATCTGGATCCTAACCTTGATCTATGCTTGCTTATGTGTGTGACCTTGGGTGGGTCATTTAAACGCACATGTAAAGTAAGAGACTGTACCAAGTTTTAAGCATCTTTTCTTTGGCGAAAGCCCATGACCCTGTAAGAAACTATTCTTATCAAGAATTAACAAAATCATGATGCAATTTCCTTATATAAGTAGAATGATATGTAATTTAGTACTCAAGTGCCTTTGGATGGATGACAACAATGTCCACAAGCTCTGAGGAGAGAATAAAGCATTCACACAGCATTAGCATCAGATTAGCTAAAATGGAAAAGGGATGTTATGTATGCAGAGAGAGTTTCCAACTGGTCTATGAACTTGCTTTTTGGTAGATTGGAGGTGTTCTTTGGTAGAGTCCACATAACTACACTGAGGCAAAAAAAATTATAATATAGGCACTAAGATTTAAACATTAAGCATTAAATTCTATAATGGAAAGAATTTGATAAGTTTGCAGAGATTCTCCTATCTATTTTGCCAGGCAGAGGAACGTCTTTTGGGGGGAATATTACCCCAGTAATTACTCCAGAGCAGTGCTCTGCTTCCCAGTGCCACAGAGGCAGGACTCCATGTGGGGTGCCTGTGATTGGAAGGAAAATCTATTTAATTCTGGCTGCAATCTAGGACGCCTATCCCTCCAACAGAGCTATTTCACAAACAGAGCTGACATTTTAATCTACTATTCTGTAACACTTGTATCTATTTCTCAATTTATTCTACATGGTGAAAAAGGGTGCTAAGTTATTGTACCTCTTCAAGCCTCAACAGAATAGTATGCAACAGGGAAAGTAAATGAAAGACACATGTATTAACATAAATATGTCTCAAAAATATAATTAGAGAAAAAACGATCTGCACTTATATAAGGTTTAAAAATAATGCAGGGCTACATATTAATTCAAATACGTAAACCTGCATCATAAATTATAAAGGCACACATGAATGATTTTAAAAATTCAGGCTAGTGATTATCTCTGGGGCAGAGGGAGGGAAAGGCAAGCAGGCAGGGCTACCCACAGGGCTACAATCATGTTTGGAATGGAATGCTTTGTTTCTTAGCCTGGAACATATATGCACTACTTTTCTGCCTCAATTATTTTACGTGTACCTAATACACACTGACGCACCACATGCACATCTCCAAGAGCAGCAGCTGCAGAGCAGAAAAAGCCCTGCCCTGTCACAGTGAGGCCCTATCAGCTCTTTTCCAGAATCCTTGGAACAAAGCCAGTGGGAAGAGGCATGGGCCATGCCTGGAGATAGACACTAAATGTAGCACTGGCTTCTACAGTTTTATTCTAAACAGGAGGAAAATCTATTAAACCACAGAATCAGGGAGATTAGAAAGAATAAAGCCAAGCAGGAATCCAAGGAGTAGAATTACTAGCAGCAAACCATGGAAAGGCTTCTAGAACTTATTTTTGCCAGAATGAAACCTCAACTGTTGCCTTCTAATAACAAAATCTTTTTATTAATTATCTCTGAAGGAGTACTCAGTAAGTATTCTCAGCAATGCACTTCAGTGCTTATAAATCACTAGAAAGTTTAGGTCAGTGGAAATTTTAAGTCAGGTTATTATGACTAATATGGTCTGAAGACACACAGAAAGGAGATGGTCTATATTGTTTCCTGATTCCCCAGTCTAAATCAGACATGGTTATGACAGAACCATATCATAACCATGATAGAACAGAGTCTACAAATCTGTGTTGCTTCATTTAAAGGTGTATATATCTTTTAACTTTTCGCGTATTTTATAAAGTTGTTAATTTTTTAGCAAGTCCCCTCCTCAAGAAGAGAGGTATTCAAGTGATTTACCCTTTTGGGACTGACATATGCACGTGTAGGTCTCAAGATCATTTGTTCATGTCTTGCATCTGCAATGAAGAGGAACAGATGAACTTTACACTCACATTACAAATCACTGACATTTAGATTAGATATTTGGTCCTTCATATCATTTTATGATTTGTAACCTAAGGATAAATAAGACGTTAGAAAAGGTAGCTGACCACAGATTGAAGTGATAGATACCACCCAAGAAAGTCGCTTTCCAGTCCAAGTCTACCCCCTTTGCTGCCACATTCATCTGTAATAGCTCAGTGGATTCACCAGTTTCTTGTGCCCAGCACGGACTCAGGGTATCTGTTGAACTGCACTTTACTGATAATTAGAAACAAATGTGGGAAGACAGTGGGGATACCAAAAAGCCCACTATACTGGGAATGCTCAGAAACCTATAGGTCTTGAGGACTCTTAACATCTTTTTTTAACCTTTCATCTCTTTGCTTACAAGGTTTACAACCTTATGGAAGGTTACAAAAATAATTAATATGAGTACAATGTACACAATATGATATGAGATATAATAAAAGACAATATGCTATGGTAAAATAAAATATAATAACACAATGATATAACATACTATGGAGGGGCGTCCATGAAGACTGCACATCAGTCATTCCCTCTTGTAGTGTTTTACCTTCCTTACAGCATGTTATCCTTGTCTGAAGTTAACTTGTTTACTCAGTTGTCTGTCTTCTTATAGCTAAACTGTGAATTCCTTGAGAGCAGGGACCTTGTTTGCTTTGCTCATAGCTCTATCCTCAAGTGCCCCGAAAGCACCTTGGTGCTCAGTAGGTACCGAATAACCATTTACTGAAGGGAGGAATGAATATATGCCTACTTAATTTAAAACCCCTCCGCTCAAAGGCTTCGAAGCATGTAATGAATGCATTCCCTATTTTATCAAACTCACTGTCTTGACTACTGGGTTTACTGAAAAAGTGGGGAGGGGAGAAGAAAACGGACTCCTTACAATACATTTAGGGAGAGCTGATGCCCCAGAGAAGAGCATGGAAATGAATGCTGTTATTTAATTTACATATTTTAATCACATTCATCTGAGCCATTAAAAAACTAAAAATAAATCCTTTTACTATTTTTACACTAGGTACTAATTTAATTATATTCTGTGACTAAAGCTATTACATTACGTATTTTCTATCCAAATTACCTTGTACTTTTCTAGCAATGATATGAGCTATCTCAATATGTCGCAGGCATTCTTGTAGTCTAAGAAACAGCACGAGGTAAGACGCAATACGAACACTATTACTGAATAAAATGCTTATAAAATGGGATTCCTTCTCTCAGCCAGAAAAAGGAGACAGAACACATTAGGTTAGTCATTAGGAGTGAAAGCTCCAAGAACAATGCCACGTCTGCATTAGGCGTGAATCTGGTGCTCCTACTTGGCTACCGGAATTTGAAAAACTGTGTTTTCCTGAAAACACATTTAAAGGAGAAAACTAGCCCTTAAAAAACAAATTCAAGGGGCGCCTGGTTGGCTCAGCCATTAAGCATCTGCCTTCGGCCCAGGTCATGATCCCAGGGAACTGGGATCGGCTCCTTGCTCAGCGGGAAGCCTGCTTCTCCCACTACCATTCCCTCTGCTTGTGTTCCCTCTCTCGCTGTGTTTCTCTCTGTCAAATAAATAAAACCTTTAAAAAAAAAAACAAAACAAATTCAAGAATCATTTAAACACAGTTCTACTGGCATAGTTTCAGAATCTATCGTGAGATATTTTGTCTAAGTTAAATTTAAAACTCCTCATTTTTCAAGCTGACCTGTTATAACTAATAGGCTTTAAAATGATGAACAGCTACAGAACCATAAAAAATATTTCATTTTCATAAAACCAAAGATCATTCTGTCTGAAATGAAGTTTCATTTTTAAAACCATGCATTTGAAAAAAAAAAAACCAATCATATACTCTTGGAAGAAATGGTCATTTTCCATGAAAGAAAATGTGAGTGGGATTCAACAGTAGCACAGAAATAAAACACACTGTCAAATAAAGGCTGCTTTGCTATTTGGCAAATACAGAGTTTGTTTCTATATAATGGGTAGGAGAGAGAGGGGACAGGAAATTCCAGAGTTTGCAAACCAAGAACATAAGGGTTTTGTTTTTGTTTTTAACTTAGTCTTGTGAAAATATTAGCATTAAAAAAAAAAAAATCAGGGGCGCCTGGGTGGCTCAGTCGTTAAGCTTCTGCCTTCGGCCCAGGTCAGATCCCAGGGTTCTGGGATGGAGCCCCGAATCGGGCTCTCAGCTCTGCGGGAAGCCTGCTTCTCCCGCTACCATTCCCTCTGCTTGTGTTCCCTCTCTCACTGTGTTTCTCTCTGTCAAATAAATAAAATCTAAAAAAAAAAAAAAAAAAATCAATGTTAGCTTTGAATTACATTTAGGAAATAAATTATAGAGACACCACACAGTTACAGTATTAGGGCATGTAAATAATCACAATTTATTATCTACTTTTAAGATCATTTCTATAGAGATACAGAACTTTGAAATGCACTGTCATGAAAGAAGCAACTCAAACCATATCTGTGTGTGCACAATGGGACAAAAACTCAGTAGCTGATGGGGCAAAAGGCATGGCTTCAGATGGGATCCTTTGGAGGGATTCCCAGAAGCACCCTCGGGTTTGGTGATTTGCTACTTTTTGCAACATCCTTTGGTCAGCTTAAGTCACAAGGTCAGCTGAGATTCAGACAGCGGAAGAAAACTTCACCTCTTGATGGCAAAGAGCCAAGGTGCTCTGCAAAGAGGTGTACCAACAGGGATGGCGGGAGTCGTTATGGCCATCTTGGCAAACAACCGTGCAGTAGGTATCTCAATCATAAGGTTTGGGGGATGAACGGAAGAGCTCGTAACTCAGTGAGTTCAAGATGAGGGATTTACTACAGTTACCACACAGACTGCTATCCTCATACCTGCATGTGGGGTGTGGAAACTTGGACTTTTGGGCATACAGTGATGTTCCAGATGTCTGTGAGGGTTCTAGTCCCCACACCCAAACACCGCTGACAGAGAGCAGGGGCACACGCAGGAAGAGCTGTAGAATAATGCAAGGCAGGTGGCACGCACTTCGTGCACAATGAGATATAGAAACTATTGCCACAGGCGCCAAGAAGAGGGGAAAGTCATTGAGGAATGGATGATCAGAAGGGGCAACAGAGGAGGGGACCTGACCTCACCTAATGAGTTGTACACCGGTATGATTCCCATTTTACAGCTAAGAAAACTGAGCTTAGAGATGTTGGATCCAGGCACACAGACCAGGGTGTGAAGGAGGGGACATCCCAGAAAGGAGTTATTGTGCACATAGGGTGTGAAGGTAATAGCTTATCAGGAGGGAAGCCGGAAGAATTTCTAAGGAGAGGGGGCAAGGGTAGCCAGCCATGAACGTGGAGTTACGGTCTGATCTTGAGCATGTAAACTTAGGCCTGGGCCCCAGACACCTGCACGGAGGTGATGGGAAGAGGGCTGACAGCAGAAAGACACTGCACCAGCAAAGGGAGCGGTGACTGAGTTTAGAGCAAGGGCAGAAAAGGAAAAATCAATGATGACTGCGAGCATGAAGCTGGGAAAATCACGGAATCACTGACAGAAATAGAAGGAAAGAGCTGACTTGAGGACAAGGATAATGATTCTCACTTCAACTATGATCAACGGAAGGTGACAACAAGCAACTTAGAACATTGCTGGCTATTTATTAACTGCGTGACTTTGGGAACATGATCCAACATCTCTAAGCTCAGTTTTCTTATCTGTAAAATGGGAATCATACCGGTGTACAACTCATTAGGTTATTGTGAGGATTCAATGAAATCATGGCAATGCTGGGCACTCAAAATGACAGGTATTGGTGCCATCCTCATTATCCAGTTTATTATTTGACAAACAGCCCAGGAAGCGGGTTTTGTTTTGGTCACGTGAACTTATGATTACCTGATATACCTCTTATCAGGTTTTTTTTTCCTCCTCCAATACAACTGAGGTAATTTAAAACATTCTATTCTAATGTCAGTCCTTGTAAATTTCCCAATGCATTTGAGTCTGAGCAATTTATAACCCAGAGAAGGCTCCAATTCTATGACAAATTCATCATTGCAAACCATTAAAACTAGCATGTCAGCTGACCCATCTCGATTAGATGTGAACATTTGACAGCTATGGTTCTAAGAAGCATAACCCAGTAGGTTTAAATGGGGCTTCTTTACACTGAAAAAAACCTAAAAAAAAACAGGATTTAATAATAATTTGCAACGTGCCAAGGATCCCTTTGAGATGAGAGGTATCTGTCTGGCTCTGTTTGTTTGGGATATAAGAAAATAAGATTTAAAAAAGAGTATAAGATCCTATAGTAATAAGGCAGATACGAGCAGTGGGGAAACAGAGAAGGTAAATCCCAAGTAAATCTGAAAATTTGACGTTGAAATTATTGGTAATCTGGGGCAGCAAAATACATATTTATCATGTACATAGTCAGTGCTTAATAAAGATTTGTTAAATTATGCTGAAATTGATGATGTTTCAGAACAATGACGAGTGAATTATTTTTCTTCATTTCTTGCCATTAGACACTGTACTGTTACTCATAGTTTTCTTTAAAGAGTAAGTAAACAAAGGTATGGAAACAGAGAATCAAGGTATTTAAAGCTAGAAGGAGAGGAAACTGAGGTCCAGGGAGGTTAACAAACGTGCCTGAATCAGTTTCCCATAATATGGGAGCTGAGGCTGAAACACTGACCAACAGCCCTGTGGACACCCCACCAGCCCAGCATGGAGAAGACTGAGTAATGGGAAAAATCCAGCCAGTCAATTTTGTGATTTGTCTGAAGGTCTAACAAAAGGTTGAGAAATGTGGACTTCAATTATTTAAGCCATAAATGTTTCCCATTATGATATTTAAGCAGTCATGACCATCTAAAATACAGATTTTTTTTTTTGGCCATTAACACGGTCACATTTTACAGTTTGGCAGTATGAGGTTTTTGATATTTTTATCAAAAGGTTTTATGACCAAATTGTCAGAAATCAGGAAATTTTATAAAAAGGGTGTACAATTCAGCTGAAGTGTTTTCATACATCCACAGCCTTAGGTCTATGAAAAGGGTTATAGCCATAGATTATATAGCTCTATTTTTGACCGTGAAAATTTATATGCTGCCCAGATCTTTATTCTATTGAAACTGAACTGGAAAAGGCCCTTAAATAAAATGATTCCTTCAGAATCTATAAACTGTAGTAGACCTGATTGATAAAGAGATTCAAAATCCCTTTTAAGGGTGCACATGGGGAGAGATATAAAAGGGAAAGACAAAGGTTCTTCCTCTCATGATGGATGTGCTTATTTGTGCTTCCAATGGGGTCAGACTGTCTGGGGCAGAGCCCATTTCTATCAGCTCATGTGATCTTTGCCAAGTTACTGAGCTGCTCTGTCCTTTCGTTTCCTCATCTGTAAAATGGGGGTGATAACAGTAGCCACCTCACAGGGCTGTTATGAGGATCAAAGGAATTCAAGACAAGCGAAGCATCTGGAAGAGGCGGTAAGCATGGATTTGCACTCACTGTTGTTACCACTCCCTCCTGACCACTGACCCCCTGTTCTTGCTCCATCCCCTACTCTTCTCCTTCATCTACTGCAGGTCTGTGCCTTCTCTCTCTCTCCAGACGCCTTTCCTCCCAGAGTTTTTCAAATCCTAACTCGGTTGCTAAACTCCTAGATCGCCCTGGCTGGAATCAAATCCCCTCACCTCTTTATGCTTCTATAGTAGGTACCACTTTCTGCCTTATCTTACAGTCACTCCATGAAAGACTGTCCCTATCTGATTTGCTCTTGTAGCCCTAATGGTACCCTTCTCAGTGCCTTGCACGTGGTACACACTCAGCTAGCATTTGTGGAATAAATCAATAGAGACAGTTGTTATCTACTGCCTGATCAACTAGTAGCTGTTATTATCACTGTCATGAAGGAGGAAAGACCGGTCCTGGGAGGCCTAAATTGTAAAGTTGAGGCAAACACCATGACTGCCTTTTGGATTAAAGCACATTTCATGAAATGCAAAGATCATTTAATTTCATGAAAACTTAGAGAATTTCTGGAACAAAATCAACACAGAATAAAATCTCAGATTTGAAACAAAGCTAACTTGGTCAGTACCCCTGACCAGGCAGGGTGTAGTGTTATTGTCATCTCTCCATTATCCATAGTGAAGAGGAGTAGACCTTTCAAGATTAATACCCATTTGGCGGTGGCAAATTATTCCTGATGTCAAAAACCTTTTATGTTCTCCTGTCTCTCTCTCTCTAGGATAGTCTAGACACCTTCATTAAAACATCAAAAAACAGTGAGTGTCTATCAGGGGCCAAGCATAGTGTTCTCACGTGTACTTACTTATGTAATGCTCCACACAACTCTGTGATGTAGGTTCTCTAGTATCTGTATTTTACAGATGAGGAGACTGAGGCACAGAGAAGTTGAGTAACTTTCTCAAAGTCAACTGGCTAGTGCAATCCATTCAATTTCAATTCCTCTTCCTATACTTATTGTCCTAAACGGCAGTGTAATGGGAATTAGGGTAGAATATCTGGGTTACTCAGCTGCTAGTGGGACAGGAGGCCAGAGGAATTCTCCCAGGTTAAGTCCAATCTGGTCTGGCTGGGCAGGAAGGGCCAAGTTTGTGAACTGCAATGGGTTTCAGGAGTCAAAGGTGCTCAGGTTAGATCCAAGCTGGCCTCCGAGTCCCAGGGGATAAGCTGGTGGGCAAAGCAATGGACTCCGACCTCTGCAGATGCACTCTGCGTGAGACATACACTCTTTCTTTGCCTCCCTATTTCCATCCTTTAGGTCTCATACTGGCTATCGCTTTCAGTCAGCCTCATGCCCACTCCCCAGCCTTCATTAAGCATCCTATATATTCCCACAATGCTTTGCAGTCATCTCTCAGGATTAACCATCTTGGATACTAACTATCCATCTCCCCAACTAGATTGTAAGGTCCTTGAGGGCAGGGTAGTGTTTGTCTCGTTTACTTTCATATATTCCCAGTGTCTGCAATGCAGAAGATGCTAACATAAATTTATTTCCAAAACAGAGAAAGATAATAAGCCTGTGGACAAAAGTGCACAGGGCAGGGACACCTCCTAAAGTGATTGGGGGCAAGGGGAAGACAGGCGTGCACACTGTACATTAAGTATAGGGTGAGGACCACACGTACGACTGGGCATCTAGGGAGGATTTGGAAATGTTACCAAGAATCCACAGAGGGTCTAAATTTAAGTCCCTGATTTGAAAGCTATATACTCCTGTGTCCAATGCAGTCACAAAAATATAGGTGTCTACTGAGTACTCATGTCACTTTGAGTGTTGAGAGCTTCACCTGGAAGGCATAAGAGTCTGACTTTTAGAGTTTTTAGCTTGTGGGAAAAAGCAGGAAGAACACCCGGGAAGGAAGAACATAAAGATTTGGAGAAGTTAAACTACGATCTCTTCTTTAGAATTGACATGAGCCTACCAACCCGGGGATAGGAAACAACCAAGACCTAAATAAGGCGAACTGGGGACACTTTAGTGTATAGGGACACTTTTAGGTATAGTATTAGGATGTGGCAAAGGGGAAACCATAAAGGCTACTTTGTTTTAACCATTAATAAAAGTGCACTTACTTCACATGCTATGGATCTGGCTTGAGGGAGAAAAGATGAATTAATTTAAGGCTACTCATTTTGTGATTGCTTCAAGCAAACAACTTTTAGCAATGCTATGAAGCCAGCTAGCAAACTAAAGAGAAATGAGGTCCAAGGAATCGAAACATGAAAATTTGAAGAGAAAAAGAACCGCACAAAGCAAAACAGACCAAATATAAGGCTAACCAAACAAGAGCTAAATCAAATAAATAGGCATTGCCGTGTGCCCTGGAGGACTGCCAAGGAGAGTGAATTTCAACAAAGAATACGTTTGCCACCAGTTTGATAAACTTCAGTTCCAGAAGGGCTGAAGGAGGGCTGCAGCCACCAAAGAGCAATAGGGGAGCACCAGGGTGGAGAGGTGCAGATCGGAGAGGATTTTGGGCTCTGTAGACAAACACTGGAACTTTCACCAAGCAAGACGGACTCAGGCAGCCCACTCCCTCCCCATGCACCCCAACATAGCCCTTCGCCAGAAACAATTTGGGTCATAGAAGTTTGCAACTTTGAGGATGGTCTTCTCCCAATTTGTAGATAAAAGGGCCACTGCCAATGCTTCTTGGCCAAAATTCTAGGATCCTAAGTGTTGAGATCAAGTGGGTCCATGCAGCCCAAGTGAAGGCACTGGCTATCACCTGTAACCTTGGACCCTAAAGACAGAGTCCTGGGCTTTGGAGCTGAAATCAGGTTGATGAAGGAAGCCTCACCCCTTGGGTTAGAGCTCAGCTCTGGCCTGGTGTAGTCCTGGTTGTAAGAGCAGTCATCCTAGGAGTAACAGCCATCACCACCACCGCAGGCCCCCTGCCTGAGCATTCATATTGGGCCAGGAACACAGCTAGGCGCTTTGCATGAATGAACCCTCTCCACAACCCCTTATTATCCTAATTTTATAGCTGCTCACTTTACAGATAAAGGAACCAAGCTAAATGGAGACATTTCTCAAAGGTCTCCCAGCCAATAAGCAAAGGAGCAGTTATTCCAAACACGCTCTCTTAACCGACAGACTTGGCCAAAAATGCAATAAAAGAAGGCAGATAATCAGCAAACACTTATTAATTGTTGGCATGGTATGTACTATGAACTATGCGAGGTGAAACTGGGGCAAAAAATAAAGACTAAACAGAATTCCTTTTCCTGGGGTGCCTGGGTGGCTTAGTAGGTTGGGCGTCTGCCTTTGGCTCGAATCATGATCCTGGGGTCCTGGGATCCAGCCCCGCACTGGGCTCTCAGCTCAGCAGGGAGTCTGCTCCTCACTCTCCCTCTACTTCTCAAATAAATAAATAAAATCTTAAAAAAAAAAAAAATTCCTTTTCCTTATCCTGTTTTAAAAAAATCTTGAACTTTATCAGTCTTTAAAGAAAGAAGCTGGGGCGCCTGGGTGGCTCAGTGAGTTAAGGCCTCTGCCTTCGGCTAAGGTCATGATCTCAGGGTCCTGGGATTGAGCCCCCCATCGGGCTCCCTGCTCGGTGGGGAGCCTACTTCCTCCTCTCGCTCTGTCTACTTGTGATCTCTCTCTCTCTCTAATAAGTAAAGTCTTTAAAAAAAAAAAAAGAAGCCCCCCTACTCTTTAAAATCTACTGTAATCTATCGAGCAAATATTCAGGTTGTTCAAATCTGTAAGGAGACTAACAAAACAAAATGAGTGTTGATAATATATAGCTCAGGGGCAGTTTTTGGTTGGCATTATCCAAAACGCGGACATACTTAGTTCTAAGCATTGGGAGGCCTGAGAGTCTGAAGCTCCTTAAGATTTCCCGAGCATAGCATTGCTTTTTTGCTCAGATTTCTCCATTGCTTTCTTGATTGAAATTTCTGTACATTAATATGTGCTTTTTTTTTTCTACATGACCTATTTTCCAATGGGACTGAGGGGGAAAATCACAAATGCGTATTTAAAGCCGCAAGAATATTTAAATTCTCCCTATTTTTGTCATACATTTTTAGTACTTTCTATTTGAGATGAAAGATAAAAACTTGTGTGCATGATTAATTGTAATGATGAAAGAATGCGAGGCAGTTGCTTAAGAAACAAGAACAACAAAGGGATAAACTACTGCAGGCATCACCAGGACTGGAATGACACTGCTCTGTGTACTTGATTTCCATGGCAACTAGCAATGGGAAGATGAATGTTTCATAGTCACTCCGCTCTGCAGTACACGTCTATAAATCAAACTTGCATAAAGAGCACAAGATTTCTGCTGTGGGCTGTACTCAGTGCTGGTTTATTTTCCTGTTACTGTATAAGTATGGAAAAGAAGCACAAAACAATGAGGTCATTTTTAGTGGGGAACAAACTCAGAAATTACTAATACACCTGCGGCATAGGATGTCATTCATCTAGCAGGAGAGGAGAGGGCAGGCGAGGCAGGTGAGGCAGCGGGGGATGAAAACCCTGCCTGCTTCAATAGGGGTAACAGACACAGGCACTCGGGTGCTCCGAGGACTGCGAGCTGCGCCCCTGCCTGGCCCTTCCCTCAGCTCTGCTCTGAAATGTATGTGGGAGCATCTTCATTAAAGGTCTTGGATACAAAGTTTTCACTCTGATAACTGGGCAGAAATGATGCTCTGGGTTTAGTATGAAAGTTTAGGGAGGCTGAACAGACACACCTCGTTTTTATTTACACTTGAAAATGGCTCCTCATTGTAGAACTTAGGGCAGGAAAATAATACGCTGGCGTTGAATTGGGAGTCAGGAGACCTGAGTTTTGATCCCGGTCTGTGTAACCTTGGGGAAGCTATTAAGTTCGTTGACCTCCATTTTCTTAGCTAGGAGACAGTGTACGTGATTTCTGAAGTCTCTACCACCATCTGAGGCCACAATTCTGGAATCACTAAATCTCAAAGATCCAAATCAATGAGACCCAACCAAACATGTTAGCTGTGCCATTTCTAAAAAATACATCTCTTACATAGCCATACTATTAACTAATACTGTTTTATGATTTTACCATCACAGTGAAGCCTCTGCCAACCTGTGTCAATCTTCTAAATACAGAACATACTGTGGAAAATGAAACAAATTTCATTATCAGAGTTTTAAAAAATGTACAATCTTACACCTGATTTTTATAACATTATAAAGAATACTTAAATTAACATAATCTTCCTGTTGCATAGATAAGGGCTGCCTATCAGTTCCTGCCAAGCGGGAAGCATCTCTCTCCTTGGAGTCTGCAGCTCTCGGCAAAGGTTGGAGGCTCTTCTTGGGGTTCATCTTTGGAACAGTAATGTTCGGTAAGAGTTGGTGAAACAAATAAAAGAGGGGAAAACCAACTTTGAGGAACACCTTTGCTACACCTTTTAGCAATCCTGTATTGCCTTCCCCAGTCTTCTTGGGCAGATTTTGACCAACAGACAAATGTCACCAGGATAGAGAGGCAAATATCTGAAAGCCAGGTAAACCATCTGAATCTCTCTTCTCTGAGTCTGCGAGTCTACAAAATCCCTGTGGAACTTGACAACCTAGAAATATTTTTTCATTAGTGGAGCATGAGGCATTATCGGACACAAAGAGGACTTCCGGTCCTCAGGCCTGGCTAAGCCCAGGGGTAGGGCAGGGATTCCAAAGGACTGAGACCCAGCCTCTGCCTCCAATGAGGGCAGAGCAGGGAAACAACACCCAAGGAGCACTCATTATCTCATTTAATGCTTATGCCAACTCTGGGGAAAAGAGGTTATTATCCCTGTTTTACAAGCTGGGAAAGCTGAGCTATAAAGAATTTATGTCAGTGACTATAGGGTGATGGTTAGGAAATGTGTAGCAAAATTCAAAACCTGCTTTCCCTGATCCCAAGGCCTCTCTGTGCTTCTGACTGCATCTTAGGGCACATCCGGGCAACAGGTTATTGCTGTACTGGACTTCTTTGGCGCTAAAAAAACAAGGGGTTAAAAAGAATTAAACAAACAAACCTAGCCCTAAAAAGCACACTGGTAGCAAACAATAGTAGTAACCAGGGGTGCCAATCAGTGGCTTAGCTGGTTAAGCATCTGACTCTTGGCTTCAACTTAGGTCATGATCTCTGACCTGGGATCGAGCCCCACATCAGGCTCCATGCTCAGTGCAGAGTCTGCTTATCCCTCTCCCTCTGCTCCCCCCGCACTCTTCCTCTTTTAAATAAATAAAATCTTAAAAAAAAAAGTAGAAGGGTGCATGGGTGGCTCAGTGAGTTAAAGCCTTTGCCTTCGGCTCGGGTCATGATCTCAGGGTCTTGGGATCGAGCCCCATGTCCAGCTCTCTGCTGGGCAGAAAGCCTGCTTCCCCCTCTCTCTCTGCCTGCCTCTCTGCCTACTGGTGATCTCTCTCTCTGTGTGTCAAAATAAATAAATAAATAAAATCTTTAAAAAAAAAAAAGTAGTAATCAGCATTTAATTTTCAATTCAGATCCTAAATAGAACCAGGTATGCCACTCTAACATACATTATCATCCATACTTCAGCTTCCCAGATGACAGACTAAAGGCTATTTCCAGGATGGAGCCAGATGTCACACAACCATGTAATTTCCAATATGTGAACACTATGAGAGCCAATGATATCTTTATAGGAGTTTACTAGAAATGTATTTTGCTGCCTAGCAAAGGGATTTGGTTTGGTTCTTAAACTGAGAAGATGTAATAATTTGGGCATATATTTTTGATACTAATTTTTCAAGACCTAATAAAATAACATTTATTACGGAAGGCTCCAGCTTAACCTCATCTTTCCAATTAGTTTCTTATCAGAGTGTTTAGCACCACCAACTGGTTAAAGAGATCTACTACAAGTTTGTTTGGCTCTCAACCTGCTTTGTTCATTAAGAGAGGATCATACATTTATTTCACATTTAATTTGTGGTAAAGGAATTTACTTCAGCTACTAAATAAAATTAGAAATGCCTTTCCTTGTCAGTCATATAAATAATAATCCACTTCGGCTTGTTTACATAAGAATAACGTGTATTTTGGTTAGTAAGTCATTAGAGAAAACTAAATCTATCCACTAAAACTAATTTGATTTATTATACCATAAGCTCGCCCTCAAAAAACGAAAGAACTACAATGAAAATTAGAAACTAAAATAGAGAGGAAACTAAATGGTACTGAATACTACACTAGTCTATAGTGTTTATATCAAACATTAATTTAATTGCGAATAAAAATGAGTGAGGAGGTAATTGCACTTTTAAAAACTTTGGAGTTTTCCACCAAGATTCCTGACTCAAAGATGGATGCTGCCATCTGACAAGTAAATATATTCCACCTTTTATCCTTCCTTCCTGTTTAACTGAACCCCATCTAGCAATGGGTAACTATACACACAGCACAACTGAGCCCTGAGGGTTCAAATCTTATCTCTGTACAATGAATCAGTGAAAAGAAATATCCCTGAAGAACTAAATCTGATGATTTCCCCCAAACAACCAATTTGTGAATGTAAGTTGTCCATGAAAAGAACATCAAGCCACTTGTTGTCATGACCAACTTGTAACCTATAGAATGAATGGCACCAACATTATAACAAATTTGGTAACTGCAGAAACTTTTCTACTACTGTACTAGGCAATGTACAAGAGAGAAAGAAAAAGAAGGTTCCATTCAATTAAATGAATTGGACTCTGATGGCAGAGTTCCATTAAAAGGTCTCTGATAAAGTTTAAAACTGTGATAATTTTATGATGATAGCAGTTTAAATCTCTGTCATCTGACCACATATTTGACACATACAAATATGTGGTCAAGTTCGTATTTTTAAAGCCCTCTGCATCTAAATCTGCAAATGAAAGCCCTTTAAGGAAGACAATCTGTGATAGTTCCAGATAGAATTAAGGACAAGCAGATGCTCTACCCATTTTAATACATAATTTGAAGATGCAAACTTTAATCAACTTTATTCTATTCCTTTTGTTTACTCATTCATTCATTCATTCATTCATTCATTCATTCATATATTCATTGAACACTCTCTCCATCAAATAGTTAGGTTTCTACAAAAAGGAAGAGTGTGTCTCTTCTACTCTTCTACTGCCCTCACCTCTCCTTGGGTTGAGCCTCAGATATTCCATCTCCAAGGCAGAAAAGATTTCTATTTGAAGTCATGAATGGATTATAAGAAACCTTAACAATAATATTGACTTGGGTTGAGAAATGAATTTTGTAACTTCTATTTTTGTTTTCACACAGGTGGAATGATACTTAATGCTAAATGTGTTTGGATGTTTTATTTTAACTGTAAGTTTAGTCCATTCTACCATTATTAGGCAGTAGTATTCTTAAATCAAAAGATACAATGATGAAGTATAAAGAAAGAAAAGTGACCATTAACAAGTACCAGCAATGTGACTATCAGCAAATAAAATATTTTAATTGTTTGTCAGTTTCCTATGTCAGTTTTTTTCTTTAACCAAAGGATAAAATAATTGAGAATTAGGTCCACTGAGGTTTGAAATTAGCGATAATGGAGCTCAGCTTCACCTGTAGAAAGGGTATGAGTAAACAGCTGATGTGTAGCATCACTGCACGGATTCAGTAAGATTATGCTAGCAGGTGCTTAATGAATGGGAGCTGCCATCACTGGCACTGGAATGACACAATGCCAGGAAAGCTGGGGGTGGGGAACATCAAGGATAAGGTTCTCTGGCAGGGTGCTCAACACCCAGAGAAGGTGACAAGAATGAAACCTGAAAAAAGAGTGGGGGGCTACCTGGAGGGACTTAGGTCAGGGGAGCAGCTTTCTAGGCTGGGGGATTAGAGTATGTCTGTAGACAGTGCTGGAAGTTACAAATGGGAGAGGAAATGGCTGATGGAGAAAGGTCTTATGTTAGAAAAAGGGAGGGGATGAGATCAGAACAAAGGAGAGGAATTAGGGGGAAAAAAGAGAGAGAGATCCTGTTCCTTATAACTAGAACTGAAAGAAAATTGAGAACTTTGGGGGTGAAGAGAAGGCAGGAAAGAAAGCCCAGGCAGAGGCCATGACCCTGTCCATGAAGCAGAAGGCAAGCTCACCTGCGGTGCAGAGCAGATGGAAAGGTTTAGTACAACGATGACAGAGAGCAAGTCAATCTGATCATGTGTGATAATGCTACTGAACTGATTTGGGGTGTGATGTTGAGAATTCTGAGGCCCCTCAGAGGCATGCAGGCCACGGGTACAGAAGGAGATGTTGATGGCACTCATGTCAACAATTTGCTATCCCTGAAATAGGAAATCAAAGAGGAGATAAAGTTCTCCTGGATGGCAATAAGGGTATAACATGACTTGAGTGACAGCTATCCCAAACCTGAGCAAGGAAAGGAAAACTTTCTGGGATTACACAGGACCAAGGCTGGGGAAATTTAGAGAAGGTGGATTCCGGTAGTCCAAGCACTTTGGTCAAGTAGACATAGCAGTGTCTATCTAACAGAGAATGTAGTCCCATTCTGGGCTAGGCAGTCAGAGGATGAAAGCAAGCGGCAGGGGATCTAAGCAACAGGATCCAAGAAAGTGGACACAGAGTTCACGGACCTCTCAGACATTACACTTGATGGGAGAGAGATTTTTCTGGTACGTGTGTTCTGGGCACGAGGCAGACACATTGCAGAAAGGCGGCAAAGAGCTCGTTCTAGATCACAGACGGGCAAGGAGCCGGCCCAACTACCAAACCCCATTTCTCAATTTAAAATTGTTTTTTGCTTTCACAGCTTATTTGGCAAAATACTTTACTATTATGATACAATTCCAAAGACAAGAACATGGGTTCGTCTCGAAAGAACCTGAACTGGGATGCATGTGATTGAATGCTGCCTCAGCTTACTTTTGCACATTTTTGTAAACAGTTCCTTTTGTATATAGTACAGATAACCAAATGAAATCTCAAGTATAACAATCTAAACCAAACCAATTCATATGAACAGAGACGAACTAATTATGCAACTGGTTTACCAAGAACATTTCCGGGCAGAGCAAAATGCCTTACTTTGTCATGTTTATGCTTCGTATTGCGGGGAATAAAGCCATGGTCCCTGCCCTCGAGATGCTTAGACTGCTAAAAGAAGTGAGAAGCGACTATAGCAATGATTAAGAGCACAAGCTCAGTAGTCAGCCTGCCTGAGTTTGAGTCTTGAATCCATTACTTAGCAGCCAGGGATCTTGAGCAAATCCTGTGACCTCTCCAAACTTTTCCTCCTCTGTAAAATGCAGATAAAAAATTATATATATATATATATTTATAAATATATGATAAATATATATATATATATATAAAAAATGCAGATAAAAAGGGCCTAACCCATGAGGATCCTGTAAGGATTCATTCAACACAGTGCCTGGTACACAGTAAATACTCAGTTAACGTTAGTTGCCAGTGTTATCGTGTTTACTATTATTAGATGCCTTAATGTGGCAAGTGCTATAGGAGTTCTAAGGAGGAGGAAAGAAATTCTCTGCGCTAGTGATCAGATCAGGCTACCTAGAAGAGTTCAGCTAAGCACTAAGGAATGGATGCCATTTAGGAATGTGGATGGGGTAGTCAGAGAAGAGAGGGCAATGAAGCTGGCATGAGCAAAAATGCTGGAAATGACAGGATCAGTATATGGCAGGCAGATCAGAAAGGTGGAGTAGAATTTCTGACTTGGGAAATGCTGAGACATGCTAAAAAGGCACACGAGGTTTCTCTGGGTAGGAGCCTTGCATGTCAGACCAAGGAACCTAGGGGCTATCTGGTAGGCAGTGAGAAAAACTACTGAAGTCAAGAAGGACAACTAAAAAGTAATGCTAAAAAATTAATTAATTAACTAATGCTAATTTCCCTCATCCAAAATTTAACTGGAAGGGTAGGCCAACGATTTTCAAACTTTAATGTGCATATTTACCATCCAGGGATATTAAAGTAAACATGTTTGACTCTGTACGTTTGGAGAGGGGCCTGAGATTAGTGAGCACTAGTGATCACACTTAGGCAACACTAATAAGCTCCCTGGTGCTGTTGCTGTTGGTCACTGGAATACTCTTTAAATGGCAAGTGAGTATGTGTTCAAGGTAGCCTGATGGGAGAATGACTGCGTAGGAGATTGGTAGACAAGAAGGCTAGACATGAGCTGGCAAACTCATTATGAGTCATTATGTCACCGAGATAAAAACACGGCACTGGAAAAATTTTTTTCTGATTTTTAGGATACGCGTAAGGAAGACAACCAAAACTCTTAAGTGTTAACTCCTAATTCTGAGCCTATTTTTTTCCCACATCTTAAAATAAAGTTAATTTAAACATCTCGTATAAAAAATAAATTTATTTTATTAAGTACAAGCTTTTCTTATTTTATTAATACACACACAATATTATCAAGATTGTTTTACCCAGGAGTTAGCTATCTATGACAAAGGAAACACATAAGAAATTGATTCCTTTTTCTATAAAGGAAAATGGCATGAATACATTCATGATGTGTGGCTATTAATAACCGTAGGGATGACTGAAAGGGTTAGCAACATTTGGTCTTAAGAAAGAAACCGTGGCAGCAGTATCTTACGTGACAGTTGGATTAGAAGAAAAATAGCCCTCATGCTATTACAGCAAGAACAGCATATTCAACCATATATGTAGATGAGGAATTGGATACGTTGGCCATAACACTTGTTATAGTGACATCTCAAAAACTAAACCCAGGGTTGGATAGCTGTCAAAGCCAGTAATTTCCTCTTGAGAGCAGTCTTTGTCACACTGACAGACCACATCTGTATTCATGCGGTGGTGGATTCTGAATAATATCTGTGATACACAGAGAAAATAAAGAAGACCGCCATGCCACTCTCCTGATAGATACCCCCCCCCCCCCCGTGAGTTCTGGAATGAGAGGAAGCCTGCCAGATCATATAACACAACAGCCTCATTTCTGAGATGAGGGAAGTGCAGGCCACAGAGGCTCAGTGATTTGTGGGGAGACAGGAAGTGGCAGAGCCGGGACTGGAACTCAGGTCTCCTGCTTCCCAGCCCGGGGCTTTCTGCTCCCCATGACCTTCACAGGGCTGGGGCAGCATTTAGAATACAACAAAATGTACATAATAGAAAGCGCTTTGGCTACAAAAGCCATTCATTTACATAAAATGGAGTCATCTATTCAACATGTACGAAATTGCGCTGGGCTGACGTCGCGAGTGTGATGTCGAACACTTTGCTGTGCCGATTCACGTTAAGGTCATGCTCTCATACTGGATTATATGTATACAAATAACTATGAATAAGTATAAAGGCGAAAGATACTTATGACAAATTCGGAGTTTAAAGCAGAAGGTGAAGACAATTTCCTTTTGAGGGCTGCAAGGTGGTGGGTAGGGTGTAGGGTAGGGCCAGCTGTCAGGGTAAGAATGGTCTTAAGAGCTGCACCTGGAAGGTGAGTAGAATTTGCATTTGGATAGGTTAAAATCTGGGCATCTGAAATGTAAAAGAGATTAAATGTTCTTTCCAATCAAATAATATATCCTTGATAATACGAACTAAGTGAGCAGAACTAAAGAAACGAAAATAATATGTTCTATTTGAAAATCTACATAATGAGGTCATCACTCTTCTCTACTTGTTTCTCATCCAGTTGCTGAGCTTTCAACTCCTGGGTCACCAGCTCTAAAGTTTATACTGGTAAAGGGACAATCTTCAAATGCAAGGATATAATTTTTGTACAAAATCAATTAAAAACCCTCTGAAAAAACTGGCATTTTCTTAAAATGATTAGAATATATTTCCATAGCTACATTTTCGTAAAATCCCCCAAAAAAAGAAATCCTGAGGTTAGCTTGAACAGCTTACACACACTGACATTGCCCATTCAGGAACCACATGTAAGAGGATAATCAGAAAAGGAAATCTCCAACAATACAATTTTGAAACAAAAAAGTGAAACAAAAATGAAGGCATTACCACTGCCAAGAAGATAAAAAAATTGGTAAAATAAAAATTGAAAATTTAACAAGTCTATTTCTTTGGCCTTCATACTTACACAACCAAGTATAGCTTTTAACAGCTATCTGTGTATGATTACAAAGAATGAGATATGATTTCTAGGCTTTTTAAAAAAATAACTTTCTATAGACAGAAGCATGTAGATAATCCTGGATCGATAATCATATTCATCACAGTAGGTACTCACTATAATAGCTGTGCTCTTATTGAGGTCACATGACTACATTTATAAGAGAACCATTCTGATGCACAAATGACTGGGAAATCTTTTCTTGTCCGAGAAAATGTAACAAGTGTGCTACCAGCAGAAAGGAATTACAAAAAGCTAAAGAACGTAGTGAGGAATATTACTTCAAAAGAGATGGAGAATGAATTGAAAAATAAATGCTATCTTTAAAAAAAAAAAACCACACACACAGTCTATTTATTTATTTGGGAGAAAGAAAGAGAGAGAAGAGTGGGGAGGGGCAGAGAGGAGAGAGAATCCCAAGCAGACTCCACACTGAGCATGGAGCCCAACACAGGGCTCGATCTGACAACCTTGAGATCATGACCTGATAGAAACAAGAGTTGGATGCTTAACCAACTGAGCCACCCAGGCACCCTGAAAAGTAAATGCTATTTTAAACCACTTTCCTTTAGGCCCCTTGGCTCTGTAAGACTCTCTTCCATTCAGTATAACAGAAGAGTCTGTTAGTTCATTCTACCCAAGTTCATGACAACCCTTCCCTCTATAATGGCCATGACATAAGACATAGGTGATCTTTCTGCCAAGAAAATACCCATCCCTCCCTGAACCCCTACCCCCACTGAAACTCTGACAGTGAAAACACATTCATCAACAAGTCATGAAGCTCTTATTGTTAATCAATTTTTAGTATCCAGAAGAAGAGAGTTAGAGGTTATTTTTTGACCTTCCTCACATAATATGAAGAATGAAATTCTTACACCAAAAATATCAGATATAACTTTAAATATCTCCAATCATGATTAGAAAGTGTTTTGGTACCTCAATATTTCAACATTACATTAGTAATCTGGCATTCTGCCTGCGCACTCAGAACCTCAGACGGTGGGTCAGGGAGTGGGCCTTCTGCTCGCCCACATTTCATTTCATGGCTGGAAAGCAGAAGCTTCCCAGAGCTTTTTGCCAATTGACTGGTGGTGGGCAAGTGCAAATCTTAGTGCTTACAATGAGCTGGAGAAAGCTCCTAGGCATGGAGAAGTAAATATAGCCACGCAGAGAAAAAGGCCTGCCAGAAATACCACAGGGTGCTGATGGGAGGCAAAGTCAGGAAAGAGCATGAAGCCAGCTCCTTGATAACAGCTGAGGCTCAATCGTGAATTGCAAGAGACTCCAAAATAAAGCAAAGAGAGGCCATTAGAGATTAATTCACAAAAACCGCATGCAAAAAGAGAAAAATGGAAGGCAAAGCCACATGTGGTTATAAAGCTCCTGACTGAATTTTAAAGTACTTTTTCCTAGTTTAGAAGAAGTAAATTAAACCATAAAAAAGAACCCCTGAAAGTGAGAATTTCACTGTCACTGGACATTCAGAGTAAGTCACAATGAACCAACAATTACTTATTAAGTCAATACAATGCATGAGGCACTATGCTGGGGACAGTGGAAGTTGCAAATAAGCTCATAAACTCAAAGAGCTTGTAGCATCTTATGAAGATAATCCTGAACACTGCCTTTTTGTTTAGCAAGTAACTGAAAAAAAAAAAAAAAAAAACCAACCTAAATACTACCAAACTTTAGCGAAAGGAGGTAAGATTGTTCAATGTAAAGAAAAAGAAAATTTCATCGTGTAAAGAAAAAGATAGGTCTAATCTGGGCAGATAGAAAGTAGAGAAAGGCACTGCCAGCAGGGGAAACAGAATGGAGTTTAAATACACATCACAGGGTGCCTGGGTGGCTCAGTGGGTTAAAGCCTCTGCCTTCGGCTCAGGTCATGATCTCAGGGTCCTGGGATCGAGCTAGACCTCACTCCAGGCAGGAAGGAATGAACAGATGGAAAGAATGGGAAGGAACCCCAGGGGTAGGTACACAGTGAGCAAAGGCACTGTGGCCTCTGGTTTTCTAAAAGCTGTAATTTTTCAAGCTTCAACTTAATTGGCGTCTCAGACATTTCCTAAGCACTCAGCATGTTCACAGGAGAGCAAAGACCTAAGATAAAGTGACAAGAATAGCCCAGGACAAGGAAGACCATGAAAGACAAGGCAGGAAAATTTACCAACAGAAAAATATTTACGATGTTGTTCATCAAACCCCATCATAAACAAAAAAAGTAAATGAAAACGTTTGCTATAAAGAAGACTGGTGTGGGGCGCCTGGGTGGCTCAGGGGGTTAAAGCCTCTGCCCTCAACCCAGGTCATGATCTCAGGGTCCTGGGATCGAGCCCCGCATCAGGCTCTCTCCTCGGAGGGGAGCCTGCTTCCCCCCTCTCTCTCTGCCTGCCTCTCTGCCTACTTGTGATCTCTCTCTCTCTCTCTCTGTCAAATAAATAAATAAATAAATAAAATCTTTAAAAAAAATATATATATATATATATACACATCACATGTTCAAAGGAACACACATTACACCAAGGGAAACAGGAATTTGGGGCTAATAAAAGATGAGTGTGAAAAGGAACCACATGTTGGAGAGCCAGGTTAAATAGTTTTTTTAACCTTACCTGTTAGAGGCACTGAAGATTTTTGAGTGTTTAAAAAACAAAAAACAAAAAACTATAATATTTTCTATAAGTTCCACTAGTATTAAAGAGGAAAGTTATTTTTTAAACTTTTAGGGATAGAAATAGTTTGTTATCTCACATTCATTCTATTGTACAAACTATTCAGTTCTCAAATCTCCTGAACTTCTGCCATTTGTAGTAGGTAGGAAAAAAAAAGATCTTCAGAAAAAGGATTCTCTATGAACTTCTGAATAACGAAACATCACCTCTGATATAGCCTCAGTAATTTTAGTTCACAAATCATAAGTTTCAGCTCTAAGTTGAAAGCAAAATTTCAAATACTGAAAGGAATCTCTAATTTTGATGTTAAACATTTTAGGATATTTTTAGAGGTAAATACACTAGTACCAATTTTTGTCTGTTTTTTGCGTAACATATTATCTCTTGGTTTAAGAAAGTCAATTTGTTCTTGAAAACCCTTCCCTTGGTAGAAAACTTGTTTTCCTTAATTTATATGAAAAAGGCTATAATTAGCAGCCCCCAAGCAATCACTCATTAAAAATAAAATCTCAAAACCATTGTTTCCCTAATAAGGCAAACACCTCTATAAAACAAGAGTTGTAAGTAAATACAGAAAGGTTTAGGGAAGATACTATAAAATACTACATCAAAATAACAAAAGGAAATTAAACATCAGCATATATAGCTCAAGAAAGAAATGCAAAAGAGAAAGAAAACCATAGAAGACAAAATAAAAGCTGTGCTGGATACAGTACAAAGCACAGACTTTGCTGAAAGTATGTGAAGATACATGTGAGCAAAACAAGCCAATGAAATAGAAACTAATGGATAATTTAAAAGGACTTTCAACAGAAGCATAATCAGCATTCTCAAAGAAAAGCGACTCAAAAATATTAATTTCAATTCATTATATATTTTTATTCAAGGACAACGGCCCATGTGAACAGTTTAAATGCCAGGAATGGAGTAATGATCCCTACTAGAGGACTAGAGGACAGACTTCAGCTAAGCAGAAACTACGGCACAAGGCCTGGAAGTGAGCTTTGAATCCACGTAACTGTAGAACTAAAACAGAAGGGATTATGGTTGCTAATCATAAATGTTATACTGTATATACCCATTAGAAATATAAGTGTTATAAAGCCTGACAATATATATTTTTTAAAAACTATACAGCTTTTATTCATGATAAAATCAATAATGTAAACATTCCTAGAGCAGTTAGGCAGCAATTCACAAACCTTCCAAAAATATCTCATTTAGCTCTTGTGATGCTTTAATGAATGAGCCATCAACTCACAAGCAAAATGATTCTTTGATGTCTTATGCCTCAAGTCTGTCTTTTTGAATTGGTTGTTTTGGTTGTTTGGTTGGTTATATTGTTGTCGCTGGTTGGTATGGCTTAAAAAAATTAAGGTGTAATATGTATAACTACTGAAAGAAACCACTCTTGATCTTTACTGGTTTCTTTAGGAAGAATATGGCAGTCAGTGAATTGAAGGTAATGAAAACTTCAGTAATTCACACCAAAGATGACTCTGTCTAATTAGGATTCTCCTTCTCTAGTGGTCTTCTTCTAGTGTCTTTGGATATCAGCTTTCTTCTGGGTAACTGGGGACCTGGCAGATGAACTTCATTCTCAATGGTCAATTAAGTCAAATGCTACTCCAGCTGTGCAAAGAGTGAATATCGAACCTAAAAACATTATGTAATTTTGTATCACTAACAGCCTTAGCTGATTTTTTCCCATATTTTTGAAAATTTATGGAACCACTGAAAGAGTTGTGTGGAAGACAGATATCTCTGTGTTTTTGGCCTACTTCAATCTACACTTAGAGGAACTACTTTTCTCTCCTTATTTGGTTTCACAACTTCATTTAATACTTTTGCATCATTAATTCCGGCATAGGGATTATGGTGCTAAAAATAATAAAAATTAGTGTTTAAAATGGGCACGTTCAATTAACTAAAATGTCTTGTTTGGCTGTGGTCTCCCAACTGTTTCAACCCATAATCCTAGGAAGAATAAGATTTGTGGGCATTTCATATGTTTATTTACAGGTTATATGCACAAATGCTGCAATATTAATATAGTATATACATCATAAGGCATAATATAGAAATTCTAAAGAATTAAAGATAACAATATTAATGGCAAGTTATTTTTGCTGTCACCAGAAATTATTAATAATACTAATAAAAATGTGACTTATTATACTTTATAATTTCCAAACATCTCAATTTAATCCTTTGTGATTGAGCAATTTGTTTTAATACTTGGTTTTAATGGCTGTCAGAGATACCTCATGAAGATATGTGGACCTAAGTGGGAAAAGGGCCTCATGACACTGAATCTCTAGATTTATAATTCCATCGTCCAATAAGGGAAAGGTTCAAGGATGTTTTGAGGGTTTTTAAAAAATTATTATTGTATTGTTATTGCTAACTGAAATTCAGCTAGCATATGTCTATCTTTCCTGATATTAGTTGCTCTTGAAAGCTTATTAAAGTTATTGAATTTTTAGGGGCACCTGGGTGGCTCAGTGGGTTAAAGCCTCTGCCTTTGGCTCAGGTCATGGTCTCAGGGTCCTGGGCTTGAGCCCTGCGTCCGGCTCTCTGCTCAGACAGACAGATGGGCTCAGACAGAGCCTTCTCCTTCTCTCTCTGCCTGCCTCTCGGCCCACTTGTGATCTCTCTCTCTCTCTCTGTCAAATAAATAAATAAAATCTTTTAAAAAAAAAAGTTATTGAATTTTTAGTTTTAGGAATTGTGTTCTAAAACCACTGAAACTTTATAAGATTTTTTCCCACTGGGTTAGGACATTCCACTTTCAACTTACTGAACATGTAGAAATGAAGGGTTTTAATAAGTGTCACACATCATTTTTTAAAGTAGAATCACACTTCCGAACACTCATTTTCAAAAATGCTCTCCTGGAAGCACAGATTTGTTTCTTATGCATTGTTAAAACACTGCTTCTATAGGGAAGGGCTGTATTTAAGTGTATTTTTCAAAAATACACTTGAGGGGCGCCTGGGTGGCTCAGTCGTTAAGCGTCTGCCTTCGGCCCAGGTCAGATCCCAGGGGCCTGGGATCGAGCCCCGCATCGGGCTCCCTGCTCGGCAGGAAGCCTGCTTCTCCCGCTACCATTCCCTCTGCTTGTGTTCCCTCTCTCGCTGTGTTTCTCTCTGTCAAATAAACAAAATCTTTAAAACAAAACAAAACAAAACAAAACACTTGAACTACGAGGCTGTACCTACTGAAACTGTTCGACGCATAAAGGTCATCAAACATGGATACCTGTCTTTTGTTAAAAGAAAAATGCAATAACAATTCTCTATTCTTTACTTCCACGATGAAGAAATACATTGATGCTCATTACTTATCACATACAAAGATGCTACCATATTTCAAAGGTCTTGCTGTTCTAGGATCAACTAAGTAATACAGCATTCTGTCTAGGTCTGGCTTTAACTCCTTTGCTCTTCTTCAAAAGCATGCTCGATAATTTGCTTATGAATGTTGCAGTAAAAGAACTTCATGAAGGCCATTGTTACTGACAGTGAGAGCAAATCCTTATTTCAAATAACCTGCTTGATAATTTCTATGGAGCAGGGATGGCTTCTGGTCAGATTTCATGAAACTATTTTTATCTCAAATGGGAACACTTCCCTATGTTCCTACTATCTACTACTCTTTCCTTCTTCCTCTCTATCAGAAACTCAGAGGACACATGACTACCCAGAGCAAAGAGGACATTTTCCAGTCTCTTCCCCTTTGCAGCTGCCCAGCACCTTGAAACTAAGTCTGGGTCACTAGAATGTAAGTAGAAACAACAGATAGCCCTAAGGCGAAGAGAATCTCTTTGACTCCTTTCCTCTGACCTAGCTGGAATCTAGATGTGATGGCTGAAATCTAAGCAGCCATTTTGCATAGAGGGAGACATCTGGTGTTGATGCAGCCAGAACAGTAAAAGGAAAGAAATCTGGGTCCTTCATGACTGCATTGCCATCAAGTAGTCCCAGACAGCCTGTGTTCATGTGGGAGAAATACAGTGCTATCTTTTTTTAAGTTTTGTGATTTTGGGTTTTTTTGGTTCTTGTCACAGTAGAGACCACTAACAGATTCACCTGGGAACAGCTGAGGAAGAGCTCATGCAAAGACTCAGAGAAGACTCAGCTCTGCTGTTTTGTCACATCAGCACATGCTTGTGCTATTCATATGACCTTCATTCTGCAGCTTTCTAACAGAAACTACGTTTAAGCCACTTGCCCATATTGTCAGGAGTCGTCTAAATAAAGGACATGGGGCACCTGGGTGGCTCAGTGGGTTAAAGCCTCTGCCTTCGGCTCAGGTCATAATCTCAGGGTCCTGGGATCAAGCCCTGCATGGGGTTCTCTACTAAGCAGGGAGCCTGCTTCCCCCCTCCCGCTACCTGCCTCTCTGCCTACTTGTGATCTCTCTCCTCTCTGTCAAATAAATAAATAAAATCTTTTAAAAAAATTTAAAAATAATATCAAAAATAAATAAATAAGTAAATAAATAAATAAATGACATGATATAACCATTATGTCTACTCTATCAGGGATGTATAAATCGCAGCATTTATCAACAACTCTGAAAGCAAATGAATGAGGGGGCCACCATCAAGCAATTTCCACTCTTCTCTTCAGACAATTTAAGACCCATGTGCAACCTGTGTCTGAACACAGGGGAACACCAGCATCCATGTTAAACATTAATAAAGCTTTAATTTTTTTTTCTTGGTCAATATATACAAACACAAAGAAGTTCTACCTTTCCCCCTGTTCTTTTCCCACCCTAACCAACAAATATCTATACACACCTCCCTGGTGTGCAAGGACTCCACTATCAAGGGTATAGATGGAAAAATCTACGTACATAAATGTTCGCCATAAGACTGAACACATGTAACAGCAAATGGTAAATCGAGGGGTAGGTGTATATAAAGATTTTGGTGCCTTACCTGAATATATCCAGAACAGTTCTTTCTGATAACTTGGGAGCCACCTGCTTAAATGCGTTCTTGAAATCTTCCAAAGTTAAATACCCACGATCTATTTGAAATTAAAATATAAAACATTCACTTACTTCTATAAACCCTACGAACTATTATCTCAGCCGTATTTGTGTGAAACTTTCTTACTCATAGAAAAGCAGTTAATATAAGGTCATCTGAGATTGTCTCATCAGAAGAATTTAAGAATCTACTACCACTCTCCTTCAGTGCAGGCCCAGATGATCTCACAGGTCATTAGCTGATTCTCTGAGTGCCAGGGAATGGACACACACATTGCCATAATGGCATTGGGTTATGTGAATTGCCAAAACAATTTATTCTTCAAAATTCACTTTTTTTTTTTTCTGGCTGGGCATTAGAATGACAATATATGAATATTTAGAGGGAAAACATCACAGCAGTGAAGACGCTGACCCTGAACTCCACAAGTCTTCCCACCCTGTGTGTGATCTATGGAGCAGAGGGGGTTCAAAGCCACTTCTCCCGGCTATATCCTGTGAGAAAAACAGTACTTTCCAATCATGTGTGGATCCAAGTAGGAGTCAAAGGAAAAGGCCGTGCGGTTCCTCATACCTCTGTAAATAGCTCATGACCTATATCCCCATGTGGCCAGCCCTCTTGCTATTCCCATTACAGTGTAGGCAAATTCTAAGTACAATTACATAACTGTAAATATTATCTTATCTATGGTAAATGTCAAGAGTTTAAGATTGTGATAGGGAAGAAAATTCATACCAACATCCAGGTAACAGCTAATGAATACAGTAAAATAATCTTCCAAGTATATTGATTATTTTATTTACTGAGAGTACTTAGCAACTTTTCTTAATAGCAATTTTTTTATATCAAAACAAAAAAGATACTTAACAGTGCCTGTCAAAAGCTGTGAAGATGTGTCTTATTTCATTCCGGTAGAGTTGAACTTCCTTCTTTTTTCTAACAATACTTAAAAACTCCTCAAGTAATATACCTGAAAGTTAGAAAAAATAATTTGCCAAAAGTGACCATATTCCTCGTTAAGAAAAAAAGCAAAAACCTAAATGAAAAGTGATACATATCAAGAACAAATTTTATCTTCATTTTGATGAACAGTGCATATCCCTAAAGCTCTATAAATTTGAAAAGACATTTTGCCAAATGCTAAATAGACCCAACCCTAGCAATCAATAGCATAAATGATAGGCACTGCTGGAGTTCACTGAGCTTTTCTAGGGGATAAAGAAATGGTGACCTCGAAAAAGTGTAACACTCTTCCCTCTAAAAGATGTAACAGACAGACCCGAAACTACTTATTAAACAAGGTGTCCTAATTTTTCTTTCCTTGCGGTTCTTTGATTCCTTTTTTCCTAGCCAGATGTCATTATGGTAGGTTTTTTTTTTCCAACTGGGAGATCGGGGTGAAGAAGTAGTTTCTCAAAAGTCAATACCAATTGCACACCAGAGATAAAGGTGGAGAGAATATTCCATAAACAATAGAGCTGGCATCGTCCCCAGCCTTGGGTACACCCCACCACTACTCCGCAGCCTCGGGCTCTGCTTCCTGGGATTCTCATAATAAAAGAGCCCAGCGTGATCATATGAGGTTGGATACTGTGCTTACAATGTCTATTAAAATGAATTCTAATGGATCTTTGTAGTAGGTTTAAAGAGTAGAGCCAAGAATTTAAACATTTTAGTGAACTGAGCCCCAAATATATAATGTAAAAAGAGCAGTTCATTTTAGTAACTCAGAATTTCCATTACAAAATGGATCACTATTTTTAAAAATAGCCCCAAATCATACAATAACCATGTGCTAATTTTTAAGAACCTGCACTTTTGGTGAGGTAATACTGAGCTGTATACCTTTCCGAAAATAGTTCCGACGGTTTTAAAAAGTAACAATGAAAATAATTCTTTTTTTTAAACATCTGACATTTCTTTTTTTTTTTTTTAAAGAATTTATTTGTTTGACAGAGAGATAGAGAGCACAAGTAGGCAGAGCAGCAAGCAGAGGGAGAGGGAGAAGCAGGCTCTCTGAGCAGGGAGCCAGAAGTGGGGCTGGATCCCAGGACCCTGGGATCATGACATGAGCTGAAGGCCGCCACTAACCAATTGAGCCACCCAGGTGCCACAGAAAAAAGTTTTCTTAAGGGAACCTTCGTGTAATGTTGGTAGGAATGTAAATTGGTGCAGCCGCTATGGAAAACAGTATGGTAGTTCTTCAAAGAATTAACAGAACTACCATCTAACCCAGCAATTCCCCTTCTGGGTATTTACCCAAATAAAACAAAAACACTAATCTGAAAAGATATCTGTACCCTCATGTTCACTGCAGCATTATTTATACTAGCCAAGATATAGAAACAACATAAGTGTCCATCAGTGCATGAATGGCTAAAGAAAATGTCACTGTCACACACACACACACACACACACACACACACACACACACACACACACAGAGAGAGAGGAATACTACTCAGCCATAAAAAAGAATGAGACCTTGCCATTCTCCACAACATAGATGGACCTGGACGGTATTATACTAAATGAAATAAATCAGAGAAAAAAAACATATGATTCCACATATAAAAAACAAAACAGGGGCGCCTAGGTGGCTCAGTCAGTTAAGTGTCTGCCTTTGGCTCAGGTCATGACCCCAGGGTCCTGGGATCAAGCCCCACATTGGGCTTCCTGCTCAGCAGGAAGCCTGCTTCTCCTGCTTGTGTTCCCTTTCTCTCCATCAAATAAATAAATAAAATCTTAAAACAAAACAAATGAATAAACAAAACAAAACTTGAGAGATACAGAGAACAGATCAGTAACTACCAGAGGGGAGGAGGAAGGGAGTGGGCAAAATGGGTGAAGGGGATCAAGAGGTACAAACTTCCAGTTATAAAATAAATAGGTCATGGGAATTTAACATATAGCATGGTGACTACAGTCAATAATAATGTATTCCATATTTTAAAGTTTATAATAGATCTTGAAAGTTCTCATCATAAGAAAAAACAATTTTGTGACTCCATATGATCACAGGTGGTAACTAGACTTACTGTGGTGATCATTTCACAATACATACACATATGGGATCATTTTGTTAAACACCTTAAACTAATATAAAGTCATATGTCAATTACACTTTACTGAAAATAGTTTTCTCACGTTTTTCTTATTTGTAGTTAAAGGTTTAAAAACTTTAAAAGTCAATCTGTCTTTATGTTTAAATGCTCCTTTTATGACTCTTTAGGACCCACAGTGTGCCACACAGTGTTGAGCTCTGGAAATAGAGAGGAAAAGAGAACACACACAATTATAGTCTCAAGGGAGTTACCAGTCTAGTGGGGGAGACAGTGATTGCCCAGGTTCAACTGCACATGTACACGTAATTATAAATCATGGCATGTGGATGAGGGAGAAAAGAGGAAGTTATAAAAGGATCACAGGAATCCTCCTGCAGAGTAGACTCTGTTGAAGGAGTGCTCTCTAAGTAAAGGGAACATTTAAGCTAAGACCTATGACAAAAAGGTACCAACTGGTTAACGTTGAGGAAGAAGAGCATTCAGGAAGTGGAAATAAGTCAGGAAGGCAGGCAGCTGCATCTGGCCTAGGGAACAGGGCACACCTCCCAGTGCTGCCCAGAGTGCCTGGCACGTGCTCGGTAAATGTGTGCTGTCTGGAATTACGGCATGCAGCTTTTCCCCCCATCGCAGCTAAAGATACTCAGGGATGCAGCTCTGTTCCTATCTCGGCACCTCTGAGCCCAGAGGACGTATCAAGACTGCTTGCTGAGGATAAAACTGAAGTCTAGTCATGCCACATTCCTACACATTCACATCTGTTAACTTTACTTTCAGGAACACCAAAAGCTCGTCAATGAGATAGCATCTAGATTAGCTGAAATTCCTGAATAATATATTCACTGATCTCATGTCTTGCAAGACCCTTTACCCAGTCTACTTTTCTGGCCTCCCTAGCAAACTTCCTGAGGCTTCCCCAAGACAACAGACCCTTTCATTTGAACCTTTGCATTGCCTGGAATGCGCTTCTCCTTTTTCTCCTATTGAGTTTACCTCTCCTTCCCTAGGCAACCAGTGTATTGCCTCTTCCTCGAAGTCTTCCCTGATTTCTCCCAGTTGAGTCCCTTTTCTGTGACCCAACAGCTGTCTGTTCATAACACAATTGATTTTCTTTTTTGAATCTATTAGGTCCTAAGGTAATTATTTGATCACATGTCTACCAGAGAAGCACTCTATGTGGTTTAAAATTTTATTCCCAGTGTTTGGCATCATACCAGGCACATAGTAGGCATGCAATACTTGTTTGTTGAATAAGTACGTAAATAGGAAGATGTTATTTCTAGTTTTCAGCAAAAAGCATTAAAATGTATGTTTTAAATGATCTTATAACTCTGTAAAACTAATGCCAAAAGGAGGTTACTTTCTATTCACCTAGCCAGCAAAATAAACTATTAATTTAGAAACCCCAATTTCTTACTACACATGATATAGTAAAAAACAAAGTTCAGAAAGAAAGGAAATGCATGCATTATATCTGCTCTTCTCTTATCATTGCATCTGACTTAGGGAAATGATTACAAAAAAAAAAAAGAAAGAAAAACCAGGACAATTCCATGGTTCAATGTGTGAGTCACACACACACACACACACACACACACATGCACAGAAGGACATGAGTAGTAATATCTTCTAAATTACATATTCAGAAAACTTATTGGTATTTGGAGCTATAAAGCAGTTAGGTCTTTATGTCAGAATCCTGTGGGATAAAGAGCAAATGTTCTTTAGTTTTTCCTAGGAGAAAACATGGATTTTGACGGAATGTTTACTACCACTTAAAAATGACAGCAATCTAATAACACAAATAATTCAAGTTCTTTCACACTATTTTCCCATAGTACCATATGCTTTATTTTTTAAAGTCAGTGTTCTAAAGATCATCAAGTAATATTAAGCCATAAAAACACATCCCCACTGCTCTCTTCACTCCCGTGCCCTTAACCTGTCTTAATCCTGCACGGCAACACGTACCCACATGCAAGCCCCTTTCCTACAAAGGGTAGAGTTTCATTCAGCTTGGCTCCCACACTCCAGTAGTACAACCACTTTCCAAACCCAATGCATAATGGTTTGCTATTCCTAAAGCTATGAAATGCAAACACATTAATGTAAGTTTTATACGTCTTGCCGCTCTTTAAGTGGCCTAGAAATACAGTTTCTACTACTAGCTCCCCCTGCTGTCACAATATTCAAGCCTAAAATTACCTCCTCACAAAAACTTTCAATAAATTCTATTGCCCTCGGATTTCATACTCAATGACAAATGCATTACCTGTGTCCACTCCTGGAGTGAAAGAATATATTCAGAAAATTCTAATTTCAAATACAACTTTAGGTCTTCTATGTACATTGTTCCACTAATAACAGTTGCCTAAATCACTTTACCGTAGTTACACATTAGTATCGTGACAACACCAGGAACCACGCAGACCTTTGTTTATCTGAGTTTATTATTAATCTATCTACAAAAGGTGTTTAGAAATCACCTGGGTAGTTGGACTCTACCAGTAGTTTGCACGCTTTTTTTTTTTTTAAGCTGTAGGAAAGGTGGTTCTTTATCAAACAAGAAAGTCTGACATGTAGAGGAAATGAAAGCAGAGCTCTTTTGTTTGGAGCCAGAGGGCTTCCCCACCATTCCCTGTCTGGCAATACCCCTGCAAGGGCCCTCATGGGACCTGGGATTGAGGAATGTATTTTAAAACCATGGGGACCAGTGATTTTTACAAATCCTTCCAGACTCTGCAAGTCTATGCATTTTCCGTACCATTGGAAAACACTCCCTCCTATTCTATAAACTACTCTTAGCAAAATGGACTCTTTCCACGTTCTATAACATATATATTTATGTTATATATATAAATTTTTTTTTTTACTTTGCAAACCACTTAATATATGTGATATAGACAGATCATGTACAGAGAAAGATGAGGAATGTTATCTTTTCTATTTTGTTTTTGTTTTTTAAGTAGTTTCCTAGGAGAATAATCATCTTTTACCACAGGGGTGGATATATTCAAAAAGTCCAATAAAACTATAAATTTTTTGCTTGAAAGTTTCATTATGTATATTTTTTTGTGGTTCACAAAACCACTGACCCTAAGCTTCAGGGCCAGTGCACACAGAGAAATCCTCTTGAAAATGAAGTTGTCTAGTTTCTGGCTATCACAGTGAGCTTAAATTAGAAACTGCAATAAACCTGAGCAGAGTGAAGGAGAAAACAATAAAAATGCCAAGTTATTTATACTGTAAGTCTGGTCCTAGATTTAGGAAAAGGGAGGGTTCACATTCATTGTGCCATATATCAATTTTTCCAGGGCTTGAAAATGCCTAAAAATGAGGTTTTAAGAGGATTAAGTGGCTTTTAAAAAAGGTACAATGCAAGTTTTCTCTAGTATGAGAAATAAAATTCAGATTATGACTTCTAGAGGCCATGAGGGGAAAAGGGGACAAAATGTGTTCCCATAAAAAGATTGTAAGGGCAGAAGGCAAAAGTGGCATCAACAATGGTGGGATGTCCCCTACATTCATTTTTTTTTTTTTTTTTGAGAGAGAGAGAGAGACAGTGTGTGAGCGAGCACATGTGCCTGGAATTGGGGAGGGCAGAGGGAGAGAATCTTAAGCAGGCTCCCTGCTGAGCATGGAATCCTACCCCTGGCTTGATCCAACAACCCTGAGATCATGACCTGAGCCAATATCAACCTGAGCCAAAATCAAGAGTGGGACACTTAATCGACTGAGCCACCCAGGCGCCCCCATCTGTTTTGTTTCTTAGGTAAAAAAAAGAGAGACAAACCATACAACAGACCTTTAACTATAGACAACACACTGAGGGATGGATGATGGAAGGGAGGTGGGTGGGGAGGATGGGCTAGATGGGTGATAGGGATTAAGGAGGGCACTTGTTATGATGAGCACTGGGAGTTGTATGTAAGTGATGAATCACTAAATTCTATTCCTGAAACGAATATTACACTTTATTTTTCTTAAGATTTTATTTATTTGACAGATAGAGAGCACAAACAGGCAGAGCGGCAGGCAGAGGGAGAGAGAGAAGCAGACTCCCTGCTGAGCAGGGAGCCCGACATGGGGCTCCATCCCAGGACCCTGGGATCAGGACCTGAGCCCAAGGCAGACGCTTAACTGGCTGAGCCACCCAGGTGCCCCACACTGTATGCTAACTAACTGGAATTTACATAAAAACTTGAAACAAACAAAAACAATGGTGAGCTGTCACAGTAAAATGGATAAGTAAATTCAGAGCACTAACATTTTTCTTCTGGCTTCCTGAATAAAAGTAGGGGAATAAGGAGAAAAGAATCTACCTTAATGGAAGAAATCAAGTTTTACTGTACCAATGGGAGGAAAATGAAAAGGAAGAGTATAACCAGGTTACAACAGAATAGAAAAATCTACACCAATAAAACCTTACTTCTGTCAAACATGGTCAGGAGTTGTTACTTTTTTATTGTGTACATCTCCTCATAAGCCGTCAGAGGCTCCTCTTCCCTTTCATAGTGCAAAGTCCCGATACTTTATTCTGGAATTTAAAGCTTCGTTATTCCTTCTAGGCAAAGAGATCCTCAATCCCCCTTCTTAATGATCAGCTTCCATCGGATTACCTTACTCTGTTGAACACAACTCATTTATAGGTAGGCACTATACTCCTTGCTGGTGCGAGAAGTAAAAATATCCCAAGGAAGATGGATTCCATTTAGGGCAGGACTCATTACATAGCATTTTGACAGCTGATAGCTTTGGATATGCAAATCTGGGGGTGGCTGGGCAGGGAAGAAGGGGTCTTCTAAGCAGGGATCGAGAAGTCCCAGCCTCTGAGGGTGGGCAGTGGGGGAAGAAGGTCTGAGAAAGTGCACAGGGGTGGACTGTAGACAGCCTGCAGAGAGGAGACAGTGCTAACCGGGCCTTTCCCATTGGCTAGCTGTGGAGAGGGAGGGATAAAGCCCTTTTCTGTACTGTTAGCAAATGCCTCTGTATTGGACGCGACACCCAGTGTTTATACGGACATGGAACGTGGCGGGTAAGCAATGTGTGCTGAGCTCGGCCTCCACACTGGCACGGCAAAGCACAGAGAGGACCAGGGGCTGGGGACAAGCATGCGGATGGCATCTGCTTTCATTCATTTCACTAAATCTTCCTCTTTGCCTCTCCACCTTTGCAAACCATCCTTTCCCATCCAGTTCTGGCCCGCACCTCCTGCCTCCCTCCTCTCATCTCTTGGAGGTTTTCTTGTCCACAGTAATTATCAGACATCTGGCCATAAATGAAGTGGCAATACCCTTTTATCTTCCCTATCTTTGGTCAGTGTCTGTGTCTCCTAATTCTCTTCTACCCTACAATGACACTTACTCAGCATCCTCTAAATGAGTAATGAAATAAAATAATTTAAAGTTGAATATTTACAGCCAATACCAACAAAATGGTTCTATGATTATGTTACAAGATAAGGTAAGCATAATGTGCATGCATTTTCTGATCACAGAAAAGAACTAAGAGGTCAGTTGAAATCTGAAGTCAAACAAATAAAACCTTGCTAAACCTGCTAAACTGAGGCCTTAGTTCCTTAGGCAGGAGCCCCAAACAAGAAAACATACACAACTAAAAAGGGTGTTTACAGAACTTAAAACACTAGAAAATGGACATTTAAATTTAAATCTGGGAAAACAATACATTTCACAATCAACTACCAGGCTCAAAACAACTCAGATGAGATAGTAATAAATAAAAGTATAAAAGCCAATTGGCCATTAGGCTCTTCCACAAATTATTTTCCAACTGAACTAACACTGGAGAGCATGACTGAGTCCAACAGTCCATAATCCTGATTATGATGAGTCAGTCTCTTTGATTTTTTCCATTATTTAAGTTGAAGGTTAAAAGTAAGTTCTTGGAAAGCTTTTCCTTCTTTATGAAAGTGAAATATGTTCATTGTTTCCAAAGGGTAATATGAAAACAGAAAGGAAAAAAAAAAGCTGGATCTAATCACCTAGTGAAAAGAAAATTCTGAAGTACTTTGTTTTTTTCCCATAGACATATTTTATTGGATTTGGGATGAAAACACACCAACAGCTGTGTGAGGATTCAGTGGGGCAAAATTCATGCAGTTCTTACTCACAGCACTTGACTTACTAAGCAAAAGTTCCATAAATCTTATTTGTTGTTATTCATAAAATGCTCGACAATTTATCACACAATGAAGTCAAATCATGGGATATTACACGTGGTCGTGGTCTTTCTTTGCCCCTCGTGTAACTGCTGAGACATGGTTGGTATTAAATTTCTGGCCTGCAATGAGGAAAGTTTAAGGAAGAGACTTACAAAATTCACTAGTGTTCCCAACAGTTTGTAAACATCAATGGCCACTCCTCAGTCTCTCCCTCCATGTGACGCTGTGAAAGAAATATCCCATATCAGGGAAAACTGTCTCTCTAGATAAGAAGTTTCTATTGCATGGACGCTGATCACTGGATTGTCATTCCCTATTTGTTCTGGACATTAGGTAGCTCAGAACCAAATCTGACATTAACCTCTAACAACAGTGGAGCACTCCTGACTTCAATTCATTGACGGAAGTTCCTGGGGGGAGTGAACACTGGCCTCAACTCTGTCACAATGATTAATATGACCCACAGAACTATTAAAATCAAGGGAAGGGTTTATCAGATGGTTGAGAGGGTGAGCTTGGAGATCAGACCCTGTGGTCTGATATGTAGCTAGGTGGGCCACTCTAACTTAACCTCTCTGAGTTTCAGAAGGTTATAAACTTATAAAATGAGGATAATCTTGACAGCATAGAGTCATATTAAATTTAATAATTCATGCACAGTGCTTATCATGGAGTCTGCACGTGGTAAGCTTTCAGAAAGACATAGCTGGAATTATTATCTATAATAAATATTGTAACACACGTACATGTATTTTATACAAATAAAGAACCATCAAACACGAGGATCAAGATATTTGATTATTCCTCTCTAGAGCCTAATTTCTTCATTTAAAAGAAGGGAACAAATAAGTTTTCTAGGTCTCTTCTAGCTGCAAACTTCTTTTGTTTTCTATACTTAGAAAAGGTATGAACTGCATCATAGAAAATAAGGGTTATTAGGAAATACAACCCTCTCAAAGGGGTTGCCACAGTACATACTAGAACCACCGAACAGTGATCTGCTTCTTAAACAAGAGGCTTGATTTTTTTTGTCTCCCACTAATATAATTCCTTGTTCTTGGTCCCTAAACAGTTTTTGCTGATACCTTCTTGCTAGACGTTAAAATGTCTTCTTGCTACTTCTGGCTGCCCTCAAATTCTCCAAGCGTGTCTTTCCTGGAGACACTTTACTCTTGCTTCTAACGGCTTTGACTTCACTTTTCACTCCTCTTAATTTTCACAAGAAAAATCTACAGAAACAAACTGCCTTTTAGAGAGACCAGCATCAAAGTAGGACCAGGTTTAAGTACTGTGTGAAATGTGTGCTCGGTTAAGACTCTGCCAAGTCAGGGGGCACCTGGGTGGCTCAATGGGTTAAAGCCTCTGCCTTCGGCTCAGGTCATGATCTCAGGGTCCTGGGATGGAGGCTTCAAGCTCTCTGCTCAGTGGGGAGCCCTGCTTCCCTCTCTCTCTGCCTGCCTCTCTGCTACTTGTGATCTCTCTCTCTCTCTCAAATAAAGAGATAAAATCTTAAAAAAAAAAAAAAAGAGAGAGAGAGAGACTCTGCCAAATCATGATCAATCCAGATGTGAGTCTGGACCTCACCCAGGAAACCGGGCAGCAACTGGGCCTGCACAGAGAATCCTTTAGGGTGGCATGCCAGAGACCTGGCATGGCCTTGTTTGGATGTAGAAAGAGCCACAGCTAGCTAGCTGGAGGACTCCCAGATGATGGCTCCTAAGAAGAACTTTGGAAAAATGGGGCTACCTGAATAATTAGCTTCTAGAAAGCCAAGGCTAACATTTTGGTTCTTCTTCAAGATCAAAACATTAAGAAGAGATCATTTATTTGACAAAACATTTAAACTGTGCATCCACCATCTTCCCCCACAAAAAATAGCATGTAAAAAGTGACTCACGTATGGGAATAGTGAAAAGAAAGAGTTGATAGTCTGAAATTGGTTCAGGAGTGAAGAGTTCTAATAGAAAAAAATTATGTTAGCAACAATCAGAGTTTGGCAGGGATTTCCTGCTAGGATGACTTTTTTACTCTTTCTTTTGGGTATTTGTGGCCTTGAGTCTTCCTTTCAAGGGAACACAAACTAAAGCTAGTTGGAAAGGTAGTACCCTGACTTAAAGTCTATTCCTTTAATCTTGCAGGTAGTGATGCTCTGAAAAGATTAATTTGCCATTGATATCAAGACCAGAAGAGGAAGGAGAGGAAAAAAAAAAGAAGAAGAAGAAAGAAAAAAAAAAGAAAAAGAAGAGGAACAGGGAAAAGACTGGAAGCTTATAGACTGAAGAGAGTCCTTTGACACGCATTTTGGAGCAAGGTGCTAAGCACCTCCACTGTGATCTCATCACTCCCTTTTTTCCCCTGAATTTCTCAGAACACTAAGTTATTTTGTAACCTTTCGAAATTTATCTTAAAATTAATTATTAGGAAAAGATGCTGTGAAAAGAAGTATCTTCACGACTCATTAAGAAGTGGATGTGAGAGTAAATATCTTTGATATTAAATGCAGGAAAATGCATGTGTGAGCAAGTCCAGGAGCATATCATCAAAGTCAGAAAGGCCTCATAAGGAAGACTATTTTTCAATCTCAAAGAATTCCAGTTTTGAAGCAATCCTTAGGCCATAAGGAGTTTGAGAAAATGTTCCATAATAAGGCAGTCTTCATTATATACAAGAGAACTCAGGCTGGGAGAGACCACATCAACCCAGTGAATGTAGAGAAACTCTGACCCAGAACATAAAGCTCCAGTGGACATGAGCACTAGTAATAAAAGGAAGCTCATAACAAATGTGAGAAATATTTCTGCGTGAAGTCAAGAATTAGAGAATTCATAAAGGAAATTTTGTAACATTCATGCACATATCTTTAGCCACAAGTCAAAGTCAAACCAAGTCTCCCAAGCAATAGGAAAAAAAAAATACATGCATGCACACACACACACACACACAATTATTTATGGGAGGAAACTAACAATGGCATACTTGGAGCAGCCTCTTGCCATAAGTCAGTTCTCACTCTGTATCAGAGCAAACGCACACACACAGGAAACCTTTAGAAGGTTATAAAGGTAGAAAACCTTCTGCCAGAATTTACTCTTCAAATTACCCCTACAGGAGAGAAATCACATGACTGTAACACAGGCCAGGAAACCTTTTTATGAAGGCTTATTAAACATGAGATAATACATGGTGGGAGGATCTTATGATACTGAATTTTGGAAAAAGTTCTGTCAGAGTCAATCTTGGCTCTACATCGGAGAATTCACTATACCTATAAAGAACGTGGAAACCTTTCTTCTGGAAGAACACTTCTTTGGATATCAAAGAATGGGTTAAGGAAAGAAAACCTTCCACGTGAAGGCAAACCTTCAATTCAGAATCAGAGAACACACATTAGGGAGAAGATCTATGAAAATAATGATCTTCGAGGGCCTCCAGTAGCGGTCCCACTTGTTGTATCAGGAAAGTCACAAGATGAAGCAGCGCTGGGTGTATAATGTGTGGGGAACCTTCACCCAGACAGAAACACTCACTGTCAGGGGGCTGTTATGGAGAGAAACCCTGTCGACACAAAAAATGTGGGAAATTCTTCTGCCAGAAGATAGAAATCTTTTAGATTAGAAAATTCACATGGGGGCACCTGGGTGGCTCAGTGAGTTAAAGCCTCTGCCTTCAGCTCAGGCCATGATCTCGGGATCCGAGCCCCGCATCCCAGCTCCCTGCTCAGTGGGGAGCCTGCTTCCCCCCTCTCTCTGCCTGCCTCTCTGCCTACTTGTGGTCTCTCTCTGTCAAATAAATAAAAAAAGTCTTAAAAAAAAAAAAAAAGAAAATTCACATAGAAACCCACAGAAAAAAAATGAAGGCAAGGCGTCATCAAGAAATTACAACTAATTGAACATTACAGAAATATTTGAATATTCTGAAAGCACAAAAAATTAAAATACCTGGGGAAATTCCATCAAGTTCGAGAATTTGTTACAAACACATTCTCAGAGCACCTGGGTGGCTTAATGGGTTAAAGCCTCTGCCTTTGGCTCAGGTCATTATCTCAGGGTCCTGGGATGGAGCCAGCAAAGGACTCTCTGCTCAGCAGGGAGCCTTCACCCCCCTCACCACCACCCCCTACTCGCTCTGCCTGCCTCTCTGCCTACTTGTGATCTCTCTCTCTCTGTCAAATAAAGAAAAAAAAAAACAAACACAATTCTCCTGCCAATAATTTGCTGTAAGAGTCATGGTTCACATGTGATTCCAGATCTTGTATACGAAAAAGCAATCCAGTAAACCCCTTTGTAAATCTAACATTTATAAATAAAAAGATTTTTTGGGGCACTTGGCTGGCTCAATCAGAAGAGCATGTGACTCCTAATCTTACAGTCATGAGTTCAAACCTCACGTGGGGTATAGAGATTACTTAAATAAATTAAACTTTAAAAATAAAATATTAAAAAAAAAAAAAAGCTACACCGGTCAGAGAGACACAGGAGCCAGCTTAAGGAACCACTCAATGACCAAGTGAAAACTAAAATAATTAAATTAATAGAATGTAAATTATTAAAAACATACAGTTCGTGGGTCCATGCCGATAATAAACAGATCATATTCATCAAGAGGGGAGCTCTCTTGTCCATAGTCAAGGGCTAACTGGAAGAAGCACTAGGCAGGGTGTCTGGATGGCACAGCCAGCGTCCCACTCTTGATTTTGTCTGGGGTCATGATTTTAGGGTGCTGTGACAGAGCCCCAGGTCAGGCTCCACGCTCAGCAGAGAATCTGCCTGAGATTCTCTCACTCTTTGCCCCTCCTAGTCTCTCAAATAAAGAAATCTAAAAAAAAAAAAGAGGGAAGAAACACTGGGATTAGAAAATCATTACTTTGCAACCGTTTTGGCAAAAACGTCAGACAAGAATCATGGTTACCAAATCTAGGGGGATATTTTGATGAGAAGCAAAATATTTGCAATGTCTTCAGTGCATCTCCACAGACCTCTTGCTAGTTGCAAAGGAAGAAAAGATAAGCAGAATACAATGGAGAAACTGGATAACATCTTGATCAGTGATAAAAATAAATAACATCCATGAAAGACAGGTGGGTATCACGTTCCTCCGGACATGGCGCCTGGAGAGGGACAGATCACCTGAATAGCATTCTGGCTTAGAACACTTAACTGCAATCTAATTACCAAGAAACATCAGGCAAACACAAAACAAGGACCATTCTTACAAAACAAATAGTGAGGGTTGGGCTATTTCCTCAAAAATAGCAATGTTATAAAAAGGCAAATAAAAAAAAAAGTCTTCAGTTTTTTAAACTTTAGAATCCTTTCAAACTTAAACAGTCCTTTTAAACTGTTCCAGTTTAAAGGAGGCTAAAGAGACTTGGCATCAAAGATTAATTCCTGTATTAAATACGGAATGTTATTTATTGTGATGACACTGGAATGAATATAAACAGATCAAGTGATGACACTGGGATAGAAACAGAAAATTAGATAAAAAATATAGTATCATTATAAGTTTATGAAGTTGGTAAGTGATGGGGTTTTAGGTTCAGTGCAGGGAGAGGAGGGGGTACTGGCAGGAGGGGCCAAAGAGGTAAGATGTTAACAATAAGGGGGCGCCATCGTAGCTCAGTCGTTAAGTGTCTGCCTTTAGCTCAGGTCACAGTCTCATGGTCCCAGGGTCCCAGGGTTCCAGGGTCATGGGATGGAGCCCTGCATCAGGCTCCTTGCTTGGCGGGAAGCCTGCTTCTCCCTCTCCCACTCTCCCTGCTTGTGTTCCCTCTTCTGCTGTGTCTCTCTTCCTCTGTCAAATAAATAAATAAAATCTTTAAAAAAAAAAAAAGATGTTAACAATAAGTGCATCTGGGGAAAGAGTATACAGCTCTTCTCATACTGTTTTTATTTTGCAACTTTCTGTAAGCTCTAAATTATTAAAAAAAAAAGTAATTTTTAAAAAGCCAGTCAAAGCATGCTGTGGCCCCTGTCTCCAAAAACAACAGGTTTCTCTCTCATCTTCCTCTCATCTTCCTTTTCCCCCTTCACTAGAGCAATCTGCTAATAAGCTCAGACACATCTTTAAGTGCAAAAAACAAATCAAAGCAAAACTGCTCTAGACTCCCAGCCACTCCGGACTTAACTACATCCCAGCCTGGCCTCTGCCCTCACTGCCCTTGCTAACGTCAGTAAAAACACCCAGGTCGCCAATTCCAACAGATAAATATTCAGTTACTACCTACCTGACCTTTCAACAGCGTTGACCACAGTCTCTTCCTTAAAAGAATCCGCTTCTCCTCACTTTTGATCAGACACCCCTAATTTTCCTCCCGCTCCTTCATCCCCCTAAATCTTCTGCCATTTCCTAACTCTCTCCCGGACTTCTCGGGATTGACGTTCCTAAGATTTTCAGTCCTCCGTCTCACTAGGTGATCTCATCCATCCCCATGGCCTCAAAAACCATCAACATGCCAATGATTCCCAGATTTCTTTCTCCAGCTCCCAGCTTTCCTCTGAATTCCTTATTCAGACAGCCGGACTCCGGACTCTGCTGACTGAAATATCTCAAACTTAACATATGCAAAACTGAACTCTGGGTCTCCTCCAACCCCAAACTTTCCCCCAGTCTTTCCATTTCAGTGGGTGCCATTTCTCTTCATCTAAGTCAGAAGATCCCCACCATCAGCTGGCTGTTGACATTACAAGCAATGTTTTTCTTCATGCTTTTCAGTGGTTTAAAACTTCCCTACAATAAACATATATACTTATGAATGCATTAAAGAACTAAAGAACTAAAAGAACATTAAAGAACTAAAACCTCTTTCTTTGAAACAGAACAAAGATGTGCTTTATAATCTCTATTTTTGTTCTTAATTTTCGCTTTATGAATGTCTAAAAATTAATATTAAGTTTCATATTACCTGAAGCGTTTGGATTTACTGAAGACATCACAGAATCAGCTTCAATCTAGAAAAGAAGAAAGAATAGCACATATAATTTTATCAAATGTTTTCACAGTACAAGTTCTTAATTCCTGAGGTGTGGGGAAGGATTGTATTTTATGAGAAACCCACTGTCTTGAGTTCAGCAGCTGCAATAGTCATTTTATTCTTCCATCTCTATCAGGGTGGGGAGAGGGTGACATAGGTGATGGGGATTAAGGAGGGCATTTGTTGTGATGAGCACCGAGTGTCATATACAGCTGTTGAATAACTATATTGTACACCTGAAACTAATATTACATTGTGTTGACTGGGATTTAAATAAAAACTTAAAAAAAATAAAAAATAAAGTGGTATTAGCAAAAAATATCCCTGTTTCTACAAGATACAATATGCTCATCCGCTATACACTCTAATGACCCCAAACTTCCGCTGACCAAAACAGTCGAAGCATATATAATCAACCTGGCTGTCACATATGCAGCATAACCTAAAAGGTAACCTTTCTATTTTAGACAAATACAAGCGATTATTGCAATGAGCTCGATGGCTTTATTTTTGAATGTTTTTTTTCCTGAGTATAAAATAACATGATGTGGAAAACATGAAAAATGTTTAAAAAAATCATGAAGAACATTTTTAAAAACGGCCATCCAATGAGAACTACTATTAATATGTTGGCCTAGTCTGCATTTTCCCCCCATGGCTTTTTGAACATATTTCAGAACACACCCTATATATGGTTCAGTAAACTGCTTTCATTATATATTAAAATATAAGCATTTTCCTATATGGTTACAAGGGCCTTATAAACACTCTGGAATTAAAACCTTGGCAACACCTGACACAGTTTCGCTACCTTGGATTCAATGTCCTGCACTTTGCTGGTTCTTCTTGCCCCTGCCCCGTGGCTCCCATTGCCCTCTTCTTCATGGAGCCCCTGCTTACCCTGAGATGTTGGGACCCCCCAGTGGTATACTCTGTCACATGCTGCCTACTGTTCTCAGGCAATGCCACCCCGTCTCTTGCTCTGAGCTCACCTGTAAACTGAGGGGTCCTGAATCGGTCTCTAGCCCTTACCTCTCAATTCCTCACCTGGTTTCAGATTCTTGCATTTACAAGGGGCAGCAGCATAATCTGAGGGCAGATTGTTACCACCAAAACCTCAACACCAGCACAGTATTCAATAAGTGAATTCACTTGGCATGTCCACAGCCTCCTCAACTTAATGTGCCCCAAACTGAACTCACTGACTTTCCCCCAAGCTTACTCCTCAGTTTTCCTACCTGGCAGCATTTGCTATTGCTGCAGGCCTGGTTTCACACCCCCCTCTTACGGCCAACTACATCTAACCACCAGGGCATAACATCTTTCAACACCACAAAGTGCTTCTGGATACTTCGTATCAGAGGAGGCTAGCTAGCTCTTCTAGTCTAAGTGATGCCTAAACTCCTACTTTCCACTAGAATTAGATGACCCTCTTCCTTATCCCCTTCACTTTGGGTTCTTTCTGTTCTTCTCCATGTTAGTATTTATCACAGAGTTTTATAAGTCGTCTCACTAAATTGTGAATGCTTCACAGTAGGGGCTATATACTATTCATTTTTATATCACTAGCAACTAGCAAGTGTTCATTTTATTAAATAGGAACACTTCATAAATTTCAACAATTGCATTAGTGTATAAATGATTTATTACATGTCGTGCATTCTGTAAATATTTCATTTGCTCAAAAGCAATATTCAAAAATAAAATCCCAGGGGCGCCTGGCTGGCTCACTCAGTTGGAGCATGTAGCTCTTGATCTTGGGGTTGTGAGTTCAAGCTTGATGTTGGATATAGAGATTACTTAAAAATAACATCTTTAAAAATAAATAAAACCCCGGGGCACCTGGGTGGCTCAGTCGTTAAGCGTCTGCCTTCGGCCCAGGTCAGATCCCAGGGTCCTGGGATGGAGCCCCGCATCTGGCTCCTTGCTCCGCGGGGGCCTGCTTCTCCCACTACCATTCCCTCTGCTTGTGTTCCCTCTCTCGGTCAAATAAATAAAATCTTTAAAATAAATAAATAAATAAAACCCCAAACCTCAACTTAGCATAAAAATATGTTACATTTCACAGATGGTATACATTGTCATTTATTTGACACACTTTCACATGCAAATGATTGACAGGTGTACAGATGATTTGCTATCACTTTACTGCTTAGTAATCTGCAGTCAGATATTCGATTAAAAAATGAAATCAAAGGGGCACCTGAGTGGCTCAGTGGGTTAAAGCCTCTGCCTTTGGCTCAGGTCATGATCTCAGGGTCCTGGGATCGAGCCCCACAGGGAGCCTTCACCCCCCAACTCCCTTACCACCCACCTCCCCGCTCTCTGCTCAGCAAGGAGCCTGCTTCCCAGTTCTCTCTGCCTTCCTCTCTGCCTGCTTGTGATCTGTCAAATAAATAAATAAAATCTTAAAAAAAAAATGAAATCCAAAACCTCAGCCAGGTATGAGAATAAAAATAAAAATGTGTTAAATTTCGTGGACTGTACATATGTGTCTTACCACATCACTGTACTTGTCATTCAGTTCCTCACTTATATTCTAAAATTAAAGCCAATTAAGTATTTCAGGGACAATGAAAGCAGAATGAAACGAGCTATCTTTCCAGCTGCACACAGGTTAAATACAATGCTTCAAAGGCCAGATCCATTTAGCTGATTTGCTTTGGAATTCCAGCTGAAATGGCTGCAGTTTCTGGGAGTCAGCCCTGACTACTTTTCTGAGCTCCACAATCAGCATCTCAGGAACCAAATGTTTGCTAGGAGGGGAACCACTCTGAGCCCTCCTGGTCTGTTCATGGGACATATTTGTGTCCACAGAACTTATTTACCATGAATTGCGATACATTTAAGCATAATGAGGGATGAAGAAGTGAGATGTGGTTCCCGGCTTTGCTGGGTGTGAGGAATAGCAGCAGCCAAACTGGTTTAAGGAGAGAACAAGGGAGGGAATTCCAGGCAGAGCCCTCTGTTTGATGGCTGCAACTGAATTTCTTAAAGCTGGACGAGATCTTGTCTCTGATTAATTCCAGTTCAGCATCTTAACGAGAGGGATCCATTTCTAGAATCGACATAACAAGGGGAGCAGGACATCTGTTCTCCTAAAGCAGGCTGCTCCTTGAAGTTCAGCTCAACTCTCCTTATTTGCAAATTAGTGCAAACTTTCCTGGAGAATAACATCCAACAAAATTTCATACGTACCTAGCAATTGTACTTCCAGAAATTTATTCCATAGATAAACATTGGCAAGTATAGATATACATATAAAAGGATGCTCAACACAACGTTTGTAGGAATGAAAAAAACTGGAGTCAATCTAAATGACCAAAGACAGGAAACTGGCTAAAGAGAGTACTATGCAACTATTTTTTAAAAAGTGGTCGTGTGTGCTTTTATGTTCATTGTTAAGTGAAAAAAGCAAAATAAAATAAGTATACCATGCACCCACCTATGTGTTTAATAGGTTGCTAGGCATGTTTGTTATACATAGGAAATTTTGGAATGACACACACAAAAAAATTATTAATAATGGTAACCCCTGAGGAGTGGGATTCTTTGGCAGCGAAGGAAGGGATTTTACATTCAACTTTATACTTTTTCCAGACTGTCTGAATTTTTTGCCTATGGAAACGTATTAATTTTATAATTTATAACTTAAATGAATTCCTGAATGAATACCCCCCTCCCAGCCTTCCCTCTTGACACCTCCTTAGCATCTTGCATTTATTATAAGCCTGGTGGTGAGAAAGACTTCATGAACTCTAACTCATCCCTGAGTTAGGTTCTTAAGAAGAGTAAAATTCTGCACTGGACACATCTCTGAAATTGCTCTGAGAGACAGTGATTTTAAACATTCTAAACTAACCACTACGCTTGACTTAGAATCCACCCTCAAATAGGTGAAGAAAGCTCTACCTTGGAGGGCTTGTACCCAAACAGCATTAAGACAGCAACTTTAAAGTCCTCTCTGCTTAGATAGCCTTTGTTATCTTCATCGCATGCTTTAAATACCTAAGGAACATTAAATAGCTTCAGTTAGACCAAAATTTGTTCTATTAACCTTTATTACTGGTTTATATTAAACTTAGACCTCCAAAATCTAAAACTTAGCTCAACAGGAGGGCTCGAAAAAAAATGGGAGTTGCATTATCCTAATTTTACTTCTCAAGAATTCTTCATGTGCTAAAATTTACCACCCCACCCCCGAAATATGCAAACGACTTAATCGCTAGACTGACGCAAATTAATTCCTTTAAACCACCGGGATAAATTCTACCCATAATTCAGTCCTAGAATTAGGAAGGTTAGAGATTATTATTAATAAATTATGGAGCGGGGAAAAGAAGGATTTGTAGGTAGCCAGAACACTGGACAGAGAGCGAGAAGCCGTGCAGCCCTCGGCTCAGTCATTAACCCTGGGCCTTTGGAAGGACAGTGCAGAGTCCTTGTCAGTGCAACAGAGCTGAGTGAGACCCGGGCGGGTGACAGAAACGGGAGCCCTCGGTCAAGTTCCAGTCCGAGAATCAACCCTCCGGACACCTACTTCCACCCACTTCTTGCGTTCTGAAGGGCTCGCTTCCCGCGTCCATGGCCGGGTCCCAGCCTCAGAGAAAAACATCGCGACCGCCACAACCGAAAGGAACCGCAGAACCCAACACCTGGCGCCGCCAGAACTCGGTTGCCTGTGGGTGCCTCACCGCAGCTAAGGAAGCCGAACTTGGCCGGCAACTCCAACGTCTTCTCCCATTGGACGACTTGCTAGCCACTGGCGTTGATCCCGCGGTTCTATTGGTCAGAGTCTTTAGGTCCGTTTCCTTGGAACAGCCTATGGCGGAGAGGCTTCTGGACTCGCCCCCAGCTTTGGCACCGCCCTGCTCGTCCCCTTAACTCCTTGCGCACCGCTGGGATCCAGCTCACCTTGGTCCTGCTTCAAGGACCCTTGCAAAGTTCCTCCCATTTTTCTGCTCCCACGCCTTGCAGGTACTTTGGTAATTTTTATCTATGACTCTGTGCTAAACATAGGAAACATAAAAAGTGTGAACAAAGCATTAAAAGAACCAAAGAGCCAAGTCCAGGATTCACGTGCATATCAGCAAGTCAAATCTTTGGGGTCCAGCCCTCCAGGGTAGTTACTACGGTCTGTTTTGTCCTCCCGATACCCCTGCCACGAAGCAGATGTTCAGTATAGGAACCAAGTCCTTCGGACTTTTATCATGCGGAAAAGAAAGCCAGAAGGAAATGTAAATAAAATTAAATGTTCTTATAACCTGCAGCCCATTGGCAATTACTTGATGCAGGCAGAGTATAACGTTCCTCTACAAAGCTCCCAACTATCTTAATGTTAATACCTTGTTAAAGTGAAAAACAACCTTAGCTTGACAATAGCAAGGCCTCCTTTATCCCAAGAGTCCTCGTTAGCAAATGAAAAGTCCTTTTGGAAACTTCCTTTGCCTTTACCTTCCTCAACTCCAAAGTATATATTATCAGTTGCTCCTCACAATACCGGGGTCGCAGCTCTTCCTGCCCCCAGGTCCTGACCCCATCCTTTAATAAAACCACCTTTTTGCACCGAAAGTATCTAAGAATTCTTCCTAGGCCATCAGCTCCAGACCCCCAACAACACTACTCCAAAAAAATCACATCAATTTACACCAAGCTGTTTCACTAAATCCTCTGGGAGAAGTGCCTAGTTTGAAAGACACTCTGAGAATAAATGTTATAAACATTATTAAAGCCAAGGAATATGGGGAGGGTTCCCTTTTGCAAGAGTTTATTTTAGACCCCTCTTTCTTCTGGCAAACCAGAAAGATCAAAAACACACACATTCGTTCAAAGAAGAAACAGGCATTCGCGTCTTAGTGTGATGGGAGCTCATTTATCCTTTTATTTTACAGCAGGTTTTACAACTTTGCGAGCCAGCGAGCCTGCTCCTCCGGGACACAGGTCTCGGCCCACAGCTGCCTCGAGCCTCCAACCTCAGCTAATCCTCTCTCTGCCCTCAAATACCTCCTGCCCCGAGCTCTGGGAGGTGAACCGGTCTATGAGAATCCCTGCAAAGGGGCTGAGTTTCGCCCATTACCTAAGGGAGGAGAGAGAGAACACTTAATTTTCCCTCTCCCTCTTTTAGGAGAAGCGGTCGGGGTGAGTCGAGAGCTGGAAGCTGCCAGGACCTCTCCTCCACCCATTCCTGCGGGAGCCCCCAGCAGCCCCTCATGATCCGGCGGTCTTTAGGACCCAGCGGCGGGCGTCCCGGAAAGGGAAAGGGCAGGGCCACCGGGTGTGAGCTAGGGCGGGGAGGGTTTAAACTGCGCGCAAGCGCGGGCGGCGGAAGAGAGGGCGCGAACCGGTGGGTTGCTGGAAATTCAGGTGTGAGTTCGGCTTTTGCCGGCTCTGGAAGTTTCAGGTTCGTGTCTGGCGGCTGCGGGACCCTGGCTGGGGAGACCCTGCTCCTTCTGGCCTGGCCTTTCGGAATTCTGAGGCCCGGTGGGATTGGAGGTGGTGGAATCTAAGGGAAGCGGGGGTACCTGTAAAGACACTGGGAAGTTCCCCTCTGGGCCTCGGCTTTCTCAGTCTTAGAACCTGTCGGGCGCAAGCGGCAGGCGTCGCAGCGAGTCGAGGGCGGCAAGGGGCGTGGGTCCGAGGGGTCCCCGCGCTCGGGTTTGTACTCCGGCTTCCCCGCGTGGCAGGTGGGCGGTGTCGGCCGCCAGTGATGCTGGCGCGTGTCGGGCGCCTACCCTATGCCGGGCATTGAACCTTTCTGGGCCCGGTTGCCCTGTTCTCGGAGCCAGTCATTCGCGGGACTTGGTATAGACTTGGTCCAAGCACGAACGGAGTTTCCTCCCGGCAGAGCGCCTCGAAGGGTGCCGAGCCTGGGGTCAGCGCCCAGAAGGGGTAGCCTCTGCTATTGCTGCCTCCGCGTACTCCGAATCGGCCCGCGTCCCTCTGGCCGCGTACTCCGAATCGGCCCGCGTCCCTCTGGCCTCACCGCCCCTGTAGGCCGCCTCACGCCAGGCTCGTCTCTCTCCAAACCGTTCTCAGGGATTCCAGGAACTTAATAGTTGAGAAAAGTAAATTGGGGCCACTGTACTCCCCCGCTTGTTAAAGCCTTCCGGTGCTGCCTTCTCCCCCCTACTCCTTGGGCTGAAATCCAGGATCTTTCACACTTATCTTACTCCTTCCCACTCCCTTCATCCTGAACAACGGTATTTCTTGCCCAAATTCCTCTTTCTAATCTAGGAGTTATTACAACTTTGTTTCTGCCTCCTGGTCTTTGCAGTTTGGGTTCCCTCTACTTGGAATACCACCCTTTTATTCGGCCGGTTCTTTTTCATGCTCCAGATCTCACTTAGACGTTATTTATCCAAAGAGTCGCCCAAAGTAAGGACGTCCCTGTCACTCCCTGTAAAATGCAACCAATGCCTGGAAAGATAGCTTGGTTTTTCTGTTGCTGTTGATTTGTTTTTTTCCCCTGAAATATAATCACTCCTGGGACAGAAACCGTTTCAATATTAACTCCTTATCCCCCGTGGTAGGCACATAGGTGCCTACCTATGTGCTCAGTAGGTGCTCAGTAAGTACCTGTTAGAGTGAATTCTGGGAGATAGGGATGATACTCATTTTACGGAGGAGGAAACGGTCTTCTCAGTGAAGTAACCTGCCCAACTGCCCATTTACCACCTACTAATAACCGGATTTGAAATTGGGCATCCATGTTTACCCACAGATGGCCACAGGGCCTCTGTCTGCCTGGTGGTCTGCACACTCTACAAGGAGCCCCTGGGATGTGGAAAAGATCTGCCCCACTTGGGTCTGGTATGGTGAGGGGAGAGAAGCAGCAATCGTCTCTAAGAGGAGTTCCTATTTGCATCACAAAAGCTTTTCAGTCCCTATAAGAACAGTGTTCCTAGCTGGCATTTGGTGGGAGAATTTATTTAGATTCCCATCCTCCTTGGCAATACAGCTTAGTGCAGTTTGCCAAATTTCAGTCATTTGCCTGTCTCCTTCCTGATTTTTGTCTCACTGTTAATACCTGTACCATTGTTTACTTGATGTTTTTATTTGAGTCCACTTTTAATACCTGTACCATTGTTTACTTGATGTTTTTATTTGAATCCACTTTTACATAAATATTGCCCTTAAAACTTTTTGTCGTAAATAAAATGGAGCCTTGAGATCCTTTGGTTTAAAAAAGTCTTACTGGTGCCTGCAGAAGAGTCCAGTTTCTTGAGGCATCTCTGCAACACAACTGTCTCCTTAATTTAAACAAATCGAAATGGAAAAGAATGGTACTTTCATAACGTGATACTAACGTTTGGTCCCTGTCACCTCCACTTCGGAAAACACTGCTCTGTGCAGACTTGCTCAGAATTGGCCCATCTGTATTGTGAGTGTCTAATTTCAGTGTCACTGTTTACTCAAAATGGAATGTCAGACCTGTAGTGGGCTGGGTGTTGCCCACCATTGTTGAAGACAATCGAAGGGAATGCTCCTGAGTTCCATCTTTAACACTGTGCCTGGATTTTAAAAGCACTCTGCAAATGCATGTGTGGTGGAGTAAAATTCTAATACTGGAACTAGGGAGTTTTCCACGGGAAGCCCGTTCCTGATCTTGGCGTTTAAACCACACTCCTCTTCATCAGGCTAACCGCCCTGATACCATAAAGAGCTTGGTAACCTGCTGGATGTAATGACTTTTTTTCTTTCAAAGGTATTTTGCCTTTAATTCGTAAATAACTCAGCATATTTAAGTGTGAGCAGATCTAAAACTAAGTATGTCTACATCAGACAAGAGCATTTTTATTCCTCGAGGAAATGTCTTTTTCGAAAGCTTTTTTACCCACTTGTCCTACGTTGGAGAGAATGAATTGTCTTTCTCCTCCTTCCCACGCACGTGTGTTTCTAGAAGATGTAGGTAAATAAAACTTGAAAACCTTAGAGTTACTCTAAATAGCAGAGTTGCTAAAGAGGAAAAGCTTCCCAACAGAGTTTTCAGGACTTTTAAATTCCTATTTAGCTGTAATTCATCTGGGAGAGGAATGTAGCCGCTAAGGTGT
>CM053609.1:110184438-110226893 GCA_028646535.1 Procyon lotor
TCTTTCTTTTTCTTATTTTTCTTTCTTTTGAGTTTCTTTCAATTCAGTAACCAAACTGTTATTACAGATTGCTTGCCTGACTTGCCCATAACTCCATCCTTTTCTTTACCCATCTAGTTTAACTACTGCTTTGACGTGGACTGGCTCATAAAACAGTATCCACCAGAGTTCAGGTGAGTACCACAGGATGACTGATAACATCCTAACTGTAATGGGGCTTTAACATAGATTAGTGTTTCTCAGGCAACTGCTGTTCATCTTTCTTGAGTATTTCTTTTGAAACTATTGAAATCCTACAAACTTAGTTGTATAGGGAAAACAGCATTTGTTGATCTAGTCTAAGTAGTCACATGCATTCCTAATATGGGTTTTAGCACTTGCTTCTACTGTTACCAGAAATTGAAAAGGACAAAGCAATCTAAAGACAACTTTGATACTAATGTGAAGGAAAAGATCATTGCTACCTGCTTTCCAGACTTGTAAACACTTAGTGTGGCAGTGCCGTTCAAACAATTTTAAAGGTTTATTTGTCAGAGAGCATGCAAGCACACAAGCAGGGGGAGCAGCAGGGAGTGGGAGAGAGAGAAGTAGGTTCCCAACTGAGCAGGGAGCCCAATGCAGGACTTGATCCCAGGACCCTGGGATCACAACCTGAGCCAAAGGCAGATGCTTAACTGAGCTGCCTAGGTGCCCAAGTTCAAAGAATCTTTGCTTTGCAAATGATTCTTCCTGTGGTTTAGGAGCCAGTGAAGAGGGTCTTAGAGCTTCCTTTATCCAGAGTATGGAGGTGGTGGATTTTCCAGTTTGTCTTCTACAGTTCCTCAGCCCAGTGTTGGGCAATGTAGACCCAAAAAAAAAAAAAAAAAAAAAATAGCATTGTACGGTGCCCTACCACCTGTCCCATTTTTAACATTCACCTAGCAAAGCCCCTAACAGCAAGTAGGTAAAGGAATATACCCACAGAATGATTGTCAAAGTCCTTGGTGCATTTAGGACCTCAGATTCTAGAAACCTTTATGGATAGTAGGTAAAGTGCTATTGAAATTTCCCATGTGACTTTGACACTCAAAGGCTGATATTTGACCTGTAACACATAGGATTAGTTGTAGCTACACGTAACAGAAAAGCAAAAATAACCATGGCTTAAATGATAGGAAATAATTTCTCCAAACTAGGAAGTCCAGATGGTAGACATTTGTGGTCTGGATGAGGGCTACTACGGTTCTCAAGGACTTACCCACCCATTCTGTCTTTCTGTCCCACCATCCCAGTGCATGTCTTCAAAGTCCCTTCATGGTCCAGGATGGCACCTGGGGCTTCAGGTCACTGGTCTGTGGTGCGGATGGCAGGAAGGAGAAGGGATGAAAGGGCCACATCCCAGCTCTGCTTCCTCTGAGCAGTCTCCTGGAAGTTCTACGCAACACCTTATGTTTCATTGAGCAAGACAGCTACACAGGGCCTTGTTTCATTGAAATACAAAAACCTATTAATGAGTCTGTATCATGCCGTCTGCGTGGGCTTGTTCACTCTTGGATCTTGGGGGATGGCTGCCATACCTAGCACACTGTAGGAGTTCAGTGAATATAGGTCTACTGAGGAAATGCTCTTTGCTTGGCCTAAAAAAGGGGAAAGAAAAGAACATATTAGATAACAATAAATGTTTATTTTTTAATCTGAACTTGAAAACATGAATACAAAGCTACCTATGTTCTTCTGAGCCAAAGAAGATAATTACTCCGGGACTTCCTCGAGTCACAACCTCTCTGGGTCACAACAGAGCTTTGGGATCAGGCCACCTGTTGTAAAGGGAGCTGGTTAGTAGTACTGTGTGTTAGCTCTGTACTCCATGACCACAAAGGCCAGAAACACTTATCTGGTGGTAAGGAAACTAGATTCTTTAACTAGTCAAGAGTCTAGCTTTATACAAGATATATTGTAAATACTTCTGATCTGTTTTCAGGAAGAAACCAATCCTGCTTGTGCATGGAGATAAACGAGAAGCTAAGGCTCACTTACATGCCGAAGCCAAGCCTTATGAAAACATTTCCCTCTGCCAGGTGGGCTGCTTACTGCTGTTTGAGATCCTGCTTAGTCTGAGAGTTGCGAGGAAATTTAGACATTTAGTCTATCCACCCACCTAGAGTAAGAGTCCTTTCTGTAGCATCACCAAGGGATACTTGTCTAGCCTTGACCTAAATGCTTCCTGAGAGAGCCCACCTATGTGTGGGTAGCCCTTGTGGTTGGAAGAATTTTTCTTTATGTTGACCTGATGTCTCTGTATTTGTCGGGGTTCTCCAGAGAAACAGAACCGATAGGGTATGTGTGTGTAGAAAGACTTCTTTGAAAAGAATTGGCTCACGTGATTGTGGGGACTGGCAAGTCCAAACTTTGTAGGGTAGGCCTGCAGGCTGGAGACCCAGAGGAGAATAGTTATTGTAGTTCAGGTCCAAAGACTGAGTTCCCTCTTCCTTGAGGGAGTTGGTCTTTTTTTCACTTATGCCTTCAACTGACTCGATGAGGTCCCCAAACAATGGGTAATCTGTTTTACGGCACCTACTAATTTAAATGTTAACCTCATCTAAAAATAACCTTAATGGCAATATCTGACCAGGTATCTGGGTATTGTGACCCAGCCAAGTTGACACAGAAAGTAAATCCTCACGATCTCCTTTTACCTTTCATGCTTGGGTCCTGATTTCCCCTCTCTGGAGCCTCATGGAATAAATCTCAGATGTGACTGATGATTTTACATAAAGTCTTCTATTGTACCTCCTTAGTTTTCTTTCAGGTTTGAGCATGGTTTCTTTAGTTGTATTTGTAGCAAGAAGCCCTATCTTCCCCAGCATGCCAGTACTCCTCTGTTTGCATCTAGCTTGTCAGTGTCCTTCTCGAACCTAAGCAGGTTTTCTGGATGCAATTCAGTGACTGAATTGTGAGTGCAGCTTTAAAAAAAAAAAAAAATGCTGCTGACCCTTGACCCATAGTGCTCTGATCTCTTTCATGTGAATTGCAGAGAAGATTTATACTGGGAAGATGGACAAATTAAAAGCAAACCTTTAGGAAACTACCTGGGTGAGTCCAGCTGCACATGATCCAAGCCTGATAAGGGGATGTTACATGGTCTTGTAGCAGGTGTATCTGTTTGGTTTGCTGGGACCAAAGCAAAGCAGAAAAGGCCAGGAAGTTGTTGCCTAGGTTCTTGTTATAGTCCCAGAATTCTGTCCCAATACTCTTCGGTCCATACATGGGATAAACAGTGTAATTCTTGGACTTCCATTATGACCAGTTGCTTTTGAGTCCACCTCAAAGAGAATATTGTGTGTGGCATTTCGTGCAAGAAACCGGCGCACTGCGGGGAGAAAAGCAAGAATTTTTCATAGTAGGATTTCCTTCCTGTGGCAATGGTGGCCGGTGTCATACTGACCTCCTCCTGTTTTAGCAGCTGGGCAGGCTGTTTACAAGCAGCCGAGGTAAGATACCTCCGCAGCCCCTTTCTCTCCTTGCCAGTGAGAGGGCCTCCGGATTTCTGCTCTTGGAGTGCATTGGCAAGAGTGAACTACATGAAACCTAGATGACTTTTCTGCATTTTTTTCCTAGTGCTTTTTTCTCACTGTCTGTATAAGATGTAAGAATTCCAGCTCATTTTGATGTTCTTTCAACTATAAAACGTTATCTGAGTATATATGGTTACTTTTAAAGATTCAAAGAGAGAAACCTCAGTCGGATCAACCTTAAGCCGGTCTTAAATTTTTTCTATGATTTAACCCACAATACTTTATATATAGTTGGAGTTTTAAAACACTCTTTTACCCAGCGTGTTTGTGGCTCACCTTCTACACATAGATAAGCCTCTGCTTGGCAGTTGCCTAAAATCCCGTGCTTTGCTTTTGCTTCCAAAAGCAGAAGAGGTTTAACTGCAGTAGGATGGTGCTAATGAGACTAATTGTGGATGGAAAATAACACAGGAATCCTAAAAACCAGTCATGAAATCAGTGGAAATAGAAAATCTTTTTCAGATACTAGCTACTTGTACTGAAAAGTAGGGGTAGTGTGTGGCCCATCTGGTGATGTGCTCCAGGCCGGCCACTAGAGGGCACGGTCGTCTTTACCTCGAATGAAGAGCTGTTCAGAAGGTCCCATTTCTAGTCCGAAGTATAGATTTGTGGCCCCATCCTGACCTGTTGAAATATTGTTACATCTTGTCTATAAGATGAATTCTTGTTTTCTGGGGGAGGAGAGTTGTTGCACAACATAGTGTTACTTGATTAGCTGAGGCATACTAGTCAAAGAATCAGCAGATGCTCCCATTTTGCACATTAGGACCTGAGGCCAGAGATTGAGGCCTTGTGGTGGTCAAGGTTCAAATTGCCTGGGTTCTGCAGTTCTCTACCCACTAACTGTGTCCTTCTGGGCCCGTCACTTCCATAAGCCTGATTTGTTTATCTTTAGGATAGATTGCTAATAGTCTTTTTCACTGGGTTTTTGTGCCAAGGATTTGGTGCATTTGCTTAAAAAGCATCCATTAACTATTACCTGTTCAAGTTATTGTCCTTGTGCTTAGACTTGCCCAAGAGTAAACAGCTTTATAGCAAAACTAAACTTGGAAGACCAGTCTTTTGACCATTGCTTTATCTGACCTAAATATTAGTTAACAGGGAGGCACTTTTTTCTAATTCTGTAATTTAAAGACCTGTTCCATGATCTCTCTTCATTTGTGTGGCCAGAACATACAAATGAATGCTGGTCTGTGAGCATCCCCAAACACTGAGCTTAGGAATGTAGTGAGTGGGGTCACCTGTCTGAGCATCTCCAAGACGGGCTGTGTCATACTACCCTGTGTTCCAATTGCCTCTTTATTCCTCTAGCAAACATGTCCGTCCTTCTGCCCTGTTGGGGCGGGACCTTGATTGTAGTAGCACTTGGTTCCATTTGTAGGACACTTACCCCATGAAGGCCCTATTTTCTAGACAGTTCATGTAATTTTCTCATTTACTCCTAAAACTCTAAATCCCCTAACAGCACCCTCATTGTAAAGAGGACAAAGATGAGGCACAGAGATTTAAGTATTTTTCAAAGTCACCCAGCATTGTAAGGGTGGGATTTGTGTCCCTACAACCCGCATTCCTCACTGTTGACCTGGCTTGACATTTCTGTGTAACTCGTCCGTAGCCTACATCTTCAGGCATATTCTGCTTATACCAGATGTTAGATAAAAATATTTTCATTCTCCACCTCCTGTATGTTTGTAAAGGTATCATTTTGTAATAGGAAAATAGATTGAATGCATTATCTCTTTTTAGCACATGCTAGGTTGTCAATATAAGAACTTCTGTTTCAACATCACAATGTATGCTGCTACTACATTTTTTTTTATATATGGTCTAGAAACTTTCTGATACGTTAATTTCTGAATAAGTCAAATACCTTAAAACTTCGCATAGGGTCTCATTTGGTTTTTTGGCAACTAAAGAAATCCAGCTTCTTGCTTCTGATTACTGTAATTAAAAGTGGAGTATGTATCAAATCATTCTGGCTAACAAAAACATCTTAATGAGCCTCACTGGGTAGGATTTTAAGAGTTGTAGTGTCAGTCCAGGGCTTGTCCACTAGAGGGCAGTAAAAACTATTTAAAACAAAGTTGACCTGAACCCTTCTTAACTTAATTTCCAATAGACAGGAATATTGAGTTTGTTCAAAATAAGTGATTCAATTTCTTTTTCGTCCTAGGCAAAGTTGGATATTGCATTTGGAACACACCACACGTAAGCAAATTTTTATGAGATGGGGGAGGGTGTGATAGAGCCAAGGAAGTGATTCCAAAAGTGCTTTTGAAGGAACTCACAGGTGACAGTTTTACCAGGGAAAAGAGTCTATCAGTAAAACGTAGAGGCAGTGGAGCTGTTTACTAATGGCCTTAAGACAAAGTTCTGGGATTCTGGCTCTCAGCCTGAAAATCTGAATCTGTGATGTGGTTTCTGCTTTCTTTCTGTTTAGGACATTTCTTACAGCCAGCTAGAGGGGAATATTTGGTAGTTGTGTGGTCTGTGGGTTATGGATGACTATATGTGTCAGTCCTTCTGCCCTGTTGGGGCGGGACCTTTTTCTACTACGTTAAAAAAAGTCTGGTGATGTCTTAAGATGCTGAGTTGCATTTAATAGAATATTATTAGGTCAGCCTCATTCTGTGATAGAAAAACTAGTTTACAAAGTTGTTAACCTGAAAAGCTGATGCATATTCCTGCTCAAGACTTCTCAGAAGTTCCTTTTAGAATAACTTTGAGACATTGTAAACCAGACGGGAAAAACAATTACTTCCTACTTTGCTTGATCAGTTTGACTCCTGTTCTACTGCCCTGAGTCCAGCTGTTTGAGCCTTTTTACATTTCTCTAGAGAGGATTTGTCAAAAGAATGTGACAAGACCTCATCTTGGAGGCCAGCAGTGGAAATGGGTTGACATTGCAAGCAGATTCCTTCAGATGTCTATCTCTAGGGCAACAAGGGATCTCACAGGAGGAATATTAGTCATTGTTTTCTTAATGTTATAGTGACTTGAAGTAAGGAAATTACATTCACCTTTCTTCGCCAAATGCTATTCGAAGCATACAGCCAGTTATAAAAAGAAACCAGAGCAGGAAGAATTGAGCCATGTCGTAAGAGGATGTCTTTCAACCCTACATTATCTGGTCTATATGCCCTTAAGTAAATATTGCAGTGTTTACCAACCATCCCTAATTGGTAGCCTCTAACAGAATCAGGGTTTGAGGGTTTGAGGATTTAAGCATATAGCTCAGGTATAAGTTATTTTTTCCGTAGCACTGAGGTCACAGGATGCTAACTTTAGCAAAGGATACAAAATAGCCTTGAATAGACTGAATAGGTGTCTTAGGCTCCCCTCCTTGCATCACAGGAGAGCCTGGTGGTGTGTGGCAATAGTCAACCTGTCCTAGGTAGACATTCTGTTGGCACTGGATAGCACCGAATGGATCCTACCCCACTGCCCTAAGCTGGAGCCCTAGCATGAAGATCTTACTGATTCTAAAATACTGTCCACCATTTGGGCCCTGGATATGGTTTGCTAGACCTCTAGTGCCAGCTGCCTGCACTAGCCACACATTCCATGCCAGCAGTCAGTGTCGGGCTTAATCATGCTGCGGTTACAGGCTGGCACGTGGGAGAGCCTGTGCCTTCCGTCTTGGTCTCAGTTACACTGTAAGTCCCGTGAGGGACTGAGCGTGTCGGGCCTGGCCGGGATCTAGCGTAATGACATGTGATTGATCCTAGAGGGGCTATCCTTTTTTTATGCTATTTAACAAATTATTTGGTCCTTCCTTTTCATTCTATAGAGGTTCTGAGTAGACAAGCAGTTACCTTCCAGCTACTGTTGAAGATAGGACTAAAACTCATTTTTTATTCTTGTTTGTTGACAGCGAAAATTGGCCTCATTTTTTCCCTTTGGTCTACTCCTTCCCCGACGCCCCCTTACACACACACACTTGGCAGGTTGAAGCCAGCAGTTACTCACTTGGAGTCGTGAATGCCTAGGGAAGCAACTACAACAGAGTCTTTCCCAGGCACATAGTCTGTGTAGTTTTTACATTTTGTTAAAATGCCAGTATCTTGTAGAAGATTAAACTCATGTCTTGAAGTTACTCCGTTGCTCGTTTAAAAAAATTTTTTTAAAGAATTCCCTAAATATTGAGACACAGTTTTAGTGTTTTGAGACTTAATGATTCTTTTAGCTCTTAGTGTTTGGGTGAGAGAGGTGAAATTATAGGAGCTAGAAAAAGGAGGAAATCTTCCAGCTCTTGGTGCTGGGGTGTCACGTGCCTCCCAACTTGGGACTGTAGCTACTACAGTAAACAGGAAGTGGTCTTTGACATTCAATTTAGCAAGCATGTATTGACCGTGTACTGTGCGTAGAGCGTCCAAAGACAACCAAGATGTAGCCCCCCATCATCATCCCTGTTAGGTACAATAAACATACTTTATCTGTGTCTCTGTAGGACGTTATGCAGTCCCAGGGCTTGTCACTCAGTGCCTTAGAATTCTGAAGCTTTTCAGTGTCCCCCGGAACTGGGAGCAAAAGTACCTCTGGCCCTGAGAATCCATAGCCCAGAAGGAGGGAAGCCAAAGCCGCCAAATGGCGAATGTCTAACTGGGGGCCAGTGGCAGACTGCTGGGTGGTCAAGGCACCCCTTTCTGCTTGCATCTGTAGGCAGGCTTCCCACCACACATGACATCATCCTTCATCTCCCCTAGACCACATCGTCCTACCCGTCTACCCACTCGCACACCAAGGTCCTTGGCCCCATTCTTCCCTGTGGAAGCTGTGGGCAGCGAGGGGAAGATCCCAGCACATGTGATCCAAAGAAGCTCTTCTGGCTCATTGGGGAACCTTGATCATTCCCGTTTCCTACCCAGCCATAGATTCTGCAGTTGTAAAATGAGGCTGCTAAAGCCTCCTGGGTTGCTGTGGGGTTTTGCGTGTTGCTACTCCAGAGAACTGCTGGGATGCCTGGCACGTAGGTGCTCCACAGACATTCGTGTTTGCCCCCTTTACGGGAACAGCTCCAGATTTGGAAATCATCCCTTCTGCTGCCCCCACAACTTAACAGGTGATAGGTTGGGCCGCATTTGTTCAGGGGAGACCTCCTTTCTCATCCTTTACCCCTTTTTAATTGTGATTCTTATAATAGCTCATGCCATTTTGTCTGAGATGAGGGCTCTCCTTAGCATAGTTCACGATTCCGTTGGACAGGATTAACTGACAGCAGCACATGATTTTCCTGATAATTGATGCCTTGATTAATGGAAATATTTGTGAAACTTACATCTTGAATTCATAACTGGGCTTATTCTTAATTACAGTCAGCTGCTAATTTGGCAACTGTGTGTGTAAATCTGCCTAGATTTCAGGGAGCACATTTTATAAGTGGAGAAAAGATGGGTTCGGCAGCTGTCACTTCTCCAGCTTTGCATTAACTTACTGTTTGCCAGCTTGGCTTAAATTCTCGTTTTGGCAAGAGCTAAATATCTCATTCTCTTTTGTGTTCTGTGCAGTGCATTTTTATGTTAACCTCCTCCTGTCCAAATACTATTGACAGTATTGTTTGTTTGGAGAGAACCAGTGGTTCATTTTGCCCCCCGTGCATGAACTGACATCAGTAGATATTATGTAGCATTTTGGCCCCAGTGGAAATAAGGCAGCATGACTGCCTTGCCGAATGAATCTCCAGTTACAGGGAGAGAACTTAGATTCCTGAAATAATGAGGAAACAATTGGGAGGCCAAAAGCCCTCCAGTAATAGATGAAGAAATGAGGCAAGACACGGAAGGAGTCCTGGAAATGCACACGTGGGAGAGTTTGTTTCATGAACGCACGTTACGTTTCCTTCTCACAACCCTCAGCAGCAAGGAAGGGGTTGATCCTTCACTTTGTAAGTGAGAGACTGAGGGACACTGAGTGACTTCCTTGGGGGGTCCTATGGCTTCCAACTGATGACTGGAGCTTAGGTCTTCAACTTCAGGTAGAAAGCTCTTTTTTGTATCCTGTCCCTTCTCTCCCTAGAATTAAAATATGAGAACTCTGTCTGATAACTGGAGGGCTGGGGAAGGAAGGCCCATGACCAAGGGAGGACTCAACTGGGTCTGATTTGAGTAAATAAAAGGAAAGACTTATTTCAAGACGAGATACGCATTGGTGATGAGTATGGCATTTGTGGAGTATGAGAAAAGATCAATCTTAGGATAGTGAAGCATTTTCAAACTTGTCTAAATTGCAACTCGCATTAAAAAACACAGTGTACCTTTTAGTCTGTTACATGTGTCCCCACTCATGTGCCGAGACCAGTTATTTAAATGTCTACGAAACATTTTTGAGTTTTTAACTTTATTGCAATGTTTTTTTCTTTAAGGTTTATCTAGTTTTGAGAGCGATCATAAGCAGGAGGGGCAGAGGGAGAGAGAATTTCAGGCAGACTCTCTGTTGAGCGTGGGGCCTAAAACATGGGGCTCAATCTCACAACCCTGAGATTGTGACCTGAGCCAAAATCAAGAGTCAGATGCTCAACCGACTGAGCCACCCAGGCACCCCTTTATTGCAACTTCTTAAAAAAATGCTAGTCATGATGTAGCAGGAGGTTGTGACCATACTTTGAAAAACACTGGAAGGAGTGCCTGGGTGGCTCAGTTGTTAAGCGTCTGCCTTCTGCTCAGGTCATGATCCCAGGGTCCTGGGATCGAGCCCCACATCAGATTCCCTGCTTGGCGGGAAGCCTGCTTCTCCCACTACCATTCCCTCTGCTTGTGTTCCCTCTCTCGCTGTGTTTCTCTCTGTCAAATAAATAAAATCTTTTTAAAAAAGAAAACCACTGGACAAGAAGGTTTCCATGGTCCTGAATAGTAGCGGGTAACAGCTAAGGGTAAGGGCTTAAAGTGTCAGGCTTGGCCCTATGGGCAGGACAAGGCAAAAGTTCATCTACTGATACTCAGAGCATTTTGGAAGGTGATTTTCTACCTATCCCTTAAATGGACTTTGATTTTAATGTGTAGAAGAAATGAGGATTGTCAGTGTTAAGTTTGAGTATTAGAAGGGTCTAAGAACTCCTTTAGCTAATATTTGCACTGGAAAAATAGTACATACTTTAAAAGTAGTATTAATGCTTTTGTTCTTTTCTCTGTTATTAAAGGAAAATGATGTTACTGCTGTATGAAGAAGGCCTCCGGGTTGTCATACACACCTCCAACCTCATCCATGCTGACTGGCACCAGAAAACTCAGGGGTTTGTAGGCTTCTACTTACTACACAGCAGTGGCTGCAAGTGGCAGTCCCTTTTTCTTATATTTATATACACAAAAAAAACCCCCAAACCCTCACATGTGGCATGGAGAAGAGACCTACACGGAAATAGTATTTTATTGCGCTCCCCACCCCTCAGGCCCATCCTTGCTAAATTGTTAGCAAGTGCTAACAATTTAGTGCATACACATCTGTGCCTATTACGTGTGTAAACAAAGACCTTTTTTTCTTAGTTCTTAAAAAAATGGGACTATACATACTCTACAGCCAGACATGGGGAACAGCTTATGCAAAGGATCTAAGGCAGAAGAGAGGGTATAAAATGAGAGGTCTGAACCCATTTTTCTGGTGAGACCCATCAGTAACTTGCCCTTGTACCCACTTTTGCTCACCATTTCCCATATGGTAGTGAAGGGGAACTTCGTGGTTAATCATCTGTTAAAAACTTCCTGTCATCCTCAGTTTATTTTTCCGTAAAAGAAATCTGGTGTCTTTTTAGAGCCTTTGATAATGTTCATATGGTCATGAATCGCCAAGAGAAAAATTGAATTTGAAATTTTTTTCATCCTTTTTTTTTTTTTTTTTTTTTATTACTAACCCTTTGTCCTCAGTATACTTACTCCAGATCTAATTCTTTGAGTCCTTTTTAGAAGAGGGGCTTTTTTTGTGTTTTAGGGATTTGCGTAAATCAGGTTTTAAGCATTGTTCTCCCACTTGGTAAGCTCTTCATTCTGGCTGACTTTCATTTCCATTTTTTAAGCCGTTGTGTACATCTCTGCCTTCTCCAGGGTTAGAAGAAGCCCAAGCATTCCTCTGGTACCTTTCACAGTTTGCGTATTCTCCACTCCCCTCCTCCCCTGCCTTATGCTCCCTGTCACTGCCCAGGCTGGGCTAGAACTTTTAATTTTATTAATTTAAGTTTAAATTAATTTAATTAATTAATCAGGGCATGTTAGCAGAGCCCAAGTCACACCTTACGTTAAACTGAAATACAGGACCTTCTAGCCTCTGTTCCGTGGGCTTGGTTTAACTCCCCTGCTGTGTAGAACAAGACTACCCTCTCCGCCTTCAGACAACCCTCCCAGCTTGAAAGGCAGGCTCTTCCCCGAGCCCAGACATCTCTCGCTCTCTCTTCACTCCCTTTCCCCAGCGTAGCAAGTGGCTTAGAGCCCCACCCACAGGGCCTGATAGTTTTTCTGGAAACACGTTCCAGTCTCGAAGTGTCCCACTTAAAGTCTGCTTCTCAAAATGCATCCATTCCGACTGGTTCGGGGTGGAGGGGATCACCACTGTCTCAAAAGCCTCAGCCGCGGGAGGACTCTCTTGACCAACAGAATTCAGAGTTAACTACACCTTTGCTACTCCGAGAGCTGCTTAGCTGCTTGGTTGGGTTTTGAAACTCATGAGCCATACGGAGTTCGTCAAGTTGGCGCTGAGTCTTTTGTGGCTCGAAGAGTCCCACCCCGGCCCCCAGCTCTTTCTGGAGTCAGAAGCTTGAGCCATGCCTCTTTAAATTGACTTCACGTGGTTTCAGACTTAAAGTATCAAGGGTGTGAAATCTCCAGCTGCCCTTGGCCAGGCACCCTTGAGTAGGGTACTGCTATCTCACAGTGAGTCTAGATTCTAATCTCAAATTTGCATTTTTGTGTGGTGGGTTGTAATTTTTTAAATGTTTAAAAAATAATCCTTTTGTGGAATTTTCATGGTTGGTCTCCTAGTCATGCTCTGCGCGTCGCGTCCTGGTATACAAGTGTTTCAGCCATCCTTTTTAGCTGCTGCTTGGTCTGCCTGTTAATTTCTCACTTTTAAAATTATTTGGCCCACAATAATTTCACATTTTACTTTGTCAAGTGCTAAAAACACCTCACATCTCCGTATCCTGGCTTAGAAAGTTGTCATCTGTCCTGTTTCTCATCCAGACACTGATGTGAGTGAGCCTCTAATCCAGGAGGGGCCCAGCAGCCTGTGAGCTCTGAATTGCTATTTGTGAGGGAGAGACTGACACATCCGTCCTGCCCAGCGTGCTCATTATTCGCGTAGAGAGCAGGCGCTCACAGAGCTTGGGCTGGCCCCACGTAGCACAGCCAGTTAGAAGCAGATCTGGCCCCGGAACCTGGACTGTGGTCCTTTTCCCAGGTCTTACCCTGTGTACAAGGGGTGTCCTCGAGATGAGAAGGAAAGGTGTGGTGTGCCACCCTCCTAGAGATGTGTGTGGAGTGCAGAAGATGGGTGGGCAGGGTCCTCGAGTCTCTGGATGCTTCCTGCCCTGGGGGCCTGCGTCTCGCCAGCCTCCTTTGAGGGTTGCCGGGTGAAAGAGGAATTGGGCAGTTTCTCTTTGGGCTCAACGGGTCGAACTGCAGTGGGGTAGCCACAGAAGCAGGAAGTTGGTGACAGCAAATACATCTTTAGTGCTTGCTGAAGCCTGACATTGTTCATTATCTCGGGTGTGAGGCACACATACCCTGTGAGGCAGGACTGCTGACTGGTTTTGCAGCTGAAACTGAGCACGAGATTTGAAACCATATTTGTTTGTGATCTGTCGTAGAGGGATGGGGATTAGGTACACTTTGTGGGTGTTTAGAAGTTTAGGCGAAGGGAATTGTCCTTCTTTGAGGAGAATTGGTGAAAGATGTCTTCAATACATCGTTTACTAGGTTATTTGAAAGTTCGAGATTAATAAATGTAATAGCATTAAATGTGGTATCTACTCATTGCAGGAACCAGAAAAGTACAGGATATGAAAATATCTCAAGCTGCTATAGCATATACATCATGAAAATGAGTTTATTTATTGTAAATACATTTGTGTATACATTTTTCTTAGTGTAGGTAACTTTTTTCCTATTTGGCTGAAGAGCTGCATGGGTATAGCTTGCTGGGGTTACTACAGGTGGCATGGATTTGCTATGACCATCAGGCATGCAGCTGTTAGCTCTTGTCACGGGGTCTTAGCAGTGTGGAGGTGGGGCGCGGGGGTAAAAAATAAGGAAGGTGTGTCCAGAGAGGGAGCATAGAGCATTGAGTTGTGAAAAATGGACAGAGGCCTGATTTTACTGGGTCCTAAATTCATGGTGAGGTATTGAAAAATCATTCTGAATATCGTGGAAGCCGTTGGAGTGGTGTGTTGGGATTTATGCTTCCTGTTCCCTAAAGACCCGCGCTACTTACCATGTGGACACAGGAAGTGTGATTCGCTTCTTCCTTAGGGTGAATGTGTAGTCAACAGGTAGTATGGTGATCAGATGCTTTCCTGACTGTTATTTTATTTTTTTCAATTCCAGAATATGGTTGAGCCCCTTATACCCACAAATTACCCCTGGAACCCACAGATCTGGAGAATCAGCCACACATTTTAAAGCTGATCTCATCAGCTACTTGACGGCGTATAATGCTCCTTCACTCAAGGAGTGGATAGATATCATCCACAAGCACGATCTGTCTGAAACCAAGTATGTGTTACTTAGCAATTCGGGATTCTTAAAGTGGGTGGATACCTTGAGCGCCACACTGTAGCTGCAGTGCAGGGGCCTTGGGAGGAGGTAGAATGGTATCTGGCTGTCCCTCATAACATGAGAGCCCATTCTCTCACTATCTGTATCTCCTAGATCTGAGGGGCTAAAGTGGAGGCCGGTAATCTTCCTGCTCACGGCAAGCCTCCCTCTGGAGTACTCCTGAAGTTACATGATTTCCCTGCTGGTACCTTACCCTTGGGAGTGTTCCACCATGAGTTGATGTGCTTGAAAATGAGTTTGAGTATCAATTATTGCTCTGAGGAAGCATCTCAGGAAAATAGGTGATCTCTTAGAACATCTCATGATAACATTAGTTTTTGTGAGTGTTTTGTGATTCGGGGGTCCACAAATCATATCACTCTGTTCTAGAACTTGTATTTTATGTCCTTTCAGTGTTTATCTTATTGGGTCAACCCCGGGACGCTTTCAAGGAAGTCAAAAAGATAACTGGGGACATTTTAGGCTTAGAAAGGTAACAAAATTTTTACTATTTTTTTTTTTTTTTTTAGAATTAGTGTATATTTTTATAGTACTATAAAATATAAAAAATATATTACTTTTATAATATATATAATATTGTGTATCTTACAATTAGTGTATATTTTTCATAATATATTTTGATGGCAGCTTCATAAATAGCACAATTGTGAGTGAACAGCATGCTCTTGATAAGTTGCCTGATTCTAGTTTTCAGTAGTTTTTAATGTTTTGCCTTTTAGAGGTATAGATTGCTCTAAATGGCAGAAGTGTAAGGACTATAAGTATAGGAAGCATAACCTGATCCGCTAAAATTTAAGGAATGTTTTAGTATTTAAGGAATATTTTCCAAAGAAGGAAAAGTGAATACAGAATTGATATGTCATATTTACAGCATTTTTCTGCTGATCAGGGGTTCCAAGGACAAAAAAACCAGGTTCTGAGTTGTCAAAGCTTTTCTGTTCACAGCTTCTGAAAGAGCATGCCTCCCCTAAAGGAGAGTCTTGGCCCATCGTAGGGCAGTTTTCAAGCATCGGGTCTATGGGAGCTGATGACTCGAAATGGTTGTGTTCGGAATTTAAAGAAAGCTTGGTGACGCTGGGGAAGGAAAGTCGGACCCCAGGGAGAAGTGCCATTCCTCTTCATCTGGTGAGTGCCTTCCTGCTTCCCATGATCACGTTTATTCTCTAGTCCCGGAGAAACATGAGAATCTGTCCTCCCTCTCATAGAGGTTTTCATCCGTGATTCTTGCATGGAAACAACAGTGCATTAGCACCATCGTGTGTGATCGTGTGACCCTGTATCCTCTGGTGCTGGGAGGGTGGGGCTCCATTTCAGCCACACACTAGTCTGGGATTTTTCCATTCCTTCCTTCAGGTTCTCAAGCCAAAGAGAAAAATATTTGGGAAAGCATTAGGAGCCAAATCATGAACATTATTAGAGACTTCTGAATTAATAATTAATTTTGCTTTGGACTCAGTGTTAATTTAGCATTTTTGAGAGAGAAACTCAAATTGAAGTTTTTCATTGAATATATATGCTTCCTGTAGTTACTAGAAGTTATATTTATTCATAAGATTTATTCATAAAAATTTATTGAAATTTTTAAAATTCTTAAAATTTAAAGTACCTTTTGTTTTAGGATTTTATTTGTCAGAGAGCACAAATGGGGGAGCTCAATCCCAATGTGAGACTTAATCCCAGGACCCTGGGATCATGACCCGAGCTGAAAGCAGATGCTTAACTGACTGAGCCACCCAGGCGTTCCCTAAATGAAATCTTTGTAATTGAGATTTTCATCTTAAAAACATTCTTTTTAAGAAAGTTTCTTTAGCATGATACATCTTGAGTGTTATTTTGTATTTTTCCTATTTTTGAAAAATTTTTTTCCTTTATTTTTAGATCTATCCTTCTGTGGAAAATGTGCGAACCAGCTTAGAAGGATATCCAGGTAATTGTTGGAGACTGTCTCAGTTGCATTTTTTTTTTTATGTATCTTTCATAAATGCCCTGGTAAACTTTTTAAAGCAAGTAATAAAAATGCCATTCTCTTTGAGAAAAGAACTGGTTAGAAATTTGTAGCATATTTTCCCTTAACTGGGTAAGAATCGTGGAAATAGGTAATATCAAGTAGTACTATATCCAAAGATGGTTCCATGCTTTGGGACAATTTTAGTATGTTACTGAATCTTCACCATAACCCTAAGGACTTGTTCTGATTTCCACAAGTAAGTGGTCCTTTCTGCCAACAATGGTCAGGGTCCAGACAAGATGTCTGAATATAACCAGTTTTCCCTGCTGCATCCTGCCTTTCCAGAGAAACTCTTAACATGCCTTTCTCTGATCTCTCTCTCCGTATCCTCCCTGCTTGTGTCTGTGGCTCTGTGTGGTTCTTCCGGTTTCAAATCACAGATCTATTTAAGGTCCAGAACTTCTGCTTGATCTTGGGAAGAACCTTTTGGTGTTGCCTGGTTGATACTTGAACTTTCTAAAAGCACTTCATCTGTAAATGCCTAGGATGATTTTTGTAGGCAACTTTCAACCTTGTTCACTGTTTTCCTTATACAGTGCTAGACAACTGAACTTTTATTTGGAATCCATGAGCCCTCCAGCTTCAGGACTTAATAACCAAAAACATTCAGGATCGCACATTCAGGACTTAATAACCAAAAACCCAAGCAGGGTTCGTCTCTGGCAAAAGGAAATCTGATTGGCATTTGGCTCATGGCTGGAAGCAGAATGCTCTGAATTAGACTAATTTAGTCCATTTATTGCTTGTCAGACTAGAGATGACCTTGCCAGAAATATCTCAGTTAAGGTTTAGAGTGTAGTGTATCTGCCCACTTGTTGCTACCTGACGGCAAAGCCAAAATTATTTTGCTGAGACTTGAGACATGGTGATGTTTTGGTTGGTTTTTTGTCTTCTCCTTTCTCTACTTCTAATACACTATATTCATTCAAAATGTGCTTTTTAATGGGGAAGAACACAGTATTTTCCATAAAACTATTTCATAATTGGCTCTGAATACGTTTAGTTATTTGCAGTAGAGGATACAACATGCCTTATGATGATTCAGAAATTTAAAGCCCTTTTTGGATATAGATTATTTATGGAGAAGTTCCAACATGTATTTAGAAAGTCACTGGTGAATCTACATTAGAACTTTCCTTTCAGAGATGAACAAAAACTGGCTACTAATTGTGCTTCCACTTGGAACTGTATCTCTACTTTCTATACAGGAATATGGCATTTAGAATTGCTTTTTATTTTATTTTATTTTATTTTATTTTATTTTATTTTATTTATTTATTTGACAGATCATAGATAGGCAGAGAGACAGGCAGAGAGAGGGGGAAGCAGGCTCCCCACTGAACAGAGAGCCCAAAGCGGGGCTTGATCCCAAGAGCCTGAGATCAGGACCTGAGCAGAGGCTTTAACCCACTGAGCCACCCAGGCACCCCTAGAATTGCTTTTTAAAAACAACTATTTACCAAACTTTTTTTTTTTTTTTTTTTAAGATTTATATATTTGAGAGAGACAACAAGAGCAGGAGGGGGAGAGGGAAGGGGTCGGGAGAGAGAGAAAGAGAGAATCTCAGGCACACTCCCTGTTGAGTTTGAAGTCCAATTCGGGCCCTCATCTCATGACCCTGAGATCATGACTGGAGCCAAAACCAAGTCGGACACTTGACCAACTACCACCCAGGTGCCCCTGTACATTTTAATTTTAGCGATGACTCTATTCCATTTGTAAGAATGTTTAGCCTAATACAAACTCTGTTTGGAAATATCAGAAAATAAGAGGTAAAGGAAGCAGGAGGACTGAGTTTTCTTCTTAGTCTGCCTTCCCAAGTGTCCTGCTCTTGGGCAAAAACGGAGATGCTCCAGACCTAAATGGGGCTACGGATTTCTCACCTGTGTGAGAACTGCAGGATAGGCCGGAGTTCATATAGTTTTTCATAAACTTCAAATCTGTGCTGTTACTGATATTTAAATGACCACCCCTGAGTGATTAAATAGTACCTCTTTTCAGATCGTAAACATGTACCGTTTACCATGTATCCCTAAGAAAGGAAACATCATAAGGAAACATACCTAATACAAGTGTAGACCTTCTCTTTCAAAGAACCATCTCATAAGATGAAATAGGAAGTGGTTTTGTTTTTTTCAGTGTTTACTGATTCTTAATGAAGGATCCTAAAATTATTTTCTATAATCCGTGTTTTCTTCTTTTAAAAGCTGGGGGCTCTCTTCCCTATAGCATCCAGACAGCTGAAAAACAGAATTGGCTCCATTCCTATTTTCAGTAAGTAATTGGTTTAGAATGCTGCTATTGCTTCTTTAGGAATAAGAATGTTATTTATGTCAGTCTGTTCTTTTAAAAAAGAACCTTACATAATACAGCTGTATTTTTTCATCTACATATGTTAGTGATAGAAATAACTTAAAACAAGGTTTTGAACATTATTTGAAATAGGTTTTTAATACCAAAGAATAAAACTGATCTGTGAGGTTTGTATTTAAATATTGTCACTCAAAGAAAAAAAAATAAAGATGATGGGTAACTTAGAATTTATGTAAGCAGCATTTTTTAAAAAATGTTAGTTGAGTATAATTGACACCCAGTAGTGCATTGGTTTCAGGTATACGACACAGTAATTCAGCCGCAGTTTAGCTCCTGTCTCCAGATTATAATTCTTCTGCCTGCACGTGAACACCCTGTGTGACTGCAGGCTTGCTGAGGGTGGAATCCATACCCCCCTTTCTCTAGGACGTGGGCTCACACCTGGTTTGTTTTAAGGGTTCAGTAAATGGTTGAATGGGCAGTGGAAAGGATTGTCTTATCCTCCTCTTGTTCCAGTGTGCACACTCTGCATGTTCTAGGCCATTGCATCTCCGTAGTTTGCAGGCTAATTCAGTGTGTCTTTGGGGGCCTGTTGGGAGATTATTCCCTACAGAGAATATTTCTTTATACTGAGCTCCTTTCACAAGTCATTCAAGTGAATTTAATGATCAAAGGGACAGTCTACCTAATCCTAATTCTGGTCTCAGCCTCTTCTCTTTGCAAGCAAGGATTGTTGCCTCATGATGTAGGCCCTTTTTTCCTACAGAACCTCAGTCCTGCAGTGCTGGCAGGTAAATGTCAGCCTTGGACTGAAGTGTTTCTGAATTACTCTCTCTCTCTCTTCTTCTTTTTTTTTTTTTTTTTTTAAGATTTTTATTTACTTGACACAGAAAATACAAGCAAGGAGAGCAACAGAGGGAGAAGGAGAAGCAGGCTCCCTGCTGAGCAGGGATCCTGATGCAGGGCCTGATTCCAGGACCCTGAGATCATGACCTGAACTGAAGGCAGATGCTTAACCCACTGAGCCACCCAGGTGCCCCCTCCTCCTGCTTTTCAACATTGTTTTAATATTCATCCTGTTGGCATTTTTCCCATTTTGTACTTACTTTAAACAAACTTTTTCTGAGCCTGTACTTAGTAATACACGATGGGAGCATGATTCTTCCTCTTAAGGAGCTCATAGTCCATGTAGGAGACAAGACATGCACACGTGCACTTGAAAGCACAGTAGAATTAATAGACATGAGTATATACATGTCTTATTGGCAAAAAAAAAAAAAAAAAGGAGGAGGCTAAATACCAATACCAAAAGGCTACAGTGTTTTTTATTACACTGTTCTCTAAACAGAGTTTAATAAAATATTAAACACATCACGGAACTGTGTACACACTGTTTAGATTACAGGATTTTGCTTTTCGTGAAGTTTCCTAATACTAGGATTTTGACAGGTTTATATTTTCTTACTAGTAATGGGTCTTTCCTGTCACTAGCAAATGGTCGGCTGACACATCTGGCCGCAGCAATGCCATGCCACATATTAAAACATATATGAGACCCTCTCCAGACTTCAGTGAAATTGCTTGGTTCCTTGTCACAAGGTAAGTAGTTCTTACAGTCTTGATGGGAAGACCTTTTAAAATGTGTTTGCAACTCCTGCTCTGAATACCGAATGGGTTTCCAAAAAGTGATTTTGTAAATTGTCATTTAGTTTTCAGAGTGTGTATGTCTTCTGAGCCTTATTTAAGAGGCTTGTGACCTACCCCTTTCTAGTGCTTGCCATCATTGCCTGATTTTATGAGTCTTGATATTTATAAGGTTTGCATAAAGTCTGCATTTGCTGTTGTTACTTAATACTTCAGTAGTAGGAATAAGGCAAGTTAACATTTGGTGTAAATATAGAACAAAAATGATATGGTAAAATTAGTATTCCTTAATTACTTTCTCTTAGATCATTGACATTTGACTAATCCAGTCTCTTAAATGTTTTTTAAACTTGTTTATTAAATAATTAACATACTTTAAGATTCACCTATTTAGTCTGCAGTTTAATGATTTAAATTGAATCGTGCAATTCAATTTAACAGAATTGTGCAAGTATCACTATAATTTCAGAATTTTCATTACCCTCTATAAGAAACATCTTACCTACTAAGCATTCTTGTGTCTATTTATAGCAAAGTAGGTTGCTATGCTCTTGGAAAAAGAGAACTGACTCCTAGTCTGACCAAAGGCCATTAGGCATCTCTTAATGATTTAATAACACCACTGATGTCAGTAATTAAGGTATGACAGAGTAATTTCTTTAATGAAAAAACTTAGAAACAAAAGTTTAAAAATACTCATGAAGAAACTCTTAAAAAAGCCAGTTAGACACAAAACCAAGTCCCTTCCCTAGCTTATGGATATTAGTTGTTACACTTTTCACCAAGCTCAGGGTAAGGAACTGTGACCTGAACAGTGTTAGTGGTATACCATCAGATGCAAGAGTGGGCTTCTGCAAAGTTTTTGAGGCGCCATAGTATAACAGAAAAACATACATTCGAATACTGAAGATTTAAGATGCTATTCTGTCACTTACTGACTCTGTGCACTTACAAAATGGATTTAATCCGAGTCTATTTCCTATTCTTTGGGGAAAGCAATGGCGGCCATTTGGGGTTGTCATGAGAGTTAAATGAGATGCTCGAGGCTCCCTGCATCTGACATAACGGACTGCAGGACATGATCGCTGTGATTATGCTAGTTCAGGCTTCACCATCAAGACTGAAGGATGGGGGCACTTGGGTGAAAGCCTCTGCCTTCAGCTCAGGTCATGGTCCCAGGGTCCTGGGATCGAGCCCCACATCAGGCTCTCTGCTCAGCAGGAAGCCTGCTTACCCTTCTCTCTCTCTGCCTGCCTCTCTGCCTACTTGTGATCTCTCTCTCTCTGTCAAATAGATAAGTAAAAAAAAAAAAAACTGAAGGATGGCCAGGGGAATTGGTATGCACTTCTTTGCCATGTGTCTTTAAAGAGAAACTTTGGCTTCTGGAGTAGGTTTCCTGGGTGAGACCTGAATTAGAGATTGCTGGGGTAGAGAAGCCCTTGCGTGAGACAGAGATAGTGCCAGGGAGAACAGAGACCTCTAAAATGTATGTGGCCTGTCCTTGGGCATGTTCAATCCCTAGTTGCCTTGGTAAGTGTGAGATTGTTTTTAGTCCCTCTCCCAATTTTATTTTAACACACTTAAAGCTAAATTATTTAAATATTCCTGACTTAGTGATGAGAAATTATCAATATGCTACCCAGCATTCTACATAGTTAACCAACAAGAACATAAATTTGGGTGTATCTTGGACCCTTGAACATAATCCAAAGGAATTGGATTTTCAGAGGCCGCATTTCAGTGTCAGCTCACCTGTTCAATAATTGTCTGTTAGGCCAAGTTATTAAGTAAAAAGGAAACCATGTTACTAAGTTGCAGTATTAAAAGCCTGGCTTTCATATTGCTTCTGCCCCATCCTGATGCTGTGTGTGACGGTCGCTTCCTGCATACCCTGATGATGAGTCAGTAAATTATCTACCTGCTTGCGGATCTAAAATGCTACCACTGGAAATACTTGAGTAGTAGGCCATCATTCACCCCAAGGGCTAATTGTTTTGTGTTGAATACCTTAAATTAGATATTTTTCTCAATCTGGTCTGACAGAATTTTCTGACAGTGTGGGTCATGTTCTAGGGCGCTACCCATTATATATTCATTTCTTTTGTACGAGTTAAGGTTCTTCCTGCAATCATGCTGCTTTGCATGAAGACTGAATTGAACTTGAAGGCTATCTTTCCAACTTTGAGAAAAATCAGATAGGATTTTAACCAATGTAGGAGAAGCCACATAGAGAAATATATCAATTATTTGGTAAAAGTGGTCTTATCTAGCATCATGTTATCCTGCTGGGAAAACTGTTGCCTAGAGAAATGTAGCCTTGAGTCTCTTTCTAAATCGTTGAAAAAGTTGAATTTACTGTTTATTTGGGGATTGTTTTCCTCAGGGTAGAGTTAAAAGATGGATGTGCTTCACTAAAGTTGAGTATTTATTGATCCTGTTTTAAGGGTATAAAGGGAGTTTGAGATAACACTGAGTAATCCTTGTCTAAAGACAATGTTTTTTAGTTGAGTATAATGATGGCATTCATTCACCTCTGGGAATCCAGAGCAAGACATGACCCCATGCCATGAGGAGGCTGCAGGAAGAGATGGGACACCGTACATTAGTCGTTTACCTGTGTAAGGATCTGATGAAAGCACCCTTAGAAATGTGTTATCTGGTTGGGGGTAGGGTGAGGGTGTGTCAGAGACCTTGCTAAAGCTAAGGCAGTGGTATCTCAAGTAGGCCTGGAAGTGTACCTAAGAGTAAACCACGTGACCTGGAAGGGGAGAATCGGGTGCAGAGGCCATGGAGCTGGCAAAGCACATGGGGTTTTCAGGGAACATCTGAGTGAATCTGCAGCTAGATGAAAGAAAAGAGATCAGTGTACGTTCAGAATGGATTTTCTCAAGCAAGGGCACATGTTCTTAAGTCCAGAAAGTATCCACAGTCTGTTCACTTAATATCTGTTGTTTTGTATTCTGTGAATAACTGCTTATTTATTACTAAATTCTGACTCAGAAGTTAATTTGTTAAGAATTTGAAATTTGTGATGAATTTGTGGCTTCTAATTTTATTCTGGAATTCCTAGGCTAAAAACTATCAACTTACCAAATCATATGAAGAATTACAATAATTACTTGGTGATTTCAACATGCCAGACATTGTTCTAAGCACTTTTTGTGTTTATTTTTCACAACTCTTCCATGAGGACTCGGAGAATGGTTAAGTAGGCTGCCCATAGTCACATGGTAGTAAGTTGTGGAAGCAGGATTTGAACCCAAGGAAATTGGACTCCATAGCTAGCGCTCTTCACCTCAACTTTCTGATGCCACTCTTAACAGCTGATAGTGTGCTTATTTTCTGTGAAGACAAGTCAAAAGAAACTGCATCACTTTACTTTGATTTTGCTATTAAAAAAAACAACAAAACCACCACATAGTACCCAGTATTAAAGTATGTCTGACATAACTGAAGTAACAATTTAGAAAATACTCAGAGCCCATCCTCGGCCCTTCTACAGTAAGGAAAGGTGTAGATCCGAAAGATAAGTGACATCTACCAGGAACTCCATTTTGTTTCTCGGTTTGCAACCTTCTCTAGAGGTCAGAACATCCCCAGCTGAGCTCTTATCTAGAGGGATATTACCTTCCTAACATCTGTCTTGGCCCTGGGGCCACCTGCCCACTCTTTTATCCTCAGGCTTACAGCTCAGCCTTCCTCTTGCTGTTCCTTCCTTTGAGTGTTCGACAGCATTTACTGAGGTCTTTCCTCTTGTGAATGCAGGGTACTCAGGATAAAAACATAAGCATTGAGACGCCCTGAGTGGCTCAGTCGGTTAAGTGTCTGCCTTCAGTGCACGTCACGATCCCAGAGTCCTGAGATCGAGTCCCTAATTGGGCTCCTTGCTCGGCAGGGAACTTGCTTCTCCCCCTGCCTGGCGCTCCCCCTGCAGGTGCGTGTGTGTGTGCACGGTCTCTGACAAGTAAAATCTTTAGAAACAAACAAACAAAAAGCATCTAAAAGGCATTACCTAAATCTTATGTTTGCTGTCAGAAGCCAGACTCAGAAGTAGTTAAAACAGGCAGAGAGTGATTCTGTGCTTGAGGTGGGCATGTGGATGCTTTGGCTAGGGTAATCAAAGCCTGTTCGTCCTTAAAGTGTCTCAGACTTTACTCTTCTGATACCTGAAATTACCAAGTCAGATACTGCCTGGACTTGTGAAGTGATTGCCTGTCCGCCATCCTGTCACACGCATGGTCCACTCCCCAGGCCACCTTTGCTTTCCTAGTTGATGACCATTCATCTTGCAGAAGCACGAGTTTTCCTCACTGTCCCATGTTCAGATTCCCCCCACTTCCTATACAGTAAAATCTGGAGCCCTCCTTGTCATTGTGACCCTGACCGTATCATTCTCACCTTTCTTATCCTGTATTCTCCAACACAAACTGCCAGAAGCGCTTCCCGTGCCCCATAATCCGGCACGGGATTCCATAATCCATGGAATCCATAATCCATAATCCAAACTCCATAATCCCCCTGCCAGTCGCCCTCTCCTGGTCCCTCTCTTTTCTGCCTGCCTTTCCAATTGCCGCCCACCTCCTAAGAGTTGTCTCAGGTCTGGTGTCCTGTCTTGGAGATTCTGCCAGCCTTCTCCCGACTTCTGTCTCCTCCAGATCCTTAGAGCACTTATGAAGGCTCCACCCTTGGAGCCTATAGCTCCTACATCATTGTCTTGTCTCTTCTTGTAGAGAAGTTTATTAAGGGATCTGGGTCTGAACCTCACATTCCTCTTCTGCACAGCAGCTGTGAAGGTGAGGTGCCACACTCGGTGACGTGACCCCCAGGCTGAAAGAAGTCCACAGTTACACAAGTTCACCGCGATAAATTGACTGATAAAGTATAATGAAAGAACTAGAAGTGGAAGAAAAATCATAATATAGGCGCTAGAGTTACTAGTGACCGTCTTCTACAACCACCATGTATTACTTTCTCAGCCATTGGAATGAAAGCGTTTTTATCAACTCCTAGTGCACATGTATCCGCTGTTCCTTTGAAACGCTGTGTTCCAGGCAGGGCTGGCTCTGCTGTGCTCCCGCGTCGTGTTTGCTCGCTCCACTGCAGTGCCTCTGCTTACGATACTCATCTGCCTAACACGTGCTGCCCCTCCTCTCTAAGAGAGTCCCAATCCTGTTTCCTCAAAGGCCCAGTTTAACATTTACAGCAGGGGCATCTGCGTGGCTCAGTCAGTTGAGCCTCTGACTTTTGAATTTTGGCTCAGGTCCTGATGTTATGGTCAGGAGATCGAGCCCCCAGTGGGACTTCTTGCTCTGCGGGGAGTCTCTTCCTCTGCCCCTTCCCCCGCTCCCCCACGCACTTGCACGCGCTCTGTCTCAAATCTTCACATAAGCAGAGGCACTGCAGTGGAGCGAGACAGCCATTAATGGATGTCTGGTGCTACTTGTAACACCTTGCTTTGAAGTGCTTCTGAAGCAGCCTCCCCGTTCAATTTGAGTGCTAGTGTTTACTTGGCTTTATTTACTCTGTAAAGTAACCAGTAACCAGTGATCAGCTTGTGCAGATCTGGGACCAAGTTGTCCTGTTAAGTAGCCCATAATATTCCCAGTGTATTGCTTGGATGCCAGTGGTATGCCAGATGGAGAGAACACAAGGGTGGTACAGTATGGCTTCCATTTCTTCCTTCAAGAAGCCGGAGTTGTGAGTAGCAAGAACTAAATGGGACACGGTTATTGCTGAACACTCAGGACACTGGTAAAGCCATATGGAGCTCAAGATGCTATACTTTCACTGAATGCTTGAGAGCATGAGCATGGGCCCAGCAAGACTCCATGTTGCCACCCATGTCAGGCACTGCTTATACCGTGGGGAACAAGAGCAACAGAGAACCTAGCCTAACAGCTTTCATTTTAGCTCAAGCAGGGTGTATACAAATGAGTCTGCATGAAATACCAGACAAGGGCTACAAACAACAGAATAGGGTGATGTTAGAGCATGTCTGCAGGGAGCAGAGAAGGCCTCCTTCAGGAAGTAACATTTGTGCTGAGTTGACCTAAAGGTGCGGGTAGGCCCTCCACTGTAGAGTGTGTGGGACACTGGAACATTCCATTGTAGCCATGCAGGGGCCGTGCCAGATCATACAGGGCCTTGAAGGCCAGAATAAGAGTTTTATTCTCAGTGCTGTGGAAACCATTTGAGAGTTGAGCAGTGAAATGACATCTGATACGTGTCTTTTAAAGATAACCCAGGCTGCTGAATGGAGAGTGGATCGTGGGAAATGAGTAGGTGTGCATAGGCCAGCTGGGAAGCACGGAGAAATTATGGTCGCTTAGATTGCAAAGTGAGCATTCATGGGGGAAGAGCAGGTGGGGATGGGCTCTGGGAATGAGGGGGTACTGTCCGTAGAGCACATACCCCAAAATCTCTCTTGAGGAACGGCAATCAGGATGATGGGAAGAGCATGGGTTTGGAGTGACACAGACCCAAATCCAAATTTTAGTTCAACCACTTAACATTTGTGAATTAATAAACCTCACCAAGCACCAGTTTCCTTCTCTATGAAAGTAGGATATGACCTTTAACTGTCAGTTTTGTTCAGAGGCTTGAAACAAGTTACACAGAGCAGCTGTCATCAGGGACTGGTACATGTTTAACAGATGACACTTACCCTCCCTATTTAAGCTTAATTTTGAATAGTCTAAGTAATATTTGCAATATTTCATTGTAAGTACATGAAATGACTATAACAAGTATAGGGTAAAAATAGTTCACAGTAGCAGCTCAACCTGTAAATTCGCAAAACTATGGAAACCTCAGAATCCATCATCACTCGAACGAATCACATTGTCCTGAGACTTTTAGTCACCTCAGAGAATCTTCAGTGAAATGTCAGTCCCTGGGTAGGAGACTTTTCAAAAGTTATTTCTGCTCCGTGGGGATAAGAAAGAGGCAAGAGAGAGACTTATTTTCATTGAGCAGCCGCCACGTGGTAGAAAGTTCTAGCACCTTCCTTGTGTTGTTTCATTCCGCCATCACAGGAGCCTGTGAGGCAGTTGTGTCCCTTCCACAGGCGAGGAATAGGACTGCAGAGCTGAGGACTCCATCCGTTACCCAGCAAGGATCTGCGCACCGTGGGCAAAGCTGCCAGCTCCAGGCACAGGGATAGAAAGATAAGCAAAAGTGCAGTTCTTGCTCTCCAGGCATTTATGTTAGAACAAAAGTGGTTCTATCAAACAACTTGTAGTTTAATTGCAGTTATTTAATTGCAGTTGTAACAATTTTAAGTATTCTGTACACGTAGATTTTCACCTAGCAAGGCCTTAACCATCTTTCAGGTGTCAACTCAACATGGTGGAGACTCCTTGTTTCCTTAGCCTGGCGCCTTCCGTAACGTCCTGGGCCTCCTGCTTGGTCGCTTTTCTTTCCCTGTCTGTGTGGCTCACCGTGTAATCACTGGCTTCCCATCCAGACTCGGACTCGAGTCCATGTCTTGGCTGACATTCCCCACACCTGGCAGGTAGGGGTGCTCAGTAAGGACTTGTTAACAAGGAAGCTAGTGGTGTCCAGGATTGAGGCTGTGATCGTCAAAGTGCTGCCTAGACTTTGTGCAGAACTGAATGTGGGAGATGCTTCGCATGTGATTCCTACATTTGGAGTGTAGTGGGAGATGGGAGGGGTCATTGTCATCCATACAGAAAGAGGGAAATGGAACTATATTAGTGGGAGAATGGTCACTTTGAGTGCAGAATGACTTACAGTGGGAGTCTCGCGTGGAATTGTCTATTGTGCTCAGAAGTCTGGTGTACAGGTGGTAGGTTTGGGAGCTTTCTTTAGAACTAATTACACCCTGAGCCTCTGTGGCATTTTTAGGGGAGAGGGTAGCAAAAGGTTGATGTCTTGGGAGTTGAGAAACCTCAGGAACTACATATCAAGTGGGCTTTTCACACTTAGCAGTGTTCCATTGCTGAACAAATGAATTAGACCCTGAGTTAAAGAACAACTGGTCACCGTCCTCCAGAAATGATCTTCCTTCTACCTGAGAGAAATGTTACAAATTCTATTTGGACGTCATAGAACTTAACCTTTCACTCCACCTATGTCAAGCATCTACTATGTACCTGGCACTCTTCCAGGTGCTGGGAGCACAATTCTATAAAATATTCCTTGACTTTATCGTGGTGGGAGTTACCCAAAAAGTAAATGTATATGTATCAGGTGATAAGTGCTGTAGAGAAAAACAAAGTCAAATAATTCAGGCACATGGTCTTTTACTCTGAATCCCTCTGACTAGACGTAGTTCAGTACTTGGGAGTTTAGAAAGACAGCACCGTACAGGCTGCGCTGTGGTTGTTGACAGATGGCGTTACAAGTAGCCTCATGTCTGTTTAGGTCAGCTTTTACCACCAAACGAGCTAAGGTGGGTGGGTGGTTGGTTGGTTGGTTGGTTGCCATTAAATGAGTTAAGTAAAAGCTTAATTTTGAATTTGGTTCAGAGCCAACTTCAATGCTTACCATCAGATTCAGGCACCGTTCTAGGCATGCTTCACACACGCACGCACCGCATGTAATCCTCAGACTACTACGTGTAGCTGTTAATCCTCTCTACAGGGAGGGGAACTGAAGCACACGGAGGTTAGACAAGGGCCTAAGAACCCTCCACACCCTCAAGCCCTGTACTGTAGAGTGGTGAGTGCTTGGGTCAAGGAGGGAGGCTGCTCATTAAATAGGATGGTCAGGGAAGGGCTCACTGACTAGAGACATTTAAGGAGGAAGTGAGCCACGTGATGGATCGCTGGGGGAAATCATTCTGCACAGAGAAACAGAGGTGGAAATACACATGCCTGTGCTTATTATGTTCGAGAAGAAACAAGGTGGGGTGTTGAAGTGGGTGGGGTAGGAGGGCAGACTGTCTTTTACCTGCTTTCAAGGCAGAGTTGCCATTGCCTTCATGTCGCCTGTGTTTCCTAAAGCTTTTAGTCCTGGGTCTAGGGAAGGCAGACCTGTGTCAATGTATTTTACAATTTGAATTGATTAGAACAATTAAGTGCTTTTTCAAATATATCTGTTACAGATGTTCCGTGAGGCATTCTGGAATACGACACAGTTTTGATGTAGTTGGTTCAGTTATACTCAAATAATGGGTTTCTCAGCAGGGCACTGTTGGCACTTTGGTCAAAATAGTTTTGTCCTGTGAGTTGTCCCATGTATTATAGGGAATATAATAACCTGGCGTCACATACCAAGTGCCACATCGTGGTGAAAGCAATAAACAAAACAAAACAAAAAAAACCCCACATGTTTCTAAATATCTACTAGATTCTGCCCTGTTGGATAATATCATCATTCAGAACTTTATGAATAACTGATTTATCATTGCTGCTGTCTTTTCATTTAATACATTTTCCTACTTGAGAGAGGTGAGACATAATTATACTGACAATCACAGATTCTTGTCCAAATGAAGTGATAATGTCTAGCACATATAACCATCAACAAAGTGGCAGACAGATTATGTCTTAAGAATTGGATTTTAGCAAAAGAGAAATGCATCAAAAGCTACATAAATTTAAATTTTTGTCCCTTTTTTTGTCCCTTTTTTTCTACTTTGTATATTACCAGTCCATGTTAATAATCATATTTGGGATGAATAACACCTTAAGTACAACAAAATTATAACAAATTCACCAGGAAAAATAACAGTAATAAGCAAGATGGACAATAAGCAATACGAATTTTGAATCTGACATGATGAGAGTTTTTCTTAATAATCGAGATCCATTCATCAAAAAAGTACTGTCCTTCAAGATGGTCACCTTTGAAACTAAGTACTTTTACCAAAAAAAACACAAAAAACTGCCATTGCTCAAGTCTTTTTGTCACTCAAGAATTTCCTTCAATGTAGGGATGGGGAGGGAGACAAACCATAAGAGACTCCTAGACTCACGAAACGAACTGAGGGTGGCTGGGAGGCGGGGGTGGGTAGGGATGGGGTGGCTGGGTTGTGGACATTGAGGAGGGTATGTGCTGTTAAGTGCTGTGAAATGTGTAAGCCTGATGATTCACAGACATGTACCCCGGGGCAAATAATACATTATATGTTAATAAAAATTAATTAAAAAAAAAAAAAAGTACAAGATAGATGAATGCATCTTAACAAAAGCAGAAAGTTCACTGATAGGGTTTGAGATTTCCCATTGCAGCTGATCTTTAAGAAATAATCATTTGTTGAGTTTTGGTGTCTTATCAGAGAATATCCACAATTACCTGAACATCACAACCCCCTTTTCCAATTATGTGTTTTGTAAGAGGATAAGTTTTCCTCATAGATTTCTGCCAAAACAAGAAAGTATGGTGTCTGCTATAGTATAGCAGATGCTAAAGAGATTTATGAAAATGAAGAACATTATTCATCTTACCATATTTATCTTGGAAAACAGTTATTTTTCATAAAAATATTTATATTAACATGCATTGGGTTTGTTATTGTTTTAAATTAATATTTTTCAAATTAAAAAAAAAAAAGAATTTCCTTCAATGTGAATTTAAGGCACATTAACAAGCATTGCTTTTTAACTTTTTTTTAAATAAATTTTTTCAAGAGTTCATTTATTTAGAGTGCACAAACAGGGGGAGGAGCAGAGAGAGAGGGAAAGCCGACTCTGCTCAGTGCAGGGCTCAATCCCGCAACCCTAAGATCATGACCTGAGTCAAAACCATAAGTCAGACACTCCACCGTCTGAGCCACCCAGGCATCCCCAGCATTGTTTCTTAATAGGCACTATTTCATTTTGGGCCATGGGTTAGTTTTCTATTTTCTGTAGATGTGTAATAAGCTACCAACAAACTAAGCTTAAATAAAACTGCAGACTTATTATCCTGCATTTTCCATGGGTCAGGAGTCTGGACACAATCTTCTGCATGGGATCAAGTTATGAACCAGGCTGTGTATGATCTCTAAGGCCTGGGGTCCTCTGCCAATCTTACAGACTATTGGCAGACCTGAGGGTCCTGTCCTCTCTGTGAGAGTCCAGGGGCCATTCTTGACTCCAAAGTGCTTCCTCTGGTTCCTGTGCCATTGTTCTTTGTAGTGGACAGGTCACAGCAAAGCTGTTTACTTCCTTTTTTAAGATTTATGTATTTCAGAGAGTGAGTGCACAGGGGGAAGGAGCAGAGGGAGAGAGAAACCCAAACACACTCTGCGCTGAGCCTGGAGTCTGACATGGGGCTCAGTCTCACAACCCTGAGATCACGACCTGACCCGAAACTGAGTGGGATGCTCAACTCACTGCGCCACCCAGGTGCCCCAAAGCTGTTTGCTTCTTTGAAGCCTGTAGGAGAATCTCTGTCCTCAGGAAGGATCCCCACTTCCTCTTTTCAGGCTGTACCTGATAAAATCAGGCTCACCCATGGTCATCCCAAACTTTTTGATAAATTCGGTTTATTAGTAACCTGATCATGGGAATGAAATCCCATCATATTCACAATTTTGCTCATGTTCAGAGGGAGAGGCTTATACCAGATGTGTACATCAGAAGCGAGGGCAGGAATCTTGGGGCCATCTTTCATTTCTGCCTTCCATAGGATTCATTCCTCGTATTTATTACACTTCGATCCCTCTGTCCTATTCCCCAGTTTTGGATTGAAATTCCTTACTGTTCTCAAAATTGAGATTTGTTTTTCATAGTTAGGCAAAACTACCTTTGAACATACTCAAAAGACTGAACCTAAGCATCCAAAGGCTATTTGAGAAAGGAAAATCTGTTAATTATCTGGAGCCAAGGAGGCTGCTTGGTTGGAGTGGAAGAGTAACCCCACAGTGTGATTGCCTTGGAGAGCCGCATTGACCGGCATATGTAGTGTAGAGCTGTTAAAGGTAAATCTTGTGAAAGATAAGTAGAATCCCCAAAGATCGAACTTCCTAATCTGGGTGGTGGGAGGAAGACCCTTATCACTTTAGAATTTTCCTTCACTTGTTGCTTCCAACATACACATAATTATCTTATTATCTGTCATTTCTCTGCCCATTATAGGTAGAGGACATTGACTTTTTGGTCACGGGGACTTTGTTTTACTCCATTGACATTTCAGATCAGGGATTGAAATCTTATAAAAACATTAGCTTGACTACGGTTCTCATTTTCCATTTATCCTTCTAAATCTACATGAATCACAAAGTTTCAATATTCTCTCTTTCATTATATGTTGAGATTGGGGTTCTGACTGAAAGCCTTTTGCATAGATCCTGGGTTAGGTTTTACGGTATAGTTGCCACATCACCAAGAATTCTAATATCTGCACTGAAACCATTTTTAATGAAGTCTCTATTGAACTGTGTGCTTTGGAAATATTCTACTTTTAGAGAAAATGAGCTTGTAATTCCCATACTTTTCCTGCTAAAATATTCATCCTGTTGGTAATTTTTGTTTGACGTCTTGAGTTTTCAGACCAGCAATTACCATGCCTAGCATAGCACCTGATCTGTAGTGGCCCAGAAATTTTTTTTTTTTTTTAAGATTTTATTTATTTGACATTAACACAGCGAGAGAGAGAACACAAGCAGAGGGAATGGTAGCGGGAGAAGCAGGCTTCCTGCCGAGCAAGGAGCCCTATGCGGGGCTAGATCTCAGGACCCTGGGATCATGACCTGAGCCAAAGGCAGACGCTTAACAACGACTGAGCCACCCAGGCGCCCCACGGCCCAGAAATTTTTGAATGAGTGAATGACCATTCATTTGCACACTGTTTCTCAGATTCTAAGTTTATTTTTCTTTTTGTGCTGTCCAGAGTGATTTTGCTTATCCTTAAGGTCTATTTCAAGTGTTCCCCTTTGAAAATTTTTTTAGCTTAGCAGACCAAATTCATTGTTTCCCCCATTGTGTTTTTGTAGCACTTTTTGCTTGGTCTTTTTTTTTCTTCTTAAAGATTTTATTTATTTGACAGAGAGAGACAGATCACAAATAGGCAAAGAAGCAGGCAGAGAGAGAAGGGGAAGCAGGTTCCCTATTGAGCAGAGAGCACAATGCGGGCTCAATCACAGGACCCTGAGATCATGACCTGAGCCGAAGGCAGAGGCTTTAACGCACTGAGCCACCCAGGTGCCCCTTTGCTTGGTCTTTTTTACATGTTCCTTCTTGGTTATTTCTGGGTTCCTTTGTCTCCATACAATATGAACTGCTTGAGAAGAGGTGCCAGGTTTTACTCATCTGTAGATCTTCAGCATCTAACTCTGCACAGCATATCATTAATGACCTATACATGCTTGAATGAGAGCCTTTCACAAAATGTTCCAATAGCTAATACATGCACATAATAGGAAAAGGGTAGATGGAAAAAGTTTGTCTTCCCATTCCCCAGCCATCCTGGTTCTCATCCTCAAACCACTACTACTAGTTTCTAGGGTCATAGAACCCTATGGGGGGTTAAGAGCTATAACCCTATGACCCATCAAGCCCAGGTACCTTGGGGGCTGGGTGAAATTACCCCGTCAGCCAGTATCCTAGGGAGAAAACAGCACTGATAGGGAGTCCAAAGATCGGATTCTAGTTTGCAATTGCCACTTACTAGCCTGGCCACACAAATTTGGGGAATATCCTTTCTAACCTGGGTTTTATCTCTATCATGGAATGTTGTGAGGATGATGATGATAAACGCATGCGGAAGTTACCTGCCTCTCTGAATGATGTTTTGAACGTTAACTGCTTGATTTTAGTGGCTGTTAGCAGCCAGATATTAAGCTCATGCTCATTAGTCCTCATAAGCTTCAAGAAAGCAGCTTAAAAAGCCTTTGTTTTGTTCATACAGTAGAGTATATGTGACCTAAAGATTTGTCCATAGTTAGAGCCTTTTCTAAGTTCAGTATGTGATTAATTGACAAATTGGTCAAAATTATTCTATGACATCAAGATGGGTACATTCAGCCAGGATTATATTATTCAAAGAAACTTAAAACTAGCACTTACGCTTGAACTTAAGGTGCTACGTTGGCTGCCAATAATTTTCTCTTTTGTCTGATTGCTTTTATTTCAAGCTATTTATAGTTTTTGATCCTACCATGAAATAATCCTGTATTTGATGGGCAGTTTGTTGTTCTTGAAATTTGGGGACATGATGACAAATACAGTGTTTGAATTTTACCACAGGACCAAGCAGGCAAGAAGATGAACTTGAAGAAGCAGCTTTGGCTAAAAGATAATTCCAAGGAGTAATTGGCAAACCTAATGAGCACAGTTAGGAAAGCAGTGCATTGTGGGTGGGCAGAAAGCATTGGCAGTTACAGTTGCTTAGCAACTGATAGGCATTGCGGGATAATCGGGGAGAAGCAGAAATGTTGGTGCTGCCACTTTAGGGGAAGACGAGACAAATACTTAACTCTAAAACCACCGTGGCTTTTTGAGGAAGCATGAGACATGGTACCCTGCTCTGATTTTCAGCATTGCTGTGTAGTACTTCTTCTCTAAGGTCTGTTCCTTTGGCTCTGAAACAGTCTTTTTTTCCCTCTGATTTTTTTTTTTTCTTTTTCTGCAGTGAAAAATCATATTGGGTCACATAAGGAAATATTGGTAGATGTCACTGGCTAGACTTGGTTGCCTGGCACCGTGGCTCCAAGATATTGGGGTTAGTTGGTATGCCTCATGTAGTTTGTCAAAAATAATGGTATCAGTACTACCAAAGTCTGCAGATGACTTCCTCGATGTATTAGAGGTGATTGGAGGTCCTATCCCCACCCTTGTTTTCTTGCATTCTGCTACAAGTAGACCAAGGACAGAGCATGCCCCTTTTCATGCTCACGGGAACATGTCTGATGGAGCAGTATCCCTGATGGGGAAAACGTCCTGAGCTGCCCCTGACCTCGGGCCTCTAGACCCTTTGTACACTTGCATTGCTAGTCATGAGTGTACCTATCACTTAAGATGAAGAGGTTCTATTTGGGAGTCCTGCACCAGGTTTAGGCCCCCAAAGAAAACCCATTATAAATAATACCAGATACTTTCATGATACTTACTATATATGCTGACCAAGTGGTTTTTGGGTTTTTTTGGTTTTTGATTTTTTTTTTTTTTTTTTAGTAGACACAATGTTAAATTCGTTTCAAGTGTTAAACAGTGATTCAACAAGTTTATGCTTTCTGCTGTGTTCACCAAATGCTTTTTTTATTCTAATTTATTTAATCTCCTTAATTAGGAGATACATAGTAATGTTCCCATTCTAGAGATGTTACAGTGGCCCAGTTGGTGAGGCGGTAGAGCTAGGATTGAAACCCGGATAGTCTAGAGTGAGTATTTTATAAGTGTGTGCTAGGCACTGCTCTAGGCTTTGGTTATGGGTGGCAAACAAGGCAGGCAGACATGATCCCTGCCCACAAGGAACTTGGATTCTAGTTGGTGTAGCCCTCTTGTCCTTCTGCTTTGGGATCAGCACTGCTAGCTGAGGTTGTGAGGAAAACACACAGTTCAGAAACTTACCTCGGCCCCCATTTCCTTAAGGACTTGCCAAGTCTTCCCTCTTCCCCGCTGACATCTTTTACGCTCTTGTGCCTGGCCTTCCCCTGAGTCCTCTTTCCCTGCCCTTCAGAAAGCTTTGTCTTCCTATCCACATCACTCTCCCAGCCCATATAGGTTTTAGTTTCTGGCGTAGCAGTCCTTGGCCTTTGCCGAGCACGCTCTGACAGCTGTGGGCTGCCAGCGAGGGCCGTGATGCTGCGTTTTCTTAGCCTCTGTGTGTCCTGCTTCTTGGTTCATTGATCAAATGTTCACTGAGCATCCATTCTGTGCCAGGCCTTGTTAGATATGGCACTTAAAGCTTCAGTGCTGTTTTGCCCTTTTTTTTTTTTTCCTTAAGAGAGTGCACACTCGCACATGGGTGTTGTGGGAGAGAATCTTAAGCAGGCTCCATACTCAGTGCAGAACGCAACATGGGGCTCAGTCTCATGACCCTGAGATTATGACTTGAGCCAAAGTCAAGAGTTGAATGCTTAGCGAGTAAGCTTCAGTGCTCTCTTAAAACACTTCTTTATCCTGGGCATCCAATTTCTGTTTATTGGTCAACATCTGCTTGGCTGACAGAGGTCTTGAGTACGGAATCCTGTGGCTTCTGCTCATCCAATCTGTTTAATGCCACCCACAGCCTCTGTCATCTGGATGTTTCTCTTGTCCCTTACCGCTGATCATTGTGTGTGTATAAACATTTATTTTTTTCACACTTATGGAGTCTAGAAGTTTGAGATCAAAGTGTCAGCAGGGTTGGTTTCTCTTCTGGATGGCTGTCTGCTAAATCTGCACATTGTCTCAACTCTGTCCTCACTTCTTTTTACATTTATGCTAACTGGAATTTGATTAAACATTCGCTTAAGTGTACAATATAAGGATTCAGCACTTCTGTAGAACACCGGTGGCTCCTCAATGATTTGGATGGAGCTAGAGAATATTATGCTAAGTGAAATAAGAGAAAGACAAATGCCATATGATTTTACTTATATATGGGATTTAAGAAATGAGCAAAGAAAGGTGGAGGGGAGGCAAACCAAGAAATGGATTTTTGCCTGTAGAGAACAAACTGATGGTTACCAGAGGGGAGATGGGTGGGAGATGGGTTAAATTGTTCATTCTTTTACTCATCTTTTTTGCCATTTGCAAATACACATTCAGTACTCTGCCATGCTGGGCCTGTGGGCCTGCAGATGCCCCTCAGCCTGGCATATTGGTAGCTAGATCTGCCGATCCATTGAGAGCTCGATCAGTATCTAGTGAGGGGTACAGAGTTGGTGTGTGTATGCACACACACACCTGGGGAATTTTTTTTAGACTAGCAATTAAATGCCTCCAGGGTGGTACTAATAATGCGGGGTGTCTTTCAGAGGAAAGAGATCTCTTCTGCATTAAGTAGACGAAGCTTCAGAAAGTGGCACTTTTTTGATAGGTCAAGGTGGACACTTTAGGTAGAAGAAATCCAATTCTAGAGTCGTGATACAAGATGTGCTGGGGGAGGTGGAGACATCATCGGGGCTGGCATGAAGCCTTGTGTGGGAAGGATGGGGAAGAAGCCTGACAGTGGGTGGGGCCCGGCTTGGGGAGCTTGTCCGACAGGCATAGGATTTCAGACTTTTCAGATAAGGACCGCTGAATATTTTTGAAGGAGACAGTGAGATGACTAACAGTATTGTGATAATAGTACTGATAAAGACTGGTGCTCACGGCTTTATGATTGACATCCTGTTCTTATGATGATGTTGTCGTGTGCTCCGAGATCTAAATGGAGCAAGTAGTGTCATAGCTATTTTATGAAAGTAGAAACGGGGACAAACATCGAGGCTGCCCATCTAGTAAATGGTTGAACTGGTACTTGAACTCAGATCTTTTGCGTCCTCTAAGTCATACTCTTTCTGGAATTAGCTTATGGGATGGGTTAAAGGAAATAAAGCATGGAGGCAGAAAAACCTACTGAGCGACGGAACTGAGCGACGGATACGAAATTCCAAACACGGGACTCTAAAGGTGCAGTGGAATGGAAAAAGTGAGGGGTGTTCACATACAGAAACAATTACAGAAGACTCTGAAACACTCAGGACAGGTTGAGAAGGCAGGAGAAATAGGGCTGTGAACATAGCTCTCTAGGGGAAGGAGGCACCATCAGGTCTTGGGGAGCTGTTCGCTAGCCCCAAGGAGGCTGCTCCTCAAGCTATCTCAAGAAGGTCCTGGTGGAAACCATCCCTTTCCTCTGCAGCACTGGTACTTTGTGTACTCAGAGGCTCCCGGAGGCTGAGAAGAGCTCCCGGCAGGTGGTACCTCTGTGGGGCCCAGACACATAAAGGCAGGGACCTGCCTGTGCACACTTTGTCAGGGACCCGGGGAAGACTGTTACTCAGATGGCTTTCCAGCATCTCTAAGGTAAATCAAACCAGTGCTGGCTGTACATCGGACTGTAGCATTACCCGTCTATAAACAGTTCACTGTTGGCAAGCTCTCTTGCTTCTGGGCCGTTGCTTCAGCCCTCTGGGCTATTTCTCCATGTGTAAAACCAGAGAATAGGCTGGAAGTAGGAGTTTTCACGCCATGCTCCTTGGAGCCCTAAGGGTTCTGGAAACTCCTTTCTGAGCCCACTACCGCAGTGGATGGGGAGGAGGAATGCAGCTAATTCCTGGTTCACCCAGAGATACTTTTATCTGCTTGAAATGTTTCCTTTGAACAAAGTACTCTCTAGATTTTTCTTTTTTTAAAGACTGAAAAGCCATTATGCAAATCTCCTGAGCCCATCTCTCGTTGTAGGGGTTTAAGTATTAATACTTCCCAAACATCACCTTTATGTTGTTTTTTTTTCAGTAAACTAAGAACTTTCACCTAGATTGTTTCATTCATTCGTCATTATTAACCAGGGAAATGAACAAATGATGTTAATGCCATATTATAGATAAAAAGGTGGCACCCAAAAGACATAACCCCAAGGTAGTAACTGGCCAAAATCAAAACTCAAACCTTAGGAGTCATTTGCTCTTTTCAATTCTTTGTGTTGCCTTTCCACTTTAGGAGGTGGACCCAGAATAATGGCATATGTCAGTAGAAAATGAGATAGTAAGCAGTTTGGTTATCATCCTTGTTACTATTAAACCCACATTGACATTCTTTGGTAGGATGTTCCAAATACCAATTTTGACCTGAAATTGACAAAGCAACTCTTGATCCTGCTTGACAGTATGTTTTTGTCCTTTTAGATTCTGGATACTGATATGATGGGTTCTAAAGCCCATGTAATTCCATTTGTGGGATCAAGGATAGATGGATCCTTTTATTTATATCTATTTTTTTTTAGAGAAGGAGAGGGACAGAAGGAGAGAATCGTAAACAGGCTTGATGCACAGCACAGAGCCCGATATAGGGCTTGAGATCATGACCCAGAGGTCGTGACCTGAGCCAAAATCAAGAGTTGGACACCCAACCAGCTGAGCCCCTTGGATGGGTGGATCTTTTTAATGACTAGGTTGACAGCTGGGCTGAATTTGCCATGGTACCAAAGCTAGCCCTCCAAATTCAGTGTGGGTATGAAAGCATTTGCTTGGGGACATGATATGCCAGTGGCTGAGGAATAAAATGATGTTGCAAATAGATTTCTCAACTCTTTGATGGGTTGTCAGAATTGTGACTTGTTAAATCCGACACCCAAGTAGCTGATCTCCTTTAGTGCTCTGCTCTTATCTGTGGGAAAACATGGGTGTCATGATCATGTTTATTTTTCTTTTCCTGCTGGAATTTCTTTGTGAATGCCTTATATCTATAAAACAAGATAGCCCCAAAACACAACTGACCTGTTGTGTCCCCTTTGGTACCTAATTTCACAAGATTGTTGGACATTTGCAGAATTGGTTTAATTTTAACCATGCTATTAAATTCCTAGTCATTATATTAAAAATTGGGGAGGACTGCCTTGATGGTTCATTCTGTTAGGTCAGACTCTTGATCTTGGCAAAGGTCTTGGTCTTAGGGTTGTGAATTCAGGCCCCAAACCTGCTTAAAAAAAAAAAAAAAGAAAAAAAAATTGGAACATATATCTGTATCAAGGGGACCAAAATCCTTTTGACTTCCTTAAAAGAATATAGGAGCTCACTGTATTTCTGCCCTGGGGACTTGTGCTAGAATTTTGAAATCAGTGAAGCAATCCATTGAAGAAACTTAAGACCTATCTACCACTGAAATTTCCTAGGATGAGGTGGCCTGGATGGATCTAACTTCTGGAGAATTCTATTTTTTAGTGAGTCACAGGAGAGGAAGACCAGAGTCCTCTTCCCAGAAATTTAGCAAGGGTATTAATGTTGGTAATGGCTAACATCTCATAAACGTCATTTATGTGCCAGGGACACTTTGCACCCCTTATCTGATGTAATCCACACATTCCCTTTATGAGGCAAGTACATTACTGTATTTTACAGGTGCAGAACTTGTAGAGCAGCAGTGTTGGCGCTGATAGAAATGCGTGCAAGCTCAGACTCTGCTCTTACCCACTACCCTACTCTGCTATTGTGCTTAATTTTCAACAGTAAGACTTTTTCTCTAGATTTTAAAGTTTTAATTTATGAGGCGCCTGGGTGGCTTAGTGGGTTAAAGCCTCTGCCTTCAGCTCAGGTCATGAGGTCAGGGTCCTGGGATCAAGCCCCACATCAGGCTCTCTGCTCAGCAGGGAGCCTGCTTCCCCCTCTCTCCCTCTGCCTGCCTCTCTGCCTACTTGTGATCTCTCTCTCTCTGTCTGTCAAATAAATAAAATCTTTTTTTAAAAATGAAGTTTTAATTTATAACCATAATGAACAAAAAAGTCTTGATAAATTGTATCTTCTAGGCATTTGTATATTATTAGTCTCTCTTTTTGAGTTGATTAAATGTTTCTTGCCTATGTAACATCTGCAGGATTCAGTTGGGAGACATCTGTGGGCTGCAATAGCCATAGACAGACAGCTTCTTGATAGCAGTGGGGTTTGTGGGGTAGGAAAGGACTCAGATAGCCACAGGGTGGGGGGTGGGGGATAGAAGACCTTGTGGACTAGGAAATGTTTGCATAGATGTGGAGGCAGTCAGTAAATCAGTTCACTCGGGAGTAGCAGAGTCAGGAAAAGGCATAATGGGAAATAAGACTGAAAAGCATGAATCTGGTCAGACTGAGGAGGGTTCTAAGTGCCAGGCTCTATATTTACCTTGTGCTTATAGAAAGGACACACGGATACTTTGAGAGACTGGAGGAAGGTGTAAATGAGAAACCAGGGCAAAGGTATAAATGAGGCAGGGCAATCCATTTGGATCCAGAGTCTATCGTTAAAGGGGCAGAGCTAGGGAGATCTCGTTGGAAATAGAGGGTGGTAAAGCCTGGTGACTGGCTCTACCTAGTTACCTGTGGAGCAGAGAAGTCCAAGATGCATGAGATTTCTGAGCCAGACTGAAGGAGACTGTGGGTAAAGGGGAGAGCGGGAGAGCTGGTTTTCAGAGGGGAAAAGTATGCTGTGTTTGGAGTACTGGGTTTGGGTTGATAATGTGACATTCCAAGGGAGAAATCCAGCTTATGGTTGGAGATGTTAGCTGGTGAAGTCTGGGAGTCTTACCAGCAGAATGTTTGCTGTTGGTGAGCGGGACAGGAGAATGAGCCAAGAGCAGAGCGTGAATCTAGAGGGTTCACGGTGGGAAGGGCAGCAGATGAGAGAGAAGCTGAGCAGTCGAGGGGAGAGAAAGCCAAGGAAGAGAAATGGAAAGTAAGTGGAGAAAATCCTAACCATGCAGCAGAGAAGTCTAAAACGGTTTCTTCACCATAGCGTGCTTGACCTGTGGGGCCAGATGACTTGTTACGGGGGTTGCCTTCTGCCTTAGCATCCCTGCCCTTTACCAGCTAGCTGCCAGCAGCGTGCCACGCTTGTGACAACAGAAAACGGCTCCAGGCCTTGCCCCCTGTCCCCTTAGGGGCAGAACTGCTCCCAGATGAGAACTGCTGATCCCTCTAGAAAAATAAGGACTATGAAAAGACCGCTGAATTGGCAGTTGCAAATAGTGAGTGGAAGTCAGACTACAGAGAATTGAAGGGGGAGAAAGGGAAGGAAACGGAAACTGAAGATGACCACCACTCACTTAGTACATCAGAAAGGTGATAAAAGCAGACACTTGAGCTCTGAACTCGTCAAGTTTTTGTGGGGTAGAGCCAGCATTTGTCCACCATTCTCTTTTGATAGGTTGTCCTGGCTATTTATTCTTTTTTTTTTTTTTTATTAACATATATTATTTGTTTCAGGGGCACAGGTCTGTGGTTCATCAGTCTTACACAATACACAGTACTCACCACAACACGCACCCTCCCCAATGTCCATCCCTCCCACCCCCTCACCTCCAGCAACCTCAGTTTGTGTCCTGAGATTAAAGAGTCTCTTATGGTTTGTCTCCCTCTCTGGTTTCATCTTAATTCATCTTTTTCCCTCTCTCCCTCTATGATCCTCTGCCTTGTTTCTCAAATTCCACGTATATCAGTGAGACCATATGATAATTATTTTTTTCTGATTTTTTTTTTATTAACATATAGTGTATTATTTGCCCCAGGGTACATGTCTGTGAATCGTCAGGCTTACACATTTCACAGCGCTCACCATAGCACATACCCTCCCCAATGTCCACAACCCAGCCACCCTATCCCTACCCCCCGGCCTCCCAGCCACCCTTAGTTCATTTC
>CM053609.1:110227393-110239324 GCA_028646535.1 Procyon lotor
TCTTTAAAGTCTTCCTGGCTTATATTGCTTAGCATAATCCCTCTAGGTCCATCCATGTAATCGGAAAGATCTTATTTTTATGGCTGAGTAATATAACAATATATATACCACATTTTCCTCATCTAGTGATGGACAGGTTGCTCCCATATCTTGGCTATTATGAACAATGTTACAGTAAACATAGTAGTGCATTTATTTTTTTAAATCAGTGTTTTCATTTTTGTTGGGTAAATAACCAGAAGTGGAACTACTGGATCCTATGGATTTTTGTTTTTAATTTTTTTAGGAACCTCCCTGCTGTCTTCTATAGTGGCTACACCAGTTTACATTCCCACCAACAGTGCACAAGGGTTTCCTTTTCTCCACATCCTTGCTAAGACATTATTTCTTGTCTTTTGGATACTAGCCATTTTGACAGATGTGAGGTGATATCTCCTTGTAGTTTTGATTTGCATTTCCCTGATCATTAGTAATGTCCGAGCATCTTTTCATAAATCTGTTGGCCATCTGTATGTCATCTTTGGAAAAATATCTATGTAGGTCGTCTTGCCGTTTTTAATCAGATTATTTGTGGGGTGGTTTTTTGGTTTGTTGTTTTGTTGGGTTTTTTTAGTGTTAAATTGTAGGAGCTCTTTATATATTTTGGATATTAATCCCTTACTGGATATGTCATTTGCAAATATCTGCTTTCGGTATATTGCCTTTTTGTTGATTTCTTTAACTGTGCCAAAGTTTGATTTGTTGTGGTCTCAGGTGTTTTCGTTTTTGCTTTCCTAGCCTGAGGAGACACATCTGGAAGAATATTAATGCCAATGCCCAAGAAATTACTGCTCGTGTTTTCTTCTAGGTATTTTATGTTTTAAGGTCTCAATTCAGGTCTTAAATCCGTTTTGAGTTTATTTGGTGTAAGAAGGTGGTCTAGTTTCATTCTTTCTCATGTCTTACATGTCCAGTTTTCCCAGCACCATTTATTGAAAAGCCTATCATTTTCCCATTGTATGTTCCTGCCTGCTCTATCGTAGATTGGCCATATAAATGTGAGTTTACTTCTGGGCTCTCTATTTTGTTCCATCTATCTATGTCTGCTTTTATGCCAGTACTATACTGTTTAGATTATTATAGGATTGTGATATCTCCAGCTTTTTGTTTTTTCTCAAGGTTGCATTGGCTACTGCAGGTCTTTTGTGGTTCCATACAAATGTTAGTATTATAGTTCTTTGAAAAATGCCATTCGTGGGGTGTCTGGGTGGCTCAGTGGGTTAAAGCCTCTGCCTTCAGCTCAGGTCATGATCTCAGGGTCCTAGGATCGAACCCTGCATCAGGCTCTCTGCTCAGCAGGGAGCCTGCTTCCCTGTCTCCCTCTGCCTGTATCTCTGCCTACTTTTGATCTCTTTCTCTCTGTCAAATAAAATTTAAAAAAAAAAATGAAAAATGCCATTTGTGTCTTGATAGGAATTACATTGAATCCGTTGATTACTTTGGGGGTAGTATGGATGTGTTCTTCCAATCCATGAGTATCATATATCTTTGCATTTATTTGTATTTTCAATTACTTTCGTTACTGTGTTACAGTTCTCAGAGATATAGGTCTTTGGTCTTCTTGGTTAAACTTATCCCTAGGTATTTTACTCTTTTTGATGTAATTATATATGGGATTGTTTTCTTAAATTCTCTTGCTGCAGTTATTTGTGTATAGAAACACAACAGCTCTCTGTATATTGATTTTTTTTTTTTTTTTGTGGAACTTTACTAAATTCACTTATTCTAAGATCTTTTTAGTGAAGCCTTTAGGGTTTTCTATATATAGTATCATGTCATCTGTAAATAGTGACCGTTTTCTTTGTGAGTTTTAAGCATTCTTTTTTTATTTTGGCTGTGGGTCCTTTATCAGGTATATGTTTTGCAAATATTTTCTCCCAGTCCATGGCTTTTCTTTTCATCTTCTTAATAGTTCTATTTGCAGAGCAGAAGTTCTTAAGTCCAACTTACCAATTTTTTCTTTCAGGGATTGTACTTTTGTTGTTGAATCTAAAAAGTCCTTTCTCTTTTAGTGTTTGTTTCTCCATTTTTAGGCATGTACCATGTAAATCCAATCTGATAATCTCCGGTTTAGTAGGTAACTTTAATGCTTTTGCATTGTGTTCATAGTGATATATTTGTAATTTTCTATTTTACTTTATGTGTTCTTGTTTCCATGTTTTTCTTTCTTTGCCGCCTTTTTCTCACTTCTGTCAGATTCATCAGGTTTGCTTTATTTTTCTTCTATTAATTTAAAAAATGTAGTCCATTTCTAATCTTGAGTCTAAAGTCATTCAGGGTTTTCCTCTTCCTAAACAGCTAGAAAAATGTGGAATTCCCAATTCTGATTGTCCTGTCTCTTACATGTTCTCCAGGATTGTTGTTCCAATATTGAAGCCTTGGAAATGAATCATTCTTTTTTTTTTTTAACATCTTAATTTTATTTTATTTTTTTCAGTGTTCCAAGACACATTGTTTATGCATCAAATCCAGTGCTCCATGCCATATGTACCCTCCTTAATACCCACCACCAGGCTCACCCATTCCCCCAGCCCGCTCCCCTCTAAAACCCTCAGTTTGTTTCTCTGCGTCCACAGTCTCTCATGCTTCGTCTCCCCTCCAATTTACCCCAATTCACTTTTCCTCTCCTTCTCCTAATGTCCTCCATGTTATTCTTTATGCTCCATAAGTAAGTGAAACCATATGATAATTGACTTTCTCTGCTTGATTTATTTCACTCAGCATGATCTCTAGTCCTGTCCATGTTGATTCAAAAGTTAGGTATTCATCCTTTCTGATGGAGGCATAATATTCCATTGTACATATGGACCTTATTTTCTTTATCCATTCGTCTGTTGAAGGGCATCTGGCTCTTTGTTGTTTAGAGTTACCCACCGGTTTACGAGCTTCTTTGCTTGCTTTTCTTCCTGGCTTAGCTGTCCTTTCAAGTGAATCTAGTTTTCTTTCCTAAACTGTATCCTTTTTTTTAGTTCCTTGAAACCTTTTCACTGATAATAAGCTCTTGGGAGAGTTTTTGTAAAACTACCTTTACTTTTGCCCTCATTTCTGAGTAATAAATTTAACTGGGTTTAAAATTCTAAGTTGGCCATTATATTCTCCCATTTTTTTGAAGAATTTTTTTTATTAGCTTTGAGTTCATTTGTTGCTATTAGGAAATTGCCATCCAATTACTGTTCCTTTATGGGAAATCTACCTTTTGTCTCAGCCTGCTTTTAAGATTTTTCTTTATCTTTGGTGCTCTGTCGTTTTACTACAAAGATCAATAGATGTGGATTTATTTTTAGTTTTAGTGGCATTTGTTGTACTTTGGTCTGAAGATCTATTTAAACAATTCTCTAAAGTTACTGGTTTTCATCTCAGCATATTAACTTACCATTTTTTGTTTTGTTTCTGTTTTTTAAGATTTTATTTATTTGAGAGAGAGCATATGAGCACAAGTGGTGAGGAGAGGCAGGCAGGTGGAGAGGGAGAAGCAGGCTCCCGCTGAGCAGGGAACCCAATGCGGGGCTCGATCCCAGGGTCCTGGGATCATGACCTGAGCCGAAGGCAGATGCTTAAGTGCCTGAGCCACCCAGGTGCCCCTCAACTTAACCATTTTTACTTCCCTTTTATAACTCTTATTAAATACATATGATATTTGTGTATGGAAACACAACAGTATTGTGTTTCAATCTTCAGCCTTTTACTTTTCATTGCTTTGCCTCTGAGTTGCTTTCTATGTTATTTCAACATCTCTCTTCTAATTCATTAATTTTTTTTAAGCCTCAACTAATGTCTTATTATCATTTAAGTTTCTAATTTCAGTGACTGTATTTTTCAGTCTGAGGCTTTGTCATACATAGTATGCTTTGTGGTTTAGAACTTAGAGCAGAGTCACATTGCAGGGTTCAGATTCTTGCTTCACCACTTACTACCTGTGAAACCACCAGCAAATTAACTGATTGTTCTCATCAGTTAAATTAGGATAATAGTATCGATATGCTATAGACATAGAATCTAATAGTTTAGAATGAGAATTAACAGAATAATAAAGGGATTAAACAGTGTGGTAAGTGCTGTGTATTAACTGCTTTTGTCACATTTGCATTTTTGTCTCACTTTTTATTTCACACTCATCATTTTAAATATATTTAATTTTAAATTACCATCTAACCAATTATCTGAAGTCTAATCCTATTTTCTGTTGACTTTTTCTCATGATGGATTGGGATTATTTTCTTACTGATTTGAAATTTTGGGTTATAAAAGTGCCCCTTCATTGAGGCTTTAACTATAAGAATCTTCTTTTATCTGAGTGGACCACTATATCTCCAGATTTTGTTTCTGCCAGTCTCTTAAAGAGCTTGGAACTAATATCTGTTAAGAGCTTGGCATGGGGTATGACACATTCCTGGCACTCCAATATTTAGAGATCAGATAGAAGAGACCAGAGAGGTTGAAAGTAGAAAACCAAAGTTTAACAGAAACCAAGGGAAAATATCTCATTTTTAAAGGAGGGATCTGGGTGAGTTATGTTTTATGCTGCTAAGAGATGAAGTAAGATGAGGTCAGAGGAGTTTTTATTGGATTTCATAATGTGGAGATTCTGTGACTTTGAGTGATTGCAGTATAGTAGTATGGGGAGAAGCCTTATGAAGTAAAAGATTGAAGACAGATTTTTTTTGTGGTACACCTGGTGCAATAAGAAAAGAAACTGAAGGCATAAAGATCATAAAGGAAGAAGTACAACTATCTGTAGTATAAGTGACATGATTGTAAATAATCAAGTTGGTTGTTTTTTTTTTTTTTTCCATTTTTTCAAGATTTTATTTATTTGACGGAGACACAGTGAGTGAGAGAGGGAACACAAGCAAGGTGAGTGGGAGAGGGAGAAGCAGGCTTCCCGCTGAGCAGGGAGCCTGATGTGGAACTCCATCCCAGGACCCTGGGATCATGACCTGAGCTGAAGGCAGACGCTTAACAACTGAGTCCCCCAGGTGCCCCAATAATAAAGTTCTAAGTTAAAAAATTATCAAAAGCATCGAATAGCTAGAAATAAATTTAACAAAAGTTGTGTAAGACAGCTACACTGAAAACTATACATAAAACACTGCTGAAAGAAATTAAATACATGGAAATAGATAACGTGTTCAAGGATTAGAAGATTCAATATTGACATCAGTTGGTCCCAGCTTCTTTGGTTTAATTACAATTCTGATCAAAGTCCCAGCAGCGTTTGTAGTTTAAAAAAAAAAAAATCAAGCTGATTCTAAAATTTGAAAATGCAAAGTATTAAGAATAGGCAAGACAACTTTAGAGAACAAGCTGATTGCAAAATTTACATGTGTATATACAAAATATCTAAAATAGCCAAGATGGTCTTAAAGAAGGTATTTACAGTACCTGATTGGAAGACTTGGCATAAAATGAGAGTAAGACTGTGGTAGAGTTTGATAGATATTCTAATGGATGGAAGAGAGTCCAGAAATAGGTGTAATCAAATACTTCTGACAAAGGCACCAGCTTTTCAGTAAATGGTGGTTAAGGCAGTTGCATATCCATGCAGAATAAACAAACTTGGTCTATCTTAAGCCATAAACAAAATTAATCTCTCAGATGGATGATAGACCTAGGTAAGAAAGCTAAAACTATGGTGTGAAAACTGAAGAATATTCTCATGACATTGGAGTAGGCAGAGGTTTAGTGGAAGGCACAAAAATGCACTTGACCATAAAAAAATTGATGTATTTTTGGACTTCAAAGATATTTTAGAAATTCAGTTTGTCAAAAGACACCATTTGAGGATGGATAAAGAAGGCCTTTCTAAACAAGACCTCAAACTCAGAAGATGGTAAAGGAAAAAATTGCAGCTTAGATAAATTGTCTCCCCTCCCCAAAAAAGGAAGAAAGCTAGCAAGAAGACCTGAAATATAAAGGTTCTCATTAGCAGCTTCAACAAACTGGGAGAACATTTGCTACATAATTACAATATATGAAAAGCACCGTGAGATAAAATAATGGCTCCTCAAAGATGTCCTAATTTCCAGAGCCTGTGAAGGTAGCAGATGGAATTTTAATGTGCGAGATTATCAGAGAGAACCCAACGTAATCACAAAAGCACTTACAAGCGGAAGAGGGAGAAGTCGAGTGATGGCGATGGGAAAAGAACTCCACTGACGTTGTTGGCCTTTGAAGGTGGAGGAATGGAGAAGCAAGGAATCCAGGTGGCCTCTAAAAACTGGAAAAGGCAAGGAAATGAATTCTTCCCTAGAGCTTCCAGAAGAAATACAATCCTGCCAACACCTTGATTTTAGTCCAGCAAGTCCCATTTTAGACTTCTGATCTCCAGAAGTGTAAGATAATGAATTCATGCTGTTTTAAGCCACTAAATTTATGGTAGTTAGAGCAGCAATAGGAAACTGCATACTGGTTATCAGTAAAAAAGACAAGTAATGTAATTTTAAGATGGTTAACTCACAAAATCAAACCTAGATGTCCAATAAATCTGGTTAAAAACACTGAATATCACTAGTAATCAGAGAAATAAAACTTAAATGAGATCTGTTTTGCCTATTAGATTAGCAAAAATTTTCATAGATATTCTCCATCCAGTCTTCTCAAGAATCCAAGGAGAGTCTCTTAAACGTAGTCTAACTAGTGATAGTCTAGATAGGAAAGATGTTTGAGAGGGAAAATCCATCAAGATTAATAAAATAATAAAGATTATTTTCTTGTGTATACTTACATACAACTCGAATCTTGCACAGGGAGTATCTGTCCATATCACTTGTGAAGTTACTTTTCAGTGCATAAAGAAACCAAGTGGAAGGGCAATACATGATAACCAGCAAATGCAAAACGGAAGATGCATGTTGAGGGTGGGGGGCTGGAAGGGGTACAGGGGGAGAGAGACAGACATACTGCCTGCCTGATTTTAGGATGGGGTGACAGCAACATTAGCTAGAGTTAATCATCTTCCTTCCTTGTCACACAGCTGCTCTGTCTACATCTTCTCTCACATCTACTGCCAACATTCTGTTTATTGCATCTGTCTGTGGAAGTATCGGTACCCCCCGCCCCCGGTCCTCTAAGAGATGTGGCTAAAAGCTCAGTCTGTTAGCCGTGTCTGCACTCATTGTGCAGCTGCTGCCTAGATTTAAGTACTCATCATGAAAGAGACATTTTCTGTGGACACATGGTCCCCTAACAGTCATTCTTGTGGTTTTGTACACCTCCTAACAGTCTTGAAACAAGCACTTACGGTGGCGAGCATTTTGTAAGAGATGTAATCGTCAAATCACTGTCGCAAATTCAAAACTAACACATCAGCTATACTTCAAGCAAAAATTTATATAAATAGGGGCGCCTGGGTGGCTCAGTGGGTTAAAGCCTCCACCTTCAGCTCAGGTCGTGGTCTCAGGGTCCTGGGATCCAGCCCCACATCGGGCTCTCTGCTCAGCGGGGAGCCTGCTTCCCCCTCTCTTTCTGCCTGCCTCTCTGCCTGCTTGTGATCTCTCTCTGTCAAATAAATAAATAAAATCTTTAAAAAAAAAAAAAAAAACTCCTGTAAATTAATACGTATTCTGTTTCATACACACTCATCTAGTGGTTCTGCTTCTCTGGTTAAACCGTGACTGCCACACACCTGTTCCCAAGAAGCCACTGTTCCAGTCACCTTACTTAGCAGCTTGGACGGAGTTTCTGTGGGACAGTACAACTTTGGACATCCAGGATCCCACCCTCTGGAATTTTCCAACTTTCAGAATCCTTCCCTACCCCTAAAGAACAGAAAATAAAAACCCCAACCCTCTTTGATGAAGCATCATTTGACACCCAACAATAAGGGAATGGACCCGAGCAGCTCCATCCAGCAGGAGGCAGAAGGAAACTGAAAGGACAGGGACCAGGGGAGAAGTGACCCCGAGTAACAGCAGTGGCCATAGCTAGAAGCCAAGGACAACAGACCTAGATCCTGAATGGAAGAGAAAAGCTAGAACTCCTCTGACGTTTTGGCAGTGAAAGAGCTTGTCCGAAGCAGCCCTGTGATGTCACTGTACTCCACAGGACACTGGGTTTCTGCTAGGCACCTGGAGGTGCCCGTCTACACCACACACACCGCAGGCGGCGGGGCTGGAGTTGGGAAAAATAACCCTTGTCCCAGCTGCCCTGGGTACCCGTGGTTCAAAGTGCGTTCAGATACAAAAAAAAAATCATTAAAGATACTCTTTCAAGGAATACTGGTTTATCACCTAGGCAGTTTACAAGTGACTTTCAGTATAATTATTCAGGGTATAGTTTAAGGTTCCAGATGCTTAGGATTTTATTAGATGCTAATTAGAAAGGAGGGCATGGAGGAAACTAAAGAGGTATCTTTGTCGTCTCCAGTGATCTTTACCTTGTAATAAGCCCTCCGGTTGTTGAAATGACTAGTTAGTGAAGAATGAAAACAGGCCCTCCGGGAAGTACCTCCGGCCTGTGATGCTGAGATGTTGCAAGTCAAGGGCGCAGTCCAGCGGTAACTAGAAAGTGGGGGAAATGTTCAACGAGAGACTGCTTCCGCCTCACGCTCCCTGGTTGGTTGTGCCATTAGACCTGTGGCTTTGCCCAGCTGGTCACCGTGTCTTACTAAGGGGTGAGAGAAGTGCAACAGCTGTCCTCTTGGACTTGGAAAGGAAACGGTTTTTCTGGAGTCATTGTCCCGCTTTATTGTGAACCTCCCCACTTCCCCATCTTTGCGATCCGTCACAGGCGGTGGTGGTCATGATTGTGGCTCTTAAGCAACAAAGTAGAGTTTCTTGTTCTCCATACGGTCCGTTAAGAAAGACGGGCAGGTCTGTCCATAGACTTTAGGTTAGCTTAATTGTTTTAGCACTCTGTTAGCTGTGATTTCCGTAGTTCCTGTCTGTTCCCATAGGACCTTGAACAGAGATCATACTTTTCACCTTTCTTGGTTACTGCCTCTCTTTGATTCTGTGATTCCTGTGACGCCAGGTCGGCGCTTGCTTCAGGAGAATTCCTGATACCCCAGTGAACGAATTTTGAAATAATTCCATTGTCCTTGAAATTGAGCTGTAAGGGTCTGAATAGCTAAGAATATTCCCTATTCTAAAAATAGGGAATTTGGGTGAGCCCCGTTGGGAAGAAAACATTATGGTGGGTTTATGTTAATTAACTGGTGGGTGAGGGTTCGTGGCCTGGTTTGTGGCCTGAGGGTTCGTGGCCAGAGACATTGGAAGCTCTGTCTCTCTTTCTAGACCTGAAGCCTCAGAGCTTAGGTCTCTTCCCTGTCCAGATCGCCTCTGGGTCTCTGTGCCTCCCATCTTGTCAGGCCCAGGGCTCCTTCCTTCTGCATCCCGTGACTCTCTGCTCACGTAAAACCGGATTCTAAACACACCGTTTCTGTCTGGATACACATGCCAGTCTATTGCCCTCCTCTGTTTTCCTTAAGGTTGAAAGTAGAATTTAGCACTTCCTGGCCCAAAACCAAAGGCAGAAGAAAGAAATGAGAAGCTTAAGATAACTACCTAAAATCATATTGACGTGGTTTTATCTTAAATACTGTTTTGGCATATAATAAAATCAGACCTCCCAGCTACACCGGAGTCGTGGAAAGAAAGGACTTTAGACAGAGGGGAAAAAAATCTAAAAAGGTAATTATTTTAATCGCTGTCCTCGGAGAGAACACAGATGAGGGTGAAGCTGCCCAAATTAACAATTAGATAAATCCTGGGCATGGTGGCACAGCAGGATTTAGGATTCCATTTCTTAAAAAATGCACAACGCTGCCAAAAACTGAATGAATGTGATCGCAGCTATCTGTGATTTTGACCGGTGCCCTTGCAGCTGTGGAAGTTTGACCTGAGCTGAAATGCCTCACTGAGTCAGCCCTTTTCTGTGTCCTTGTCCCTGCAGTGCGAATCTGTCCAAGGCCGCCTGGGGAGCATTAGAGAAGAACGGCACCCAGCTGATGATCCGTTCCTATGAGCTTGGGGTCCTTTTCCTGCCGTCAGCATTTGTAAGTTCACATTTGAAACTGCCTGAGTGGTCACGTGTGAAGCAAGTTGGGTTTTTATGTTCTCTTCTTTTGATCACGATGAACTGCCCGAGGCCAGGAGGTCGCAGGGCCAAGGTTCTAACCCAGAGCCTGTGCCCTTAACTGCTGGTCTGTGCTAACAGATATATTTAGCGCTCACTATTCTGGGTGCTGTGAGCTCGCTGCTCTCAGGGAGCGTACCTGCTGACAGATTGAAGATAATCGCGTCGGGTAGAGTTAATCACATGCTTCACAGAATTTAAATATTGTTCAGATTCATTACAAGATGGTAGTGACAGGTCACCAAAGGGATGAGTCAGCCAAGAGCAAGATGTTCCTTTGGAGGAGGTCTTTGGGAGCTAGATTTAGGAGGCGTGGGGAGAAAGGGTGCTTCGAGTTGAGGGTAGGCGGAGAAGAGAGGGAAGGACATCCCATGGTGGAAGTGGCATGAGCATAAGTCAGGAGACAGGGAAGCTCACAACATCTGCTCGAGAAGGAGGTGGGAAGGTCACAGAGGCTCTGTGCCGTCAGGCTCACTGGTAAGCCCCCTAGAAACACAGCACGTTGGAAGCTCTGTCTCTCGAGGCATCTAGCCCAGCCAGCTGTCTCCGAGCTGGGAGCAGCCCCTCGGTCTCTGCAGCTGAACACCAGACAGTCCGGCTGCTTTTCACGTAGGGCCTGGCTCCACAGGCCTTCTGATTTCCAAACCCTGGAACCACTCTTGGCCCAGAGAGACATTCCCACTCTGAGGGCACACAGACCCCAAGACCACCTATCTGGCCCCTCACATTCACTCACGCATTTGGTGGAATGCCCATGCAGTAAGATGGTTGATGCTTTTTTTGTTTTGTTTTGCCACCTGCTAAGAGTTGAACTTAATGATAACACACACGAGGCAGCTCCATTGTAAACCACTTGGACTAGACCAGAATATTTAAGGGACTGCTGTGTACTTGTCCTCAGGCTTCAGTCCAGATCCATGTGACATGTAGACATAGTCTGAAAGGTTCCAGAGAGCGCATCACCACCCCCAACCCCAGCCTGACTGTATTCCTCATGATATCCCTCCCTTCCACACCCCAGTAAAAAGTCCTCCTCTTCCTCTCTCTCCTCCCTTCATCAGTCTTCATCCTTTTCTTCTCCAACTCAGAGTTTTGCTACAGAGCTGTCAAATAAGTTTCTCCTAAGGGTAATAATCATGAGATTCCAGCACGTTTTGTTTCTTTTCTACAGAGTCAGAGCAGATCCTAACATGGCTTACAGCTGCTTCCCGCCCCCCCATTTCCTTGGAGACAGATGGTTCCCCCTTTTGCTATAGACAAGGATGTGACTTCCGTAGGGTTCTACCTGTGTGGGCTTCAGCCCTCAAGCCACCATCTCTAACTGATCCCTCCTTTCAGCTTTTTCATGGAGATATAGTAAATTCCTAACACTAGGGTAATAATAGTAATTTGGTGTGACTGTAGTGACCGTAGCTTTGAACTAAGGCCAGGATCATTTCCCAATAAGGAATAAATCCCATGTCCCTCTTGTCTGGCTTTTGTTGTGCATGCCTGCAAAATTCTAGACATGTCTCACTCTTCCGACTCGATTCCACATCATGAAAACGGTAATACGAAAGACATACATTATACTTCAGGTCCTCTAGACCCTGCTAAGCTAATTTTTACTTCTGGTTCTATTTCTGACTGTACGTTAGAGACAGCTAATAGAGGAAAAAATAGGCATAATCATTTAGAATCCCCCAATTAGACTCTTCTATACTGTTATAATAAGGAAGAGCCCCCACTGTAGTACATTCTAGATAAGAGATTCAGTTATTTATAAAGACTATCAGGCAAGAATATTAAAATTGGATTCCACCCTTCCTGTGCTGTGCT
>CM053609.1:110239424-110261690 GCA_028646535.1 Procyon lotor
GAGGGTATCACCCGTGAGTGAGTTGATGTGTTTTATCAGTCCACGTAAAACCATGTCAGGAAAAGTTGCAATAGAGGAGACTTTGTCCGGGAGCTACTGTATCACTTAGTGGTGTGTGAGGCTTCTGGAAAACCAGTAGACCTTCGCTCGGTCTTCGCAGAATTAACATATAAACATATAAACCATAGGTTTATATGAGGACAACCCAAAGATCTTTGCCATGAGGTGATTTGTTGTTTTGCTGAGGTAATTCGAACACAGTGAGAAACTTAGCTCGTGAAGGAGAGACTATCCAGCACAACTCCATAGCTCCCTCCTCAGACTGTCTCCCAGACTCATCACTGAACATTCCGGCCTGCCTGGAATGACCACACACTCTGTTCAGCTCCACCAGCTCCCCGTGTCTCCAGTTCAGTAGCCTTGGGAATAGGAGGAGGGATGAGATGGCGTCTTCATTCTCATGAATTTCGTGGATAAATTCAGAAACAGATTATAGGATGTGATGAGAACTGTAGTGTGGGGGGTTCACAATATAAGGACTCTGAGAAAAGGAGCACGGAATCTGTGTAGGGGCCTGGAGATGACATTTGACCTGAGTCTTGAAAAATGAGTCATGAGCTTAAACCAGCGTCAAGGGAGATGAGGCTTCTAGCCAGAGAGAACGGTGCATGTTACATTTGAGGAACAGCAGGCCATTCCATGTGCCTGGGAAGGCACCACTGGCATGTGGGCCACAGACTTTGCGTTTGGACTCCTGTTCTGAAGCAGCCTGGCAAGCAGGACCCGCTGGAGTAGTACTTTGGCCCATGTGGACAGTAGAAAGCCACCAGTTTTTAAAGCAGGATTAGTGATGTCATCGGGCCAATTTTTAAATAATTTGAAGCTTATAAGGTACTTCTCCAATTACGAGTATAATTTAAGTTATATCATTCAAAAGGTACTTGAGGATAAGGGCCTCGTGAATCTCACCCAAATCCTCTTCATCACTTCAGACATACTATTATAAAGGTTTCATTAATGATTACTATTACTGTCACCCCACCGTCCTAGCTCAAAGTATATAGTCACCTCTGGTGACTCTTTTATACCCAAGTTTTGCTATTTAAATGCTGCTTGATAATCAGTCACCTCTGGCCCTTCCTGCTGCCACTGTATCCAGGGCGCGTCATCTCCTGCTGTGGGATCCTCCCACCGTGCTTCCCAAGGCAGCCTCCAAGCTGCTCTGAAGCCCGAAGCCGGAGTGGCTTTGTAGACCGCACATCAAGTCGCATCACCCCCCTTCAAATCTCGTAAGATAGAAGCCAGACTCCTTAGCATGGCCTACTTTTCTCTTCAGGCCCTGACTCCTGACTCCCCGGGCCTTCATGTTCAGCCATACAGAATTTGTTCCTATTATGAGTTGAGCTCGTCTATTTTCTCCAGAGAAACAGAACCAATAGGATATATAGATACATAGAGAGATTTATTATGAGGAATTGGCTCGCGTGACTTTGGGACTAGGAAATCCTATCAGCCTCTCTCAGCGAGAGACCCAGGAGAGCTGGGGGTATAGTTCCACCAGTTGTGGAGTCTGCAGGTCTGAGGGTCAGGAGAGTTGATGCTTTCAATCCTGATCTAAGTTTCGGAGAAGACCCATGTTCCAGCCAACAGAGAGCAGATTCACCCTTGTTACAGTTAGGCCCTCAACAGATTGAGTGATGCCCAGCTACAGTGGGCATCAGAGGCAGTCTGCTCTATTCAGTCCACGGACTCAAATGCTAACCTCGTCCAGAAACAAGAGACCCCCCAGAGTGAGTGATGTTTAACCAGTCATCTGGTATCCGATGGCCCAGTCAAGTAGACACCTAATAACCATCATGCCATCATTCATGAGCCTTAATTTATATCAGGAACAGCACCCCGACACCCCTAAACCTACCTGCCTCCAGTCCAAGTGCCCCTCCTCTGCATCCCACAGCTTTCTAGAATGTGGGTTCATCTCCTATCCCTTGTATTATCATTTACTTGTGTGTCTCCTTGACTGCACTGTGAGCTCCTTTCTCCTGGGGCTTGGCACATCTGTTAGTTGATGTTGCTTCCTTTCAGTTCCGAGCACATACTGTCCTTTGTGTAAGGAGAACAAACGTGGAGAACAACGGCTGTGCACAGCACACGGATTTAGCCAGGTGGATATTGTGTGTAGTAGGTGTTCAAATGCATTTCTAAGCAATTTGCAACATGGAATTGCTCACCTGCCTTGTTGAAATTAAAGCACATCTGTACACACTTAGTCTGTTGCGATACTCAGTCCCTGTGTGTTTAGTAGATATTCTTAAAATTTCTGTATCCATTAATCTCAAAAATGTTACTAATGAGAGCACGGTTTGTTATAAAATGAGGCCTTGTGTTTCCCTCTTCAGTACTAGTAAGACATGCCTTTTAAATATTTTCAGTTACAAGTTTGCCAAATAGACTAAATACCCAGTTCTGTAATCATTTCTCTACCTGGACATCATCCAGAATCCGGTTTCTTGAGATCAGCCCACCTTTGTACTTCTTAGCAGATCTCTGTGTCCAAAACGCCCACGTTTCTGAGTGATCAGCAACTGGAGTTGCCACTTTTGTCCTTCCCCGGTAGGCCATCCTGATCCCCGTGTTCCAGAACACTGACTTGAGATTAGCATGTGCAAACAGTTGAGCGTTGTGCCCAGGATGAAGAGCCTCAGACACTGCTGAGGCGGTCACCTAGAAGGCCCCACAGCTCCTGCACTTTCCCACTGCCATAATGAGGACCTGTCACTCAGGAGCCAGTGGTTGCATGAAAGGACGTTCTCTGTGGCCTGAAAATAGTGGATGAGAGCTACCGTTTTTCATTCATAATAAAGATGCCATTTGAAACCTGGGCTTGGTCTGGAATCAAAGTCTCTGGTAACCAAACATTGATCTGTTCACATTCCTTTCTGCGTTTAAATGAGTGAATCAGTAAACCTGCCTTCTCAAGGTGAATCTGACTCACTGTTAGAACCTTGCAGTCAATAGCTCTCCCTTTGGGAGCACTTTCAGGAGCTTTGGGTATTAATGTCAAGGGTACATTTCACCATGTACATAGCACTTAGCTATTGTTGCACAGGTGCTTAAAGACTATTCCTTTGAGGTCTGATACCAATTTATCAAGTATATAATTTTTGTTGGGTTTGTCCCTTTAAGTGTGTTTAACTTTTAGATTAGATTCTAATTCATTTGGGTTCAGAAAAATTTGAATATAGGAAAGATCCAGCAGTTTCAAAGATCGGTAGCTGTATTCCAGGTCCTCAGGCATCTGCGAGTATATCAGGGAGAAGTGGGTTTTCTATTTCAACTTCATGCATTTCGGTGTTTATGGAGCACAGACTTTGTCAGGCACTAAGTCCTGGATTCAAGCCTGCCTAGTACTTTGTGGGCTACAGCTACTCCTGCCTCTGGGAATTAATGTGTAGGACCATCTGAGAGTCCTGGGTCAATGTCCAAAATGGTTTCCTCCGCACAAGGGTAGCCTGAGCTTTCCTGCACTTGCCATAGGCCTGAGGGGCACCTCGGCTCCTAAACTCCAGCTGTGTTTGCCCCAAAGATGGCAGCTTCTCTTTTCTGTCATTAGAATCAAAAATGCTTCCACCAAATCCATAGGAACTTTGTCTTCAAGTCTCTTTTCTCTGTTCTGGTTAAACTCTTATATTGTCTTTTGTTGCCAAAATTGATGTATATACCACAAGTATTTGCTCTCGTCGTGACTGGCTCTGGATGGAAGAACCAATGAAATTCACAGGAGCCGCTGCCTTGTCCTTCATCCCCTCCCCACACCGCTTCTGACCACCCGCCATCTGTGGAGGGAACTCAGGGCTTCCCATGGGGCTGCAGCTGCTCAGTGCTGTTTCACATGGAGTTTTCTTCTAAGCTTTCATGTTCTCCCACTCAACCCCATTCTGGCATTCTACTCCTTCCTCTTTCCTGTCCACATCCAGTTGCCACTTCCCATCCTCCGCCCTAGCAGAAGTTGTGCTGCCTGCTGCTGTAGGTCCCTGTCTCCTTCCCTGGGCTGATTCCATCTCTCCCTCACTCCCCACCTCAGCTACCGCTACACTTCTGAGGCTCTGTTTGCCCATCTGCCAGGGTCTGCATTCCCCTGACTTTGAACCTGCAGTGTTTCCTCTTGGCCCACGAGACAACGTCCAGAATCCTTCGTGGGACAGTGGGACCTGCCGTGACCTGGAACGACTTGCCCCCAGCCTCTGTTTCCACCGCTCCCCCCACGCCCCCTACATAGCCAGGGCTCCGGTCCCCTGGGAGTGCTTGTTAGCAGGTGGGTGAGGGGGGCTGGGGCACCAGCTGGGGCACAGCTGCCACTTACTAGTTGTGTGACCCGGTGCTACCATTCCTCGCCTCCATTGGAAAGTGAAATCACGGGGCAAGAGATCGTAGAAGAACGTGTTGGAGAAATGCCAGGGACCAAGCAAAGGAGCTCTCTGGTAGCACCCAGTGCTAGAGGAGCCAAAATGACAATGGAGTTGGGGGTCCTGCTTATAAGCTATTAGGCTTTGGACCCATTACTTCCATAGGCTTCCTTTTTCTCAGGAGATAGTGCAGTAACTGATCACTTCGTAGCATCATTTGCGAATTGAGAGTTCTTGCCTGTAAATCGCTGGAGTGGTGCCCAGCACTTGGCAGGTCCAGAGCAGCCCCGGTAGCAGCACCAACTGGGAGATCAAGCAGTTCGACAGAAGGTGGAAGGCAGAGGTCAAAATCTTGACCTCACACCCATGGTGATGGGATGCTGTTCCTTTTCTTCCGCCTGAGTGTCCTCCACCCCCTCGACACAGCCCTTTGCTTATCAGAAAGCCATGCTTCTTGGGCCTCTTGGGCTTACTCTCCTCCATGAAGCTTTTCTGCCTCCACCTGGAAACACAGTTGATCAGATGCCGCCTTATAGGAAGGCCAAGATAGCCACCTCCCTGTACTTCACTTCCTTGTCCTTAGTCCGTCTTTGATTAAGTGTGCTCCTTCTAGAAGGCTCACTGTCATTGCTGTTTTATCCAGGGAAACCTGAGACCTCATATATAGGGTTTTACTTCTTGAGGATGCTAATCGGATGCAACTGAAAAATAAGTGCTCTCTGAATTTGAACATGTTTCTTGTTCTCTGTGATGGAGCTAAGCTGCTAAACTTAATCCGTCATGGTGATAATAGCTCTTTTCCTCCCAGAGCTGATGAAGGGAAAAGCCAGTAATTTCTCAAGTGTGATAGATGTCCACCCTCTCACCTGGTGTTTTATAAATATATTGTTTTAACTGTCTTTTTAAGTATCTGTGCCTGGGAGGGTGCCTTCCTCTGTTTTATGAAATGCCGAGTGATACCACTGTGATATATAAATAATGATAATTAGACGACAGCTTCAAATTATTTGACATCCAGATTGAAGGGAAAAGTGGTACTTCTTTTCTCCCCCCTCTGTAATACCCTAGAATTTAGATCAGAAATGGCATTCAGGAAAGCATATTGCTTCCTGTCAGACGCGGATGGCTCCAAGCTTCTGTGTGAAGTAAGATACCACAGAAGAGGCACGTGCCAGAGCACATTGGGACATCAGATCTGGGCCAGGCCATAAGGACTCTCCATCCTTTGTGATTATTTGTTTGAAAAGAACAGAAATAGACCAGGAGCCAAAGAAGAGAGAAGTTGTTTTTATCTCAAAGTCCACATAAGTATTTAATAGTCGTAAAATGACATCACTTCCCAACCTCTGGCCTCTTTTCACAAATGTCAAGAACCAGGGTTTCCAGAAGTTGGCTCCTCTGATTTGGGCTGCTTTATCCTCTTAAATTTTCAAGGAATTCTTTTGTTGTGGCTCCTGGTGGGTGAATGTGAGACTGTTTGTTCACTTAGTTGGAGGAACAGAAGACTAACGATCAGAAAGGCAGGGTTTGGTTTCCAGTCTTACTGCTTAATAGCTGTATGGCCTTGGGCAACTATTTAACCTCCATTTTATTTCCTCCCTTGTGAAATAGGAGTAATTTCATCACAACATCCTGGATGTACATACTATACTAGTTTACTTCCATGTGCGAGTCATCATTCTAAATAACTTAACTCTCAGCATACCATTTTTTTTTTTTAAAGATTTTATTTATTTATTTGACACAGAGAGATCACAAGTAGGCAGAGAGGCCAGCAGAGAGAGAGGGGGAAGCAGGCTCCCCGCTGAGCAGAGAGCCCGATGCGGGGCTCGATCCCAGGACCCTGAGATCACGACCTGAGCCGAAGGCAGAGGCTTTAACCCTTTAACTGAGCCACCCAGGCGCCCCTGTCAGCATACCACTTAATAATAGATAAGGAAACTCGGGCCCAGAAAGGTTAACTAATTCTCCTTGAGTCGCACAGTAAATAAGCAATGCGCACAAGGAAGAGGGTAAGATTATCCTCCGATCCAGAACGTGTAAGCCGTGAGGAGGGGCAGCGGTGCTGACTGTTGTGGAGATGGTCCGGCAGCGCTCCCCAGGGTGGCAGGAAGTGAGGGCGAGGGGGCAGGCTGCAGTGTCCCCCTTCAAGTGCCCTTGGTCTCTCTGTCCCCTTCCTCCTCTGCCCTCACGTATCCCTGGTTTTTAGTTTTTCTTTCAGTTTCTCTCAATTCCATTTCCTTCCCTTTCCACTGACCCCACTCTCCGCGGAACTCATCTGGTTGGTATCTCTGCTTTGGTTATGACGCTGATGTTTGTGTCCCCGTTCCCATACGCTCCTCCATCTCCCACGGGTGTGGCAACAGCTCTCAGTCTTCTGGCCCTAACAGTTCCCTGTTGGATCTGTTCTCATGCGCATCACTGTCTTTGTAGCAGAACTTCTCAGCTCAAAAACCTGCAACTCCTCACCGTATGTCAAAGTAAGGACCACACACTTTAATCACTGGGGTCTTGTGATGTTGTGGGCTGTAAGTGACAGATAACCAACTCAAACGGTGTAAGAAAAAAGGCAAACACAGAGGGTGAGTCTCTTGCTTCAGGCAGAGCTGAATCCAGGGCTTTGGGCCATATTTTCAGAGTTCGTTTTGAAGTATGTGAGAGCCCCCAGCAGCTCAAGGCTCATATCTTACTGAATGAACTCAGCAGAAAGATGGTCTCTACCCTGATGCCTCTACGTGGCCAACCTGCCCATCCGGAGTCCCTGTGGCCTTAACTTGGGCCCAGTTAAGTAGGTACAAGCCACAGATACCCGTTTCTCTCGAGTGTTCTCAGCCCCCCTTCTGCACGTGGGTCATTCACTCCCCATCTGCCTGATGTGCCTGCTCTATGCTTTGACAACTCTGCCTTGGCTTATGCTGGCCTTCCTTGATGCTCTTTCCTGCCATCTCTCTGTTTATCAAAATCATCCCAGTTTCTCAAGGCCCAGCTATAATGTTTTCTGCAAAGCCTTTCCTCATCCCAAAATTGGTGAAAGGCATTTCTTCCTTTTCTGTGTAGCACTCAGACAGTTCTCACTTAACTGCCTTTTGCAGTCTCTCGTCCCCTTCTTCATCATTGCCAGCCCTTTCTTCATCACCCATACCTTTCCGTAGGTCTTCATGTGCACAAGCATTTGCACATTGATTTGTCTCATGGAAAAGTCTAGAGGAAGCAGGCAAGATACCTTGATCCTATTTTTGCAGCTCGGCATTGCTCAAACACCAGCTGTGCACCAAGGCTAGGTGTTGATGTGAAAGACATTTTAAGATGGTGACATCCAGATGCTTTATTCTGATTTTACAAATGAGGAAATTAAGGCCTAGTAAATAAGTGGCCAGGTGTCCCACTTACCATTGTTTTTAGCTCCCAGGACATGCAAGCTCTTTGCTACCTCCACACCTTTTCAGATGTATTCCTTCTGCCTGGAATATTCTTTCTACTCTCACCTCTCCTAACCCTACTCCTCTTTCACGGTCTAATTAAAATGTCATTTATTTTTAGAGAGGCTTCTAGTGACCATCCTCCACCCCACCCCTTACTCCCCTCATTTACAACAGATCTCCTCTCTCTTCTAGTACTTCGGTTCTTCATATTGGTCATCACAGTTAGGTAATTATCTCACTTTTATAAATGCATCGTCTCCCCACTAGACTGTGTACCCCATGAGGACAGGGACGATGACAGCTTTGTTACCTCCTAGGCAGTCAGGGTTTGACACCAAGGAATTTCCCACACTCAAGAAATAATGTGTTGAATGAACAAATGCAAGTATTAGCCATTCTCACATCTCAGCGACTGCCAGAGCAATGTTAGAACCAGATTGCCTGAAGCCCAGGTCAGCATAACCCCGACCCTTACCGTGTCCTACACTGTGCCCACAAGCAGCCTCCCCTGCTCAGTTATGTGATCATCAAGATTAAGAACTATAGTTCTCGTTTTTGTATGGGTTCCAAGGACATTAGCACTATTTGATGTGTGGGTATTTAGGATATGGAGGGTATGTGTTTGGATGGGCGGACCGAAGGGATGAGAGAGGGTGACTTGCAAACAAGGTGCTGGGATGACCCACCGAGGGAGAGCGGAAGAGGAGGACCAGTGTGTGGAGGCATGAGGAACATGAGGCTCACGTATTAAGCACCTGCGCTGCTGAAAAGGTCCTAGAAGGCGGTTGGTGGCTCTCTACATCAGCTGAGATACAGAACTTTAACTTGTACCCTGGTGAAGATCTAAAAATAATACCCTATTCTGAGTTCTTGGAATAAACCTCCCATTTTGTGAGTCTGGAAGAGTTTTTGTTTTTATATTCCTATCACATTATATTGGAACACTTTCATTATACATGAAGGCAACTTTTATTCTTACCCCAGAGCGAGCAGCCTGTTACTATAGCAATATTGAAATTATTTATATACAGTGTCTTCTACACACTCCTTGCAAACTGTACATAGTGGTTAGGAGAAATGGGCTATGATATCCAAAATCGTTTTCTCTCTTATTTCCTTTGTTAAACTTCTGTGAACTTTGTTATAATTTAATTTTTAAAATCGGAACCTCTTATTTTTAGGAAAGATTAATTTAGGGGAGTTATAAATATATCTGACCTATCAAACGTTGAAAATAGCTCTGAAATAACTTCAGTTTTGCTGTGAGTACCCTACAGATATAACAGCTGCTTGAGATCTTTTTCAGATTAAGGGGTGGAATCATAGATGCCCTCTGTGTGTTTGCAGGGCCTGGACAGCTTCAAAGTAAAACAGAAATTCTTCTCAGGGAGCAAGGAGCCAGTGGCCGCCTTTCCTGTGCCATTTGACCTGCCTCCAGAACTGTATGGAAGTAAAGGTAGGACACACGTGAAGGGAGATCTTGGGTGTTATGTATGAAACAGAAGCAGTGCCCAGAAGAAGGCATCAATCTCTCAATGGGAGGTTGGCTCTCGGAATACTTTGGAAATACAGGTTTGCAGAGGCCCCTTCCCTGCCCTGTCTGGGACTGCTAGAGCCCTCATTCCAAACTGGTTGGTCCAGGAACCCCTTGCACCGTTATCATTATTTTTTTAAAGATTTTATTTATTTATTTGACAGAGAGAGAGAGAGAGATCACAAGCAGGCAGAGAGGGGGGAAGCAGGCTCCCCACTGAGCAGAGAGCCCGATACAGGACTCGATCCCAGGACCCCGAGATCATGACCTGAGACGAAGGCAGAGGCTTTAACCCACGGAGCCACCCAGGCGCCCCTGCACCTTTACCATTGTTAAGGACCACAGGAACTTTTACTCACATGGGTTTTTATATCTGTTGAGATTTACCATATTAGACCTCAAAACCAAGAATGTTTTATATTAGTTTTTAAAAATAATAAACCTATTATATTAGTTTTTAAAAATAAACCTATTATATATATACACACACATACATACATATACTTATATGTGTATGTATACACATTTGTTTCGGTTTGGACTTTTTTTTTTTTACTATTGTCAAAAAAAAGTGAGGAAGGTGGCATTATTTACAATTTTTGCAGGCAGACCTTTACTCTCTGGGTTAATGAAGACCCTGAATTCTCATAGCTGCTCTGCTGCAATAGCCTGCAGCAAAGCCTCTATACACTCACAGGAGGTGAAGATGACAAATAATGGCTTAATATTTTGATGAAAACAATCTGACTTCGCAAACACCTCCCATCCTCTTAAAGGGGATATTCTTCAGGCTGCCCTAGACTATGGCTTTCTTCAAGGTAGTGAACAAGTATTTTTCATAATAGAAAGTCATTAGAACATGAGTTCAGGTTCATGGTGTTTTTGGAGGAAAGCTGGCTGGCATGAATGGGCCCAGCTCCATCTCAGTCTGTCCCAGCCCCACAGGTTGCAATTGTCTTAGCCCTAGAATGTCTCTTTAAAGCAGGTTCACACTTAGCAGGCTCACACAGGAGCAGATGTAAAATCAAGACGTGCTTATTAATTTAAAATAGCAAAAGGTCCATTATAATCAGCATATTTTCCAGTGGAAGGTAGATGCCTTCACAGAAAGCCAGATTATAGTCAGTGGTGTTTGAGTAAATTCTGAATCTGAACAGGGAAAATTTGGTTTTTGTTTGGAAAATTTTAATGACATCATTGCATTAATATTCCAGAACCTCTGATTCCCTAACAGAATCAGCTCTGCCCACGGGGTCTCTCTCTTCCCTGGACAGTGCTAGATGGGGTCTAGCTACTCCCCTACCCTCACTTGCCCTTTCTGGTTTTGGTGGTAAACCAGGCCTTCGCCTTCCAGGGGACCTGTTTCTTCGGTGGTGTTAACTTTGTTGGATGTGTCCATACAGTCTCATGCTGCCTGGTGTGCGGCAGCCTCTGGCAGGGGGCTTTCTAGAGCTATAATCATATTCTAAATCTAGATCATATAAGATGTAGATCATATAATTATAGTCGTATTGATAACACGTTAAAGAAGTGTTCTTTTTTTCCTTCTTTCCAAGCTACGTATATTTAAGTCCTCTAAATTTGTTGTATATTTATGCATCTTCATTTTTTTTTTTTTTTTAAGATTTTTATTTATTTATTTGACAGAGATCACAAGTAGGCAGAGAGGCAGGCAGAGAGAAGGGGAGAAGCAGGCTTCCCGATGAGCAGAGAGCCCGATGCAGGGCTCGATCCCAGGACCCCGAGATCATGACCTGAGCTGAAGGCAGAGGTTTTAACCCACTGAGCCACCAGGCCCCCCGCATCTTCATTTTTCACTGGCAAGATTTTATCAGTTTTAGTAGAATTTCAGAGAATTGGTGCCCTCCCCCGACCCTCCCTGCACATGCAAATGAAGAATAGTGCTTTAGAATTAGGCTGTGTTTGTGTGCCAGCCTTGCAACTTATTAAGTGACCTTGGGCAGTTACTATCTTTGTTTAGGCCTTAATGTCTCTATTTGCAAAATGGGAAAGTAAGAGTGCCTGCTTCGTAGAGTTTGTTGAAAAGAGTAACCAGGATGCTCTCTGTAGAGCACCTAATATGGTCTTCTCGTGCAGAGTTAGCAGTCAATAAACGTGAGCTGTTGTTTCTGTTTTTTTTTTTTTTTTTTTTTAAGATTTCATCCATTTGACAGAAACACAGCGAGAGAGGGAACACAAGCAGAGGGAATGGTAGTGGGAGAAGCAGGCCTCCGGCTGAGCAGAGGGCCCGATGCAGGGCTCGATCCCAGGACCCTGGGATCATGACCTGGGCTGAAGGCAGACGCTTAATGACTGAGCCACCCAGGTGCCCCGCTGTTGTTTCTGTTATTTAGACTGTCCAGTTCAGTTCTTGGCATGTAATAATGGATCGGTGTTCATTTTTTCTCCTTCCCCCTTGCTGAGCTGAAAATGAAAAGAGCCTGAGGCCCGTGCAGGACAGTCCCTGAACCCACCCAGGGTCACAGGACCTGAGGGTGAAAACCTCTCCTTCCACCTTCCAGCTTTATGCTGTACCTTGGTTTTTTTCTCCCGTCTGTTTGTGTTCCTTTTTTTCCCCCTCCTCAAACCTGTTCTGAGTAAGCTTATTGGAGGTGGGGATGGATGGACCGTGGACTGACTGAGTTTGACTTCCTGTGGTCTGGCCTTGGGCTATGTACTTTCCACCCCCAGCCCAGAACCTTGGCTGGAATTCCACCTTGTCCACTTAACCGTAATCTCCAAAGGACTTTGAAAGCAAGAATGAAAGAGAGAGAGGAGCCTTAAAAATATCCCGAGGTTCCTTCAGTTCTGATAGAAAAAGCATTCCCGAGAATTTAAAAGTTTACAACTGGGTAGTATCTTAGACTTTGTAATGATGAACCTTTTATTTGGCCGGCAAGCAGAATGTTTTCCACTGTTTAGTGGAGTTTTCTGGGTTTATACATTTCCTTTGAAAGATTTATATGCAAGAGAGACCAGAGCCTTGTATTTTTACTAGTACAGTTGTACCTTCCAAACTGCTTCAGTAGCATGCAGAATGGTGCCCATCACTCAGATAGCACCAGTTCATACGTAGCCAGAATTCAGGGGACTCCTACGGACTAGAAGAAAGACGTCTTACTAATATTTAGAAAAGTGAGTAGTTAAGAACATTTCAGAAGCACTGTGTTTGAAAATGATTTTCAAACCACTGAAACATGTATAAGATCTTGCTCATTATTTTTTTAAATCTAAAGACTATACAGAAAGCTTAGCAAAGAAATACACTGCTATGAACAAATTACAGTTTATTACAAGATACTGGCAAACATCCCGAAACCAAGAAATTGATCAAATAATAAAGCAAAACAGACACAGCTGCAGGTATACCTTGCTTTACACAGTACTTGCTGCTTATCTGCTCTCTCCACAGGCGTATTACTGCTGTGTACAGGCACCGTCTAGGTCCTTGGAATGTGTCCGTAAACAAGACAAACACAAAGCCCTGGCCTTAGGGAGTTCTATTTACTCTTCACCTGAAAAGTTATAACCAAACTCATTTGACTAATAGGAGTATTAGTTTTAAAGGAAATCTCTTAGATCCTTTTGTAGTTCATAAGTGTGATGATTGGGTATTCGGTGTGTGACACGTGCCTCCCTCAAACCTTGTTACCACCTCGACACATTACCCATATGATGTGAGGGAAAAAAATCTTTTATAAAGCAAAATCGCCAGCATTTTAAATCTTATTTCTGTATGTTCCACTTGTTGTGTGACCCTGAGCCTGAAAAGAATGAGATCGACCAGTATGTGTTAGACCAGTATGTGAAATAGTATGTGATCTCTCCTGAGCTGTTACACGCAAGAGACATCTGCTTAGCTTATATTCTTTGTATTCTCTGATACACTGTAAAGCGGGTAAAACGAGGTAAGTTTAAGTAAAACATATCTTATTTGGACTTAAAGGGTAAATTATATGTCAATTTAAGAATAATTGAAGTACAGAGCTTCAGAGATCTTAGCTATGTAAGTGATCTCGGTTATTTTTGAATACACTTGCTATATGTAAACAGTTGGCCCTTGCACAATGCCGAGGTTAGGGACAGTGACCCCCAGTACAATTGAAAATCTGCATATAACTTTTGACTCCACAAAAACTTAACTACTAATAGCCTACTGTTGACCAGAAGCCTTACTGATAGCCTAAATAGTTAACACATATTTTCTATGTTAGATGTATTATATACTTTATTCCTACAATAAAGTAAGCTAGAGAAAAGAAAACGTTATTAAGAAAATTATAAGGAAGGAAAAATACACTTAAGTATTGTATTTATTAGGGAAGAAACCCACGTGTGAGTGGACTTTTGCAGCCATGTTGTTCGAGTCAACTATAGCATTCTTTTCTTTGAATTTTTTGACATAATGTCAGATTTAGAAAAACGTTCTAACAACAGTACAAAGAATTCCCATTTTCTCTTCACCCGGGTTCCCCTTTATAATACTTACATAATCTTCCTTTTTTGTGTTAACTTTTTTCTGATCCATTTGAAAGTTGTAAACAAGATGGTTGCAATCTCTAAATACTTCAATATATATTTCTTAAAAACATTCTCTTACATAGCCACAGTACAGTTACCAAAATCGGGAACTGACACTGATTGAATACTATCATCTACAGAATTTATTCAGATTTCATCTGTTGTCCCAATAATGTCCTTTATAACAAAAGGGAAATTTCAGGTGACCTGTCACATTTGTTCATCAGTCTCTTTAGTCTCCATTAGTTTGGAAAAGTGCCACAAGAAATTTTGTATGTTTTATGATACTGACACTTTGCTGAGCACAGGCCAGTTATTTTATAGGCAGTGAGGGACATTGTTCATTTGATTTGTCCATTGTTTTCTCATAAATAGATCCAGGTTATGCACTTTTGCCAAGAACATCACAGAAGAGATGTTGTTCTTAGTGCATCGTAGAAGGAGTCACATGATAAAATCTGCCTGATCACTGATGAAGTCAGTATTGACCAATTAGTTAAAGTGGTATCTGCCACATTGTGTGTATCCTTTGCAGGTTTAGTGTATTTTACAATTTAAGTTTTAAACGTCTAGAACTAAGCTAATTAGCTGTATATGTAATTGCTCAGTGGGCGAGGTCATTAAAACGTGGCTGGCGCATGAGATACATGTGATCTAGATTTAGCATATATGTAGTGTATATAATTCTCTAAAGTGCTTTAAACCGTTGGTTCCCAGATAATTTAACCATCCCCCCTGCTGCTTGATTAATTTGAAATAATTCCTTGAATTTAGACAGTATCAGAATAAACTTCAGTCTAGCCCAGTCAAAATTTAGCAAAATTGCTAAATAGTAGAGACCAGATTCATAAATTATTTTGTAAAAGGGCAACAGCTGATTCAACTTTCTAATCCAAAGAAAATGCAAAAGAAGTAAGTCACTTAAAATCATTGTTAATGTGCTTAATTTTCAAGGACCAGTTTTTGAACGATCTTTAGAAATCAGGATTTTTTTTTTTTTAATGAGAGAACCAGAAGAGACATTTTAGACATGATTTCGATCATCTCCTTTAATCTGTTTTTGTTTCATAACACAGACAGAAGGCTGGCACCAAACTTCCAGCTTAGCTTTTAAAATTACTTTGTCAACAGAAACCTTTAGGAAATCTAGAATTATCAAAGTAAAGTAATTTTATCAGATGATATTGAAGTCAGTACTTGGTTTTTAGCAATTTGAATTATTCTTCCTCCCACTGGATAGATTGTTCTCTTGTGCTTTTTTTAGTCACAGATTAATATGGGAGATTTTCACAGAAGAGAGTGTTAATGGGTTTCAGGTAACACTGGTGTCACAGTTACCAAAGATTGCATCTCTGTTAGGTCAGTAACCCAGTGTAAAATGCTTCAGAGCTTTCCTTTGTACCACAAGCTGGCAAGTCTTTTATACATTCATGGATTTCAAAGTAGGCTAAAGTCAAGTGGCATCAGAAACCTCCCTAGTTCATCTCTTTGGAATCACACACACGCCATATACACACAGTTTGTGCCTGATACAAGGAAAGAATTAGCAGTGACTGCTCAGGTGACAGGCAGTGGCTTCTATCAGTCGGGTATCAAGTTTCCTTGAAGACAGTGGGAAATGTGTGTATGGGTGTTTGGACATGGGGGTCCGAGTCCTAACTCTTTAACACAAGGGCCTTTTCTTAGAGGATTTAAAGGAAAGAGCTTATTTCCTGGCTAAATAGAATGGGATATTGTACTTGGGTGTTTTGGGTTTTTGTTTGTTTGTTTTTTTAAGATTTTATTTATTTATTTATTTATTTATTTATTTGAGAGAGAGAGGGAGAGATCACAAGTAGGCAGAGAGGCAGGCAGAGAGAGAGGGAAGCAAGCTCCCTGCTGAGCGGAGAGCCCAATGCGGGGCTCGATCCCAGGACACTGGGATCATGACCTGAGCGGAGAGCCCAATGCGGGGCTCGATCCCAGGACCCTGGGATCATGACCTGAGTCGAAGGCAGAGGCTTTAACCCACAGACCACCCAGGCGCCCCTGTACTTGGGCTTATCTGGCTGCTAAAACAACCTGAGGGACCTACACAGCACGTAGGGTAAGGACAGTCCTCACCCACTGTGAGCTCGGGGGTGGTCATTATAATTTACAGCAGCTAGCACTCAGGAAGTACTTGTTATTTGCTGGGAATTGCCATGAGCACTTGGCCTGAACTTACTGAATCCTCACAGCCCCCATGATACCAGTACTAATATGACCTCTACTTTATAGACAAGGAACCAGAGCACTCAGGTCCACTTGGACAAGTCCCCATGGGCAGCCTGTCTGCCATGTCCATGCCCCTTTCCCATCACACTGTGCCACCTTCCCCACACAGGGCTGAGTTCTAGAGTTAGAGACGTCAGATGCACACAGTCCTCAACTGGCCGGCCACAGGGACAGATGGCATGGACACGGAGATAAAACCCCTCAGCTGTCCCCTCATCCCCAGCCTTCCTGCCATGGCCTGAATGTTGGCCTCACTGTGTCTCCCCTAGATGGCACTGCCTGGTGATGTCCCCTCCCACTGGACATCATCTGCCCTGCTGCCGTGCGCCTCGCATCATGCCACACTCCTGGTTTAAATCCTTCCATTGTGTCACAGGAGAAAACCGCTCATCCCATTTAGTCTCTGATCTCAGACTCTGCGTTACGATCCCTGTTCAAACTTGGTGAGGCTGTGTCATGCCAGGCCTCAGCCCAGACCCACTGCAACAGGCTCCCTTGAGGCGAGATCTGAGGAGAGGCTTCGGCAGTTCTCAGGTCAGCCGCATGCGGGAACCACCGAGCCCACGTGGGAGGTTCAGAATTCCCGCACCACGGCCTGCCCGCTCGGCCGCCTACCCCCCTGGGCTGTAAACGGAGAGGACCTCAGCCTTGGCCAGCAGGGTACCTGGCATCCAACCAGCGCCCGACAGATATTTCAGATATATGCAGGACTATTTCATGAGGCAAGTTTTTCTTCCATGGAATAATTTAGGAGGGTTGCTTCAAACAGGCTTTCATCGAAGCCGGTAAGTGTTAAAGCTGACTTCCGGTCATGGTAAAAAGACAAGAGAGTCACAACCACCGCTTGAACCTTCCTGTGAGCGCTTCTGTCTCTCCCCCCCGAGGGGGTGGTGGTGAACCTTGCGGCCCACAGGGCACGCGGTCAGCCCGCAGGTACAGGCATCTGCGCATTGAGCGGGCAGTGTGTCTGGACACACACTGCCAGGGCACTGGGTCACCGTCGGCTTGTTGTCAGGGAGAGGAGCACGTGCTCTGGCGGGCTCGAGGTTGCTGGTGTTTGCACCGCAAGCCCCGCCTCTGGGGGGAGGAATCGAACAACTCACATAGCAAGGAGTGGGGTGTCCTTTACCTTGGGGATGAAGTTACCCAACGGAGCAGTTTGCAGGAGAAGATGGGGGAGTCCGCACACAGAAGACCGTGTTCCCGTGGAAGAGAGCCAGTGCTTTATTCAGGCCAGTGGGAGCTGTGGGGAGTCTCCAGCGCCGCCGAACCCTCAGCCCTTCCTGAAGCAGGCATATCGCACAGGCCCGGGATTGTGGCGCTCACGGTTATTCAACAAGCTGGCTTCAGGCTTTCAAGGCCAAAGACAAGGGAATGGGCTTCTGCTAACTTGTTACCATCTTTGGCCTCCTTCCCCTGCGCGTCCGGCTGAGCGCTGCTGGCCGTGTTCTTGCGCTGCCGTTGTTGCACCCTGGCAATGGTGAGGGGAGCCTCCCGTTGTTTGCCAGGCCGCCCTCCGACCTGCCATCTGCCTCTGTCCAGGAGGGGGAGAGGGCTTCCCCGAGAGCGGCTGGGCGGTGCTGGGCTGCTGACTCTGTGGGTGCTGCCGCTCAGCGCCCCTGCTGCGTGGCGGCCTCACTCTAAGCACCCCCCCTTCCGAGCTGGTGGGGCTCGAGCCTTAACCCTCGCGTGGTATTTACACCCTACCCACACTGTTGTGGGTCTTTTGAATTGGTTTGATTCTAGCAGTAGTGATGCATGGTCAAAGGGATCAGATTTTTTTCAAGTTCTGAAACCCCAGTTTGGGGGGGGAGGTTCATGTTTACGGAGTACCTACAACATGCCGGGAACTTCCGCAAATATTCTCGTTTATGTTTCATAGTCCTCCTGAGAGGTCGCTTATGTAGCTAATTCCCATTTCACAGCCAAGGAACCCGAGGCCAAGATCCCAGTATTTTCCCGAGTTTGCAGAGAAGGACAAGGGCAGGACCCGAACCTAGGTCTTCAGTGTGCTCTCCCTTGTGTCCTACCAAGGCGTCTCCTTGCTTCCCCATCGGCCCGCAGCCATTATACAGAGACCTTCATGCCTCATCAATTATTAGCCTTAAGGACCAGAACAAAACTATTTCATGGAGGTGACCCCGGGCCTCTTGATTACATGTGACCGTGACCAGCCGAGAGCAATGTGCCATCTGTTACTTTTGGTTTCTCCAGAGTTGAAAAAGATAATAGCTGCTCCTTGGGAGGTCCTTTCAATGCCGGATGCTCTCGGACACTACGTGCGTTTATCTCACTTACCCCTCCTGACCGTTCCCTAGTCCAGTACGCAGAAGGAACTGAGGCTGGCCGAGGCAAGCAGCAAGCCGGGACGTGCGCCCTGGTTTCTGCAGGCCTGCTTCCACCGTTCGCTTGCCTGTGTCCTAGCACGAACCTTTGCCAACAGCCACTGTCTGAAATGGGCTGTTGTCTGGGGTTGGTTCAGAAAAGGTTCTTGGGGGCACCTGGGTGGCACAGCTGGTTAAGCGTCCTGACTCTTGGTTTTGGCTCAGGTTGCGATCTCAGGGTCGGGAGATTGAGCCCCACTTTGGGCTCCAGGCTCAGCATGGGGTCAGCTTGAGATTCATTGTCTCCCCCTCCCCACCCCCGCGTATGCTCACTCATAAATCTTTAAAAAGAGGGGAGGAGTTCTTAACAATACGTAGACTCTGACACATGGGTGGTTTTATCCTATTGGGTAAGTGAATTTTTTGTCATCCTGCCTGTTCAAGTAAGTATTACGCATCTATAATGTGTGTGTTTGTTTTTTCCCCAGATCGGCCATGGATTTGGAACATTCCTTATACCAAAGCACCAGATACACATGGGAATATGTGGGTTCCCTCCTGAGAATCTTAAAGCACTATGAAATCTAGGTGTAAGACAAGCCCCAAATAATGGATGTTCTTATTTGTACTGGATGTTCACCCTTAAAGTTTTGTCTACACCCTTAACAAAACTCTGCACAGCTCACTCTTGTGAACACGGATGCTGGTTATACTTTTGATGGTCATTAACAGTGTCCCTTAATTCACTTTTTTAAGCTTTGGAATGAAAGCTACCAAACCCGACAATATTGAGTAGACATAAAGTCATCCTCAAAGTGATGTGTGGAATTTCACGATGGTGTTCGCTCTTCTGAAGTGAAGAGTGACTGTTTTGTACTCCATCCATCCTGAAAGGTGCTCTTCATTCAACCAAAACTTGGCAGGGGAAGAATGTGATCGTTTGCTTATCACCCAGCCCTCCGCTCTCTGAGTGTTGTCTCGGGGTTGCTGACCTCTGTCAAAGAGGTCGGTGTGGCTACTCTTCAGACGGACCAAGTCCTGCTGCCTCCCACTGTCCTGCAGCTTCACGAGGCTTTGTATCCTGGCGCTGGGCTGGGTGCCTCTCTGCTTCCACATGGCTCCTGCCACTTCCTCGCCTGTCCCCAGAGCGGATGGGTGTCTCTTTCATCCGCCCCCCCAAGTTTCCAGAAGAGACAGCTCACAGAACCGTATAAAAGCACAAGTGTCTTACTTGCAAGAAACCCTGAAAGGTAACCTAATTTGGTGCCTTCAGTTCCCAAACAAGGAAACGGAGGCCCAGAAAGGCTCAAGGGTGTCCCCACATCACAGCTGGTTGGGGTCCAAGCTGTAGATGTTTCCACTTGAGTACATCTGTCCTTCATACTTAGGAATCATGTTCTCCTAGGACGATGCAGACCTTCTTTTCTGCATGAGGCTGATTTTCAGTTTGTCTCCAGTGTCTCTAACTTACAACTTTGAAGAGTGTTGAATATTAATTTTGAAGGATTTCTGAAGATAGCTTTGCAGACTGTTCCTCAGGCCTACGATTTTCACCTTAGGACCTGGCAGGGCGGAGCAAGAGTGCCGTCATGGAGAAGTCTGGGGAGCCAGCTGTGGGCCTTCCACCCTCTGTCACAAACTCCGCTTTACCTATTAATATATTTTGGGACGCCGTAAAGGATATTTTCTGGGAGTGTGTATGTGCTCGTGCAGCTTTAAAAAAAAAAGCTGAAAAGCCACTAAATTACTCCTTCTACCTGTGTAGTGAACTGGTTAAGCTGAGGCTTAAACCTTTCAGGACCCTGCCTTTTACTTCCCAAAACATGCAGACCCTCATCACATGAGCCAGGCAGGCAGTGGGAAGGCACCTGGGGCTGGCCCAGAGCGGGTGCCCCGAGATTCTCACCAGGGTGGTCCCGTCCTGGGGGTGGAGGGGCAGCACCATGGAGGTGTCTCGGTCAGCAGTGTCACCACCACAGTGAGCAGGCCCCCTGGGCTCCGAGGGATGGGTTCAGCCACTCAAGAGGACAGCAGCAGATCGACAGCAGTCACTGGGGGAGTCGGTCACACAGGTCCGTTGCTCATCTGATCCCCGTCACTGCAGAGTGGGTTGGAGCTCAGAACTGAAGTCAGACTGCCAGAGTGTGAATCCCTCCTCTGCTACTTGTGGCTGTGTGACCTAGACCAGGTTATTTAACTTCTCTGTGCCTTGGTCCCGTCAACTGTAAAATGGGAGTGGTGGTGGTAATACTCCTCACAGAGGATGGTGGAGAGTGGTGAGTGAATGCGTGAAGATACTCAGAGCCCACACAGCATGAGAACCATCCGGTGATTGCTCCTGCCATGGCCACAGTTGATCCGTCAGGATTAGCCGCCTTTTCTGATAAGGAGATTGGGACTCAAAAAGGTGTAGCACTTGAGCAGGGTCCTACTTCTAGAAAGTGCTCTCACCAGTATTTGAACCCAGGTCTGGCAGTGTCCAAGGCCTGTTTTCTGCCAGGTGGCCAAGCTCCTAGGCAGCATGGTATGTGAGGAGAGGGACGGTTTTTACCCCCCCAGTGTGTTATAAACAAACACATCTACAGAATCAGGTGCTTGGATGTTACAGCACTGTCGGATTACAATGGAAGTTTCTAGATGCTTCTGTCCTCCTCACAGACCAGCCCTGCTTCATGGGCTGTATTTCAAATAACGTTCCTCTCCTCCCAGTGGGGCCCCTCTGGGAATAGACAAGTTGCATGGAATGGGCAGCTAGGTACATCAGGGTAACATTAGGGGAAGCCCATGGTCAGGCTACTGTTAACAGTAGCCTCTGTGCCCTTGACCCTGGTCGGCATTGCTAGGTGGGGTCATAACATGAGCTTTCTGGGTATCGTTGCTCACACACATGGAGAACAATGGCCTAAGAATAATAAACATGGGAGCCCAAAAAGCAAGCAGTTCTGCCCCACCTAGTTCTTTTTTCTTTTTTCTTTTTTCTTTTTTTTTTTTAAGACTTTTATTTATTTATTTGACAGAGAAGAGAGAGATCACAAGTAGGCAGAGAGGCAGAGAGAGAGGGGGAAGCAGGCTCCCTGCTGAGCAGAGAGCCCGATGCGGGGCTCGATCCCAGGACCCTAAGATCATGACCTGAGCTGAAGGCAGAGGCTTTAACCCACTGAGCCACCCAGGTGCCCCCCACCTAGTTCTTTTTTAAGTGGGACTGATTGAATTACCCAAAGTACTACCGAGAACGTGCATGTTAATGTTTGAGGAAATTCCATTATTCTCGGGTTGGAATTCAATGATTTCTCCCTGATTCAAGGACTGCTCACCTCACCCTTGTGTCTGCAGGTAGCTGCCTGCCCCCTTTTATTCCCCGCCCCCCTCACCTCCCCCTGCTTCAGATTGAAAACGCCCGCCAGTGACTGCATACCTGCTGAGGGCAAACATCCACATCAAACATCAACTTCCTGCCACTTCATAAAGTTCTAATATGGATTTGTTGGCTGATTAAGGTATCTCAGCATGTGGACAGAAGGAACCGCTGCCTCTCTGTTGGCGTCCTCTCTTGATCTTTTGAAAACTTAACTAACGTCCTTTTACAGAGATGGACATGTAGCCGAAGTCTAAACAAGGTCTTCATACTAGATGATGAAATTCAACAGAATATTCTGAATGAGAGTTTAAGAGTCCTAAAAAATTTTGAGGCAGAAAACTCCACCCCTACACATAGCCACTTAAGTCACTTGCCATTTTGGCAGGAGGATTCCGTGTCCCCTCCACCTCCCACATACTGTCTTATGAAGAGAGGAATGGGCCTT
>CM053609.1:110262190-110290796 GCA_028646535.1 Procyon lotor
GGTCTCTTAACAGGAGGCCAGCCCCACCGTGCAGAGTTCCTGCCCTACGGCCCGAGAGTCAAGGCTCTTTGTGACTCACTCACTGATACGCTCCTCTGGCAGACACTGTTAGATGCCTCCGACATTCTTTCTCTCGTTATTCCCTGGTAATTATTCTCGGATATGTTACTAACTGGAATAATGAGCCTGCTTCCCAGCCACTGCTGCAGCTAGGTATGCCCATGTGAAAAGCTGTGGACAATCAATGTCAGGGGAAGGATTATCTAGAATTTCTGGGAAGCCCGCTGTAGTGGACGCTGCTGTTTGTGCCCTGCCCAGCTCCCCCTAAAACCCCTGACTAGCTGTGTGTGCCCATCCCCGGGCTGCTGCAGGATTTACTGCTCACAAGCTCACACCTGTGACTATGAAACTGCTAAGGGTCAGGCAGTTTCAGCTCCTTCCCTCCCCCAGCCACAACCAGTGACTGGTGTGGGCATATAAAAGTGCCGTTCTTTGCCTGAAGGTGGGACAAATTCCAAGGTGTAATTTATGCTCCAGAGTACCAAAAATTAACCTCCTACTTGGCTTCTCTGTCCACTTCCTCTCATCCTTTACTCTCCCACTAGCCTCTTCTGAGAGCATGAGCTTGATAAATCACTTCCGCCTAAATCCTTAGCCCAAAGTTTGCTTATTAGGGAAAGTGGCCTAAGACATCTCTTTGAAAGAAAAAAGACACATGCTTCCTCTCCCTTTCCTTCATCGTACTACCTGTGGTGGGGATATGATGGCCAGAGCTGCAGCCGCCATGTTGAGCCCTGAGGACCAGAAAAAACATCCTAGGGATAACAGAGTTGAAGAGGCCTGATTCCTTGTTGACATTCTACAGTCACTGTACCAGGCCTGAATTGCCTATATGCACTGCAGTGTCTTTCCTAGCCCAGAGTAAAACCTTGTGCACTTTACTACTGGTATTTGGGTCTTGCTACTTGAAGCTAAACAAAATTCTTAACTGATGGACGCCCTTACTTACCAGCTGTGTGTACTTAGGAAAATTTCTCTGAGCCTTATTTTCCATAACTCAAAAGAGAGTTGAGAGAATGAGCAGGCCATCATCTCTTTCCAAGTAGCCATTAGACTCCATCTTCTCCAGGAAATTTGTCTTAATTAACTGAATAAGTAGAGATGTGGTGCTTTCAGTTATCAGTTCCCAGAATTCAGTTTTCATCCATCATTCTGTGACATGAAACACAAGTATATGCCTGTGTGGTCAAAGTGGGCCTTGTACACATTTCTTTTCACAGGTGTTGGTATTAGGTCACGGGCTGTTAAATGAAAGAAACCAAGTCTAAAAATATAGCAGGCCAAGAAATAGTATATAGCATGCCTCTGTACCAAATACCAGGAAAATGACATCTGGAGCAAAAAAATATCAACAGCCAGAATGAATAAAACAGGCCTCAGTGAGGACAAGGTTAAATGTAGCATAAATTCAGTTAAAAATTTCAAGTCCCAAAGAAAGATTTCCAGATTTCTCTGGGACTGAGAGTGGCTTTAGGACCTAACCAGGGAAACTAAGAAAAGAACCCCACAGATGAGCAAAATTGGATGAAGAAAAGCTACTTTGGGAGAAAAGAGAGAATAGTTATAAATCATCCAAAGCATAAGCCAGAAAAGCAAAAATAAACAGGTGGGAGTTCATCAAACTAAAGAGCATGGGCACACGAAGGCAATGAGGAAAGGCAGCCTACTGGACGGAGACGATATTTGCAAGTCACGTATCTAATAAGCGGTTAATATCCAAATATATAAAGAATTCCTACAACTCAATAGCAAACAAACATATAAATAAGCGGATTAAAAATGGGCAGAGGGGGGCGCCTGGGTGGCTCAGTCATTAAGCATCTGCCTTCGGCTCAGGTCACGATCCCAGGGTCCTGGGATCAAGCCCCACATCAGGCTCCCCGCTCTATGGGAAGCCTGCTTCTCCTTCTCCCACTCCCCCTACTTGTATTCCTTCTCTCGCTGTGTCTCTGTCAATAAATAAATAAAATCTTAATTAAAAAAAAATGGGCAGAGGGGTTCTGGATGGTGTCGTTGGTCAAGCATCTGACTCCTGGTTTCGGCTCAGGTCATGATCTCAGGGTCATGAGATCTAACCCTGCCCAGGTGAGGCTCTGCGCTCAGCAGGGAGTCTGCTTCTCTCCCTCTCCTCTGCTCCTCCCCTACCTGTGCTCGCCTCTGTGTGTGAGCTCTCTCTTTCTCATATAAATAAATCTTTAAAAAAATAGGCAGAGGAACTGAATAGATATTTTCCCAGAAACAACATATAGATGCAGGCTGACGGGTACATGAACAGGGCTTGACATCGTTCAGTATCAGGAAAATGCAAATCAAAACCTCAACAAGAGGGGAGCCTGGGTGGCTCAGGTGGTTAAGCCTCTGCCTTCAGCTCGGTTGTAATCTCGGGATCCTGGGGTCGAGCCCCACATTGGGCTCCCTGCTCAGCGGGCAGTCTGCTTCTCCCTCTCTCTGCTCATGCTTTCTCTGTCTCTCTCAAATAAATAAATAGAATCTTAACACACACACACACACACACACACACACAAGACAATCACTTCACATCTTTCAGAAGGGCTAGTCTCAAAAAAAAAAAAAAAAGAAAAAGAAAAAAACAGGGTATGGAGAAAAAGGAACCCTCACACACTGGTGGTGGGAACATGAATGCGTACACAGTCACAGTGGGAAACAGAACAATGGAGTTTCTCAAACAACTAAAAATCTCGCCTTTACTTTCTCTTTGGAAGCAGAAGAGGGCTTAAGAAAATGCAATTGGTGTTGCGTGAACGATCATCCAAAGCCCAAAGGTCCAGAGGCTGGAGAAGAAGAAATGGACTGGAAATGAAGAGGAAGGTCCCAGGAAGAGATGCACTAAAGATCGCTAAAGAGAAAAAGATCATGGCTTTGGTGCGCTCTCGGCAATCAGATGCGATGACACAAGGTAGGTTCCAAGGTGAGAAAAAAGTAATGTGCAAAAGTGTTTCCAGAGAACAAGATAAAACAACAAGGGACCTGGGAGACAAGGCAGTTGGAGGGATGGGGCTGAACCCAAGCAGGCAAGACTCACTGTTGTCCAGAGGAAAGGGTCTTAATTTCATTTACAAACACGAAAAATAATGGTACATACAGTTTTTATCCCCAGGAAGTTTAGATAAGCTTTCATTCTGATCACACTTAAAGTGACTAAAAGAATACCCAATCCACTGCAATAGAAGGGATGGTATTGGGGTGCCTGGGTGGCTCAGAGGGTTAAAGGCTCTGCCTTCGGCTCAGGTCCTGATTCTGGGGTCCAGGGATGGAGCCCCGCATCAGGGTCTCTGCTCAGCAGGAGCCTGCTTACCACCCCCCCCCCCGCCTGCCTCTCTGCCTACTTGTGATCCCTCTGTCTCAAGTAAATAAATAAATAAAAATCTTTAAAAAAAAATAAAATAAAATAAAAAGAAGGGGTGGTATTGGAAAGGGAACAGAAAAACAAAAGAAATGCAGAACAAAAAAGGACACTGCATATGAGACCAAATACTAAACATGCCAAATTCCCCTACAAAGAGAAAAGTCCAAAACTTGTTTAAAAAGAAAAATACAAAATGTATTAAGTGGTTTGCTTAAAAATATATTAAAACTTACAACTAAAGAAATGGTCTAAAAATCCGCAAGTATCTGCTACACAATGCAGGAGCTCAATCATATCTGTGTTTAAAAATAGATGTTAGTATATAAGGCATTAAGAGGTAAACAAAGGTATTATTAATAACATAAGTTATGCAAGTGATGACATCAAATTCTGGATTTTTATGCCCCAAGGTACACAACCAAAATGTTATTTTTGGGTGTGTTTACTAGGTTTAGAGGGTATTCGGGGGTGATGTTCCCTCTTGCTCCAAAATCCTGTGACATAAGAGAAAAGCCAGCTGAAATATACACAGATACCAGGATACAAAGAAACACTCAAAACAGAAAAGAGAATTCTGGAAAAATGCACATTCTCAAATCATTATGTGATAATTTTAGAAATAAATCAAATCATAATTATATAGCCAACCACACAAAACCATTTAAAAAGCAATCTTTTTGAATAACATTTGAGATGAGTTAGAGCTAAACAAAGAATGGATGAGAATATTTATCTCAACCACAGAGAGGACCCGGCTTGATGAAAAACCATAGAAAAAAATTGCCAGTAAAAATGAACCTTTTTGGTTATATAAAAATCTCTTATACATGCCAAAAATATATATAATAGTCAATAAAAAGGCAGCAGAACAAGATAAATATTTTGTGCATATAGAAATAAATACATAGAACAGAGATCTGTTTGGGACTTCAAGGGAGCTCTTTAAGCTACCACCATGAACCCTATGGGCTACTTGGAGCACAGTTTGACAACCACGGCTTTGGCTGATCTGTAAGGTCAATGCCTTGCTATCCTCATCAGATGCTTAACCCAAGACACACAAAACCTTGGTGTGACGGGCCAAGAGCTCACAAGCAGTCAGGAAGGGACTTCTGGATCAAATATGTTGGAATTAGAGATGAAAGTCCTGGGGGCCGGCACATTTGAGGCACATCGGTTGTCAAGGTGATGGGAGGAAGGCTGCAAGTTTACAAGAACTGTGAGATAACTGTGACAGGGGTCCAAGTCCCCGTGTGCACGGACTCCCGGGAGGCGGGTGGAACATCACCCGAACCTTTTACCCACGGAACCACCGAATATCACAACACCACAAACTTCCCCTGAGAGTGCCAGCCAGACCGGTTCTGTCTTCTCACATGACCCCAAGGCATCCAGGAACCACCGCAACTGAGAAAAGAGGTCACAGGCTCTTCCATGGGCTTCTCTTTCCACAACAAGCCCAGAGGAAGCAATGGCAAATCAGCAGTGGTTCCAAGCATTAGCTTTGAAGGGAGCCTCCAGGCTTCTTTCAGATGGGTGACTTCGGACACTGCGGGAAAGCTCTCTGGGCCCCAGGATCTAGCCTAGTCCATGAGGATATTAATAGTAACCACCCTCATGGGGCTCTTATAAGAAATAAACTTATATAAAGATGTATGCTGGGGCGCCTGAGTGGGTCAGTGGGTTAAGCCTCTGCCTTCGGCTCAGGTCATCATCTCAGGGTCCTGGGATCGAGCCCCGCACTGGGCTCTCTGCTCAGCAGGGAGCCTGCTTCCCCCTTTCTCTCTGCCTGCCTCTCTGCCTGCTTGGGATCTCTCTCTCTCTGTCAAGTAAATAAATAAAATATTTAAAAAAAAAAAAAAGGTGTGTGCTGATGTTTAACCCATGGCAAGCACTCATTTCAGAAATTTCATCACACACAAGAGTAAAATAAATAAATAGATAAATAGATAAATAAATAAATCCCCAAATCCAATGATTTGAGGATAATTAAATAAACCATGCTACATTAATAGGAATACATGAAATTCCTGAGAAAGCGTATAGAAAATAATGTGAAAGAGAGGAACTGATGAGTACGTACTGATACATTACAATACCGGAGCGCAGACATGAGGATCAGAGGAGTTTAGAGAATGTGAGTGTCCCAGGTCCATTAAGAAATTAGTGGCTGCACAAAGAAAGAGTGAAGATGTTAGTTCACCTCCCACATTCATCAAGGATCTTCCACAAATAGGTGCACAATGAACCGTAAAAATCAAGACGTTGCTCCTGACCAAGAAGGGTCCAGAGCTTCTTGTCTTTCTCGCTCCCAAAGGAAAAGAAGCTGGAGCTCACAGATGGTCCAAATTCTCCCTGGGAGGCTCAAACTTTCGAGTGAAGCCGTCATCAGGCCTGCCTGGCCAGGGTGACGCTGTTTTACAGTTTGAGTCGGAAGGCCTGTGGGAGCACAGGCCCCACTGCCCCACGCCCCGAGTTACACTCATGTCATTCATGGCCTGACCCCGCCAGCCTTTCCCCGTCAGGAGAGGTGACCAAGAGAAGAGAGGCCAGGGGTGGATGAGAGGACGGGGCCAACAGCACGGCTCTCCACCGTCCAGCACACCAGCCGGTCCACGTGCATGCTCGTATCGGCTTGTTTCATTAAAGCCCTCTCTTAGGAAACATGGTGCTTTCCTCTCCCTTTATCCTAAATGCCATCCTGTTCTCTCCCACCCCCATACTTTTCTCCACAAAGGAGAGAGAGATGTGGCATGAATGTAACCCAAATAATCCTTGCGCCCCTTTGTGGGGGGCGGGGGTCGCTAAGGGTGGTGTCCCATTCAAAGAATCACGGTCCATTAGCCCGAAGTAACGAAGAAGTAAGGGTTTTTTTTGCATATTTCTAAAGAAACTGAGTCTCCAATTTATAACACAGAGGAGTGTTCTTTCTCTTCTCCTCTCCTAGTCTCATATATCTTAAAGGAGTTTTGGAGCCTCTTACCTCCAATCATCCCAGCCTGTGTGCCCCTCTGCATACCCCCGGCCCCCATCTCTGTCTGTTCTCTGTCATCACAAGTGACTTCGCCTCTCCAACTTGTTTTAGCTTTTTCTCATTCAGCTCTCTCCCCAGTGAAGGATAGCCCAGGGGACTGGCCCAACACGCAGCAATACTGTCCCACAGGAGGATGGAGAGAAGAGCAGGGTCAAATGATGATCATCACACGTTAATGGCTTTACACAAGGGAACACTCTCAGCCTGCACAGGAGGACATTCCCATGCTCAGACCCAGAGGCACACGGCGCCCTGAGGATGGGGGCGCAATGCCCCTTGTCAGGAGGCGTCTCCATCACCACACAGCCCCCCCTCTACCCTCCAGCCTTCTGCCTCCTTCAGGCCAGTACGCCAGCCAGTGGAGACTAGAAGGGTGTCCTGCCACGGAATGCTAATTTCGAGATACTGAAATTTACCAAAAAGGAAGCAAATGATTGAACAAGCCCAGGCCTGGCTCACAGGGTTGACAGGGTGAACTTCCTCCTGAAGTTTTAGAAGATAGATCCCAAGAGACACGGCCCTCTCGCTTGACCTGGGGGAATGCAGATGCCGACCAGCTGCTTCCTGCCGTCTATTTCCCCACCACCACACAGCATTGCTCCTTAAATACCATCTCACAACGCACCATCATTGTTCACACCAGACAATATGGTGAAGGGTTTTAAAAACAACTGCTCTCACAGGGGGGTGTGGAGCACTTGGAAAAATACTGAACAGAAACTAACATTCTTATAAGATCTGGTTGGAAGGTGATTTTTTAAGCACAAACACAAACAATGGAAGACATCTCAAGGAAAAGACTGGGCTACAAAACTGCACAGAAATTAAAAATGTTCCTAAATCTAATAAACGCTGAATGGAAAACAAAAATGCATGGAATGTATGACCATGACAAAGGGCCCAAATCCTTAAAACCTAAAGCACACATATACAATGATTAACACGACACCTCTTTGCTCCCAAGAGCAAAATGGGGGAAGGATTAGCTAGCTAATGCAGGGAAGATGAGCTGTAATCGTGTGGGTTTTTTAAAGGATTTTATTATTTATTTGAGAGAGAGAGTGTGTGCAAGCAGGGGGAGGAGCAGAGGGAGAGGGTGTAGCAGACTCCCTGCTGAGCAGGGAGCCTGATGCGGGGCTCTATCCCAGGACCCTGAGATCATGACCTGAGCCGAAGGCAGACGCTTACCCGACTGAGCCACCCAGGTGCCCCAAACTATAAGTGTTTTTAATAAGTATTTAAAAATAATCAACTTTAGTATAAATCAAAGAAATTCTAAATATGAGATTCATTTTCACCTAATTACAACATATGCTCATGTCATAGTGGTTATGTGGAAAACAATCAGATACAACACATGATCTAGTTCCATGACTAAGATGTACCTTTCCCCAACACTTTAATGTCTTAGAAATTGAGATGATCTCACAATGGCTAGCATGTCAAAATTTAATTGGCAGCATTCTTCTTTTCTTTCTTAATGGTACATAGAATAATGAAGCATCTTAGGTTCAATGAGATAGCAACTGAGGTATGATATAAAATGATATACCAAAATATTAACAGTGATTCTTGTCAGATGGTAGAACTAGGGGTGATTTCCACTTTGTTTTTTATACCTTCCCATATGTTTCCAGTCTTCTCAAATGAATATGCATTTCTTTTATCATCAGACAGTAAACAAAACCTGGTTCTAATTTTACTTTGCAACTTTACCGCGGAGTAAGTCTTAAGCATAGTCTTGAGTAAGGTAACTATGCTTTCTGTCCTCAGTTTCTTTATCTGCAAAATGGATCGATAACTTTTCTGTATACCTCTTACGATTTGTGCACAAATGCTTTGTAAATATAAAGTGCCTAATTAATGTGTGATTTACATCTCAACACATGTACGAGACCCAGTAACACGTGGCAATCATTAATGTCCTCATTAGATGGTTTTATTCTTTCTCAATGCTTGCTCATCATGTCAATTTATAGCTTTATACTGTGGAACAGTGACTCCCAATATTTTATTTGAACCTGATATAATTCCATTTCATGAGCTCTTTCCTCGACTTTGTTCCCATGTAGGAGAAAACACATTCCAAAGACAGTTCAGCACCGCGTAGTTTTGCACGGGGACCAGGCTGAATTGTATACCCGTCAGTCAACCCCATGAGCCTTCGAGGCTTGTAGAATACTGCTGCACAGGTGCCAATCACAAGCCACACCCAGGGCCCAAAGGGGGCGTCGGCATAATTACTTTTGTTTAATTATCATGAACACAACCTCTGCTGCAAATCTGGAAATCTACCCTGAGGGTCATGCCACGGAGGCGGGCCTTTGGACCTCTCTGCCCAAGCCCCTCAGATCGGCACAAGCCACCACCCCCTTGTTAGCCCAATCTCAGCGCATCCTTGCATCTGGTTAGGCTGCTCTTGGCTAAACCAACTTGCTCCTCGTGTACTCAACGACCAGCTGGAGAGGAGATCCACTGAGACAAGAGATGAGTACATCTCCCTTCCTCTCCAATCCAGCTTGGCCACCAGTTTTTCTATGGTCTAGAGCCCAGGGGGCCTTGCCCTAGGAAGCAACATCACAAAACACCTTTCATGTGCCTATGACCAACCCGGGTGTTTTGTTAAAGAACAGATTCTGACTCAGTTGGTCTGGGGTTGGCCTGAGAGTCTGCATTTCTAACAAGGTCCAAGGTGATGCAGACATCATGGCTTCACCCACCACTCTTTGAAGAGCAAGGATCTCCACGGTCTTCAACCCTATGCCTGCTCCCATCAGACATGCCTCAGTGGGCTCCCTATGCTGCCTACATCAGAGCTTCTGGGGACTTTTCCCAAAATGCAGATTTATAGCATCAGGATCTCCAAGAGGGGAGCCCGAATGCCTACGTTTGAACAAGCACCATACTCCCGTCAGGTGAGTTCTTGCGGACACTGAAGCTTAGGAACTTCCAGTAGAGAATTCTAAGCGTCCCTAGTGGACCACAGCACCAGGAGCTGTATGTCTGCCCTGCATGGTGTCCAACTTTGGCACAGGGACGTTTCCTGAACTGCACCTTGCACTGAGGGATGCGGAGCTCGGTAGGAGCGCACAGTTCTCTTTCATATTTATGGCCCAGATGCTGTGGAGGAGATTACTCATCATCTTACGCACTCCCATTCATAACCATCTGTAGGAAAAATGTTATTCCAGTCTGAAAAATTTGGGTGTTTTCCAAACAGGCAGCCTGGATAAGAGGGACCATTTAATGGTTGTCCTTGCCTCTTTATTTTGACAACTGAAGACTCGGAGCCAAATCTGGGGCTCACTTTCGGCAATTACGCAGATCCTTTTGACATAAACCTTGGTGTATTAACCACATGTGGCTAGGGGCACCTGGGTGGCCCAGTGGGCTAAGCATCTGACGCTTGGTTTCAGTTCAGGTCTTGATCACAGGGCGTGGAGCCTACTTAAAAAAAATAATTAAAACAAAACAAAACAAAAAACCCAACATGTGGCTTAATTGAACTATCCTATTCATGTTGTCTCATCACCAGTATCTTAAATCCATTACTAAACATTTCTAGCGCACTGTACATACCAATGTGTAATAGGCATCTGAGCTGCTCGTCAATACCGTCTTACCCACTTCTGGACTCGGGGGGAACAGTGTAGTTCCCCAAGTCCTTGAAGTTGGGTGTGGCCATGTGACTTGGTTTGGCCAATGGAATGTGTGTGGAGGTAACTTGGGGCACTTCCAGGTGACGGCCACTGATCGCTGGTACTCCACACGTCAGCCCTTCCCCCACTTCCTGGACAGTCCTGGGAGCATGAGCTGAGGAAGAGGGGCCACAGTGTGAAAGCAGCCGGAACCCTGGGCCGACAAAGGAGGCAGCCGCCCTGGGGGGCCCCCACACACACCACAGTGACCTTGGTGTGAGCACGAAGTAAGCCCCTGATGTGTTAAGCTCCTGAGATTTGGGGGTAACCTAAAGCCCAGGCCTACCTGGGCCCTATCATATGCAAGTGACCTCAAGTCCTTTTTGGAGAGACGCTGAGTTATAAATACACAGGCCGATGCAGAAACAAACTCCTAACAAAAGCCTTGTTTGAGAGAAAAGATATAGAAAATTATCTACAAAATATATCAACCTACTTCTCTGAGTCCTTCGTTTATTCTCGTTTTAGTCTGATCACCAGCCTCTCCCAGAATCAGCATCCCTGACTTGTGTTTTCATATTCTCCTCCTCTTAAATTATGGCAAAAGAGACGTAACATTCACCATTGCAACCATTCCTAAGTGTATAAATCACTGGCATTAAATACGCTCACTCTGTTGTTTAACTATCACCACTATCCACACCTAAAACTTTTTTTTATTATCCCCAACAAAAAGGCCACACCCATAGAAACAACCCTTCTCCTCTCCCCTGAGCCTCTGGTAACTTCTATTCTACCTCCCATTCCTCTGGAATTTGTGTATTCTAGGTACCTCATATAAATGGAATTAAATAATATTTGTCCTTCTGCGTCTGGCCTATTTCATTGAGTATAATGCCTTCAAGGTCCATCCGTGTTGCAGCAAACATTTAAAGTCCATCCTTTCCATGGCTCAAGAGCACTCCATCGTACGTATCTACCACTTTGTGTTTATCTATCCAGCTGTTGACGAACGCTTGGGTTGTTTCTACCTTTTGGCTATTACGAATAACAGCCCAACAAACAAGGGCGCCCAATATCTGAGCATCTGCTTTCAGTTCTCTTGAATCTGTGCCCTAGGAGTGGAATTGCTGGGTTGTATGGTAGTTCTCTGTTTAGCCTTTTGAGAAACTGCCAAACTGTTTTGCATTCTGCTTTTATTTTTTTTTTTTTTAAGTTTTGTTTAAATTCGAGTTAGTTCACACATGGTGTATTGTTAGTTTTGGGGTAGAATTTAGTTCTGCTCGGACTTTTAAATCAAAGATCGCAGACAACGGGTGCAAGAAATCATCAACTGCATTTTCAGGAAAATGTTATTTGTTTGTGACCATCACCCACACACCTATACAATCCTTCCTATATAAAAATCCCAAGGGGAAACTTTTTTTGAGGATTAGGAACTGGGATAAGATTGAAGCTTCCTTTTTTTCTGATAATTAGGATTCCCGTGTGGGTCCTGACTCTGCCAGGGAGCTTGCAACCAAATCTCAAGCTTGAATAGTCTTTGTCGATACCCTTCCGACACCCCTTGGGGTCCCCTTTGCCATTTCTGGGCACACTGGGGTGACCTCAGATGGCCAGTGCCTATATCTTCGTCAGAGGACTCCCCTTAGGCTGTCCATGAAAAAAAAAATCAGGCCAGGCGTACAGTTTTCCTCCATTATCTGTGAGTTTGCTTTACTCCGCTTTGCTTTTATGGAAGACCTACATCAGTAACATGTAATTGCTAATTGAAAGAGATCTGAGGATTTTTACTTTTAGGGAATGGTACTTGCTTTATCCTTTCACGCCATTTGAGCTTATAAAAGGTTCCACAGAAGCACTCTACTTTCGGATGGCGGGGGATCTGTTCCTGGGAATTATCCTCATGCTTCTCCTGTTCCCCCAGCAGCTTTGAGCCAACTCCTCACAGGTGTGGGTGTATAAATACTCCCAGCCCGCTTACCTAGGATAATTCTGGGTCACGAGCTTTGCACTGGTTCAAGCTTTCTTTCTTTTTTATTTTGTTTATTTATGTGACAGAGAGAGAGATCACAAGTAGGCAGAGAGGCGGGCAGAGAGAGGGGGAAGCAGGCTCCCGCTGAGCAGAGAGCCCGATGTGGGGCTCGATCCCAGGACCCCGAGATCATGACCTGAGCTGAAGGCAGAGGCTTTAACCCACTGAGCCACCCAGGCGCCCCTGTTTCAAGCTTTCACTTGGGAGTAAGTACCAGTTGCCCACTACATTTCCCACCGAACAGTGGGCCCTATGGTGACTGACTTCCTTTTCTCTATTACTTCCTCCTTCCCTTGCCTGAATCCCAGGCACCTTCCCATCAACTCAGTGTCTGCTTCTGAGGGGCCCTAAACTAAGACAAAGACCCTCTCTAGCAATTTCCTAGATCCATTTGCTTTCTATGTTTCTGTTCTTCTTTTTCCTGGTTCTGAAGTTTTATTTACATGTTTTTCATTGTTTTACCATATGCTTTCTTGTTGTCTGATCCTTCAAAGTCTTTGCAGAATAAAGCACAGCAGAACTCTTTTGGATGAAAAACATCAAGTAACTGTTATACTTAAAATACAAGATGTAAGATTTATTGAATATGACCCCAACTCTAAAAAAAAATACATATGTACATATGTGTACGCATAGAAAAAAAGAACAGAAAGAAATGCACCAGAATGTTAACAGTGATTAACTTGGGGTAATGTCACTGCAGATGGCTCCACTTTTTTTCTTCTTTATATGTTATTTTACAAGGAACGTGAAGCTTTAGCTTCCCTGTCTATAAAATGAGGAGAATCATACCGACCTCGTGGAGTCGTGTTGATGGAAATTAAGTGCAAATGTAACGTGGTAATTAGCATCGCAAATTCACATAATAATCACAGCGTGTGCCTAATATGTACCCTAATAAAGGGGAGTGACTGCCGTAATTACAACAGCAATTAATGAAACAATTTAACAGGAAATGTTAGAATTGAGAACGTAAAATAAGCCTGGGCTTTGTACTCTGTAAAGAACATTCGCTTCCACGAGCTCATCATCCTCGCGAACCTTCGAGAGGAGCAGGCTTGGGGGAGGAAGTGGGCAGGACACCGAATGTTTACTGAGCCGCAAACACGTGCCAGTGCCACGGTGGCCACTTTGGGGACATCTCAGGTGAGAAGGACGGGGCTCAGGATGGTTAAGAAATTTGCCCCACTATGGAGACGGGACCAAGAGCTCCAACTCCAGACTCAGTCCAGGATTCCTTCCAACAGGTGACATTATTACATTTGTGCCTCAAAAGCCCCTTGTTCCTACCTGAGACATTCTCCCTTCCTAAGGCACCAACGTCCACCAGGCAACACACACAAGCTGCTCCTTCCTACCAAGGGGTGGCTTGTGGGGCAGTGGATTCAGCTTCCCCAACCCCCCACCAGGACCACCCCCAAATGACTCATCGGTCTGAATAAAAACACTGTACTAATGATGCAGACGCAGAGTCAAGGTCAGCTCCCCGGCAACCCTTCTCAGTCAGGCTGTCGCCCCAAGGCCTCCCTGCACAGAAATTCTAGAACCGTCTTCAGAGACAAAGGAGTTGACGCAGTGGGGGATTTAGGGAGTTGTGCTAAGAGAGCCCAGCACAGACTGTGGGCCGGGAGAGAGAACCATGATGGGCCCTGCTCCCTCTCTATCCCGCTCAGGGCCTCGCATTCTAGTCATCCTAGGGAACGCTAAGAGGGCTTTTCTTGCGGCCCCAGGACTGTGGTGTCATAATGCCCTGCTACTGGGCAGGCAGCAGCTATGGAATGGGGTGGGAGTGGTGAGAGCCCAAGTGTCCCTAAGTCCTCCCCGCCCTCCCCTCCTCCTCACCAGCTGAAGCCCTGGGCTTCTAGACTAACCTTGGGAAATCTTTCTGGACTAATCATTCTCCTGGCGGAATGTCAACCTGAGACAGCCACGCGTGGGAGCTTCAAGCAAGTTTGCCTTGTCACCCTGCCTCGCTGACAAGCTCTCCTCCCAAGCACAGGGCCGGGGCTGAGAGCACCCGCGGCGCCCTGGGGGCCCTGCTGCATGCAGCTCCTGGGCTCTGGCAGCTACTCCCTTTCTGGGTCGTCTTTCAAAGCCCCTCCTCCGCTTCAGCTCTCTCCTTCCCTCAGAATTTCCACAGTGTCTTCCCCAACCCCCTTCTCGCTTGATGATGCTTCAAAGAGCAGCAGTCTTTAGAGGTGGAGTACAAAGACTCCCAACATTTTCCCTCCGCTACAAATGAAGGTATCACCAACCATAGCTGTGCCGTCATACTCTTGCTCAAAAACTTTCAATGGCTCCCAATTGCCTCTAGGTAAGTTCTAGTTCCTTAGTTTGGAAGCAAAGGTCCACCTTCATGCCCTGAACACAGAGACCTTCCCAGCCTTCCCTTCACTGCTCCATCTAGATCAGGTAGCTCATGAGGCACCCCCAGGTGAAACTCTCCTCCTCTAGAGTGCAAAACCCTTCAATCCCCAAACCATACCTAACACTAGCTGCTTCAACCCAAAGGTCGTCCTTCTTGGTGGGAAACTGTTTCCGTCCTCATTGGCACTTCGCCCCCTACTTCCAGCTTGCCATTCAATCTGATTTTTTTCTCTGTAAGCTTGAAGTCATGGACAGTCTTAACATTCGTGCCTCCGCCCCCCCCAACCATTGCCTCGTGCATAGTATTAAGTCAATAAATCTTTGCGGGTTCCTGTTCTGAGTCCCAAGCTTTCTCCCTGAAGTTTCATGAACTCAAGCTCTGTCTCCTTACCTAGATCGAAAACCCTCCAGAGCAACTTAAGGCTCACCCAGATCCCCTGCGCGCGGTGTTAACGAGCAGGCTCCGACCCAGGAGGTCCCGGCGAGGCCGAGCCCGCCTGCAGAACGAGCTCCCAGGTGATGCGGATGCCCCCGCTCGCGGACCGCGTTTAGAAAAGCGGGGAGGCAGTACCACCTGTGGACGAGGCGGCAGCTCCCATCTGTGCCGCGGGGCTGAGCGCGCGGGTGGAGGAACGCAAGACCCAGACGCGGCGGGCCAGCCAAAGGCCCGCGGGGCCGGCCGCCCCTTCGCCCCCAGCGACGCCCACTTACCTATGGTGGACACGACGGTGCCCACGAAGTAGAAGGCGCCGGTGAAGTCCCAGCGCGGGCGGGCGCTGTCCACGCGGATGCCGGCCTCGGTGGCCTCCTCGTAGTGGCGAAGGAAGCCGCGCAGCTCGTCGCGGCTCAGGTTGTGGCGGCGGCTGAAGTTGGCCAGGCGCTCCTCCCAGCGCTGCTTGGCCTGGCGCTCGTGCGCCAGCTCCAGCGCCGAGAAGACGGCGGCGCCGCCCAGCAGGTAGAGCACGATGAGCGCGGCGAGCAGCAGGAAGCGCGCGTTGTCCTCGTTCAGGTAGCCCGGGCCGCAGCTGCAGCCGCACCCCCGGCCGGCCATGGCGGGGTCCCCGGGGGCCGCCCCGCGCCGGAGGGCCGTGGTCACCCGCCGACTCCCGCCCCGGCCCCGCCGGGGGGTCGCCGCTCAACCCGCCCCCGGACGCCCGACGGCCGGCTCGCCCATGACCGCGGGGCGCTGCCCCAGGCCGCGCGGCTCCCCAGGCCGCCGCCTCGACCGCTCCCGCGGCGCCAGCTCCCTACGTCCGCCTCGACTCCTAGTTTCAAATCCGCTTTGTCGCCGCCGTCTCCACCCGCCTCGGAGTTCTCCTAAATGCTCAAGGTCCGAGTGACCCGGAGCGGAGTCCGCAGTTTCCCACCGGATGCCCTCCCTGCTCTGCTCAGATTGGGGAGGGGGCGTGGCGCGTCCTCAGCGCAAATCGGGGCGGACTTGAATTTCCCCGGCTGCAAAGGTCTTCCGGCCTTAGAAGCTGGCGGGTTAGAGGAGCCGGGTGGGCTCAGTCTGTTTGACCATCGCTTCTCGAGCCGCCGACGGCTGGGACGCGGGGTGTCCGTGCGCTGGGCTCGCTGGTGGTGCCTCACCAGATGGATCCCTGGGGCTGCGTGCCAGTCGCGGCGTCGCTGGGAGCCTCAGGCCTCTGGGGGTCACCTACCCGTCTGCCGGGGTGTAGAGCTGGAGCAGGTCCAGGGTGGGCGCACCCGGAGGGACCGCGCGGAGCGGAGCCCACGGGTTCCTACCTCGCGCCGGGCCCCCGCGCTGCGCTGCATCCGGCGGACAAAGCGGCTGGAGGAGGAGAAGACCAGAAAGGGAGGTCGGAATGAGGGGACGAAGGGAGTTAGGGGCATCTTCCCCGAGCAGCCTCCCTTGCTTTGCTCGGACCAGAGCGCCTTTGGCCTCTGGGTCCGGCGCGGGGGTGGGGGGGGGGGTGGGGGGGGTCTTCCGCTCCTACGCCCGGGCTGTGCGGGTGCGACGCGCGCGTCCCTAGCCAGCCCCAGTTCCCGGAGAGGTGGCCGAGGACCGGGGACTGGAGAGTTCCATCTCCTCCATCCGGGCTTGGCCGCCTCACTGTGCTCCAGAGATTTGGTGCTGCAGAGTGCTTTCCCCCCACCCCGTGCAGAACAGGGGCCAGGCTCCCCAGCAAATGGCCAGGGGCTCCCTTGGCAAGACCTGGCCTTTCAGGGGGGCACTGGCACAGCCTCGGAGCCCGATTCTCATCTCCCCGGGACAGCCCCCTCCGCGCCGCCCTGTCAGGACTGCCCCCAGGGCCCCTCCTCGCCGCGACCCGGCTCTGCAGAACGGTGCTGGGAGCCGAGCTCCCCGGGGTCTGCCCTGCCTGGCTCGAGCGCTCCGAAGCTGCAACAGGTGGAGCCAAGAGGCTGCCAGCGGCAGCGACTCCAGCCGGTTCCCAGCCTGTCGGCCGCTCGGCCCCGCTCCCAGCTCTGCTGTCCGCCTGCAGCTGCAGTCTCTGGCGGGCCCACCCGGGGGCTGCGGCGCTCCCACCCCGGGCGCTCAGATCCCGGGGAAGTGGGTGCTGCAGCGGCGGGTTGGATACTTAGCGGGCTTGAGTGGGCCCCTCCAGGGCCAGAAGAGGGCGCTCCGTCTCCTCCAGACACATGTCGCCCCCACCTGTGTACCCAGCCACACGCCGCCCCTCCGGAATCAAGCCCCTGGCATGTGGGAGTGAATACGGATACATAGAGGAATGGACGCGTAGGCATCTTCAACCTAAGTAGAAGTCCCCCCCGCCCCCCTTCCGAGAGAGTAGTGCGAGGCTCAGAGCCCACCCACCACCCACTTAGACTCGCCGCGAGCAGAGCATAAACACAGAGCTCTGGGTTCCAATGCATCTGCCCTCCCCTCAGCCCCGTTATCTATTCCTGAATGCCCCTGTTTTATCGAACTCACTGGGGGCGAGAGCTTTGGGTGGTGGTGCATGCGGAGACATGTGTGAACAACGAGGGTAAGTCAGTCAGCAATCACCCCCCCATCTTATTATGAAAAATGTCAAACATCAAGTTGAAAGAATTCTGTATACTCACCACCTAGATTCTACAATGAACATTTTACTGTACTTGCTTTATTACATATTTATCCATTCCTCTTTCCACCCCTCAAGCCATCTTATTTGGTGTATTTCAAAGTAGGTTGTAGACAGCAGTACATCTCCCCCAATACTTTTCCCTATCAATAAGGAGAGTCCAATATTTACAGATTTTTTTTTCTTTCGGGGTAAAACAGTGAAATGCACAAATCTTAACTGTGCCACTAGAGGAGTTCTGACAAATGCATACACCTGAGCAAATGAAACCCCTACCTATCCAACCGATCAAGCAAATATCACCAACAGGTCAGTGTTCCTCCTATCTTCTCGGTCAGCAAATCCCCACCCACATTCCTCCAAAGGAAATCACTGTTCTGACTTTCTTCCTCTACCATCGACTGTTTTTTTACCATAGCACTTGCTTTTGTTTGTTCCAGACCTTTATACAAGTGGAACTCTACCATTCTATACTTTTGTATAAAGCATTTTTGAGATCCATCCATGACCTATGTCTTGGTCATTTATTCCTTTTTGTCACTAATTTTTAAATGTTTGAATATTCATTCTCCTATAGCTAGAAACCAGAGTTTTTGGAATTTTTTTGGCTATCCTAAAACTGTTAAGAACATTCTTATACAAATTTTTGTAGATCTGTTTTCATATCTCCGGAAATACCTAGGAGTGGAACTGCTGGGTCATAGGGAGGTGTGTATTTAGTTTTATATGAAACGGCTTTTCCTGAGTAGTCGTACCAACCAACAATGGACAATAGTTTCATAACCTTGTAAACATTTGGCAGTAGTAGTCATTGTGATTTTTTTTTAAATTTTTTATTTGAGAGAGCGAGCGAGCAGGGGGAGAGGGAGAAGCAGCAGCAGACTCTCCACTGAGCAGGGAGCCTGGCTCGGGGCTCAATCCCAGGACCCTGAGATCATGACCTGAGCTGAAGGCAGATGCTTAACCACCTGAGCCACCCAGGCACCCAGTGTGCTTTTGAATATACTGGTGGGTGTGTTGTTCTACCTCATTGTGGTTTAATTTGCATTTCCCTGCTTTTTTTAATGTGCTATAGCCATTTGCATATCTACCTTTGTAAATTTGTTGAATATTAATGTTGAAATTATCTCTTGAAATATGTTATCGAATATCTGTTTAAAATTTGATTTCTCATGGGTTTTCCCCATGCTAGCTGCATCCTAAAACTTTCAGTATGTTGTATTTTCATGTAATTTTCAAAATATTTTCCAATTTTTTTTCTTTGATCCATGAATTAAAGGTATGTTGTTTAATTTCCAAATATCTGGGTTTTTTTTTAAGACAAATTCTTTATTTCTAATATTTTCACTGTAGTCAGAGAACCATAGTCAACATGTTTCAATCTTTCTAAATTTGAGACATATTTTATGGTACAGCATAAGAATTATCTTTGTGAACATACCATATGCACTTGAATATGTATTCTGCAGTTGTTGGGTGTAGTGTAGTTAGACTCTATAAATGTCAGTTAGGTCAAGGTACTTGACAGTGTTTTTCAGATCTTCTGTCTTTACTGATGTTTGTTCTAGTCATTTTTTTTTTTTTTTAAAGATTTTATTTATTTGACAGAGAGAAACACAGCGAGAGAGGGAACACAAGCAGAGGGAATGGTAGCGGGAGAAGCAGGCTTCCTGCTGAGCAAGAAGCCCGATGCGGGGCTGGATCCCAGGACCCTGGGATCATGACCTGAGCCGAAGGCAGACGCCTAACGACTGAGCCACCCAGGCGCCCCTGTTCTAGTCATTCTATTGATGGGTTAGAGAAGAGTGTTAAAATCACCAACCTTGAGGTACCTGGGTGGCTCAGTGGGTTAAACCTCTGACTTCAGCTCAGGTCATGATTTCAGGGTCCTGGGATGGAGCCCTGCCTCAGTCTCCCTGCTCAGCAGGGGGTTCGCTTGTCCCTCTGCCCCTCCCCCTTCTCATACTCGCTCTCTCTAATGAATAAAAAAACTTCTTTTAAAAAATCACAAACTATGGGGCGCCTAGGGTGGCTCAGTCGTTGGGCGTCTGCCTTCGGCCCAGGTCAGATCCCAGGGGCCTGGGATCGAGCCCCGCGTCGGGCTCTCTGCTCTGCGGGAAGCCTGCTTCTCCCGCTACCATTCCCTCTGCTTGTGTTCCCTCTCTCGCTGTGTTTCTCTCTGTCAAATAAATAAAATCTTTAAAAAAAAAAAATCACAAACTATGACCATTGAATTGTCTATTTCTTTAATGATATCAATTTTGTTTCATATGCTTTGAAGCTGTTATTAAGTTCAAGCATTTATGATTATTACATCTTCTCAGTGTAGTAACCATTTTATTTTTATGAAATGTCTTTCTCTCTGATAATACCCTTTACATTCAAGTTTACTCTATATGATATTAATCTAGTCACCACAGGCTTGTTGTACTTACCATTTGTGTGGTATCTTTTCCATTTATTTTTAGCCTATACTTTAGCCTTCTGTACTTAAAGTGGATTAGTTGTGCCCAGCGTATAGTTGAAAGTTGGCTGGGTGGTTTGGTTTGATTTTTGGTCAGGTCTGACAATCTGTACATTTTAAACTGGATTATTCAGATCAACACTGTTCAATTTCTGCAATGATGGAAATATTTTGTAAATATTTGTGCTGTTCAATATAGTAGTCTCATAGGACCATTGAGCTCTTGAGTGCCACTGAGGAACTAAATTTGCAATTTAAATATCACATGTACCTTAGACAACAGAGGTTGAGACCCCTTATATTTAACACAGTGATTTAGGGGACTAGATTCAAGTCTATCATTTTACTACTTGTTTTGTTTGTGCCCAATGGTTTTTGATCCTCCTTTCCCATCTTCTTTTGGATTGAGTATTTTTTAAAATTCCATGTGATTTATCGACTTTTTAGCTCTATCTCTTGGCCTTTTTTTAAGTGTTTACTCTAAGGATTAGCTTTTCACAGACCTCTAACAGTTACTATTGTACAACTTTGTATAAAATATAGAAACCTTGCAACTATACGGGTTCATTTCCCATCTTCCTCACATCCACTACGGTTGTCATTCAAATCCATCTCCGTATGCTAAAACCCCACAGTACAATTTTTTATTATTTAAATAGCAGTATGTGTTTTTATGCAAAAATTCAGGTTTTATTTTTACTTATGACATTGGTTGAAACTGATGTCAGGAACTTATTACTTTTGTTTTCTACCTCTTAGCTGAAAAAAAAAATACACACAATGTGGCATTATCCTTAGACAAGGCTTGCTTTTTCACATTTCATACAAGAATGTATATTATCCTTCCTTGAATAAAATGCCCAGATTACCAAGGAAACCATCTTTGGAGGAAGTGTTTAATAAGCCTATTTTATTTAAATAAATCCTCCAGTAGGAAATGGGAGAATTCATTGCCTTTACTTAGAAGAAGGCAATGTAAGTAGCTACCTGTCAAATTTTTCTATGCGGCTCGCCGGCATTTCCTTATTGGAAACATCAATTTTTCCACATCACAGTTTCGAAAATGACTTTAAAGTCATTTAAAATTCTGTATCTCCTTTGGCTTGCTTCTCCTTGATTCCACCCCGGCTTTATTAATGGTTCGCTTCATATCATCCTCTCCACTTCGAAAATTTTCTTTAGAACATTCATCAGTCCCTCACTAGGATCTGTTGTAGGAGGGCTCTTCCTTCTCTGCTCACGCTTTCTCAACCCGAGTCCGGCAGCCCCACCGCGTGTTTCCTGCTTGCTTTCTACATAAGATGAGAACTCTGACTTCTCTTTGAACTCTTCCACAGAGATGAGTTTCAAGAGATTGTTACAGTAACTCTTCTCATGTGTGTTCCTTACCAAGAGACCAAATGACCTCTGTGAAATGCACCTGCACATTCCCAGCGAGGAACTGATGAACTCAAGTTTGTGAAATCTACATTACCTTGTCTGACTGACCCCATCTGTAATTGATTTTCACCTTCTACCCTGTTCTAATGGGATCAACCACAGCAGCAACTTTTCACTGTCAGAAAGTTCTGCTTTTCTCTGATTTCTGCCCAATTATGTTCCTGATTTCTGTCTCAATCTTAGATTTTTTTTTCAACTGGCCTTTTCTAGTGGTCTCTCCGAGCCTCAACTTCACCTCTTCCAGATCTTTCTGGAGCTTCGGGCCGCCCTCTACAGTGGAGTGACCCTCGGTTCCTGCAGTCAGCATTGACTAAAGTTTTCTGTCCTTAGGTTGGCCTCGCAGGAGCTCGGGGAGCCTCGTCCAAACCTGAAGCCGTGGTCGGGCTGAGTCAGGCAAGGCCCCAGCTGCAGCCGGGCAAGGGGCCCGAACAGGAAACGGTGCACCAAGCGAGTGTGCTCACCGGGCAGGCACAGACCCCACCTGCTCTGGTCGCAGCGCCTGCTGCCTGCACAAACACCCACCAGGTGCAAGACCTGGCCCACCTCCACAACATAGGTGTCTCAGGAGAAAGTCTTCTGTATTTGTGCAGATATTTGCTCTTCCTGGGGTCTCTTCTTCCTTCCTGAATATTTGAGCTTCTCTCTGGTATGTTCTTCCTTCGGCCCGAAGACGGTCCTTTAGCATTTCTTGCAGTGCACATCTGCAAATTCTCTTAGTTTTATCTGACAATGTGGTTATTCTGTCTTCTTTCTTGAAGGATGTTTCTAGCAGATACAGATTTCTGAGGTGACCTTTCTTTCTGCATGTGAAAGACATTTTGTGCTGTCTTCTGGCCTCGTGTTTCTGATGAGAGGTTAGCAGTCATTCAAATCATTGTTCCTGTTCCTTCTAGCTGCTTCCAACATTTTGTCAAGTTTGGTCAAAATGAGTTTGATGAGGCGGCACCCAGGGGAGTTTTGTCTTACCCTGTTGCTTATTCACTGAGCTTCTTGAATCTATAAATTTACGTCTCTCCAAATTTTTAGCCATTATTCCCTTAAATATTTTCTCTGCCCCATACTTACTCATCTCCTAGGATTCCAATCACGTAGAAGTTAAACCTTGAGATATTATCCTACAAATCCTTAATTCCCACCCCATCCCCAATTTTCAGTATTTTCTGTTCCTTCTTCAGACTGGATAATTTGTATCTACTTACCTTCAAGTTCCCTGACTCCTCTGACATCTCCATCCTGCTACTAAGGCCCTCTATTGAAGCCTTTGATCTCAGATTGTGAGATAATAGAAAAACCACCTATATTGGTTCATGTCCCCAGTTCCTGACACAGAGCTCCTGAAACCCTCGTCAATTCCTAAGTGGTAACAGTACTAAGAACATCTTATGTACTAATGTGGTGACTTGGGGCGTGGTGGGGGGCGGGGTGGGGGGGGGTGTGTTCCTGGACTGGGGCTGGTCACCAGAAAGACCAAACCATGATTATAAACTTGGAATTTTCAGCCACCTCTCCCGATTTTCCGGAGCGAGTTTCCAGAAAGGGGCTGGAAATGGAATTTGATTGATCATGTCTCCATGAGGAAGCCTCCCTAAAACCCCGTGGTACTGGCTTTGGGTAGCTTCCAGGTGAAGCTGATGAACCGATGTGCCCTGGAAAGGTTAGGGAAGGGCTGTGCACTCACACGTCGTGAGGACAGACGCTCCTGTGCTCAGGACCCTCCCAGACCTCACCCTACATCTCTCTTCACCGGGCCACTAATCTGTGTCCTTTATCATTCCTTTAACAAACTGGTAGTAAGGTTCCCCTGAGCTCTGTGAGCTGCTCTAGCAAATTAATCCGACCTGAAGAGGGGTAATGGGACCCTCTGATGTATAGCAGATGGGTCAGAAGCACAGGTGACAACCTGGACTTGTGACTGGCAGCTGAAGTTGGGGGAGGCAGTCTTGTGGGACCAAGACCTTTACCTGTGGGATCTGAGTCTCCAGGTAGATTGTGTGATTTTAAATTGTAGGACCCCCAGCTGATGTCTCAGATTGCTTGGCATGGAACCCCCCCCACCACACATCTGGTGACCAGAAGTGTTTTGAATGTGGAGGTCATGTGAGAGAACAGGAGGCACACAGAGGGGGAAAAACTGCCCCCGTCAGTATATTTCTCAGTTTTAAAATTTCCATTCAGTTCTTTCAAAAGAATTCCTACTGCTTTGGGGCACCTGGGTTAAGCCTCTGCCTTTGGCTCAGGTCATGATCTCAGGGTCCTGGGATTGAGCCCCGCATCAGGCTCTCTGCTCAGTGGGGAGCCTGCTTCCCCCCCTCTCTCTGCCTGCCTCTATACCTACTTGTGATCTCTTTCTGTCAAATAAATTTAAAAAAATTTTTTTATATACTCTTGAACATAATTTTTTTAGGTTGTTTAAAAATCTCTGGAGATTCTTTTGGTCTCTTGCTTCTCTTTTGAGAATAAGCCATGTCTTTCTCTTTACTTGTATAGTGAGTGATTTTGGATTATATCCTAAGCATTGTAACATAATTTGTTTAGAAACTCAATTCTGTTCTTTTCCCCTGAAAATAATTATTTTTAAAATTATTTTTAAAAAGATTTTATTTGACAGAGAGAAACACAGCGAGAGAGGGAACACAAGCAGAGAGAATGGTAGCAGGAGAAGCAGGCTTCCCACTGAGCAGAGAGCCCGATGTGGGGCTCGATCCCAGGACTCTGGGATCATGACCTGAGCCGAAGGCAGACGCTTAATGACTGAGCCACCCAGGCGCCCCTAAAATTATTTTTATATATTTATTTTTAAAGATTTTATCTATTTACTTGACTGAGAGAGAGATCACAGGTAGGCAGGGAGGCAGGCAGAGAGAGGAGGAAGCAGGCTCCCTGCTGAGCAGAGAGTCCAATGTGGGGCTCGATCCCAGGACCCTGAGATCACAACCTGAGCCGAAGGCAGAGGCTTTAACCCAATGAGCCACCCAGGTGCCCCTAAATTATTATTTTTAAATAAGTAGTTAACTTGGCTGAACTCAACTGCGAAGTGTCTCTTCTGCAGTGGGAAGTAGCTTAAATTTTAGTTATTTTAGCCTTGGCTGTGCATGAACTGCTCGGAGGTCATCCAGAGATTTGGGCAGAATTTATATACAGAATTTGGGAATCCTCTCTCTGGCTCCCTTTTCTGTTCTTTCCCTCTTCATGCTCACAGACTCTGGTTGCTCCAGACCCCGTACTGTGGATCTTCTAGCCAGCAAGACTACAGACTTCCATTCGAGGTTTCATGGCGTCGATGGAGACCTGACCTTAGGCCCAAACTGGTTAAACAGAAACGAAACCAGGACACTCACATAGGGTTGTGCCTTTCTTCCGGCTGTTGACTCTCCTTCAGTTTCTGCCTGTTTTCAGTCACTCTCAGTAGCTGGTTCTTAGACTTTTCTCCCAGAGCTTTTATTTTCTATTTGTGAAAGAGGTGATTCAACTGGCGCTAGCTGGCCTGCCAGAAACCCGAGGTTATGTGGTTTCTCCCACACATTATAAAATGAAATTTTCAAACATACACCAAAGGTAAAAGACTTTTATAGTGGTAGCCTAGATGATACACTTAAATTTTCCTATACTTTATCATAACTCTATCCATATTTATACCTTATTTCTGTGCATTTCAGAGTAAACTGCAGCCATTGCCACTTGCCCCTAAATCCTTCAGCTATATGTATAATTAACTAGAATTCAACAACTTAGTTTTCTTCTTTCAATGTAAAATTTACGCAGAATGAATGGATATCTGAACTGTGCATTGAGTTTAAAAAAAAGACCACTTTATTGAGCTATCTATCATGTACCAAAAAAGTTATCAATTTGGTGTATAAATTAAAGGGGTTTTGTAAAATGTAACCAGTGCCACAATCATGAAATGTTCCTGTTGCCCCCAAAGTTCCCTCAAGCAGCCAATCCCCTTTGCTCACTCCTGAATTCATTTTTAAGGCCATCTAGTTCTACTTTGAGTGGAAGCCAGGGTGCCACTCAAAGAATAGGAATTAGGGACCAAGGAGGGAGGCCACCCACTGCCAAGTGTGTCCCAAGGGCCAGAGAAGAACATCATGGCAAAGCAGAGGCTGGGCTCTTTAGAGGTGTTCCCAGGCTCTCTAGTCTCTAGAAAGGTGCTGCGTGGCTCAATGAGAGGACAGGTTCCACTCTCCCACCAAAAGGTGGATTCTGCTCATCCAAGCACAATTAAAGATGCCCATGTCTTGAAGCTTGTTCTGGTATCAGAGGAGTTTCGGAGGCAGGAGCTTGACCTTTAAGAATGCAACCGTAGGGAGATTCCCATAGCTTTGGCCTGTTTCTTCATTTGTACAATGGGCTTCCTCCAGGGGTAAAGTGTCAACTCATCCTTCGGGATTCACATTAACATGGACTCCACTGTCCCGCCCAACAGGCAGCAGGCAACATGGACCCAGAACTTTTAGGACTGCAAGTCTGCAGGTCAGCTCCACAGAGTTCTTAAGGGTGTTTGAGAGACCGGGTCCAAGGAGGCAGATTTCCTTGTGGACAGGGTCCTCTTTCTGTGGAATCCCAGAGGACTACTGGTTATCCTGTTACCTGTCTTCCAGAAATGACTTGCATTTAGTGTTAAGAAGCAATATTTGGGGGAAAATGCTAAGTTTTCAAAGTCATGGGTTTTATTTGCTACACTGGAATTACCATCTACGTGCCCTAGAGAGAGACTGCCAAGCCCAAGCACTTTTACTTTGAGAAGGAAAATCATTACAACTTAGATTTACGGAGTTCCTGCCAGTGTTGAGGAGCATCTTTTCATTCAATTCTTAAAACAATCCCATGAGGCAGGAAGGATAGGTATTATCCTTAACAGAGAAAATAAAGACTTAAAGTTATCACATGACTTTCACCTAAGGTCTCATGGTGTGGAGAGCAAAGCTAGGATCAGACAATTCTGAGTCCTGAGTGGCTTGGAGCTGAGTCACCTTTCAGGCTTGTTAATTTCAAGCCATTATCCATGGAACTGTCTTCACTCAGCACCACTGAAATAGCAAACCTGGGAAGGAATACATTATACGTTGTACTCCTGCATGCACTTATAAATATATAAATTGAAACAATCACCTCACTTTGTGCTACAGGTATTTTCAGATCTTTCTACTAGATTTCATTGAAAACTACTGATCATGACTTTCTAAATTGATTTCATGATTCATCAAAATGTTGACTGGCAGTTTGAGAAATCAGCTTCAGAACACTCAGATCACAGGGGTTTCCTTATTTATGCAAATTTACAAGAAACTTGGGCTTAAAAATTTCCTTCTTGGTTTACCTTTGCTTTTAAATAAAACCTGCACACTTGCTCACATTATTTAAGGATGAGGCATAAAAAGGTTTCTCTGGCACACTATTAATATCTCGCCTAGAGACACTTCTTGCTCTGGAGTGGACTTCGGGCATTTTCCACTTGTCTTTGGAGAGGTCCACGGCTGCGGCCTCCTCATAGGCAGCCCCCTAATCTGGAGTGCTTGCACCAGGTGACTCCACCTGGCCGATCAGGTGCATCAGGGGACTTGCTGGAGCTACTGGGAAAGAAGGTACTTTGTTGTTGTTTTTAAGTAACTACCTGGAAGTAATGTGAGATCCTAGAGGGGGCTAGAGGGTGGGGGCATTTCAGGCTCCCGGTGGAGAAAGCTTGCTGGAGAATGGCGACCATATACCTAAAAGCGGATATTCTGTATCTAGAGACTGTTAGGGTCCTCGGCCTCGGCATTTGCTAGACTCTAAGTTTTTCATTGTTTTATGCCTAATCTGACTTCTGTAGCTGTTACAGCATCCTAATATATTCTTTCATAAAAATATTGATAAGTTATTGAATAAGAAATATGTAAGGGCTTTTAAATTTTGTCAATTATCGGAAGAAAACAGAACCAGCACTCAGCTACCAAAGGACCTGTGAGCAACGAGCTACCAAGAGCACGCACAGTGGCATCGTCTGTGTCCTTCCCGCCAGAAGGGAAAACCTACTACTTGTGACCTTGAATCTTATTTTACCCTCCCTAAAGGGGGTGTCACCTGTCCCAGTGCGATGTGTATAGTAACCCGCGATTGACTATGCCTGTGATCAATTCCCGTGGATGCAATTCCGCCTTCACCTTTTCCTTTCTGAGCTTCCCTGTGCAGTAAAGACTGGTCCAGATGCCTTCCAATTTTTAATCACAGTGGAGTGCTCTGAAAACCTCGCTACAAAGGGACCCGGAACCAGTGCCTTAGACTGACTAGTGCTGGCTACAGTTCCAGTGGGCCTTCTGGTAGGCTGAGGGACACAGTGTACTTGAGAGGGCCTTGCTTAGAACCCTGGGAAGTGTGGAAGCGCACTTGACCCGACTTGCACAGCTCTGGCCCCCGTGCCTGCTCGCTAATCCCCCCGGTTTAGCAGGCGCCCTCCTTTCATTTCCTGGGCTGCCTTTTGCCCTCCCCCCCCCCCCCCCCCCCAGCATTTTCTATGGGGCCTTCTCTTTTGACACTTGGCATAATCCCTTCTGCTCTCTGCGTTAGATCTAGTCCGTGGAAACATCAGGTTTCAGTCAGAGGAGTTCACAGAACGTACTTAACGTGGGGATGTCTTCAGCGGTTGACGCCCTCACTTGAAAGGAATGAGACCCATGGCCGGGTTGTGGCTTTAATAACTCAGGGACTCAGGCCCGCACACTAATGCAGCATTTAGCGGCTGATTTTAGGGACCCACTGCTGGCTCAGTCACGCCAACTAGGATTTGCTGCTACAGCGGATAAAGGCCTACCTGGTTCTGTGCTACTGTTACACATCCTGTACGTGAGGCCTGCTCCTCGGCTGGAGCTTGGGAACATGCGCCACGCTCGCTGCCCGGTTCCTCACAGCAGCCCTGCCCTTGCCAGCTGTGGGACTTGGGAACAATCATCTTAGTTTCCTCATCTGCAAAATGGCTGTGGTAATAGCGCTGGGTTATTATAATGAAGATTTGGTTTGTTAACACACAGAAAGCACAAACGGTACCTGGCACACACCAAGTGCCCGGTACTCACTGGTCAGTGTTCTTACCAGGGGACCAGGGGAGTCTCCACTCAGAGGTGCCCACCTGTCCCCATGTTGGGTTCTGGCTGTGGGCACTGCTGGCATCTCCC
>CM053609.1:110291296-110314771 GCA_028646535.1 Procyon lotor
TCCTTGTTGATTTCCCTCTGGTCATCTCAAATTAGGAGGCAAAAGAGCTTTTCTCCTTAGCATCTTTGATAAATGAGAATTGAACCAGAAAAGCCTGAACTTTGTGACAGGCTAAAATGGTTTCCCTCTGGGAAATTAAGATCCATTAACTGGAAATGGTGAAAAGTGACAGGTTCAAAGGAAACTCAGTTGAGTAATTAAAAATGTATCAAGCCCTGTACAGTAGGCAGTCGACACAACATATAGTAAAAGAAAAATAGCATCTCTGAGGTCTTGTTGGATACCGTCCATGTTGATGTTGGATAATGCCCCAGCGTCTGGGGGAAAAACTGCTCTTAAACCTGGCATGTCGAACTTCGAGAGATGTCAGCCCTGCCAGAGTGATTGTACCGTAAATACCTCATTATTTGTGGGCACTGAGGGACCCATAAAGGGCACTGGCCATTTTAATACCCTGTTCTTGGGTGGGGTGGAATGCTTCTGCAGGTGATTTAGGAATATGAGGTTTAGGGAGAGTCTTGGAGTTTTCAGTGCTGGGGGATATGGAAATTGGATCAGAAAGGCAGTTAAGAACTGCATTTATGTACTACTTACTTAAACATTGACAAGGGTGTTATTTACAAATAAAATCAATTTCATTTTGGAAAAGGGAGCTCCAGTCTTAAAGATACTGAAATGTTTTTAATGTCTCCTCTCTGGAAAAACCCTCTCTGTTTTTATAAGCTGGTGTGTGTTTGGGAGGGAACTAGGAACCTAGTGCTATAAAATATCCATCCACTCAAGTTCTTCTTTCCAACAATTTGTATTAAATGAAGAGAGGAGAGGTCTTTAGCTGATTAGTGGAGCTTATTAAACACAGATGTGGTAAAGCTACAGCAAAGAGGAAAGATACATCCTCAGGTTTGCAGGCAGAAGATAAGGAAACATGATGGATAGGTGTCAAAAGGAGCATTTAGAAACAGCAGGAAAACTTGTGAGTGAGTAAAGAAGACGGGTAGGAGGCAGGATAGAGGGGAGCATTCATTTGTCTTTAAGGAAGCATCTTAACACTCCCCAGCAGGAGGAGGAGAACAAGGGGCCACCATTCATTACGGACCTCCTTTGCCCCATGCTGAATCTCCTCTGGGCCCTGGGCACACACTCCAAGTAGGCGCCCCAATTATAATAATTAAGTTTATTGAGCCCTTCGGTGCGCCAGGCACTGTACTTAGTGCAGATTTCTGTAATCTTCCCCTCCGAGCCTCAGAGCACCCTCTGAGAGAGAAGATGGCGTCCCCACTTCCCAGATGAAGAAACGGAAGCTTAGGGAGCTTGGGCCTTGCTCACAGGCAGCAGAAGCGGGAGCGGGTCCATCTGGCTTTTTTCTAGAAAAGCCCATGCTTCTACACTGTCGTGTCACTTTCACAAGCATCACATTCCACCATGAGCGAATTAATTAGTCGAGCATAACACTCCCCCAAAACATGGCGTAGAACTGCTACAGGTCACCAAGCACTGATGAAGAAAAGTTCATTCAAAAGTATGTCGGTGAAGATGGAGGCAAGTTCATTTCCACTTGATTTTTTTCTTCCTCGCTAGTTTTTTTTTTTAATACAACCTGTTACCTGCCCCAATTTCTCATTGCCAGCTCTGCGTTTTCAACAAACCAAGGGTGAGTCGGGGAGACTGGGGGATGCTTTAAGTGCTGTGTTCCAGGGAACCCCTGATCCAGCCTAAACCGGAAATGGTGAGAATATTGCTAACAGGCCGAAGGACCCCACGGAGCGAGGACAGGAGTGGGGTTGTTTGACGTGTCCATTCTCTGCCTGCCATTTCCCGGTGGAGAACATGATGAGCTGTCTAGCTCAGTAGGGTGGGATCCCGCCCATCCCTCCCCGCAGAACACTCGATGGCCTCCTCGCCCAGGACTGGAGCTTTAGAGCAGATCTTTATTCATGGAACTCTGAGATATAGTCCTAAATCTTTCTTGATATTTCAAATGTGCTTGTTCTATAGCTGAATTAGTACCTGGCTTTTAGAAATACTGACCTATTGTATGACTGGCTTGGCTGTAGGGGGATTTGTTTTCATGGGATTTGGTGGGTGCCACTCTTCCCTCTGGCTTCTTTCTCTCATCGCAACTTCTGCTTCAGCCTTGCCTCTGTGGAAGAGGGTGGCGAATCTCCCAGGTACTTAGGTCTTGCTGCCTATATGGACCCATGAGCCCCATGTCTTTCTCACTTCTGTGTGTCTGCCCTTAGCCCAGTGCCTGGCACACAGTAGGCCCTCAGTAAATGTTGGTCAAGTAGATTAATCAATGGAAACTCTCTACCATGTGCTTTGACCATGACGTCCTTCTACCTTTCCTTCACCGCCACCAGATGAGAACTAGGCATTCCTATGACCTCTCAAAATGACTTTCTGCTGACATCCAGAGAGCACAGTCATAGCATTCATTGTATAATGGTCCCTCAACAGAATCGTCAGAGGTGAGGCAAGTACAAAGTGCCTTATCTCAGTAATAAAACTGATTCTTTCTCTTGCAATCTGTGAAAGGAAAAACACCATTAGAGTGTGGCGCTCTTGCTTAACTTGCTTCCTTTTCCTGTGTCTTGACGAGATGGAGTCCTCTTCCTGGGTCAGCGGGAGGGGGGCAGGACTCAGCCACAGTGCCCGTGAACCACGACACCGTCAGGCTTACCCTTCCCATTGGGGATGATGTGCTTCCTCATCAAGACTCTTTCAGTAAGTTAAAGTTCTGTCCAGAAATGTGTCTGTGCCAAACCTGTGTTTAACATAACCATTTTGGTGGAAGCATTTAAATTATTTTTTATATGGATATTGATCATGTATCAAGATTTATTATGTATCCGAGTGAGAATTTAGCCTTTTAAACCTAAAAATCACAAGTAAGACTGACAGATGTGATGAGTGAAAATATAAAACTCCTATATATTTAACACTTAAATAAAAAGAAAAAACTGGATAAGAAAAATGTTTCCACCTAATGAAAAGAGTCATTTAAACATCTAGTCAGTGCATAATAAAATAAAAATCAATACCCCCACTCTTGGGAACAGCTTAATATTCCATCAATAGGGAAACCGTCAGTATATTCTAGTAATGGTACTACGTGCCGCCATTTATTGAGTGCCTACCACATATTTCATATCCATTGTCTCATTTAACCCTCACAAATCCATCCATAAATGAGATTCTGTAAAGCTATAAGAAATATATGTATTTTTTTATTTAAGTGTCTAAGAAGTATTTTGACATAGAAATATATTCATGATATATGAGATGTAAAATATTATAAAATAATATGGCCCCATTTCTATAAAGAAAAATACATGGTCAGATAGACAAAGACACGCCTCTACCCCATATAACTAGGCATCTAACTGGCAGCTACAAATCCGATTCCCCATCCTGGATGGGAGAGTATTCAAAGTCCTGTTAAGCTGCCGCAGGCAAAGGCTCCTGGTCCCCACTAGGACCACCCTCCAGCTGCCATACATGGAATAAGCAGTTAGGTCAAACCATCGTAACAGAGCCAGTGGCAGCACTAGGAGACAAACAAGACAAATATGCAACACAGATTGCCTTTTGGAAAAAGGAATGGGAGCTCGGAAACCCCATGGGATGGGAGCACGTCCAGTTACCACCCACCGGTGCAGAACCCTACAGCATCTGAGTGCTGGGGAGAAGAAGATGAAAACTCTAGTCTCTATTATTTTTTTAAGGTTTTATTTATTTATTGGAGAGAGCGATGCAGAGATAGAGAGGGCAGGAGCAGGGAGGAGAGGGAGAAGCAGGCTACCGCCAAGCAGGGAGCCTGATGCGGGACTTGATCCCAAGACCCTGGGATCATGACCTGAACCAAAGGTAGTCGCTTAACCAACTGAGCCACCCAGGCACCCAAACCCCCAGTCTCTAAAACATGACTATCAAAACCCACTCAAAGTGACTTAAGCAGGCAAGGAGAATACCTCACAAAGACCCAAGCCCCTTCTCAATATCCTGGGGCAGAAAATTTGGAAGATCCTCAGGAGAGATCACTTTCTTGGACTCTCTCTGGGTCGCCCGCACCTGCTTCACGTTTCCCTTTCTCCATCTGTATGCTTCCAGCTCTAACCTGGAGGTTCCTCAAAGGCTTTAAAACACAAATCAGAGGAGCCAGGCGTTACTACTGCAGGGTTCTCCAAGTACCACTGGGCCTCCACATAATTTTAGGTGATACCCTATGGAAAACATTGTATTTTTAATAGGTATTTAATTGACATTTAATTTGTAGTTATTGAAACAGTAGACATACAGAAAAACCTCTGTGATTTCTTGCTCTCCGTGTGTAGGATGGAATGTAGGGTTTAAAGATGCTGCAATTTATATAGCAATATTAGATCCATGAGCACTCACACTGAAGGTCAAGGGACTATTATCACAGAGAGGGCCCTCTGGATACCATAAAAGTCCCATCCGAATTGCTTTGAGAATGCAGTGGGTCTCATTGACCGGCTTCTCTTGTCATCAGGAAGTGCTCCCTAAGCAGAGTCACCACTTCTGTTTTTGTGGATTTCCTTCCAAATTGTTCTCTGTATGGTTTTTACAGAGTTGAGATGAAATACTTCTAAAATACATTAGTCCACACCTTTTTGCACCCAAAGCAAGTTAATTAATTAATATATTTATTACATTAGTCCATTCTCCTGTCTCAGCAAGTAGAGCTTTGCTCGGGATCCTGCGTTGCCCCCAACACTGTTACAAACAGCTGCCAAGTGGGGAGAGGATCAGAAATGGGAGTCTCTCTACTCTTTTTCAAGCCGCCTCCTTGGTGACTTCAGTATATGCTCTAAATAAATCTCTGATACACCTTGTTTCTTGTTAATGGCCTCCTTTTCCTAAAAGTCGAGGGCATGAGAAACCCCAAGAAAAATAAGAATATCCGTTAGTTGGGTTCTAGGCAGTTGAGGATTGATTGATTTCTGTGAGCTTTTAGACAGGTTGTTTCTGGCTGACCAACTTTCCGTCTGGTACAACTGGGTGTGAGGTGATGATGGTTTAGGCCAGTTCTGAGGACTCTAGATGAAAGGCATTGATTACTCTCACAGAGCACAGGAGACTCGTGTGATTGAAACAGCACATCAGCAGTTGTCAAAACCACAGAGCCTGGGTGGCTCAGTGGTTGAGTGTCTGCCTTCGGCTCAAGCCAGGATCCCAGGATCCTGGGATCCAGTCCCACATCGGGCTCCCTGCTCCCCGGAGGGGGGTGGGGGGCTGCTTCTCCCACTCCCCCTGCTTGTGTGCCCTCTCTCACTGTGTCTCTGTCAAATAAATAAATAAAATCTTAAAAAAAGAAAAAAAAAAAAAACCTGACAATAGAGCCGAAGAGTAAAAACATTTGGGTGCAATGTTTCCAGAATTATTCAGAAGGGTTTGGAACATCTGCTTAGGGAGAAAGTCCCAGGAGCAGCCTTTCTCCTACCCAATAAATATGTTTTTTTCCTTCCAGCGGAGGCAAGCAGGGCAAACAGTCCCCAAAACCGGGTGTATTGGGCTTTGACATACAGAATGGTTCCTTCCCCCAGCAAATGTCCTTCTCTGACAGGTACAGATAGCCTGACTAATGGTGCAGCTTGGGAGTTTTCTTGAGCTGCGGTTTTATTAGCATATTACCTCAGGCTCAGATTTCTCCTACTTTTCTCTTCAAATTCAATATTAAAATTAATTTGCTTTTTTCTGTGTGAGAAGGGCCTAAGGGCTTGGATAGTTTCTTTGGTGTTCAGCCTACTTTGGCGTAAATAGTGTAGATAATCTCACTCGGACAGTTAGGTATTAGCCATAGTGCAAAAAGAACAAAATGCAACTAAAAAGAGCTTTTGTGGAGGAACCTGATGCCAAGAAGCGAGTTTGCTTTCCAGCCTAAAAACTCTGTAGCAGGTGCCATGGCTGCATTTTTGTGACTTAATTTTTATTTTATTTTATAGATTTGCCGATGGGCAGTTCTGAAACCTCAGTGGTATTTGATTCCTGATGAAATTTGAACCTAAAGTTGATTCTGCATAATGAAATTACACTTAATAAGCCACTTTCTAGCTGGTACCGGCGACCTCTAGGACATAAGGTTTTTCCTTTTCCTGGAGAGAAAATTGCCTGCCTCATGAAAGACGAAGGCCTAATCAGCCCCAAGGTGATTAAGTAGGCCTCTCTGTGTGAAGCCACAGATTGAACAAAGGAAAACAGTAATTTCGTCAAATTAGTAGTAGTTATTTTTATAGCTTCCATTTGTACACATGAAACAGTGGAATGATTTTGAAAAAATATTCTCAACAGCTGCCACTTTTAAAATCACATTTGCATCCAAGACCTAAGCTGTGTGACTCCAACAGATAGATGCCTCTCCATTCTTTACGAAGAGGCGGGCTTCAGCTTATTGCTGGAATTACCCCTGCGGGGGGCTTGGAGCCCCTGTGCCTTGGTTTCCCCATCCGAAATGGGGGCGATAACAACGAGTTGTGCCAAACTGTAAAAGAGTGACGGAGGTAAGGCGTTTAGAACCCTGTCTGCTAACCAGTGGGCACTCAGTCCATATTAGCTCCGCTGCTCTTTCTCTGAAATCACCGTGACTACAGAATGGGCCGGAGGCTCTTTTTCTGGAATCTTCATCAGAACCTTGCACTGATATCTTGTCATGGGTCCGTGATCCCAGTGAGTGGGTCCTGTTCTTGCATGTCAAAACCAGTCCCGAGACAAGGGGGCAGGGCCGTATATTCAGGAATGACCCATTGGAACGGATTCCGGATATGTGGGTGCCCCGTTAATTCAGGTTAAAGGCAGAGATCCACACCTTGGTGTGGTCCCGGTAGTAATTACCACCAACACAGAGAAAGCTCTCTGGATGCCAGCCGTGGCACACAGCTCTTGCATTTACTAGAGTGTCTTAAAGGAGTGAAGCCAAACTCTTGCATTCGCTCCAATGCCTGGTAGTAAGGGCGGGATTCAGTCCTGGATGGTCGGACCCCATAACCCATGAACTCGGCCCCTACCCCAACACAGACACGCTCCGAATGTTGTCCTCAGTCCCGCCCCTTCCTGATTATCGGTGGTCAGTGACAAGGATGGTATATTGTCTCCCGTGTCCTCCTGTGAAATTCCTCCCCTTGTCTATACATAGTCCTTGGAAACTGGAGCCTTTCCACAGAGCTTCTAAATCGGTACGATGTGTTTCCTTAGATGTTCACACTAAGTTTCTCTCTCTTTGGTTGCTATTTTCCAGTTGAATCGGAAAGCTTTAGTCTGAGATGTCAGACATCCAAGCCTGAGGAATTTTAGCTTTGTTACCACTTTGGGAGTTCTAAAGGCGACCTGGGTTATTTTTTCCAGGAGCCCTCCTCCTGAAAAACAGTGCAGGTGTTTTTGGAGATTGAAAGATCCATGGGGACGAGCACATCCCCTCCACCCCAAGGAGAGAAAGGAGTCCCCGTCCCTTTCTTGGGCCAGAGACGTCTATGAGGGCATCTCCTGGCTCTGAAGACTCCTTCCCGTCTGCAGCTTGAATGAAGCATGGATTTTATCCACATGCTGAAACTCAGCCTCCCGGCGTCCCGAAGCCCCTTTGTCTCTGCACACGTCTGGTTGGTGGGAGTCAGCTGCGTTGGTCCAGTGTCATCCTCAAGATCCTGTCCCCGATCTATCCCCTTCTGACAGCTCGAATTCCTCCCTCGGCTGCCCAATTGGTTGGGCAACATCTTTCCCCCTGCTTGGTTGAACCTTGCACTCTTGTTCGTCCTCAAGGACCCCGAGGAGTAAAAGCCTCACTCGACCCTTGTCCTTTTCACACCAGCCTCTCCCTGCATTCTTCTTGGGTGTCAGGAACCGAGTCAGCGTGGGGTTTTCTCTCTGGACACGTCCCTCCCTTCAAGCAATGCCATTCTTTTTTGTAGACACTAGTTCAAATCCATTCTTCCACAGGCGAGTCTTTGATGCGTTTCAGCCTCGCTGAAAACGCAAATTCTCTGAAGCCAGTTTCTTCCCTTCACACGACAAGCCCCCAGCTGGTGACAGGACTCAGTGTCCTTGTCACAACATGCACTAGGGACTTAAAAGCCCCACGTTTGGGGACTTTTATAATTTGGCTGGTTGTTTTATCTTTTGGAAATTTCCTGGAAGCCTTTGTGTGATAATCTGAAGGGTTCTTCAAATTGTCTCACGAGGGCGATATCCACTGTCTGTTTCTCTCCCCAGCCACGTGTCCTTGGAGGAAGACCAGAAAAGCCCAAGGGAAGCTTTGCTCCACTCAGGCTTAGCGAGGAAGGTGGGAGAGTCCCAAGGAATCCCTTCCCTTGTGAGCTATTGTCATCCTAAATTTGGGCATTGATTACTTTCCTGCTCCATTTTGCTATTTACAGCAGTGGGGGTGGGGTCTGGGGTGAGGGGTCCATCTCTCCCCCTCCCCCTCTGAGACATTCAGCAATGCCATCTCTCACCTGCAGGGTCTCCCTTCTGTTCCCGCCCTCGAAGCTTCCTTCAGCTTCAGGACCTTTGACTTCCTTTTCCTTCTCTCGGCTCCTTATGAAACTGGGTCACCGTCCTTCAGCCTCAGCTGAAGACACGAGATCTTCTCTTACCGCCTGAGGGGAAGTGCCCCCCACCCCAATTTATCTCCCGTGTAAATTCCTGAAATGATGACCGTTAGGGGCAAGAGGTGTCACTTGATGTTCATGTTCAGAACAAAGCAAGTAGCAGAAGAACCAATGTTTGAGCGACACAAGTTCCTACACATTTGTGGGGACACTCTACATCTGTGGGGACACTCTGTATATGTAGATTAGTGCCTCCCATCCTGGGCCCCTGGATTGCTGTCATTGAGAACGATAGTGTCCTAATAGGCTTAAAATCCTAGGCTTCGGGTCTTTAGCTACAAAACCCATTGCCTTCTAAATTCAAGGAAGGAATTATTTCTCTTCTTGCCATGTTTCTTAAATCCCCTTCCGGCTCCAAACAGACAAGGACAGGCAACAATTCATGTCCAAAGAGAGTCAGGAACAAGAGCTCCATTTATTTCGTAACTTATAATTTGTTTCTTAGGAAAAGATCTTGGGTCAAAAAAATAATAATCGAGAGTCCAGCAAAAGTTTTGTGTTTCCTTGTGAGGCTGCATGATGTTATAAATCATTGCCCAGGGTCTTGGCAAGAGCAGGGGCAGAAAAGGAGTTTGCAGTGGAGACGAGGAGCTCCCCTGACCGCTGGGCAGGCCGGGCGGGCAGTGCTGGTGGCAGGAGGCCCATCCCCGCAGTTTCTGATCCAAATTGCTTCTGTGACCTTGGGCCCTCTGCCTCCCTGAGGTTCAGATCCTTTGTCTGAAAAATGAAGCAAATCCACCACAACGGCTCTTCTCAGCTTGGTCATGCCCAACAACTTCCTTTTTATATTGAAATTTTTCTTACGATACCAAAATGAAACTTTTTAAATAAAATATTCCCTCACAATCTTGAGATGAAACCTGATAGATAAAGCAAGCTATCGATATGCATAATTTTCAAAAGACAGCACACAGACCTACTGGTCATAGAAGAAACAAAGGAAAATATCTTATGGGAAAATGATATGGATATTACTGACTAAATGCAAGGGTCTGAATCTGAGGAAGCAGGGAGGCGCTTGCACCTGTGGGCCGACCAGCTCGGGCGGGCCACATGTCACCGCACCTGCTTACTGTCGCTGATGGGATGGTCTGAGGTGCTGTGTCCAGGTGCTTGGGAAAAACCAAACTGATTGGAGGCAAACAGATACAGATATGAGGTGACTTATTGTAGGAATGGGCTCACAGGGTTATGAAGGCCCACAAGGCCCACAGTCTGCTCTCGGAAGCTGGAGATCCTGGAAAGCCTGTGGTATAATCCAGCTGGAGTCCAGAAGCCTGAGTACTTTCAATGTGATGGTATATGTCCCCATCTGAGTGCAAGACCCCAAGAACCAAGAGCACTGAGGTCTAAAGACAAAAGGAGATAGATGTCTCAGCTCAAACAGAGTGAGCAAACTCTCCCTGTCTCACCATCCCCATTGGGCCCTCAACTGATTAGACGATACCCACCTGCATTGAGAAGGGCCATCTTCTTTCATCAATCTGCTGACTCAAATCCTAATCTCTTCCAGAGGCATGCTCCTAGAATCACCTAAAAATAATGTTTTACCAGCTATCTGGGCATTTCTTAGCCCAGTCAAGTTGGCAAATGAAATTACCATCACAGATGGTGACTAGCTCTTGATAACATTTAAAATTCAACATTTGTTGAATCTTCCTTCAACTTAAGTGGCAGTTGCATTCCTGGAAATTTCAGTGTCTATTAAAATTATGCAAGAAAAAGGATTTTTTAATTTAATTTATTTATTTGACAGAGAGAGATCACAAGTAGGCAGAGAGGCAGGCAGAGAGAGGGGGAAGCAGGGTCCCTGCTGAGCAGAGAGCCCGATGCGGGGCTCGATCCCAGAACCCTGAGATCATGACCTGAGCTGAAGGCAGAGGCTTAACCCACTGAGCCACCCAGGTGCCCCCAAAGCGGGGGATTTATTTGTAAAACAAGAATTAGGTTCTAGGCTCAGGTAAATCCAGGCGGGTGTTCTGTATGCGTGAATATCCAGCAGGATGTTTGGAAGTCATGCAGGTTGCAGGATAGTCCTTTAATGTGCTGACCACACGTGACAGGACATCTAGCATCCCTGGCCTCTGCCTACGGGATGCCAAAGCATGACCACAGCCAAACCAATGCCACACACCTGTTTCCTAAATGGCCTGTAGGGGCCATGCTGCTCCCATTGAGAACTCTGTCTTCGATGAACCCAGAGATGTGCTGCTGAAACTTTCATGTGCACACGAATGACTCGGAAGATCTTATTTAAATGCATTTAATTCGGGCAATCTGGATCGGGCCCAGGATTCTGCATTCCCATCCAGGGCCCGGGGACTACTGTGACCGCTGACCCAGGGCCACATTTTTAGTATCAAGGACCTAAAGAATTCACGCAGCACCTGCTTGTGCTAAGCTTCGCTTCCGTAGATACCATGTATCTCCCTCCAAAGTGTGGTATCTTCAGGGACCACCTGCTATCAGGTCTTCTGGGGCACTTGGCAAAAAAATGTATATCCCCGGGCCTTACCCCAGATGTGTTGAATCAGGAACTCCCTGACTCTCCATCTTAATAATCAATTCCGTGAATATTGCCTTAAAACCACCAAAGCTGAAAACGCCTGAGTACACATCTAAATGTCTCTGAGTCTTGTGGATCTTTATGAGACAAAGCCATGTTTCTCCTTCCACATCTGTGCAAGTGATAAAACCGTCCTGGGACACGCCAGATAGAGGTTGGAAAGCCAGCTGTCCATCTGAGGTTCTGGAAATTTCCAGTTTCTTGACTGGGTGGTTGCTGAATAGACGCTCATGCCACTTACGCATTTATTGACTTTGGTCCGAAGGTTACATCTCTCGTACAGATAAGACCTTGCCTTCGGTGGCTTTAGTAGATGCGGGCGATTAGCCCAGGGAAAGCATGAGGGGAATTACTATTTACTACTCAAGCCCAATTATCCTTTATTTTCCAGCTGTGCCTTTTTTCTGTTAGTTTCACTTACCCCAATCTGCCGGTCAGCGGGAAAGAGCAGCACGGAAGACACAGAGAAATGTGTCCTTTTGTTGTCCTGAGACCAAGCAGGAAGATGTTGGCCTGTATTGCTTGGAAAGGAGCATCTCGGGAAGGGTTTCTCTAGATGCAGAATATCCCCCTTCTTTCTTTCTTTGTAAATTTTTAAATTTAAGTTTAATTTAAGTTAACATAGTGTATTATTAGTTTCAGGGATAGAGTTTAGTGATTCATCAGTTGCAGGTAACACCCTGGGCTCATTCCATCACATGCCCTCCTTCATGCCCGTCACCCCACCCCCACCCACCTCCCCTCCAGCAGCCCTCGGTGTTTCCTATAGTTAAGAGTCTCTTATGGTTTGCCTCCCTCTCTCTCTCTTTTTTTTGTCTTATTTTATTTCTCTTCCCCTTCCGCCATGTTCATCTGTTTTGTTTCTTAAATTCCACATGAGTGCAATCTTTTGATATTTGTCTTTCTCTGAGTGACTTATTTTGCTTAGCATAATACCCTCTTCCATCCATGCCATTGCAGATGTAAGATTTTGTTCTTTTGATGGCTGAGTAATATTCCATTCTATATATGTACACCACCTCTTCTTTATCCATTCATCTGTCGATGGGTATCTGGGCTCTTTCCAGATATTTGGCTATTGTGGACCTTGCTGCTATAAACATTGGGGTTGCATGTGCCCTTCTGTTCATTACATTTGTATCTTTGGGGTAAATACCTACTACAATTGCTTGTAGTTGTTGTAGGGTGGCTCTATTTTCAACTTTTTGAGGAACTTCTGTACTGTTTTCCAGAGTGGCTGCACCAGCTTGCATTCCCACCAACAGCGTAAGAAGGTTCCCCTTTCTCTGCATCCTCGCCAACATCTGTCATTTCCTGACTGGTTAATTTTAGCCATTCTGACCAGTGTGAGGTGGTATCTCACTGTGGTTTTGATTTGTATTTCCCTGATGCCAAGTGATGTTGGTCATTATTTCATGTGTCTATTGGCCATTTGAGTGTCTTTGCAGAAATGTCTGTTCATGTCTTCTGTGCATTTCTTGACTGTATTTTTTGTTTTGGGGGTGTTGAATTTGGTAAGTTCTTTATAGATTTTGGATATTAGCCCTTATCTGATGTGTCATTTGGGAATATCTTCTCCTACTCCGTACGTTGCCTTTCAGTTTTGTTGATGATTTATTTTGCTGTGCAAAAGCTTTTTATCCTGAGGAAGTCCCGATAGCTCATTTTTGCTTTTGTTTCCCTTGCCCGTGGAGACATGTCCAGCAAGAAGTTGCTGCAGCCGAGGTCACAGAGGTCGCTGCCCCTTCTTTTTCACTGCGGCATCATGGGCCCGGGGGCCTTCCCGAGGGGGCTCGGCTGCAGCAATAAGGCCATCCTCCCTCTGAACAGGCAGTTGGCTACCACAAGAGCATTACAGTTAACCTTCAGAGAACATTTTCCCTAAACGAATAAAGCTTCTGATTTGCTCAGATGAATCACTTTCTCTAGTAATTTCCTGCCTCCACCTTTGTCTATGCAGCCTGCACAGATGGGGCACGAAGCCATCCTCTAGGCTCTGGAGGGATTTTATGGAACCTACACAGTAGTGCAGACCCACTATTGGCCCCAGCCTGACTTTGTACCCTGATTTCAAGAACAAGGACTCCCCATTGACCAAACCTCTGCCTTGGCCCCATTTCTGGTCCTTTGTCTTCCTTCCGTATTCAGCACAACGTCCTACTCTCCTTGGTCTGCCCTGCTCGTGTGTGTCTTCTCTTTTGCTGATCTTCCCCAGCTGGGCATACAGGCTGCCATCCTGCAAAGCTCCAAGGATGCCATTTACCCTGCGTTCTATGGACAAAGTGCTACTGACGTACAAGCATCAAAAGAAAAAAGAAACATCTGTGGAGTAGGTCACTGGACCTATCTGACCCACCATTTGTTCTTGCTCTGCCCGTCCATGGCATGTCAAGTGAGTTCCAGCTTTCAGAACGGGATGAGCAATACAATAGAGCCATACTGGACAGTAGGGAGTCCCTGGAAAATTTGAAAAGCCCTTCCTCAATTCTCCCATGGCTTACCTAACCAAACAAATACAAATTATCTGTCTTTTATCCAAGTTCTCTGTAAATATTATTGGTTGAAATAGCCAATGCAAAATGAAACTGGCAACAGTATTAACACAACACAGTAATAAAATTCATCACACGTGAGAAACTGAAGTATGTAAGCTTATTGGTAAGGTTGAAAAGTGCCACAATTGGACTGGGGAAAAATGGAGATCTGAAAAAAAAAAAAAAACAACCCACGCAAAATACAACCAACAGAAGGAAACATGCACATGTAAAATGGATTTTTTAAAAATCAATTTGTAATGTTAGAAAAATCTGGATATGTGTAATTTGATCCAGGAAAATGATCTTGGTAGGAATGTGGTCATCAAGGAAAATCTTGTGGTCATCCATCAAGGATGCTTGGAAGCCATGATAGACAGCACTCAAAAAGACAAGAAGTAATGGACGAGCCATATATTTTTGGTAGTTTTTTTTAGATGAGGAAAAAAAATCCTGTTTTGAAAAAAATTCTGGAATTTTGAAAGATTTTAAAGAAGGGAAAACATGGTAACAGTTTAACTCTACAGAATGGAACGACTATTGAGGAAATAAAGTGGCTTCTAATGGAAAATTTTTTTCCCAAGGAAATTTCTGCCATCTTGGTGAAATTCAGATGAAAATCTATACATTCATAAAGACAGGATGAAAAATGGGTTTAAAGGCAAAGCATGTGAAATCTTCAAAAGTGGTGGGGTCCTTGGGGCGCCTGGGTGGCTCAGTGGGTTGAGGCCTCTGCCTTCGACTCGGGTCATGATCTCGGGGTCCTGGGATCGAGCCCCGCATCAGGCTCCCTACTCAGCGGGGAGCCTGCTTCCCTCTCTCTCTCTGCCTGCCTCTCTGCCTACTTGTGATCTCTCTCTCTCTCTGTCAAATAAATAAATAAATAAATAATAAGGAATTAGATAAATAGATAGATAGATGGATGGATGGATGGATGGATGGTGGGGTCCAAATGAGACATCTAACCAAATGGCCTTAGATGGGATCCTGGAACAGAGAAAGGACATCGGTGGGAAAATTGGTGAAATCCAAAAGAGGTCTGGATTTCAATGAGTAGTTATGGACCAATGTTAGTTTTTTTCATTTTGACAATACGGTAACGTAAGACGTTCGCATTAGGAGAACCTGGGTGAGGGATGTGTAAGAACTTCCTGCATTATCTTCACGAGTTTTCTATAAATGTAAAATTATTCCCTAAGATGTGGTGGGGTCAAAATCTCCCAGACCGATGGAAAAAGCAAACCAGAGTTCCCACTGCAGCTCTCCCATGAGCATCATGGCTCACTTGCCAGCGGGTCCCGTGGGTTGTGCTGTATCAGCAGATTTCTCGGAGTCACATCTGATGCCAAGCCCACCCCCCACACCCATTTGCAGACTGTGCACTGTCAGCCATTGGCTTCTCCCCATGAGTCTTTCCCTGGTTTCCAACAGCTTTCTAACATTGCTCATCCCTTGAACTGGCTCCCTTGGACCTCCCGCTGTGTGGACCAGGGCCCCCAAACTTGGCTGCATGTTGAAGTCAGGTAAGGAACTTTAACAATTCCGTGGCACCTGGTTGCCACACCCAGAGATTCTGACTTACATGGTTTGGCAGATGCCCTGGACGTCAGGATTTTTAAAAAAAACCTCCACGGGTGATTCTAAGTGCAGCCAAGTTTGAGAATTTTGAGGATTTATTGTGTTGGTCCTTGCAAAGCCCGGCTAATCCCTGCCTTAATTACAGCAGCTCTTCCCACGTGTCCTAAGACAGAAGGGCTGCATTTGTGTATTTCACTCATTCTTCTTTCTTGTACATTAATTGGCACCCTGCGGGCATGGTTTTTTGGCAGATTTCTTTGTGTCTCCGCCCCCAGGAGGTGTGTGCTTCTGATTCTTGGGATATTCTTGTGAGTCATCCATCCTCCAGAGTGAGTGAGTTTGCTGGTTTCTTTTCTGGAAGCAGACGTCCACCACCATCCTGAGGGAGTTCATTGCTCGGTGATCACTGACTTCCCCATTAGCAGCCCCAAAGTGCCGGTTTCCTTTTCTGCTAAGTGGCCCTTATCTCTGCATGCAGTTGCTGGTCCTCCTCTGATCACTTCCCGTGCAGTGTGGAGCGCAGACATTCGGGTGCCCCCCAAGTGTCGCCTGGGCAGAACCTACTCTCTTGATTGCGCTTCAGGCCAAAGTCAGATCAAAGTCACTTGGCTCCTACCGCCCCACCGCCCTCTCCAGTGGGGAGCCAGTATTGTGACTTCCAGGTGTTTGGGCTGGGACCTGGTCTCGTTTCAGCCCCTGAATGTTAACACTCCCAGAACTGGAGTTGTGAGGGGGAGGTCGTTATTTTTTTATGATAACAGTTGATAAACCCTCCCCCAGACCTACTGACTCAGTCTCTGAAGGGGGATGGCTGGGAATCTGAACTTTATTAAGTTCCTCACATGATTTGGGGGAAGCCATCCCACTGTTGCTAGTTCTTGAGCTCCACTAGGAACCACATTACCCCAAAGCATCAAGGACAATGGTTCAGGAAGCAGGGCTCCTCCTGAAACTCTCCTGGAATTTACAAAGAAATCATGCCCAAGCCCCTACCCTAGAGAGTTGGCCTCAGAAGTTTCCAGGTGGTACTGGACATTTGAGTGATTTATAAACTCCCCAGGTGACTCAAATGTGTGGTCCTGGTCTGATATGGGGATTGGCAGACTTAGTCTATAAGGGGTCAGCTTGTCAATATTTTAAGCTTGCATTCCCAGCGGTCTCTGGTACACCTGCTCAACTTTGCCGTTGTAGTGTGAAAACAGCCGGGGACTTATTTAAATGAAATGCAATGGCTGTGCCATAGCAACGTGTTATTTACAAAAACAGCTGACTTTGCTCGCAGATCATAGTTTGTCCACCCCTGATAAAACCACCCAGGGACCATAAAATGATATTCTCACCCCAGGCTAATTAAATCAGCTTCTCCATGGGTGGTGCCCAGGCCTTGGTATTTATAGAAAGCTATTCAGGTGAGTTTTCAATCAGCCAGGATTAGGAACCGGAGCTAGAATCCACTATGGGCGTGCAAATCATTCTAAAGAGCAGCTAGACGCTCTGATGCAATGTTTTTAGTCTGCTCCGGAAGGATTTTTATTTGTTTAGATGGAAGGATTCCAAGTATATTGTTCCCTTCTTGCCTTCCCCCAATTTTTAAATGAGATAACAACATATAGGCTGTCAAGTGTACAAATCTTAGGTATAGGGCTTGATGAATTTTTACATTTATTGTTTGCACTCTTCATATGTATTAATGGTAGTTCAGATCAAAATATAAGACACTTAAAGAAGCCTTTGTTCCCCTGCCAGGCTACAGCCTCCTGATGTTTTTTAGAAGCCTGCTTTTAAATCCATATTCTCTTGGAATAGGTGTCCCTAACCCACTAAGTGCTGGGCACTTTCTTTGCCCACAGATTTTCTTGGCACAATGTGGGTGAAAACAAGCCTGAGGTGTGAGCGGAATTGGCTATCGCACAATTTGTTGCTATGGCGCACGGAGCCCATGGGCAGGAAGTCCCACGTGGCCTGTTGGTCCATGTTCATCAGGGGATACTGAGGCCTTTCAAGCCACAAGCAGGTTGTAAGCGGCGGGACCTGGCTTGGTCAGCTTACCGCACTTCCGGAGATTGTGCCAGAAAGGAAACAACAATCCCAGGTGGATTTAGATGGTCTATTTCAGCTCCCAGGAAACAGGAGCTCTGTGCCCACCTGGGTTCCAACAAGCCCACAAGTTCAACTTTTCTCCCAGTGGGGGACATTAACTTTATTTTTTTTTTAAATGGAGATGAAATTTCCATGACGAAAGGAAGCTTTTTTTTTTTTTTTTTTTTTGGCCTAATATGGGGCTCGATCTCACGACCCTGAGATCATGACCTGAGCCAAAATTGAGAGTTGGGCACTTAACTGATTGAGCCACCCAGGCACCCCTCTTTGTTTTCGGAATGAAAGGAAGCATTTTAAATGGTGGTCCAGTCTGGTGGCATTTAGAACATTCACAGTGTTGTGCAACCACAACCTCTGTGTCATTGTGAAACATTCACCCTGAAGGGAAACCGTACCTTTAAGAGTTCCCTGCCCCCCATCTGTCCCTCCTCTTAGCCCCTGGGCCACCATCCATCTGCCTTCTGTCTCTGTGGGCTTATCTATCCAGGATGTTTCAAAGAAATGAAATCGTACAATATGTAAACTTTTGGGTCTGGCTTCTTTCAGGTAACAATGTTTTCAAGGTTCATGCACATGGAGCACGGATCAGTGCTTGAGGTTCCTGGGGCGTTTGGGTGGTTTCTACTTTTAGGGCTATTAGTGCTGCTGTGAGCATTCACCTAAAAATATTTGTTTGTTGTTAATTTGGGAGTCCATTTCTTGCAAGTGATCAAGTCCTGAGACATGTGGTGATGCGCCACTGTGGTCTTTTGTTCTCCTGAGGTTTTGTAAATTCAGTAACAGCAATAGGCTCATAACTGGTGTCAGAGAAGCCCCAACAAACTCACTTAGTGGACTCAATGCTAAACTTCAATTTCCATCTTTGGTTAAGATTCCTTGTAGGGCTGGGGCTTTTTGGGTGGCTCAGTGGGTTAAGCATCCAACTCTTGATGTTGGCTCAAGTTATGATCTCAGGGTCTTGAGATCGAGCCTTGTGTAGGGCTCCATGCTGGGTGTAGAGCCTACTTAAGATTTTCTTTCTCCCTCTGCCCCTTGCCCCCCAATCCCCTCCTCTCCTTGCAGGGCACGCTGGCATCTGAGGCTTCCCCAGGAAAGCCCTTTAGAACACACCTACCTGGGCTGGCAGCTCTGTCCAAAGACCTAGTCAGTGATGAGAATTCAGTGTTGAAGAAGTATTCATTTTTTTTTTTTTTAAGATTTTATTTGTTTGACAGAGAGAGAGAGAGATCACAAGCAGGCAGAGAGGCAGGCAGAGAGAGAAGGGGAAGCAGGCTCCCTGCTGAGCAGAGAGCCTGATGTGGGGCTCGATCCCAGGACCCTGAGATCATGACCTGAGCCGAAGGCAGAGGCTTTAACCCACTGAGCCACCCAGGCGCCCCAAAGAAGTATTCATTTTTAATACTAACTCATAATCATTCGCATTGTCTGAAGTGCTCTTTCAACCCTCATAGCAGCCTCATGAGATAGAACTCCTATTTTACATTTGAATAAACTGAGGCACAAGGAAATTAAGTTTCTGGTCCAAGGTCACAACGGTTGCAAACAACAGAGCCAAGATACAGGCCTAAACAGAATGGCTTAGAGCCCCACCGTCCTTCCCGCCCAAACCTCGATGGAGTCTGCTTTGATTCAGGAAACTTACTTTGCTTAGAAATTTCACACCTTCTTTCTTTATTCCTTTGGATTCCTACTGGCCATCCATTTTCTTTTATTAAATTTTGATATATGATATTCGCGTCAACCAGGCATGCATCCCGTTCCCACTGTGCGCCCAGAGCCCCCACGGCTAGGCACGCTTTGAACCTTGGTTTCTGTTGTGTTCATCCCTCAAATAGATGCGTGCGCGTTATGTCGCGTGCTTGCTCGCGCCATCCCAGTGAAGATAACCGGTGCCCTCCAAGAGTTCACTTCCAGTTTTATCTCGTTTCTGTTTACCCAAAAGAGTCACCTTATATAGATTCCACTCATAAAAGTAGTTTCATAATAGGCTGTGAATATGCGCCACTGGTGTCTTGCTTTGTTTTTCTTTTTTTTTTTTAATTTAATTTAATTTATTTATTTTTTTCAGTGTTACAAGATTTATTATTTTGCTTTGTTTTTCTGATGGTGGAGCTGGCAATTCTGTATTTCGCCCTGTGGCAGCAGCTTAGGGTCAGAACTTAATATTTGGAACCACTAGGGGCACCTGGGTGGCTCAGTGGGTTAAAGCCTCTGCCTCCGGCTTAGGTCATGGTCTCAGGGTCCTGGGATCGAGCCCCACATGGGGCTCTCTGCTTAGCAGGGGGGCTTGCTTCCCTCTCTCTGCCTGCCTCTCTGCCTACTTGTGATTTCTGTCAAATAAATAAATAAAATCTTTAAAAACTATATTTGGAGCCGCCAAAGTTCTCTTCTTACAAGCAGGCATGGTGTCGGCCACCAGAGTGTAAGTCCTTGAGACTGAGGGACTGCAAACAAGTATGTCTGACTGAGCAGGGAAGGGAAGGAGGGAGCTGATGGGTAGAGGAGTCCGGGTATTTTTCCTTGTTATGTTGAACAAGGTGCCATAGCCGCTGAGACACTGTCCTGTCTGAGGGCACAAGGAGAGTCCGAGACACTGTGGTTCGAGCAAAGCAGCCCTACCACGGCGGGCGTGGGGGCCGCTCTCCTGAAGAGCTGACACCCGGAAGCGGTTGTCTTCAAACTTTTTTTCATATACGTTCCGCAAGGATTTTAGAAAATTAACACAGTTTTAAGTTGGCATCTAGAATTTCTTCATAACTATAAATGGGAAAAATGGATTTTCGATACATTATAAATATCGATATTTAAAAACAAAACTATGGTGTTTTTCTTGTAAATGTACCCAGTGGACTGAACACCACGGCCAATTTGATATCCACCAACCACCACTTATTTTAACAATACATGAACAAGGTTTTCTTTAGCAGTCAGAAATTTTATAGTGTTTCATTTTCTCTTAGAACCTGTGTATCTGTTCCTCTTCCCCACAGAAATTTATACTAGTAAATACAGTTTATACCCAAGTCTTTCTTGATCATCCTTTTCCTACAACAAAAGTACATACATAGATTGAAATTGAATTTTTCTCATTACCAATCATCATCAGGCTTAAAAATATTTTTAAATTTCTTTCTGATTTATTCTCCAAGTATTAGCAGTACACAATTGATCAAGACCCCATGAATATGTAACATACTTGGACAAATAACTCTTAGACATAAAAAGTGAAATTTTATTGAAAACGCATTACTAAATAAGATGAACGGGGCTTTATAATTTTTTTCCAATTGATGTATCAGCGAATGAATGTTACTTAAAGCTAGAAAGAGGTGAGTTTAGAATAAATTTTATTCCTTTTTCTCATTTGAATATTAGCATCTGAGAAACCTTATTTATATGAAAGGGCAAATGAGAATGGAAGAAAATTTTGTTAAGCATTGCCACTCGATTCTTTGAATGCCTTCTGGGTCCTATGCCCAAAATCGCATGTGCGTTTTCATCAGAGATTGTATTTAATGCCTGTGGTAGGCTGGATAATGTCTTCCCACCTGCCAGCATAGCACCACATCCTAACCCCTGGAACCTGTGAAGATTACCTTTTATTGGAATGGGAACTAGATAGATGTGATCATGTTAAGCATCTCGAAATGGGGAGGTGACCTGGATTGTCAGAGTGGGCCTGTTGTAATCACAAGAGTCCACGCAAGAAGGACACAGAGGAGTCTGGTGAGCAGGAGAAGGTGGTGTGACAATGGCGCAGAAGGTTTTGAAGATGCCCCACTGGGCAGGGGCTGTGGGCTGAGGGATACAAGGAACACAGCTCTAGAAGGTGAAAAAGACAAGGGAAGTCTTTCTCCCCTCAGATCCTCCAGAAGGGACAAGCTCGGCCCGTACTTTGACTTTAGCTCAGTGAAACTGTTTTCAGACTTCTGACTTCCAGAATGCTAAGGCAACAAATTTGTGCTGATTTAAGCTGCTGAGTCTGTGGTGTTTTGTTACCACAGCTGACGGAATCTCATACACCAGCCCATCAGCTGGCTGCTCAGTGATGTCCTCTTAGTAAGGAAAGAATTTGATGCCATGACTGCCATGCCCTCATTCCTGCCTATGGGAAGGGGGTAGGGGAAGACGAGGACACACACGATACAGAGGTTGCCTATCACTTCCTGTAGCCACATAACCTCGCCTGATTGCAAGCAGAGAGGGATGTGTCATTTTTTTCCCTAAGTGCTACGTGCCCGCTCTTTGAGGAGGTTCTGTTGCCATAGGAAAGAAGGCTGAATTAATTAATTGATTGATTGGTTGATTAATAGCATATAATGTATTATTTGTTTCAGGGGTACAGGTCTGTGATTTATCAGTCTTACACAATTCACAGCACTCACCATAGCACATACCCTCCCCAATGTCCATCCCCCCACCACCCTATTCCTCCCACTCTCCTCCCCTCCAGCAACTCTCAGTTTGTTTCCTGAGATTAAGAGTCTCTTATGGTTTGTCTCCCTCTCTGGTTTCATTTTTTCCTTCCTTCCCCTATGATTCTCTGTCTTGTTTCTCAAATTCCTCATATCAGTGAGATCATATGATAATTGTCTTTCTCTGATTGACTTATTTCACTTAGCATAATACCCTCTAGTTCCATCCACGTCATTGCAAATGGCAAGATTTCATTTCTCTTAATGGCTGCATAGTATTCTGTTGTATATATATACACCATATCTTTATCCATTCATCTGTTGATGGACATCTAGGTTCTTTCCATAATTTGTCTGTTGTGGACATTGCTGCTATAAACATTGCGGCTCACATTCCCCTTTGGATCGCTACATTTGTATCTTTGGGGTAAATACTCAGTAGTGTAATTGTTGGGTCATAGGGTAGCTGTATTTTCAACTTTTTGAGGAGCCTCCATACTGTTTTCCAGAGTGGTTACACCAGCTTGAATTCCCACCAAGTGTAGGAGGGTTCCCCTTTCTTCGCATCCTCGACAACACCTGTCATTTCCTGATTGGTTAATTTTAGCCATTCTCACTGGTGTAAGGTGGTATCTCACTGTGGTCTTGATTTGTATTTCTCTGATGCCGAGTGGTATTGATCATTTTTTCATGAGTCTGTTGGCCATTTGGATGTCGTCTTTGCAGAAATGCCTGTTCATGTCTTCTGCCCATTTCTCGATTGGATTACTTGTTCTTTGGGTGTTGCGGAGGATGAATTTAGCAGGAAAACTGGTCTCCAGCTTAGAGGTGATTGTACTTGTTGAGGGAGAGGTGGCCATGGCATTAGCCAGAGAGAGAAGTGGATGGAGGGAGAGAGACTCATAGTCCTTCATCAGCAGGACTTGAAGGACCAGCGTGGTGAGAGAGGCAACAAGTCAACCCCCAGACCCCTGGCTCATGGACCAGCTTGGTGGCTGTCACTCACTCCAGAGGTGGGACCACTCTGCAGAGTGTGCTTCAAAGTGTAAGAATAATATACGTGCCTTATCAGAGTGGCAGGTTTGTGTAAATATTGACTTTCATCGACAGGTTTCTGTTAAATTAATTAAGGAGAATGTTTTGTTAAAGGGATAGGTGAGAAGTTGCTGAAACAGCACTTGGCAGCTTCTGCCCTTTGCCTCCCAGTAAGCACTGGGACTTCCTTAGGATGTGTTTTACACCCACACCAGGAAAACGTTCTGGGAGGGATGTCGCTGTGCCAGAGCCCCGTCATCAGCTAAATGGCATGCGACCATTTGTGTGCCTTGTAATGGGACAGAGAGTCCCCAGGCAACTTGGATCTCCTGGGTCCTGTTTCTGGTTTTGTTGTTAGTTGTTTTATATTAACTCTATTTTGGTTTTTTTGCCATGATAAATGGAGTATATATACACTGTAGAAAAAAAAGTCAGAAACTCCAGAGAGGTAGAAAGAAAGCAGAAATCACATATAATCCCACCAGCTAAGGCACCCACATGATTAGTACCTTGTTGGATTTTCTTTCAGCCTTATCTCTATGCATTTTTAACGTATGTATTCTGCATCTTTTTCTTAAGTAAACACCAAAATATAAGTGTTTTTTGCACTTTTGAGTTTTGTAATG
>CM053609.1:110315271-110331378 GCA_028646535.1 Procyon lotor
TCGAGTTTATCTTCGTGTATGGTGTAAGAGAATGGTCAAGTTTCATTCTTCTACATATAGCTGTTCAGTTTTCCCAGCGACATGATACTTTATTTATTTTTAAAGATTTTATTTATTTATTTGACAGAGAGAGAGAGAGATCACAAGTAGGCAGAGAGGCAGGCAGAGAGATTTTTACTTTATTTGGAAAACCCAAAAGACTCCACCCCCAAACTACTAGAACTCATACAGCAATTCAGTAATGTGGCAGGATACAAAATCAATGCACAGAAATCAGTTGTTTTCCTATACACTAACAATGAAAATATGGAAAAGGGAAATTAGAGAAATCGATTCCATTTACTGTAGCAGCAAGAACCATAAGATACCTGGAAATAAACCTAGTCAAAGAGGTGAAGGATCTGTACTCGAAGAACTACAGAATGCTCATGAAAGAAATTGAAGAAGACACAAAAAGGTGGAAAAGCATTCCATGTTCCTGGATCGGAAGAATACATTGTTAAAATGTCTATACTGCCCAGAGCAATCTATACTTTCAATGCCATCCCGATCAAAATTCCACCAGTTTTTTTCAAAGGCCTGGAACAAACAATCCTAAAATTTGTATAGAACCAGAAAAGACCCTGAATTGCTAAGGAAATGCTGAAAAAGAAAAACCAAGCTGGGGGCATCACATTGCCTGATTTCAAGCTTTACTACAAAGCTGTTATCACCAAGACAGCATGGTACTGGCACAAAAACAGACACATAGACCAGTGGAACAGAATAGAGAGCCCAGATATGGACCTGCAACTCTGTGGTCAAATAATCTTTGAAAAAACAGGACAAAGTATCCAGTGGAAAAAAGACAGTCTCTTCAATAAATGGTGCTGGGAAAACTCAACAAATTTAAAAGCAAATCATAAAACTGTGGTGAGCACCAGGTGATATAAGGAACTGTTGAATCACTGTGTTATACACCTGAGGGAAATGTAACACTCTATGTTATTGATCCTGGAATTCAAATAGAATTTTAAAAAGTAATCACTGAAGACCACAATGGGCTTAAATAAGACAAAAATAAGAGAAATATAGGCACAAAATCTCTGGTTATTTGAAAACTAAACAACACACTTCAAAATAACCCATGGATCAAAGAAGAAGTATAAATTAGAAAGTATTTCAAATGGAATGGATATCAAAATATGGAAAATTCAAAGTTGGATGTATCTGAAACAGTTCTGAGAAGGAAATTTATAGCATTCAGTGCTTCTGTTAGACAAGAGGAAGGGTCTCAAATCAACATTAGCTTATACCTTAAGAAATGGGAAAAATAAGTACAAATTAAACTCAAGGTATGGAGAAGACAGAACAAAGAAAGATCAGGTATATGAAATAATTAAAAAGGGAAAATAATAGAGAGAAGTCAATGATATCAAAAGCTGATTCTTATAACACTGAAAAAATAAAATAAACATATTTGGGGGGGGAAAAGCTGATTCTTGGAATAGATCAATAAAGTTGATAAACTTCTAGACAAACTGATGAGAAAAAAAGAAAAGAGACACAAATCACCAATATCAGGAACAAGAGAGGGATATCACTGATGATCTTAAGGACATGAAAATAGTAGTAAGGGAGGGGCACCTGGGTGGTGCAGTTGGTCAAGCCTGTCCTATTGACTTCCACACAAGTCATGCCCTCAGGGTCAAGAGAGTGAGCCCCACCTCGGGTTCTTCACTGTGTGTGGAGCCTTCTTGGGATTCTCTCTCTCCTATGGGTGATTCTCACCTCCTATAGGAGGTGCTCCTCCTCACCCTTGCTTGTGCTCTCTCCTTCTCTCTCTCTCAAAAATCAAATAAACAAACCAAAAACATTAAAATAATAGTAAGGGAATATTATGAACTTATGGGCAATAAATTCCACAAGGTAGATAAAATATTCAAATTCTTTGAAAGGCACAAACCACCAAACCTCACTCAAGAAGAAACAGATAAACATCAATTGCCTGAGTCCCAAGGAAATTCAGTTTGTAGGATTAAAATTTTTTCTCACTGGGCACCTGGGTAGCTCAGCCAGTTAAGCATCTGCCTTCAGCTCAGATCATGATCTCAGGGTTCTGGGATTGAGCCCCACATTGGACTCCCTACTCAGTGGAGTTTGCTTCTCCCTCTCCCTCTGCCCCTCCCCCTCACTTGGGCTCTCTCCCTCTCTCTCTCTCTCAAAATAAATAAATAAAATATTTTTAAAAACATTTTTCACAGAGAAACCCCAAGCCCAGATAATCTCACTGCTGAATACTATGAAACACTTAAGGAACCAAGAATATCAATTCTACACAAACTTACAGAGACTCAAAAAGGAAGGAACCCTTTCCAACGTCTTCTATGAGTTCACTGTTGCTCTAACACCCAAGGGGGGAAAGATATCAAAAGAAAGCTATACACCAATATCTCTCATGAGCATAGACACAATTCTTAACATAATTTTAGCAAGTCAAATCTCACAATGTATGAAAAGATTATTACATCATGATTGAAGGAGATTTATTCTAGGAATGCTCAGCGGATTCAACATTTGAAAACCGTGTCATTTATGATATTGATGGACTGAAAAACCAAAACGCAGTAGACACAGAATGATCATTTGACAAAATCCGACACTGATTCATGGTAATTCTCAGCAAAGTAGAAATAAATGAGAACTTCTTTGGTATTATAAAGGGTTAATACAAAGAACCTACAGTTAACATCGTATTTAATAGTGAAAGATAATGTTTACTCTCAATGATTGTAAACAAGAACAAGGATGACCACTCTCGCCATTTCTATTCAATACTGTCCTGAGGTTCTAGTGCAACCAGGCAAGAAAAAGAAATAGGCAGATTATAAAGAAAGACGTAAAACTGTCTTTATTCACAGAGGACATGACTTTGTAAAAAATTCATGTCTCTAAAAAATTCAACAGAACCTAAAAAAATCAAGAATATATGAATTTAAGGGTGCCTGGGTGGCTCAGTCACTGAGCATCTGCCTTCGGCTCAGGTCATGATCCCAGGGTCCTGGGATCGAGCCCCGCATTGGGCTCCCTGCTCAGCAGGAAGCCTGCTTCTCCCGCTACCATTCCCTCTGCTTATGTTCCCCCCCTCTCTGTGTTTCTCTCTGTCAAATAAATAAAATCTTTAAAAAAAAAAAAAAGAATATATGAATTCAGAAAATTACAGGATACAATCGTCATTTTTATATATGAGCTAAGAATGACAAAAATATTATTCACAAGAGCATCAAAAATATAAAATTTGACCAAAAAATGTGAGCCCTATATACTGAAAACTATAGAAAATTACTGAGAGATTAAAGAAGACCTAAATCAATGGAGAAATACATCATGTTTATGGGTCAGAAGACTTGATATCATTAAGATGTAACTTCTCCCCAAATTGATCTATATGTTCAATGTAGTTCTAATCACAATCCCAGCAGCATTTTTTTGTGTAGCAATTAACAAGTGAACTTAAAAATTTGTGTAGACATGCAAAAGACCTGGAAGAGCCAAGGTAACTTTGAAAAAGAACAATGTTAGAGACTTGTACTACATGATTTCAAGATTTATTATATAGTTACAATAATCTAGTCAATGTGGTATTAATGTAAAGATAAACACACGGATCTGTGAAACTCAGTGGAGCCTAGAAATAGACCCACATGTATGTATTCAACTGATTTTTAATTTTTTTTTTTAAAGATTTAATTTATTTACTTGAGAGAGAGAGACAGACAGTGACAGACAAAGCAAGAGAGAGTACAAGCAGGAAGAGAGGCAAAGGGAGAGGGAGAAGCAGGCTCCCCACTGAGCAGGGAGACAGACGCTGGGCTCGATTCCAGGACCCTGAGATCATGACCTGAGCTGAAGGCAGACACTTAACCAACTGAGCCACCCAGGTGCCCCAGTTCAGCTGATTTTTTACAAAGGTGCCAATTCAATTCAATTGAGAATGTTTTTAACAAATGATGCCAGGAAAATTGGACAGTCAATAAAAAGGAACATGTTATTGATACATGCAACAATATAGATAAATCTCAAAATGACTGTCTTGAGTGCAAAAAGCCAGTCAAAAAAAGAGAGCACAAACTATTATATACAATTCTAGAAAATGCAAACTAGTTCATTGTGACAAAGCAGATGTCGTCACCCGGCGAAGTGAGAGAGGGATAAATTACAAAGAGACCTGAGGAAACTTTTGGGAATGATGGGTGTGTTTATTATCTTAATTGTTTAGATAATTTCACAGATGCCTGCCTAGATATATCAAAACCCATCAAACTGCACATCTTAACTACATGCAGATTATTGTGTGTCAATTACATGTCAGTAAAGCTGCAAAAGACAAAATCTATTAGTTAAAGCAAATACCCCTTCGGGTATTGCTCCTTGAAATGCACTGACACGTTCCTATATGTGTTTGCCCTGGGGAAACCCTTTCTAAGAATGTAGTCCATTTTGGAGTCACCTCCTGGACAAGAGGCAAGGGATGAGGGGGAGGGCCACTAGCAGGGACCAGCCCTCTTGGTTTTGACCTGGAGAAACTACTAAGATGTCCAGGAGCATCCCATCTCTGGGAGAGGGGTGCTGAGTTGGCAGAATTATGCCCTCCCTCTCATTCGCTCTGGGTGTAGAAGCTTAAACTGGTCCACTGAGAAACACCGGGCTTTCCCCTACTACGAGCGGTGGTGGCTGACAGCCCGGAGAGACTCTACAAGCCCCGCCCCCAACACCACATGCTGCTCTTAAGTTGCCATTGTCTACTTGTTCCCCAGAAAATATCAGCGCTCTGCCAAAAGTGGCCAGAATAATGATCATAAAATATTCATTGCCCTTCTTGCTGATTTACTTCTCATTATAGAACCTAAAACCTACAGAAGTCACTGGCAAATCTATCTTCAGTTCTGTTCCAACATCCATAACCCTCAAACTTGACTGGACATAATTAATCTCCCTCAGATAATTCAGAGGGTACATCAGGATCTTACAGGGAGTCCCGTAGGATTTCCAGGGGAACAACATGAAAATGAAATGGGTTTCAATTGATCCTCCTGCTTGTCCAGGTTGAGTACCAGACAGGCCTCTTCAGAGAGGACCGGCATGGAAGGGATGATGACTCACCACCCCAGCCCCTCCAACAACGTGTGACCCTTAATAATACCATTCCCTGGCTCTACTTCCCCAGGACCTAAATGACTACTTTGTAGTACGGCATGTTAGAATGTTTAAGTTCATTGCTTCTTAATGGGCTTTCAAGAACCAGAATGGGGGTGCCTGGGTGGCTCAGTGGGTTAAAGCCTCTGCCTTCGGCTCAGGTCATGATCTCAGGGACCTGGGATCGAGCCTCGCTTCAAGCTCTCTGCTCAGCAAGGAGCCTGCTTCCCTCTCTCTCTCTCTGCCTGCCTCTCTGCCTACTTGTGATGTCTCTCTCTGTCAAATAAATAAATAACATCTTAAAAAAAAGATTCTTAACATTTATTGGAGAGAGAGAGAGGGAACAGGTAGGAGGAGGAACAGAGGTTTGAAGCATTTCTTCAAAAACCAGAAGAAATGAACAAGTCTCTCAAGTCTTATACTCTATAGGCGGGGCCAAGCCCTGGGAGAATCTAAGTCTTATGTAAGGAGCTCAGAGGCTCTGGGGTGTGGGTTCTTGCCTGTCCTCTTATTTACCCTCTAACCTGACACCCCCAAGTCAGGAAGCCGTCTTGACCTTTTCCGCCCTAGTGTCTCTCATAATGGCCTCCAAGGCTCCCTGAGGCTGTGGGTCCCACATGCCTGACATCTCATCTCTGACAGCTCCCTATCTGGGCCGCCAGCCCACAGGTGAAGACCTCCTTGTGCACGGGGACCACTGTAGATGCTCCTAACGGACCCTCTGCTCTGCCCTGGCCCACCTCTAGCACCATTTCCTTCTAGCACCCAGAGTTCACTGCCAAGTTTTCAGTATGAGGGAGATTATTTTAAAATACAAATTGGATCTCATCACTCCCTTACTTAAGATCCTTCCGTGGCCTCTCACTGGACCAGAGGAAGCTCTAGGTCTTCGCCGAGTCTTCCAGGGCCAGGCATGCTCTAAATCTTGCCTGGTCTCCTTCCTTGTTCTGTTATTCTGTCTCCTTTGCTCCCTGTATTCTGGCTATACTCACTGGCCACAGGGCCTTGGTGTCTGCTATTCTTTCTGCCTGGAAGGATCTTCCCTAGACCTTCATTCACACTACTGATTTCAGGTCTCTTCTTCAGGCCCTCTCTTCTTCATCCCCTCCCCAGGCCCTTGGCCACCTACATAATAGCCCTGTGCCCACTTGCAAACTATCATTTCAGTCTGGTTTTTGTTTTGTTTTGTTTTTACAGAACTTTCCTCTATCTCAAATTCTCTCTTTATGCACTTGTCGTAGTAGAATGAAAGCTCTGTGAGACTATGGACCTTCTCATCTTATTCTTTGCTATCTCTCTAGGGCTAAGCAGATGCCTGGACCATCCTGGCTCCCATGTGATCTTATCCTTCTAGAGTCCTCTGAGCTATACTCTGTGTGATTAATGGAACCAATCCTTTATGCCCTGCTGGACCTTTCCAACCTCCCTGGAGCCATACTGTTGCCTTCTAAACACAACTGCCTAGGATTTGCTTCTTTTGGGACCCCCACCCTATCCCTTCCTTCCCCAGAATGTCTAGAATACGGGAACCCCAAGCCCTACGAGTGTAATACCCAGTTGCCTGGGCAAGTCCATCATGTAAATGTTACCCAGCTACACTGTGGGAGGCCTGCTGGAGTTAGCAGCATCCCATTTAGGGGAGCTCAAAATTCCAGAGCAACTTCTTCAGGGTGATGACTGTGCTGGGCCAAAGCATATAATAGAAACATAACCTCATAAGAAGCAACTGCTTACTATTAGTCAAGGGGATGCTGCTAGCTGGTATGGGAATTTACGTACCGATCTGAAAGAGGCTCCCATCTGAACAGACGAAGCTCCTTGGGTGCAGGGTGTGGAGGCATGCAGGCTGGGTTTAGCTCTCTACTCAACTCCTCTGCTTTGGGTCTTTGTACAGTGCACATATCACACAGCTGTACTTAGCATCTTTGAATGGTCATCTTAGAGATCCCATGTCAAGGCCCATAGGATGAATTATCAACTTCCTTCTTGTGAGCCTCTGTTCTCCGATATTTTACATCAACTCCCAACTAGCCATGGTAAACAGGGAATGGAGATATGATAGCCAAAGGTAACCCCCAAATATTACTTTAATAAACTTCACTATACTTACCAGGCCCCAAATAGCCAGGTGCTGGGGTAGACACAAAGCACAGTGTCACATTTTATCAACTATATGACATCGGCACTTTGTGAAAAGAAAAAATCAGATACAGAATTCAAAAGATATGAATTCAATAGATAATGCTTCCATTAGAAAATCCAAATAAATTATGTATGGGTGGGTAAATAAAACACTTTTAATAGCAGCGCACCTGGTTGGCTCAGTCGGTTACGGGTCCAACTCCTAATTTCAGTTCAGGTCATGATCTCGGGGTCCTGTGATCGAGTCCCTTGTCAGGCTTTCTGCTCAGGGCATCTTTCCTTCCCCCTCTACCCCCTGCCCTTGTGTTCTCGCTCTCTCTCTCAAATAAAATAAATAAAAATAAAAAGAACAGTTAATAGTAGTTACTCTGGGGGAGTAGAACGATGGGACTCACAGTTGATGGATTTCTGAATTGTTTATTTTTGTTTACGATGAGCATACAATTGCTTGTTCTTTTAGAGGGGGAAGCAGAGAGAGGATCTTCAGCAGGTTCCACACCCACTGCAGGTGGCCTGTGCGGGCAGCAGGTGGCCCGAGGCCTGCCTCTGTTCTTCTAGCACCTGTGGGCTGGGTCCATTCCTGCTGGGTGAGTTAAGACAGCAGGACGCATGTCCTTCCCTCTCCCCAGAGAAGACGAGTGACTCGGCAGCAGCCCTGGCTGTCACAGTGAATGTGGACCCTTCCGATGAGTCACTTCAGGTACTTTGGGAAACTTCTTTAACGCTTCATGAACAATGCCATGCCCCCAAACGCAAAAAGAAGTAGAAACTTCAACAAAGAATGAACAAGCCTCCTTTTCTTGAAGAGGCCATCAGCATAATCTACAGCCAAAAAGCCAGCCAAGTGCCCTCGAACCTTCCCCACAAGGCCAGACGTTTCTCACGCCACCCGTGACGCACGAGCCACATCCGATGACATTACAGGCCACCTTCTGTCTCGTGCCTGTGAGTCGGTGAAAGTCTCCCGCCACGTGTCGATGAAGGGGACAAAGGTCTTCTCATACCTGACACTGGGCGGTCATCATCACACAGAAAACAATGGGACCCCAACATCTTTGTTTTGTGAATCTGAAAAATCACTTACGTGGCACCATTTATCAGCCTCGAAACAGTCTGAGATATGGGTGACCCTCCGCACCTCCCTTCCCTTGGTTCTCGGCGAGATAAATGTGGGGCGCACGCCATCGCTGGCGAGACAGGCCCTGAGGCGGCCCAAGGAGAGGCAGGCCAGCGACGCACTTCCCGTCTTTCCTTTGCCAAGAAGTCATCAAGCACACGGAGGGTTCTCTTTCATGAAACCTACTTTAATCCTTATCTTTGTTTTCCTTCTGAACGAGTCCCAGTTGGAGGATCAGACACAGATTGGTGTGTTTTTATTGGAAGCCCCGGGTCAGCAGCATGGAGGTGAGTGTCCCCCAAATGAGCCACGAGGCCCAATTCCTCTCCGATTTAACAACATGAAGACTTGAAAGTAAGTCACGGATGACTTTCAAAGGGAGCTGGGAGACTTTGGGCAGCCCTGCAGCCAGGGGACACCTCAAATCAGTCCTGGGCATGACGGACAGGCTGTCTGGAGCTCCCTGATTCCCACTGCAAAAGTGTCTTCTCTCTGTGGCTGGCTTGTTTTAATCATGTTTTGTTGTTTATAATAACATTTACTAAGTGTTATTCCTTTTTTTTTTTTTTAAAGATTTTATTTATTCATTTGTCAGGGAGAAAGAGAGAGCACAAGAAAGGGGAGCAATTCCCTGCTAAGCAGGGAGCCCAACATGGGGCTCAATCCCAAAACGCTGGGGTCACGACCCGAGCCAAAGGCAGACATTTAACTAACTGAGCCACCTAGGCATCCCCTAATTGTTATTCCTAATAAGACATATTCACTGTAGAAGATTCAGAACATGCAGAAAAGCAGAGAAATGAAAAACCACACACGATTCTGCCATCTGAGAAGAGAGGTAACACATCTCTCTGCAAAACTTCCCGGCGGTAGGGCGAGGGACAAACAACCCCACGGGAGGACGGGGGTTAAATGAGTTTATTGAGAATTTAGCAGGGGGTAAGAGCTGATAATTGTGAGTTGCTGATTGTGGCTAATACCTTGATGTATTTCCTTTCAGTTTTCATACACGTGTGTCTAAACACATCAATGTTTCATAAACTTTTAATCTTTCCTGCGGAGAAATTTAATTTTTCTTAAACTTCCTACCTGTGTTCAATTTCAGTGAGGCTCTTGAGAATCTTCTAGGGTTCTGGCCCATCAATTATAATAGGAAGAAGGACAGGCAGTCAAGCACTAAATCGTGTTGCTTCTGTATAGAGGGAATAATGTTTATTTCTACCACCTGGACATGAGCTTGAGGGTATTTGTCCAGAGGCAGGACTGTGTTTTTCCCAAATCATACACATCCTTGCCTCCTCTCCTATCTTATCAACGGCACAGGCTTTACAAGAGGGCTGTCTGGGGTGAGGGTTCATTTTGCAACCACAGAAAAGAAAGCGATGCTCTGTGACCCTTCTGGAGATTAGACTGTCCACCTTGGCCTCATTGGTGTGAAGGGCTCATCCGTCGGGCTCACCAAACCCAGCCGTGTTCATAAAAGTGTCCCACGTGGGCTCCCTGCACTCAGGAGTCTTCTTTGATGCTGGTGCCAAAGGATGCTTTGTGGAAGGGACTGACCGGGAACGACGATTCCAGCCAGAGTCAGGAGTTGGCAGACGTGATCTGTGCCAGACCCAATTAGTCCCTGGGGTTACGTGGTGGAAAGGACCCAAGCTCTCTTTTCTAGAAGCGTGCAGAGTTCTATATGCTTTTAGGAGAGAGAGGGCCTGGGAGCAGGAGCGGGGAGGCTGTGTGGAAATGCGGGGAGCCATGCCGACGGAGCAGAGTGGAGCTGAGTCTCTAAGCAGCCACTGGAGCGCGTTAGGCAGACAGATGGGCAGAGAAGCGCCCAGAAGCATCCAGTGTGGGCTCAGAACGCCACCTGCCCGGTTCACATTCCAGGCCTGCTGCTTGCTAGCTCTGTTACCGTGGGCAAGCTCCTGGCCTGCTCTGGGCTTCTTTTGTGTTTGTTTTAAATAAGATTAAAAAAAAAAATCCGTTTTATTGACATATGAGGTATAATTCACAAGCCAAGAAACTCACCCATGTAAAGTGCACAATTTAAATTGTAGGGTATTAAAAAATAAAAAAAAATAAAATAGAGGATATTTTAAATCCTACTTTAAATTGTAGGATGAGGTGCAATCTCATGTCCGTTTTGGAACATTATCATCATCCTATAAAGAAGCCACATAGCCCCGGGGCCACCATTCCCCCTTCCCTCTAATCCCAGCTCCTGGCAACCACGAGTCTACTTTCTGCTTCTCCAGATCTGCCTTTTCCGGACCTTTCCTCTAGATACAACATGCAGTCTTTGGTGCCTGGCTTCTTGTGCTCAGCAGGAGGCTTTCCAGGTCTGGGGTGATCCTGACACGGGTCCACGGAGAGCAGTCCCGGAATCCGCCTCCGATGCGGATGTTTGGTGGGGGCGTTAGGTTCTGGAAGAGGGCAGGCCTATCAGGGGTCAGGCACAGAGTGGGTTCTTGGTAACGTCAGGCCTCCCCGTGCCAAAACTTCTGTGTGGATCCAAGCAGGGAAGAGGTGTCATATGAGTGCTGTGGGTAAGGGGCCAACGACTTCCGCGCCCTCAGCCTACCCAGGACCCGCCATGGCTCACGCGCACTGTGCTTCCAGGTTGGAAATGGAGCCCGGGGCCAAAGGCAGAGTAAACTGCAGGGGTGGAGGCCTCCGAGGGGAGGCAGGCGAGCCCCCAGTGCCTTACTGAGGGCCCATCATAAACCGCCAGGTGCTTTCCCTCAGGGAAAGCTCCGCAGCCCTGCGAGGCAGCCCAGAGTGATTCCAGCCCCCACGGGGGAGGAAACTGAGGCACAGGAGGGACCAAGACATCCTGGGCAGTGTCATCTCAGGGCTTCACTGGAGGCGCTGGGATTCAGACTCGGGCCTGGCTGATGGAAGCCGGGACTTTCTACCATGCTCCACTCTGCCACCACGGGAGTGAGTAACTGTGTGTCCCGCACTGAGCTGTCCCCTCCTTCTCATTACTTATTTTATTTTTTAAATATTGATTTATTTATTTTAGAGAGAGAGAGGGGCAGACAGAGAGGGAAAGCGAGAGACCAGCGGCGGCAGCATCACCTGGAATCTTATTAGAAATGCAAACCCTCCGGCCCTTCCCCAGGCCTACCGAGTCAGCAGTAGGAATGGGGTCTGGCCGTCTGTGTTTCAGCAACCTTCCAGGGGATTCTCGTGCAGGCTCGGGCATGAGAACGACGGCACTAGTGAATGATCACACCTATGCACCAGGAGACATCCCCCAGGAAGGATCATGGTGCCACTGCTGGTAATGGCAAAAATCTGGGGAAAACCCTCAAAAGCCCCAAGTCAGGAGAAGGGAGACGTAGCCTGAGGAAGCACATACAACAGCACACTATACGGATCCCAGAGTAAATGAACTCCAGTTACAGGTTTGGCGCATTACGGATGAATCTTGGAAATAGGATCCCGTGGTGACGGGGCAAAGTTAACTCTATTCAATTTGATGCTTCTTTTGTAAGTCTCCAAGTCAAAATATGAAACGATATACTGCTTAGGGTTACATACTTAGGTGATGAAAATATAAATTTTGAAAACCCGGGGGAATGACAACCACAGAGTTCCACGCAGCGGTCACCTCTGCGGGAAGGAGCTGGAGGGACAGGTAGGGAGATGTAGGTGTGTGTAGGTGACACTCTTGTTCTTAGGACAGGCGGTGGGTTCACAGGTGTCCGTGTTATGGGGGGATTCATAAACTCTGACAGAGCAGTCAGATAAGTAGGTGACAATTAGAAGCCTGGTAGCACAACATCCCGACTTCGTGCTTCTAACATTCCTGGCCCTAAGGCTTCCGTCGCCCAGGGGCTAACAGACCAACCGCCACGGGCTCAGAACCCGAGTGCTCCTCTTTAACCTCTACCCCAGGGTAACCTAGAGCTTCCTTAGAACATATTTACACTGTGGTTTCAACGCCCTCTCCTGACCCCCTCCCCAAGATGGCCGTGATACTTTGGGCAAGAATCCTATAGGGCCCCAAATACCCCCTCCCGCCCGGAGGGAGGAGTCCCTTAGAAGATTGGAAACAACCCCAGTGAGAGAGCGCCCCAGCCAGGACCCAGGACTTGTGCAAACAGGAAAAGACAAGACACCCCCAAGCCCAGAGCCGTAACCACCCTCAGGCCTGCCCGCACCCCTTCTTGAGAGCGGAGCGTCCTTAATAGACTGCTTTGTGCCCACGACCTGCTTTCTGGCCGTCTTTACCGGAGCCTGGCTCTTCATGTAAATCTTGTGGGGAATCCAAAAACCGAGGTGCCCACTCACACAGCGGCCAACTCTCCCGCCGGCATCACACGGACACGAGATGTATCTTCCCATCCATGTAAATACCAAGTGAAAAAGGGCAGGGGAAGAGCCCTTTCTGCCCCATACCACACCATCTCTGGCTCGGTTAGGAGAATGATGCTCAGGAAGGTATTCTGCCAGAGAAAACCTGAGAAAAGTCTCCAGAGGGGGGCCAGGCTGGAAGGATTAGTGCCCTCCGAGGAACCCGTGGAGGGGTGGAGGCTGATCCACGCCGAGAATTTCCTTCTCTCTCCTCTTTAACCTCTGTCTCCAGAAGGGTAGATAACAGGCTCTTAGGGGTCCCTTTGCTGCTGTTGTGACTTGTCTGGGTTACATGCCCACGGGTCACTAGAGGGCCCCCAACGTGCCGGGCAGTGACAGGCAAGTCAGTGACGAAGAATGAGCCAACAGGCAGGGCAGAGAGGAGTCAAGGGGGAGCAGCTGGCTTAGGAGACCCAGGTCCCCCGAAACAGCAGGAACTGGATACATAGAGGAGCTCTTGGTACTTAAAAATATGTGTGTGTGTATACATGCATATACATACATACATACATACATACATATATATATATATATATATATATATATATATATATTTTTTTTTTTTAACCACCAATTGAATCCTCCCTGGGACTGGAAATAAACTGCTGCTTAAAAAATCATCAATCTTTCCATTCGTGAAAGAACAAGTTTCATTTGAAGCCAGAACCTAACCACCCTGCAAAGTATTGAATATTTGCCCCACGAAGCCCACAGTTAAAGAGCGGATGCACCATTCCTGTTCTCCCGCTGACTGACTGGAGGGAAAGCCCCACTTTCATTTCCTTGTGCAGACTGACTTCACACTGTGGCAGGCTCTTCGAAATGAAAGGGGCTACAGCGAAGTCCCCGCAGGCCCAGGGTCGGGCCAGGTTGGCCTTCCACGCGGGCGGCTAGCCAAGCTCCATCTGTCTTCTGCCATATGTATGTTCCTTAGTTCCCAAGTGTCCTCAGATGGTCACAGAACGTACTTTGTTAAATGAAACATACTCTTGGAACACCAGAGAGCTTTCATACACTGTGATGAGTGTGGTGTATGCGAAGCAGGGAAAACGTGTACCAAAAAATTAAGTATGAGGAGTGTTTCACTTTGAGAGTAGCTGAGGCACAAACGCCCCCTCCCCTGCCCCCCAGAACTGCTCTGGGGGCCATGCCCCCCCAACCACATGGCTCCTTTTGTCCCTTCAGAAAATGCAGAAAGACTCTTCTTACTAGACAGAACATACACGGTACCATGAAGAAACATTTGGGAGGGACACAGGATTTTTTTTTTTCCACTTAAAAAATGAGCTTTTAATTTTAGGTTTGTTCTGGATTCACAGAAATATTATGAGATTTCAGAGTTCCCACAAACCCCACACCTCATTTCCCCTATTCCTAACAGCTTCTGTGAGCACAGTATATTGGTTAGCACTAACGAACGAATATCGGCACATTATTATTAATTAAAGTCCATATTTTATTCAGCTCTCCTCTGTTTTTATCAACTGTCCTGTCACTGTGGCTGATTCCTGCCAGGACACCAGCTCGCCCTTAGTCACCACGTCTCCACAGGCACCACTGGGTCTATAATAGCTCCTCACGCTGACTTTGTTTCTGGTGACCTTGGGAGGTATAAGGAGTACTCTTTAGGTACTGTGTAGAATGTTCCTCAAGGGAGATTTGTCTGATGCCTTCTCATGAGGAGGCAGGGAGGGTAGTTCTAATAACCATCCTTGGGGACGAAGACCACAGAGGGGAAGCATTCTTCTTATATTACCCCAAGCAACTCATTGTCCACGTGACTCATCATGGATGGTGCCGGAACCCTGATCACCTGCCCGGCTGAGGGAGAGTTTGCTGGGTTCCTTCACTACAGAGTTGCCCCCAGCCTCCCACCCACCTCTTCCGTCCCTGGGGGAAGTCACTGTGCACCCACATGTAAGTGGGGCGAGTTGGGTTCATTCATCTTTTCTGAGGGCAGAGCTTCTACATAAATTATTTGGAATTCTTTTTGCCTTCCCTATTTATTTATTGAATCATTAACTTAAATTAATTTGGACTTGTGGATATTCACTTTATATCTGGGTGACTATCCAAATATTAATTTTTACTTAATTTTATTGCTCACATTGTTCCAGCTTTGGGCACTAGCAGCTCTTTTGGTTGGCTCCTGGGCTCATTTCACATACCTCCAACATTGTGAGGGTTTTCTTTCCTCTGCTCTGCTCTTCTCTTCATTTTTTTTCTTGAGCATTTCCTTAGTGGTACATGTGATTTTACCACAAGCTTTCATCCTAAAATTAAGCGGGTTTGGGGGTTGACAGTGGGAGAGAATAGGGCTTTGTTTGAAATCTGAGCTGTTATTATGACATTTTCCTTCTCTTTCATTAAGATATTTGTTTGTTTGAACAAGAATGAGAGAGCGCAAGCAGGCTAGGGGGAGCAGCGGAGAAGTGGACACCCCGCTGAGCAGAAAGCCCAACTCAGGGCTCAATCCCGGGATTCCGGGATCATGACCTGAGCCAAAGACAGAAGCTTAACCCACTGAGCCACCCAGGTGCCCCATGACCTTTTCTTTATAAAAAGCCAACCCTTTCTAAGTGATCCATCCTTTCTATATTGTATCTACAAAAACTCCCCTCTCCTTCAACTGACACTAAGAGGCTCTTCCTTCTCCCTTCAGCTGAAATTTCCACTAAGAAGTACGGAATCGGGGCCTCACATATCACTTACCACCCGGGGCCTTGGCATTAAAAAAAAAAACAAAAAACTTGTTGAGCCCAAGACTTGGCTCCTCACAACTTGTACTGTTTCTCCCCTTCTCAGTTCAGCCAACGGAACTGCTGAGCTGCACGGTCACAGGGGGAAAACGTGTTATTTTTCAGAGTTCAGCTATATTTATTTTTCTATTGCTTCTGGAACGAGTTGCCACAAATTTAGTGGCTTCAAACAACACAAATTGAATCATATGGTTTTACTTACTTGTGGAACATAAGGAATAACATAGAGGACATTAGGGGAAGGAGAGGAAAAGTGAAGGGCGGTAAATTGGAGAGACGAACTATGAGAGACGGTGGACCCCAAGAAACTAACTGAGGGTTTTAGAGGAGAGGGGGATGGGGGGATAGGCAAGCCTGGTGGTGGGTATTAAGGAGGGCATGTATTGCATGGAGCACTGGGTGTTACACATAAATAATGAATCTTGGAACAGTACATCAAAAAATAATGATGTAATCAGATAAAGGGCTAGTATCCAAAATCTATAAAGAACTTCTCAAACTCAACACCCAAAGAACAAATAATCCAATCCAGAAATGGGCAGAAGATATGAACAG
>CM053609.1:110340952-110390558 GCA_028646535.1 Procyon lotor
AGAATCTCTGAGGGTGAGACCTGAAAATCTGCGGTGTCGAACAAGCTCCCTTGGGAATATTCATGTGTACTGACGTTCGAGACTTTTGTCCTAAGTCACCATGGTTTTAGTCACTCACCTCGCAGCTAATTGCCACTGTAAATACAGGTGTGATCTGACGCTCCATCTGCCCTGAAGCTTGGCAGAAGTTTTCCATCTCTCCTATGTTGTTTTTTAGGTGACTCAGAAAAGGAGTTTATGGGGCGCCTGGGTGGCTCAGTTGGTGGGGCATCTGCTTTCAGCTGGGATCGTGATCTCAGGGTCCTGGGATGGAGCCCCGTGTCAGGCTTCCTGCTCAGCAGGGATGCTTCTCCCTTTCCCTCTGCCTGTCCTCCTGCTCATGCTCCCTCTCCTCTCCCAAATAAATAAATAAAATAAAATTTTTAAAAAGTAAGAAAGAAAAGGAGTTTACTTGGGGCACCTGGGTGGCTCAGTCCGTTAGGTGTCCGACTCTTGATTTAGGCTGCAGCCCTGAACTCAGGGTCTTGGGATAGAGCCCTGCCTCAGGCTCCAAGCTCAACAGGGAGTCCGCTTGAGATTCTCTCTCGCCCTCTCCCTCTTCCCCTCCCCCAACTCACACTCTTATGCTTACATGCTCTCTCTCTCTCTCTCTCTCTCTCTCTCTCTCGTAAATCTTAAAAAGAAAGAAAGAAGGAAGGAAGGAAGGAAGGAAGGAAGGAAGGAAGGAAGGAAGGAAGGAAGGAAGGAAGGAAGGAAGGAAGGAAGGAAGGAAGGAAGGAAGGAAGGAAGGAAGGAAGGAAGGAAAGAAGGAAGGAAGGAAGGAAGAAAGAAAAGGAGTTTACTTGACTCCATAACCTGGTGCAGGTGTCTTCCTTGTTGTAGTACTTTCTCTCCTGGACCAGGGTTGATGCTCCTGGAGGCCAGAAGCTATCTCGTAATCACCCACCCCCGCCCCACCCTGCCTATGCTCTCAGCACAGTGTGTGCAACCTGATAAGTATATTGCCTGATTTGACTGTCACATCAACACTTGCTCCAACGGCTCTCTCCTCAACATCTAGAAATGATCCAAGAGGAAGTAAGTTCTGATGGGGAACACTTGACCCTCATAAACCCTTGTCTTCACTCATTTTCTTAAAAAGACTCATAAAACCTCATCCACGCTCACAGCCTGTGAAATACAGGTGGCCGCCCCACATCTTCCCGCAGCGCGCATGCCTCTCCCTCCATACCTCCTGTGCGTGCGTCCTAAGGGACTGATTTGTCCCAGTTTCTTGTTACCCCAAGTTTCTATTAAGGGACGCCCTCCTCACCACTCTGGTACTCCCTGTTCTTTTTTTTTTTTTTTTTTTATTCCTAGCATGCAGTACTTTCTTTCTCTAAAGGGACAGAGTCCAGTCTTCTCCCCATTTTAGCTAAGTTACTATGACAAGGTTTTACCCATCTGACCATCCAGTATCTCTTCACTTACCTGATCTTGCCCCCTACCCCTCCAGCTCATTTCCAGGTAGATGAGGGAGGAGTCGGGGCTTGCAGGCCCACACCTGGATGGAACTGAAGGGCTTGCCATGCGCCAGGTCGAGCTCTGAAGCTGTCCTGGGCAGACCTGATTTATTAGGCACACGGGAGCCATGGGGCATATTGCTGGACTGTGGAGGAAACCCAGACAGGCCAGACAAAGCTAGTTTTATATCCCATTGGTTCTTGGGAGTTTTCCAGTGGTGGTTTATGAAGAAAGAACCAGGCCCAAGGAGAGACATTCTTACCTTAATTTTAATTATTAGTAGGGACTGCTTTTTTTTTTTAGTTTGTATAAGGGAAATTATAGTGAACACAAACATGGTGCAGTGTGAAATCCCATCAAGCCAAATGAAATTCTGTTTGTTGGGAGAATTCTGTCTTGCGAAACTCAACAGATGGTGTTTGAGATGGGAGGGCAGTGACTTTTAAAAGTTGTGGAAGGTCTTGAAGAAGGATTTTTTGAATGAGTAGCTTGTACTTTTGCCTTCAGTTTACCAGGGTGCAGGGGTTACTCAAGTGTGAGGTGAATAGAAATTGTTTCGTTTGTACAGAATGTGTCAGCATCTGGTGCATGGCCAGAGCTTAGAATTTAGGGTTCAGACCCTGGTTTGTCACATGAATATTTTCACATGGTGTTACCGTGAGCATTTTCTGGTGTTACATTGTTTGAGTGGTCACTTACCATAGGACACTTGATTGTAAACAGGTAAGTGCACTTTTGTGTAAACTAACTTCAGCTTATTCCCTACAGGCAGTTGGCCATCAGTGACAGTGTCTACTCTGCAATCTATTTTCAAGAGGTCACTGTTAGGCACTATAAATGTTGTTATCAAAATCCACACTGGAGGGGATAGCGACTAGCATAAGAAATGTTAGAAATAATTTGTTGGAGGAATGAGTGCTATGCAAGATAAGGTTGGCCAACAGGTCATGGGACTAAATGCTCTTGCTTAACTAGGGCAGTAAATTCACTGAGCAAATTGGGAACCCACCCGAGACCTAGAGCTTCACTGTTTCTGTGTCACCTAGAATTCAACAACAAAAAAGGAAATGGGCAAAGCAATTGAACAGTCATGCTAAGGAGGATATCCACATGACCACAAAATCTATGAAAAGATCCTCAACTTAATAGGCATCAAGGAAATGCTAAGTAAGACCACCGTGTACCCACCAGAATGTTTAAAATGAATATTAGCAAGAATATGAAGGACCTGGGGCTCTCAAACCCTGATGAGGGTGGGGTAAATCAGGCATCCACTTTGCTGAACATATAATATCACGTGAGTCCTCACTTCCACCCCTAAGTATGGGTATCCAAGAGAAATATGTATGTATGTTCACCAAAAGACATGCAACCACAGTATTCATAGAAACTCTACTCCTAATAGCCCCAAGCTGGAAATGACCCAAATATGTGTCAACGATAGAATGCCCTCTTCGTCCCATCCTTCCAGAGTCCTCAGCTGATGTCTGTTCCTTAATATCACACAGGCTCAAGAACTTGCTTGATTTACAAGTGGAATTTCCATTAAATCCCAAACTCCTTGCAGACCTTCTCTTGACACTCTTTAAAATCTCATATACCCAATTATCAACGAAGCATGAAGGAATGAGCTGGGACAACCCAGAAATGGTGGGGAGAAGATGTCTGTTGAAAAAATTGCAAGCTCCAGAGAGAAGACATTGCCATGTAGCCAAATGCCCCAAATGAGAGACTTAAACAAGAATCATGGACATTTCTGACAATTCTGTAGATCTGCTGATTTCAACTGGTGATTCTCTGGCTCTGCAGAGTACCAGCGGGTATATCTCATGTTTGACTGCGGCTAGAATGCCCACGATGGATTTACCCAATATCTGACAAGGCTGGAATGGGGCTGGGACTCTCTCCAGTCCTAAATGGTCACACTTTTTATACAGTGACTCAGGGATCCAGAGAGAGAAAGATAAAGCTGCTAGGTTCCTTACCGTCTAAGCCTAGAACTCATGCAGCATGACTTCCACGACATATGATTGGTCAGAGCAAGCCTCAAGGTCATCCAGGATTCAAGGGGAAAGGAAATAGACTTCGCCTCTTACAGGGATGGAAGCAGTTTGCTCAAAATCATCTTTGAAAAACAATTTACCGCAGGCAACAAGAGTAAGGGAGGGCAATCTGGATGGGGAACCTGGATTCAAGCCAAGCCTTCACCCCTCAAGATTATCTGGCTTTTCGGTGCCTCAGTTTCCCCACTGATAACATAGAGAGCTTGGACTAGAAAGCTATGAAATTCCTCTCGGCTCTAACAGTTGTGGTTCCATAATCCACATAAAGACTGTGCCTGGTAAGACCCTCAAGTCTTCCATCATTGGAGCCCCAAACCCTGCCCCCACATCCCCCATAAAAACAGTCCATGGAGTCTCTTTTTTGTTTTTTGGGGTTTTTTTAAGATTTATTCATTAGAGCGAGAGAGCACTGTGAGTGGGGGGAGGGGCGGGGAGAGGGAGAGAGAGCAGAAAAGCAGACTCTCCGCTGAGCGGGAATCCTGAGAACATGACCTGAGCCGAAACTGACTGAGCCACCGAAAATAGGCCCACCACGGGGTCTGTTTTTGCCCCCTTTCCATCCCAATTAAAACTGGAAGGTCTTGTTTAAAAACACCCACAGACCCCTATGTAGTTTCATCTCACACAAAGAGGTTTAAAAGTTCCGAATCAAAAAGATGATGAGAAGTTTATGTGAGTCAAACTTCGATTTCTCAGTGTATTGAGAAGAATGAATCAAGAGGGATGATTATTTTGAGCAGGTATTTGTCTGCCATTTGAGGAAACCTTCCAGAATGTGTTAATGCATTTTTCTCAGTTTAAAAGTAATGAAAGAAAGAAAAAAAGAAAAATAAAGTAATGAAAGATATAAAACATTACAAAAAATTAAGTCACCCAAATTATCACCACCTAGAAACAACCTGATTAAAAATTTTGTCTCTTTCCCTTTATGTTGTTTTTCTGTATATGTTTATGGCAGACCTTGTCGGTCCTAGGGTCCGTCTCTTTCCCAAGAAACTGCAGTAAACTCTGGCCAGTCTAAGAGGAAATCTTTTCCTCTTATAGGTAGTTGGTTTGAGAAGGGGTCTTGTACTAATTAATGATGTATAATTTTGCCAGGGGGTTTCGGGAAGGATTCTCTGCTCTTAGAAAGATGTAAACAAGGCAAGAACACAACATGTTCTGGCTTTGGACATTAGCGTGTGAGGAGCTAATGCCCAAAGCTGTTGGCATGGAGAGGAACTAGTCCAACCTGTCGACAGAGTCAGAGCCAGAGAGGTGAAATGCTTTTGGTTCATAGATCATTTGGAAAGCCATCAGACTAGCCATCCAGTTAATCGCTGGAGCCTCCCTACCTCCCAATTTCATGTTCTAAGATATAATACATCCCCTTCATGTTTAAGTTCATCTCTATTTATGATTTGCTATTACTGGAGCCAAAAGGAACATCTTCATTGCGTGTGTGTGTAAATGTATATATGTATACATATATGTGTATATATACATATATACACACACATACATATGTACACATATATACATACACATATAGATAGATATCTGCATAAATGCATTTGAGAAAGTTTATTCCTTCACCCAACAAATGTTTAAAAGGATACCCCATGTACTAGGCTTGAGTCATTCTGCACACACACTTTAGCTCTGCATTTCTCTACTTTACATTTTCTCTAGTCCTTAAAAACTCTCTGAATATGTTACTTTAATAGCTTCATTTTAATGGCTACTCTGTTTAGTCATTTCCCTATTATCTGACATTTCGGTTGCTGAGGATTTTCATTATTCAAAGCAAAGACATGGGGAACATCAGTGTACATAATGAGTCACATTTCTGATACTTGAGGGGACATATTCCTAAAAACAGAACAAAACAAAAACCAGAGAAAAAGATACAAGTATTTTTAGGATGCTTGAGACATTCCCAAATTGCTTTCTAGACAATTTATGCCAATTTATATGTCCCCATACAGAGTTTGAGATTTTTCTGCTGCACCTGAGGGCACTCTTATAATGGATTTTTTTTTTAAAAATGTTTCTAGGGACTCCTGGGTGGCTCAGTCCAGTCATGATCTCGGGGTCCTGGGATCAAGCCCCATGTTGGGTTCCCTGCTCAGTGGGGAGTCTGCTTCTCCCTCTCCCAAATAGATAAATCTTTAAAAAAATGTTCCTAGAAAGAATTGTGACTGAAGTCTATAGGACACATTTACCCAACAAATCAATGACATAAAAAATGGGAGGGAATAAAGGAGAGTTAAAGGATATAATGCTTGGACCTTGCCAGCGTCCTGACTCATGCAGATCTGTAAAAAGATATTTTTGAGAAATTTGAATATGGCCTATTATTGGGTTTTAAGGAATTAGTGTTAGTTTTATTAGGTGTGATAATGTGGTTATGTTAGGAAAATAAAGTTCTTGTAGTTACAGACCCATCCTTATTTTTTAAATTTATTTTTCAAGCCCCAATATGGGACTTGAACTCACAACCCTGATATCAAGATTGAGCTGAGTTCAAGAGTCAGATGCTCAACCAAGTGAGCCACCCAGATGCTCCAGTGCGTCCTGCTTAATGGATGAAATGGTGTGATATCTGGGATTTACTTTTTTTTTTTTTTAAAGATTTTATTTATTTGACACAGAGAGAGAGAGCGATCACAAAAGTAAGCAGAAGCAGGCAGAGACAGAGGGGGAAGCAGGCTCCCTGCTGAGCAGAGAGCCCGATGTAGGGCTCGATCCCAGGACCCTGAGATCATGACCTGAGCTGAAGGCAGAGGCTTTAACCCACTGAGCCACCCAGGCACCCCTGGGATTTACTTTAAAATATTTCAGCAAATCAAGGAGATGGGGTGGGATAGGAGAACCATGATTGGCAAAATGTTGACAATTGCTGAAAGTAGGAAGTGAGGGTTTATTATAGTATTCTCTCTACCTTTGTGTATGCTTGAAAATATCATCATGCAAAGCTTTTCAGTGTTTTACCTTGGTTAATATTTTTTTAATGGTGGTCAACAGAATAGACATAAAATGCTGGGAGACTATAGGTCTGCTCTCCTCTCTTCATGGTCTAGATGAAAAGCTCTTTTGGGGTGACAAGGACCCTGGCAGTCTCTGGCTCCTTCCTTCCTGGCCCCAAGAACACCAGTGAGCCTGGTTTGGTCCTAGGAGCTGCCCTAGGGGTCACGCTGAAACAGGTCTGAAATGGTTCAAGGGAGCCAGAATGAAGTAGACTGCCAAGCAAGCTTCCTTGGAGTCCTTGGACTCGAAACCAAACTCGTGAGCCCTTGGTCCTCGGTCAGCTGGCTCATGCACTCCCAGACTCAGGGGTTGGACACAAATCAGATGACCTCAGGCCTGAAGCACAGAGAATAAATTATAAACTGAAAAGCACCACCTGTGACAATCAGTTTCATTTGTGTGCCTGCGAAACACACAGAGACCAAAATGCATGGGGTGTAGCACATTTTTAAAACCAACTTAATTACATCACTTGTTGGGAGAGGCACACATACATTCAGAAACATGTGTTTTAGTAAATGAAAATTGTAGGGTTTCAGTTTCTGATGCAAGCCAATCCCCCGATTTGGGTACTGGATTTGGCAGCCGCTGTGGTCTGGGTAGCTATGTAAAGCATGGAACTATAGACGCTTGGTTAATTTCCCTCCCTGGATTCCACTCTTGATGTTACACTTGACAGTGGCTGGCACTCACTTAGCACAGTCAGGCGGAAAGAACACAAGTCTGGGAGACAAATCTAGGTTCTAATTCTGGCCTTACACCTTTAGGCAAGTTACTTAGCTTCTGTAGTCTTCTTCTTCTCATCTATCAAATGGGACTTGTAGACTGATACTAAACACCCAGCTCCCCAGCAAGGGTGCAAGGAGCCAGTGATATCCAGCAGAGAGCAGATCTTTGGGGATGCTTGTGTCCTTTTCCTCCAAAGGGACCCTGAGGCTTCTTATTCCCAATCCCAGGCATCCCTAATGTTCAGTATTATGGCACTCAAGAAAGGGAAGGCTTTCTATGAAAAAGCCTATATTATGAGCTTCCACACTTTTAAGCTTTGAGAGTAGTAGAAGCTCTGGAAACCCCTCTCCCTGCAGACCATAGGAGGCTGCCTCCCAGTGCTTCCCCTGCACTACCACGGAGGTCATTTGCTGTCATTTTCACTGATTGAAAAGATGGCGGCTCCCAATCCAGTACAGTAGGTGACCAAAACTCGTGGCCTCTCTGTTCTTTAATCAAATTGAATGTTTTAAAACCAAATAAACAGGACAGAATCTAGAATTTTTAAATCCCTGGGACATGTCCCCACATCAACTAGATGTGTCATTCATTGGAAAGGTCCATTGACCGAGCTTGTCTTTGGTCATGTACCTGCACATCACTCATTCCAAGCGAGGCGATCTTCGGGCCGCTGAAGCCAGATAACTCCGTCATGCCTTTATTTGGCCCTTGACTCTCTATGACTTGTTTTGTAGATAACAGTTTATTTGTCCCAAGCCTGGATGCGAGGTTCCTTGAGGTCAAGGACCTTATCTGGCTAATCATTGTGTGGCCCAAAACACTTACTGCTACCCGAACTTCACAGGTGATTAATAAATTACTGATATCAACTTTGGCTGAGAGCTATGCCCTATTCTCTAAGAGTAAAATTATTAAGTCACCTCTGGGATCAGAAAGGAATATTTTGGAGAAGCAAACATTAGCTCATTTAAATCTTGTACTACATGAGGAAGCTCTCCTCTGATTGTTAACAAGAACAATCCCTTCCCCCTCTCCCCTCCCCCTCCCTTGTTATTTCTGGGCTTTCCCCGTTTTCAATGACTTTATCCAGTTTCCGGAATATCATTGGGTCAATAAAAGGCCCTAGATAAATGTTTCTCTTTTTTTTTCTGCTTATTGCCTCAGTTCTGTCTCCAATGAAGAGAGTCCTAAGACTCGTTTGGCCTTACGGCTTTGGGGCAAGGGCTCCAGGCTTCATTGTTCATTTCTTAGTGCAGAAAGATTTGCAAGTTTTACTGCTTCACTGAGCCAGAGGAGGTGTCCCAACATCCGCAGATAACCAGGAAGTAATTACTCGACACCTTGGTTACTCCTCAGTGTTCTTTGGCCTGGGGAGAGAAAGACGTTGCTCTCAGCTCAGTCATTAAACTCAGTAAGTTTTTTCTAAAGTCTCTACTCTTACAACCACCTTGCTTCAACTTGAGCTTGAGGATAAGAATGAAAGTTACTAACAAGAGAGAACACAGCAAAGACATAAATCTTTCTTTTTTTTTTTAAGATTTATTTATTTATTTGAGAGAGGCAGGGGAGTGGGGTGGGAGCAGAGGAAGAGGGAGAGAATCTCAAGCAGAGTCCACACTGAGCATGCAGCCCAACACAGGGCTCGATTTCAGGACCCTGATATCACAACCTGACCTGAAACCAAGAGTTGGATGCTCAACCAAGTGAGCCCCCCAGGTGCCTCAAGACAAAGTATTTCTTTTTTTTTCTTTTTTTTTTTTAAAGATTTTATTTATTTGACAGCGAGAAACACAGCGAGAGAGGGAACACAAGCAGAGGGAATGGTAGCGGGAGAAGCAGGCTTCCTGCCGAGCAGGGAGCCCGATGCAGGGCTCGATCCCGGGACCCTGGGATCATGACCTGAGCCGAAGGCAGACGCTTAACGACTGAGCCACCCAGGCGCCCCAAGACAAAGTATTTCTTATGTGATAAAAATACCTAATAAATGAAACCTCCAGTGCCAAGAGTTGCTGAGGGAGTTCCCAGGGAAGAGATGAGGGTCTACTTTTCTCTCTACCATTAGGGTCCATAACCGTAACTCCCAATGGAAGTATCTCCAGCCGCTCGCTCCTTCCTTACCACATCGTCCTGTCCCTTCCAGCTAAAAAGCTAGATTTACCATCTTCCTCCAGTCTCCCGTTAACAGCCTACACTCATAGACCCTTGTGGGCTGCAGAAGGAAAATCAAATTGAATTGGAAAATCAGATGGTAACAGTATGTGTAGCTAGGTATTTGGGAAGGGTGGCCCCGTGGCTCTCTGCCTGAGGAGACCAGGAGGTCATGACCCCAGAAGCCCACACACGGCAAGGTCTGACCTGACCTCTTCCCAGCGTGCACTGGGAGGTAGCCATGGGCAGCAGGTTGTCGTCAGGAAAGAGGATAAGGTTGAGTCCGCAAGATCCCGGTGATGGGGCCCAAGTTAGGAACCTGAACTTGATAATAAAGAAAAAATGAAAACAAGAAGGTTTGATTCGAATGAAAGGCTAAACCCAGGAGGCAAGCTCAGTACTTATTTTTTGAATGGCATTTGTATTCAGAGACTTTGATGCCCATCCCCTCAAACAGATCAGACTTCTTGTGGTTACAGAATCATTTGCTTGGAAGGATTCCATGTCCCTCGGGGTGCACTGACCCCGAGTACCCCTCAGTGAGAAACACTGAGTGAATCACTGCTCCTTTCTTGTTCTTGGTGTTCTTAGTGATGCCTATTGTCCGGTAGTTGGTATTCTTAGCAACATGTCTGTGTGCATGGGTGGAAAGGTCAAGAAGGTAGAAATTGTGAGCAGTAGGAGGTAAAGGCAAGAGAGATGTTTTCTATTTGATCAAACTATAAAAATCAACACCTCAGTTTTCACTCCCAAAATAGAAGGTATATGTTTGAAGAATTTTGTTTAAAAGTTGAGAACATCTTGAACAAATTTCTCATTTCTACAGATGCTAGGGTTGGCTCTTTCTCTGCCTGGAACACTACTATCACCACCACCAGCACCCACACATGTGCACACACACACACACACACACACACACACACACACCTCTTCTTGCCTCCCTAACTCCTCTGTAGCTTTCAAGTATCCCTGCTTAGTCTTCCCAGAACCTCAAGTCTGAGATGGGTTCCGCTCAGTCGCCGCCATAGGACACTACTTCCTCCAGCACAACACTACACAACGTAGTAATCATCTCACTAGGCTGGAGCTCCATGAGGGCAGGGAGCAGATCTGGCTCTTTTACCGTTCAATCCCCAGTTCGTGGAATGGCACTGAGTAAGTATTTATGCAATAAATGAATTCTGATGAGCCCATATAAGCCTTTTTGCTGTATGAACCTTTGTCTGAACAGCGTCTGCCGAGTATGGTTGTTCAGATTGTGTACTGTATAAGACATCTAGCCGAGTCTGGAGGGGAGGCCTGAAATCCAGCTCACATTCTCATCACCCAGCCATTTTTTTTTGCTGCCTGTATCCACGTGGAGGAAAACATGCCTTTTTCTGATCTGCACAATGGCCCCATACAAGCTCTCAACAGCGCAGCTCTGAGCAACACTGACTGTCTTCAAAAGGAAGTGAGAGCTCCCCCGCTTGTTCCTAGAAAGGCTAGGCGTGCGCGCTTTCACGAAGCTGTTTCTCCAGGTCCTTTGCCAGCCATGACAGCCAAGACCCTGACTGCGTTCCCTCACTCTTCTCTCCCCTGATTTTTGTCTCCTGCAGGGTTTGGGATGACAACTCCAGCGACAGTAGGAGGAAAAATCTTTCTGATCTTTTATGGCCTCATTGGGTGTGCAAGCACCATCTTGTTCTTCAACCTCTTCCTGGAGCGCCTCATCACCGTCATCGCCTACGTAATGAAGTCGTGCCACCAGCGGCAGCTCCAGAGGCGAGGGGCCTTGCCCCGGGAGAGCCTGAAGAACCCCGGCAGGGGCGGGGTGGATAGCTTGGCCGGCTGGAAGCCCTCCGTGTACTACGTGATGCTGATCCTGTGTGTGGCCTCGCTCCTCATCTCCTGCTGTGCCTCGGCCATGTACACCTCCATCGAAGGCTGGAGCTACTTCGACTCGCTCTACTTCTGCTTTGTGGCCTTCAGCACCATCGGCTTCGGGGACCTTGTCAGCAGCCAGAACGCCCGGTATGACAGCCAGGGTCTCTACCGCTTCGCCAACTTCGTGTTCATCCTCATGGGCGTCTGCTGCATCTACTCCTTGTTCAATGTCATCTCCATCCTCATCAAACAGTCCGTGAACTGGATCCTGAGGAAGATGGGTGGGGGGTGCTGCCGACAATGCCGGAGGAGACTCCCGCGGTCACGGAGGAACGCGGTCATGCCGGGCAACGTCCAGAACAGGTGCGACGTCTCCGTAGACTCGGACGGGGTGATGGACAGCGACACGGATGGGCGGCGGCTCTCGGGGGAGATGATCTCCATGAAGGACTTCTTGGCCGCCAACAAGGTCTCACTGGCCATCCTCCAGAAGCAGCTGTCGGAGACCGCCAACGGCTGCCCGCCCCAGGCCAGCGTGCTGCGGGACAATGAGTTCTCAGGCGGGGTGGGGGCCTTCGCGATCATGAACAACAGGCTGGCGGAGACCAGTGGGGACAGGTAGGAGCGAGGAGCGGACGCTGGGCGTGGGGACCGGGAGAGTGGACCTCCAGGGGCCGGCTTGACTCTGGAGCTGTCCCATCGCCCTCCGAGGGCCCAACCTTAGAAAGCTCTTCTCTAAGGTCTAGATCAGGCCCAAGAACGAATCACCAAAGCAGCCCAAGACCTTGGCGCCCTTCCTTTACCCATCTGCCTCCAGGGTTTGAGCCCATTTCCTGCTGCTCTGTCCTTCATTTGGAAATGAAAACCCCAAACAAAGATCGTCCTGTGTCCGTGGAGCCCTGATTCTGTGAAGCCAGATTCTCTGCCCTTCCCAGCCGCTTCCAACGAGCGGGGGGGCACGTCTTACACGGCGTCTGGGCCCTGGGTTTCCTTCAGAACGGATTTGTCCCTAATGCCACAGATAGGGAAGTCACCTGTTCTACTCTCTGCGTCTGCTTCTCTGCTTTTTGTTTTTCCTCTTTTATTGTTAAGATCCTAATGTCGGGCTAAGGTGTCTGTGGGACCTCCGTGTGGTAAGAAAACTAAATTCAGCATCAGGCCTTGAAACTGTAGCCAAGTAGTGGAGAGACTCAGTTTGGTAATGAAAGAATATTGCTTAACGTTCTCCCTCCGAATGGTCACAGAGACCCTGTCATTTTTTACCAGGGCTTGGGGCCCATTGCAGAGATAATGGCTGACTATTTATTAGAACTGAAAATTGAATAAATCCTCACTTGATTAACTAAGACGACATGAGTGCTCATTATGGACAGCGGGGCTGGGCAGGGGGAGTGCCTCATTGAACAGGCCAGTATTGTTCTCAGAGAAAAAGGAAACACCAAGAAATTAACCCTTAGGGAACTTGGCTTCTTGGCTGGAGAAACATTCTAGGCCAGGAAAGAAAATCTGGCCTCTCCTGTGTCATTTGTTTCGGTTCTGCCTTCTGGGATGGTAACAAGCCTAGTTACATAACCTCCCGAGCCAGTGAAACATCCATGCTGGGAACAGGGGCTGTTGATCTTTTTCATATATTCATCAGAGAAGACTTTGAGGCTTGAGAGCAGCGTTAATAAGAGATGGTTGTTGGTTTTATAAGATAAGGATGGCGCACACAGCTATTTTAGAAACAAAGAAGGTTGGGCCTCATGAAGAAAAGCAAGCAGAGAACTCTGTCTAATGAAACTGAGATACTGAGCAGAAAGCATCAGAGCCAGGAGGACCTGGGGACCCATCCCGTACTACTGTCTTGTGTTTTAGACAGGGAGGAAACAGAGGCACGAAGCGACTGCTCCTCGTCTGAACTCTTCAGGCTGACAGCGAATAGCTAGGGGAACCCAGGCTTCCTGGCAGGGACGTCCAGGCCCATCGCCCATGCTCCACACAACTTCAGAACCTCCCCTCCACTGTCTTTGGCTGAGTTGCCTTTCCTTCCAGCTGGCAAACCCAAAGATTTTCTTTACAATACCAAAAGTACTCGAGAACAGGGGTCCAATAAGCGGCAGCCCTGGGCTTTGAACAAAGGGCTCTGCAGCTCCAAAGTCAGAGATCTTCATGGCTTACCTTGTATTGCTCTTAGAGGGAAGCATTCCGGAGCCGCTGCAAAACCCCATCAAGAACTTCAGATCGCAAACCAAGCTCCCCAGGGCTCTGCCCTGCTCAAAGCATCGTAGGGAGAGGGAGAGAATCTGGGTTCCTGGCCTAGGAGATTTCTTGATCTCCACATTCCTGCTACAGGGACTGGCACAAAAGTCCTTGCTTCTGTGGCCCAGGCCTGTAGACCTCGGGGGTGTGCCAGGGGGCCAAGGAGCATTGGTGTAAGCGAGTGTCATCATCCTAGAAGGTCAGTGTACTGAATGATTTTGGCACAGAGATGTTGTATCAAGACACCTGGCGCTATTTAAGTAGGATCCCAAATGAATAAACTTTTGAGCTAGCCATGCAAAAAACTGTTGAACTTTCGAGTTTTCCTGAGGGGTCTTCTCAAGATCTTGGAGAATGAGTTTGGTTTTGCTCTGGGTTGAGGTTCCCTGGTGGAAACATTTGAGAACCAGCATAAGGAGTGAAATGTGGTACATTTACAATGGATGATGGGCATAACATTTGCCCCCAAAAATGACGAACTAGGAATTTACATATTTAAGCCTATCTGTAGTTACTCTTAGGCATGAACTGGTTAACAAGGGAATTTCCAAGTAGTAATATAAAGCTGGAGTTCAAATTCCAGAGCCCACAAGTCCTTTGACATTGTTGCCTATGTACAAGCACCCCTTGGAGGTACTGGGGGTTAGGTTCCAGAACACTACAATACGGTAAATATTGCAATAAAGCCAGCCAAATGAGCTTTTTGGTGTCCCAGTGCAGATGAAAGTTGTGTTTACTACATACTATCACACATTAAGTATGCAATGGCATTTGTCTTTTCAAAAATACAAACCCTAATTTAAAAATACTTTATTGCTAAAAAATGCTGACTGCCATCTGAGCTTTCAGCGAGAATCTTTTTGCTGATGGAAGGTCTTGTCTCGATGTCGATGGCTAGTGACCCATCAGGGTGGTGGCTGCTAAAGGTCGGGGTGGGGGTCTGTGACAATTTCTTAAAAGAAGACAGCAATAAAGTTTGCTGCATTGATTGACTCTTTTTTTCATAAACAAATTCTCTATGCCACGTGATGCTGTTTGATAGAATTTTACCCACAGTAGAACTTCTTCCAAAACCGGAGTCAGCCCTCTCAAACCCTGCTACTGCCTATCAGCTGTTTCTGAATCCTTTGTTGTCACTTGAACAAGCTTCACGGCATCTTCACCAGGAATAGATTCCACCTCCAGAGACGATTTTCTTTGTTCATCCATGAGAAGCAACTCTTCATCCGTTAAGGGTTTGTTTTTGTTTTTGTTTTACAGACTTTATTTAGTTTTAAGTAAGCTCTACACCCAACGTGGGGCTTGACGTCATGATGCTGAGATCAAGAGTCACCTGCTATACCAACTGAACCAACCAGGTACCCCTCATCCATTAAATTCTTATCATGAGATTGTACACATCTTCAGGCTCCCCTTCTAATTCTGGTTCTCTTGCCAATTCCACCTCTGTACTCAGAACACACCCAACATCTGTCGATTAAGTCCGCCATCTTCTGTGGGCATGGTTTGTGGCACCCCTAGACAATTACAATAGTAACATCAAAGATCACTGGTCACAGATCATTATCACAAATATAAAGACAAAAAAGGTTTGAAATGATGCAAAAATCACCAAAATGTGACACAGAGACGCTAAGTGAACAAATGCTGTTGGAAAAAATGGCACCGATAGACTCGCTCAATGCAGGGTTGCCACAAACCTTCAACTGATAAAAAATGGGGTGTCTGGGGCGCCTGGGTGGATCGGTTAGGCGTATGACTCTTGATTTCATCTCAGGTCACGATCTCAGGGTTGTGGGACCAAGCCCTGCGTCAGGTTCCACGCTTAGCGGGGAGTCTGCCTGAGATTCTCTCCCTCTCCCTCTGCCCCTCCCCGCCACATGTTCGCTCCCTCTCTCTCTCTCTCACTAAAAATAAAAATAAATAAATCTTAAAAAAAAAAAACCCACGGTATCTGCAAAAAGTAAGAGAGTGAGGGGCAATACAATGAGGTGTCTTGTACATACAGACGTGAGAGGGTGCACACACATGTACATATGTGTACATTTTCCTGCATACTCAGGTTTACCATTTTCTTCATGTTTCCAAGGAACTCCTTCCATCTTCCCTAGAGCTAGAACATTTATTACTATCTCCTCTTGTCACCTTTGTCCCCACTCTGCCTGTCCCTAACCTTTCTTACCAATTCTCTCTGTCCCCTTCTCTGGATGGTGTCACGTGGCCTCCTCATCAGAAATCATGTTCCTCCGCCCTTGCAGCTTACTGGCCGAGAGGAGAGTGACTATTTGCAGAGGGCACTGAAATTGACCTGAGTCCCTCGGTTCAGGAACCCAGAGTCTCCCCTGAGTGATGGAGGGACCCAATGATTTGACATCCATCAAGTTTTTGGGCTTCATCCATGGCTGGGCTCACAGCTAGCCTGTCTTGAATTCTCTGTGATGCTATGATCATGAACTGGCCTTTCATGAGGGGGTCTCAGAGCCAAGATATGGAGTGTCTCATGGGGCCCTCACCCCATATCGCTGGCACAAGCTTGGGGGTATTTTCATACTGCCAGAAATGATATCTTCTTAATATTTTAATCAGTTTTTAATTAATTTTATCTTAAAAAGAAATTTGTCTCACTAACTAAATGGAGGGCTGTGTCACTTGCCATAAATAGAAAATACAGTCACTGTAAAAATCAATAAAATGAAGGCGAAAACTATGTTATTAAATTCTAGCTAGATCCTGTATCCTAGAAAAGACTCTTAAACCTGAGACCTTTTCTCTCGGTTACAAATGCAGATTGGCAGGTGTGGGGGAGGTGTGAAAGACACTAACACCAAACAAACTTTGTGATGTAACCACAAGGACTGGAAAAGAATGAGAAAGGGGATAATTTCCTCCCTATGTGCTTTGATATGAATTCATTCCAAGCCTGAGGGCCCCTAAAATCATTTCGTGTTCACTCAAATCATTGGTGCACATCCCACATTGGGGGCTACATAGAAGTCTTTTACAAAGTACAGTAGTTTCTAAAGTGAAGCTAACCGCATAGGAAGGAGAGTTCTTAGGTTTGAACCCTTGCCCATGGACGCCAGTTTGTGAGAGAGGGAGGTCTCCATGTGCCCCAGGCCCTCTGCACCTGTGATGTGGAAATGGTAAGAACATTGGATCAAATGAGGTGATTCTCAAGGCAGGGCATTGTGGCCTCTCAGGAGCTACCCAGGCAGTGGGCACTGGCTGTCCACATGCTGAGGGGACTGGGAACAGGGATGGGGAAGACATTAAATCCCATGGGGAAAGATTTTGTTTTGTTCTTGCACTGACATCCAGTGCTTACCACACTTATGGTTCTTGAGTATTAAATGGCATCAGTCATGGTGATGGTTTTATAGTAACCAAAAGACCCTACCAACTTTATTTCTGTTCCACTGAATCCTTTCATTTCAGAATTTGCTGAGTTAATTGTACGATTTGACACAGTAAAATGTTTGGGGAAAGCTGTAATACTAGTATCTTGTATATTGCTAGAACTTTATGGTTGTCAAGGCTTATCCATGCACACTTGTAATATTTTTACCTCCATAACCACATTGTGAAGTAGGCAGAGCACTTGTCTTCAAACTGCCTTTAATCTTTTCTGAAATAAGAGAGATAAATAATCATACTTTACATAAAAATGAACTGGCCTTCAGATTAACAGACTGGAGAATAAGCTTTAAAATTACACACGCTGAGTTTCAGCCTTTTCATTTTCTGGCTGTAAGACCTTGAAAATTACTTAATGTTCGAAAGCCTAGTTGCATCTGCAATATGGGAATAGTTGAATCTGCATCACAACATCACTGCAGCGGATAAATAGAAGGATCTGGGTCTGGGCTCTCATTATGTGGTTCCTAAGCCCCTTGAAGGTGAAGAGAATACGTTACAACATTCCAGAAGCCAAAGAATAAACAAGATCAACTTCTAGAAGAGCCCAGTTTAGTCCAAGATTTGGGAAGAAAAGGAGGTTTCCTTTGTTTTAATTAATTTAATACAGTTTTATGATCAAGTGGGATTTATCCGTGGAATGCAAGAATGGTTCAACATTTACAAATCAAAAAATGTGATACACCACATAAATAGAAAATAAAAATCAAAAGATTATCTTGATAGATGCAAAAAAAAAACTTGACAAAACACAATATCCCTTCATTATAAAGACACTCAACAAATTGGATATAGAAGAAATATACCTCAAAATAATAAAGGCCATATATGATAAGCCCACAGCCCACCATCATACTCAACAACAAAAGGTTGAAAGCTAATCCTCTAAGATCAGGAACAAGACAAGGATTCCCACTCTCACTATTCCTGTTCATCATAGTACTGGAAGTTCTAGCCAGAATGATTAGGCAAGGAAAAAAAGGCATCCAAATCAGAAAGGAAGATGTAAAATTGTCTCTGTAGATGATATGACCTGATATGTAGAAAACCCAAGACTACACACACACACACACACACACGGGTAGAACTAGAATAAGTAAGTAAGTAAGTAAGTAAGTAAGTAAGTAAGTAAATAAATAAATAAATAAATAAATAAAACCCTTAAAGAAACAGAAACAATTCTCATTGGTGATTTTGTGGTGCAGCCAAGGTTGAGATCCCCTGCTTGGCAGCTTGTTATCTTGGGTTCCAGAAAGTATATCTTATTGATAATGATGATCTAATGAGAACGATACTTTACTTGGCATAATCTTTCATACTTTATGAAGAATTTCCATGTGTCCCATGAGTCACTTAATTCTGACAACAGTCCTGTGAAGAAGGCATCCCCATTTCCATTTTGCTGATGAGGAAAGTGAGGCTTGGGAAAATTTAATGACTTGGCGATGTGTGCGGCCTCTGTTCCTAGATGTAGAGATGGAAGGAGCATCACTTCTGGATAAACAATGAAAAAGAGCTGGATTAATTTCAAATTCACCATTTTTGAGGACACCATTGGTGAGCTGAGGTTGTAGAGCAACCAACTGGCCCAAAATATGAGGAGAAACAGGCATCTGCAGAGAGGGAGGAATCATAAGATTCCCTTACATGGGGCGGAAGAGTTTAGAGTAAGAATGAATTATGGTTAATTATGAATTGATGAGTGCAGCCTGGTGGGACAGTGTGAAGCCTCGAGAGCCATAGTAATTGGGAACCTACACCTTCTTATAGGTCTTTTCTTCATAAACCTCATTGGGCACTCAGAGAAAACCCAGAATGAGCTCCAAGGAAGTGTCCATGATGGCACAAACCTGGGGAAAGGAAGGGCCACCATGTGGGAAAAGAAACTCTACCAGCACGTTGCCCTCCTATCTTTTCTTTTTTTTTTTTTTTTTAAGATTTATTTATTTATTTGATAGAGAAATCACAAGTAGGCAGAGAGGCAGGCAGAGAGAAAGAGAGGGAGAAGCAGGCTCCCTGCCAAGCAGAGAGCCCGATGTGGGGCTCGATCCCAGGACCCTGAGATCATGACCTGAGCCGAAGGCAGAGGCTTTAACCCACTGAGCCACCCAGGCGCCCCGCCCTCCTATCTTTTCTAAGAAGCAAAAACCTTAGGGAGAGGAGGGATGAACAGCAAAATCTGCTTCCTTTGGGCACTGGTGAAAATTCATTGCAGCTAGGGGTGGAAAATAGGGAGGAAAATCCCTACTCCTGGGGAAAAAGCAGGAGTACGTGCAGCACCAACAGCTAAGCCCGAGGGACAGGCAGGAGAAGGGAGAAGACCATGCCCCTGACACCCACAGACACAGTGCCTACCTAAAACTAACCGCAGAAATACTCCCAACATCCTCCCTACCAAGCTAACAAGCTCCAGATAACAAGTAACAGCAAAATACTGTTGAGAGGATAAAAGTGTACCAAGAACCCCTCTCTGAGACACAATGCAAGACCAAAAGCTCACTCCCAACATCACTCCAACAGATATTGCTCTGGCAAATCCAGTTACATCCTACGCATAAGATATTGCTGTGGGAACATGAAGCCAGAGGTGCACGGAGGTTCATAAATAATGAACCTCAAATCCAGCCCAGCTCCCAAATAGATGGATTCGAATATCCACGCTAAGTGTTTATCAGTAGGAAAGGCATGCTCATACCTGGCACACAAACTCTTCACCCTAGTCTCTTCTCACATACACAAGATGTCAGCTTTCAACAACAACAACAAATTATGAGGCATGCAATTAAAAACATTGTCCAGAAACAAGGAAATCACTGGATCCAGACTCAGACTTGAAACAGATGTTGGAAACACCCTTGTAGGGAATTTAAAATAACCATGATTGGTATGTTAAAGGTGCAAAAGGAAAAAGTGGGCATCATGCAAGAACAGATGGGTAATTTCAGTAGATGGAAATGATTAAGACAGAATCAAGTGGAAATGCTAGAAATATAAAACTTAGTAAGAGTAATGCCTTCCATAGGCACATCAGTCAACAGACCTAACCAAGAAGAGAATCCAGGAACTTGAAGATAGGTCCATAGAAATTACCCAAACCAAAACAAAGAGATGAAAGAGTGAAAAGTTAACAAAACATGATATCCAAGACCTTTGGGACAATATCAAATGGACTATCACACAAGTAACAGGAATCCAAGGAGAAAAGAGAACAGAGCAGAAGAAATATTTGAAGATATAATAGCTGAGAATTTTACAAAATTAATGGCAGAAGCCAAGGTCCAAGGAGCTCACAGAATGCCTAGCAGGCAGTATCTGTAAATATACCCCCACCACACACACACATGACACATACACCCAGGCATATTACACTCAGATTGCAGAAACAAAAGGAAAAGAACATCCTAAAGGCAGCTGAAGGAAAGGAAAGAACATTACATTCACAGGAACAAGATAAGAATTATAGCAGACTTATCAGAAACCATGCAAGTCGTAAGACCATAGGGTGACATCTTTGAAGAAGATGTGGTTGATATATACAATAGAATATTTCTTGGCCATCAGAAAGGATGAACACCCAACATTTGCATCAACATGGATGGAACTGGAGGCGATTATGCTAAGTGAAATAAGTCAAACAGAGCAAGTCAATTATCATGTGGTTTCACTTATTTGTAGAATATAAAGAATTGCATGGAGGACATTAGGAGAAGGAAGGGGAAAATGAAGGGGGGGAATCAGAGAGGGAGATGAACCATGGACTCTAGAAATTAAACTGAGGGTTTTAGAGAAGGGGGTGGGGGTGGGTTAGCCCAGTGATGGGTATTAAAGAGGGCACATATTGCGTGGAGCACTGTGTGTTATACGCAAACAATGAATCATGGAACACTCCATCAATAACTAACTATGTACTGTATGGTGACTAACATAGCATAATAAAAAAAATTTAAATAAATAAAAATAAAAATAATTTAAAAAATAAAATGCCAAAATTTAAAAAAAATGTACACTTTCAATCCAGAGTTCTATATTCATCAAAAATATCTTTCAAAAATGAGGGAGAAACAAATACTTTCTCAAACAAAAACTGAGAGAATTCATTGCCAGAAACCCACCCTTCAAGAAATGTTGAAGAACTTTCTTTAACATTTTTAAGTAAGAGGAGAGAAGGAACAACTCTTTCATATGGAAGAATTCCAGTTAATAAACATAGAAAGAATCAGGAAAATAGAGAATTAACCTTTAGAACCCAAGAGCAAGGATCATCACAGGTAAGATCCACTGTTGATACTAAAGTTGATGATGTAAATGTTGAAGCAGAATCAGGATATTTTTAGTGTGAAAGGACCTCCACCAAAATAGTAATTACAAAGAGAAAAATGGTAACTTTACAGTGGAGAGTTCTGGCAGATATCAGATTAATCAAGGGAGCAAAGTTAATAGTCCCAACAGTACAAAGCAATGTCATGTACTGTCATTGTCATTGGGACAATATCAAATGGACTATCATTTGTCATATCAAATGTCAACATATTTGTCAACAAATATGACAACTATCATTTGTCATATCAAATGTCACTGTCATTTCCTTCTCAGAAAGGACAGACTGAGAAGGGCACAGCTTTCTGGGTCACCCCTCACACTAACGCCGGTCAACTCAAGAGAAAACATCAGACAGACCCAAACCGAGGGAGAGCCTATAAAACAAGGAAGAAGAAATCTTCAAAAGTCTCAAGCTCACAAAACAGAGGACAAGATGGAAGAATTGCTCTGTTTTTTTGTTTGTTTTTTTAAGATTTTATTTATTTGAGAAGCAGAGAGAGAAAGCACACAAGTAGGAGGAGGGTCAGACAAGAGAGGGGGAAGCAGACTCCCCGCTGAGCAGAGAGCCCGATGAGGGGCTGGATCCCAGGACCCTGAGATCATGACCCGAGCTGAAGTCAGACACTTAACTGACTGAGCCACCCCGGTGACCCTGCTGAATAGTTACAGATTACAGGGAGCATAAGGAGTCATGGTGACTAAACACACTATAGGATCCTGGATTAGATCCTGGAGCCTAACAAGGAGATTCATCAAAAAACTAGGGTGGAATCCAATAAATTTTGTAGTCTAGTTAGTATTCTCCCAGGTTAGATTCTTAGTTTTGACAACTGTCCTGTGGTTAAGAGGTTAACATTAGGAGAAGTTGGATAAAAGGTATATATAGAAACTCTTGTACTTTTTATAACTTGACTGTGTGTCTAAAATTATCTCAAAGTAAAAAAGAAGAAAAAAAGCCAAGAATTTTCTCAAGAGTCCACACGGCCCGTCATACCTCAACAAGGGCTGTGACTTCAGCGTACGTCTGTGACTCCAATTCAGGTCTCACATCCAAAAAAGGTGTTGGCCGTTGAGCTAAAGCAGTCCATGGCCCCCAGGGCCCCTGGGAACTTGTCGGATATGCAAATTCTTGGGCCCCAGCCCAGCCTCAGGAATCAGAATCTCTGAGGGTAGGGCCAGGCAATCTGTATTTTAACAAGTCCTCCAGGGCAATTTTTTTCCAGTAGAGAATGCTGTCCTGAGCATGAACTCTCAAGGGCAGGTAGGAGACCCTCCCCTGGGGTCCAGCCTGCATCGCCAATAGGCTACACCACCACTGCCGGATCCTAATGGCTCCCAGAAATGAATCACTTTTTCTGCATCTCAGAACCAATTCTAATTATTTTAAATTGCCCAGGTACAAAATAACCTCCCTGATAACTAGGCTTCCAGTAAGCTATTAGATGAAGGTAATGACTTAGCATCCTGGATTTATGCAGAAGGTGCCCCCCCCCCGCCTTTTTAAGGGATTTTTTTTTTAAACAATCACCTCCTAGCTGTCCTTGGGTAGATTTCTGTGTATTCCTAGGGCATTTGATGATTGAATTTTGTTGAGTCTTCCCAGAAGCTGCCCTTGGACTTTAGTCATTAAGGAATGACCTGCTGGTGGGAGCTGAGGGTCAGACACATACTGCCTTCCTCCAAATCATCAGAATCACCTAGGGAGATTTTTTAATGCAGATTTTCAGGCCTTTCCCCGACCTCCTCAACCAGAATCTCTAGGGACCAGGGACTCTGCATTTTTAATATGGATTTCCACCACCCTCCCATAAAAATCAGTTGTTCTACCTAGTCACATTTGGAAGTGCCACTTTGTGGGATGAGGTGGGGGTCAAAGAAATGGAATAGCCTTAAAGAAGATGCGGGACCTGCCCCAGATCTGGTGAGAAGGACTTAGGGACACAGCATAGTTCTGTGCCCCAGGTTGGTTAAGCTGATGGCCACTGAAATGGTCAAACCGTGCATGGTGCACCTGTTCCCATGATCTATTCCTGACTTTCTCCAACCTGTGCATGAACCAGGGCGCCACCCCACCCATTTGTCCAAGCTTTCACCTCTGCTTTCTCACAGGCTCTTGTAAGTCAGCTCAATACTCAATAAATATCAAAGCTTGCTCTGGGTGAGCTGTCTGAAGGTACAGAACAAATCTCAGTGCAATCTCTGACTTCAGGAACTCAGTGCACACTGCAGAAACATATTATGTAACTGAGGGCTGGAACAAACTATTAAAAAAATTTCCAGGGTGATGTCAGGAAGTGGGAGGAGTCCATGTGGCCTGGGAAAGTCGGGGAGGTCTGCATGGACGAGTCTGGCTGGGAGCTAGGACTGGGAGGATGGAAACAAGAAGTAAAAAGCTCTCTGCTGAAGGCATAGGTAGGTGAGAAAGGAAGAAGGAAGATCAAGGATTCCAAGATGGCGACTGCATCTTCCATTAAGCATTGAGCACCTCCCAGGCACAAGGGAAGTCAGGAGTGAGAAGCAAGTCCAGAATTGGGGGAAATTGCTTGCTCCTAGTTTTCTGGAATTCTGTTTCTCGGTCCTCTAAGGAGTATCTGCCCTGACTCTTCTCCTCATTTTACATGAATTTCTGGTTCTTTTCTTCCTGGTCACCCTGAGCGCTCTGGGATAGTCACTAACTTCAAGGACTTTTTAAACTTCCCTCGAGCTGCTTAAGTTCTATCTAGTGGGAATGGAGGGCAGCAACCCGCATCAGTGCCTCATACCCTTGGAGGAGAAAGAGTGGGAGAGAGGAGTGCCAAGCTGAGAGGCACCACCTGGGGAAGATTGCAGGCAGCAGCCCATTGTGTTAGCCAGGGATCTGCAGGGGAACAGAACCAATAGTATGCATAGCTATGGAGACAGAGATTTATTTTAAGGACTTGGCTCCTGCAATTGTGGGGGCCAGAAAATCCAGATCTGCAGGGTTAGGTCAGCAGGCTAGAGACTCAGGAAGGAGGTGATATTGCAGCTTTTGTCCAAAGACAATCCAGAGGCAGCTTTGCCTCTTCCTCTGGTGACCTCAGTTATTTGTTCTGTTTCTTCAACTGATTGGATGAGGCCCACCCATACTCTGGAGAGCAATCTGCTTTACTCAAAGTCCACTCATTTAAATGTTAATCTCATCTTTAAAATACTTTCATAGTGATATTCAGACTGGTGTTTGACCTAATACCTGGGCACCTTGGTCTAGCCACACTGACACATAAAATTATCCATCACACCCTCAGAGCCTGAAGAGAGAAAAATCAGAATCCATCCTAAGCCCTGAAATCCCTCTCTAGTCAGGCTTCAGGGGAAATGTACCAAATGGCACACTCTCACCCGAGAGGACCAGAGGTCAGCTTTGAGGGAGGGATGAGCCCTCTTCTAAGTTCCCAAGGACCTCCCTTGACCACCCCCTCAGCGCTAGGGTTGGTGACAGCTACTTTCTTCCACTGCTGCCTCCTCCCCCTGCAAGAGTCCTCTTTCTCTGCTTTGAGTAGTTCACTGCCTCTCATCAGGCTAACGGTTGTTTCTGTTCAATTTTCCCTGTTCAAACAGCCAGTGTGGTTTCTGTCTCCAAATGGTTTCTAAGTAATTCAGAAGAGAGCCCTAAGGAGATGGCGTCCGATCCTTCTCTTCCCTGAGATAGCCCAGAGACAGAGGTAAAGGAAGGAAGAGAGAAAACTCCATCTACAGTTCCCTACTCCAGTCTTGCAGCAGGCATTCCCTATTCTCATAGGTTAAAATGATTTGAAAGCTTTAGAAAAAAACATGATGCCCCATTCTTGTCTCAGAGATTCTGGCTCTTTGGTCTAGGATGATACTCGGTCATGAGAATTTTTGAACAGCTTCCATAATTGTTACAAGAGTGATTTTCCCAAGGTTCTAAGTTTATGCTCTATAACTTACTCTGTATTCTGTGTTTTTATGTATTTTTACATTTTCCCTGAGCTATATGTTGCAAGATTTGTTTGGAAAACTTTAGCATGGCTGAGGAGGGAGGTGATGTTGTCCTAACAGCCTAGAAAGAACAGTGTGAGTACGAGATTCAGATCAGACATTGGTCCCTAGTCCCCTATGGCGGCCCTTCACACACTCTTCTTGGTGAGGCCATTGTGTTGAAATATAATTTTCAAGACGTGAAAATCATACATCCCATACGAATGTGTTATGAGCAAAAATAAAAGATTTCTTTAACTCAGTGAGGGAACAAGAAGAGACAAACAATGAAGCCTAACAAACCAGACTGAAGGGACCAGATATACAGAGTATGTATTTTACACACACACACACACACACACACACACACACACACACACACCAGGGAAGGAAGGATGCCAGAGTAAGATTGCTAAATTAGATAAAAAACTGGTGAATGCAAACAGATCATTTTTATAAATCCAGTAGAGGGACTTTTCTTAAGAGATAACAAAACAAAACCAAAAAACCCTAGAAACAATTAGACTATGATGCTAACGGTAATTAATTCTGAGTTGCAATATGGTTCACTCTTAATTGCTTCTTTGTAGTTACCTATTGCTTTAAAATATCCAAAAATTAAAATAAAAGTATAAAATAAAACAGGTTCAGTACCAAGTAGTGGAAAAATCAGATTTGGATTTGAATATTGCCAAGTGTGTTAATTTCTCTTTTAGCGTTCCCACTAGTGAAAAAGAATAATTACCCTAATCTTACAGCTGAGCCACACAGCTTAAATGACTATAAAATGACCAGAAGTTCCTGGCTCAGAGTAAGCACTCAATAGAAGGGTTAATGTACTGTGTTCTTGAAGGCTCCACTCTGGGTTTATGGACATTTGTCTCCCTCTTGCCTTGGGGTCATCCTGGCAGCTCTCTTTCTCAGCTATCACTGCGCCTGTGGACCAGCCACTCTCCACTGTGCCTTCCCTAATTAGTGCTCCTAAAATAGATACCTATCCAGGTATCCAGTGTACCCAATCTATTTTAAATTATTTATTAAGTATGAGTTAATGAGACTGAACAAGAGTCTAAGCAAGAATGACTAGCTTTCCTGTTGGGGTATTATGGCAGCTAATTCAAGCACTTTAGGGCTAAATCTATGCACTGCATCCTTCGTGCAATCACTCATTCATTTAGAAAACATTTATTCAGCATCTACCCCCTGCCAACTACTGCCCCAGGCGTTAGAGGTAGAAAGATGAATACGGCACAGTCCACTCTTGGAGATTCATGGACTTGAGACTTTATTCGACAGTATGGAACTTGTCAAAAGATTGGCCTCAGATGCTTAGATAGATGTTAATGTGAATTTTTTTGGCTCCTTAAGATCTAGATAAGATCAGTTCAAAGCCCTCCCCTCCCTATCCCCAAGACTGCTGTGAATTCTAGAGGCACTAATGCTTGAGTGGTCATCTCTGGCTCTGAGACTCTTAGTAATCTAATCAGTGTTTTCTTTTCTAATGGATCTGTAAATGCCTTCCTGTGTGAACACAAGTGTGGTCGTTGTTGGATGTGTCTCTCACTAGCACATACATAGCATTTTTCTGGCTTCTCTCTCCCTCCTCTCTTCTGTGATGGTTAATTTTATGTGTCACCTTGATGGGGCCACCCAATGCCCAGATAGCTGGTTAAGCATTTTTTCTCGGTGTGTCTGAGAGGGTGTGTCTGGAAGAGATTAGCATTTGAATCCACAGTCTGAGTAAAGCAGACTGGCCTCCCCAGTGTGGGTGGGGATCATCCTAGCCTTTGGAGGTACCAATAGAACAAAAAGGTGGAGAAAGTTTGGATTTGTTCTCTGCCCAGCTTCCTGAGCTGGAACATCAGTCTCCTGCTCTCAGAGTTCCTGGCTCTCCCACCTTCAAACTACACTGTTTTCCTGGGTTTCCAGCTTGCTGAGGACAGATTGTGGGACTTCTCATCCTCCATGATCCCATGTACCAATTCTTCATGATAAATCTCTTTAGGGGCACTTGGGGGTCTCTGTCGGTTAAGCGTCTGCTTTTGGCTTAGGTCATGATCCCAGGGTTCTGGTATCAAACTCTACATTGGGCTTCCTGCTCAGTGGGGAGTCTGCCTCTCCCTCTCCCTTTGCCCCTCCCCCCACTTGTGTGCTCTCTCTCCCTCTCTCTCTCTCTCAAATAAATAAATAAAATCTTTAAATATTTTTATATGTTTTATATCTCCTATTGGTTCCATTTGTCTGGACACCTTAACCAATATTCTTTCCCACTTCACTTTCTCGTCTTCTCCTCGATCATTCTGGGGAACTACCAGTTCTTCTAACTGTTTGTGAATTGTAATAGTTACTTTCCTTCATTGCCCTTCCCTTTTGAATTCTACCCCTTCAATGAGGAAAGGGAGCCCTGCTGAATCTAATAAATATCTTTAATTGGCCTCACGAAGGAGAAGAGTTCTTCAAAATTATTGCTTATAAAGATGCCATTATACATTAAAAGTTAAAGACCTTTCTGGAATATGGAGTTATTGAGGGCGGGAATATACAGTTACAACTATCTGTTGATTCAAAACATTTCCTGTTTAACTTTTATCTCCGATTGGTGAGGGGAGTTGGGGGATGGAATCACCCACATGATTTGCAAGCCCTTGTGTGAAATGACAAGACAGTTTCTTCTAAAGGTTTCAAGTATCCCTTCTCTGTGCTGAAAGTTGTGGAGACAATTGTTCTTCATTTCTACAGAAATCGCCTCTCATCCAGAGGCTCCCAAAGAAAAATTTAAGAAACATTCCCCCAACTAGTTCCATTTTCAAGACCTTGCATAAGAGGATCCTTGGTTAGAACCCTCCATTATTCCAGGAACAGAAGCTATAATGGATGGGCTGGGGGTGGGAAGTGGATGCCACTCACCAGACAGTCATAGGTTAGTCACTTGATACACGTCTTAGCCTAAGTCATAGTGACAGGACACTTCCCACCATCACTGCAGGACAGTTGCCACCATCATTCTTAGTCCAGTCAGTTGAGTGCATTTCCGCCACTCAGCATCCTCTGGCTGCTACTGCAAGGTCAACGAAGAGATCGATTGGCAGATGTTACAACCTTTCCACCTCTGGACTCCATTTTCAAGATTTTTTTTAGGAGGGAGGGGCAGAGGGAAAGGGAGAGAGAGACAGAATCTTAAGCAGGCTCCATGCCCAGCTTGGAGCCCAACACGGGGCTCAACCTCACAACCCCGATATCATGACCTGAGCCGAAATCAAGAGTCAGGTGCTTAACCCACTGAGTCACCCAGGTCCTCTCAAAACCATTTTCTTACTCAACTTAGCCCCTGTGATCCCTCATTTCATTCACTCTCTTAATTTCTTGGTCTTCTTCTTTTTTTTTTTTAAAGATTTTATTTATTTGACAGCGAGAAACACAGCGAGAGAGGGAACACAAGCAGAGGGAATAGAAGCGGGAGAAGCAGGCTTCCTGCAGAGCGGGGAGCCCGATGCGGGGCTCGATCCCGGGACCCTGGGATCATGACCTGAGCCGAAGGCAGACGCTTAACGACTGAGCCACCCAGGCGCCCCAATTTCTTGGTCTTTTAATCTCTTCATTTCAAAAGCCCTTTTCTGGTGCCTTCCATGACTAGACCTGAGCTAGTTGGATCGTTGACAATGATTAGGTTCTCTGTGCAAAAAGACAGTTACTCCCGAAACTCTGAGATGAAAGAGAGTTAGCTCCCTCCACCAAGCCTTACCACCAGGAACTAATGAAAGCAACTCCTAGACCAAAGGCCACCCTACATATAGACATTTATTAAATAAGCACCTAGTAGCATGCAGGTCCCAAGCCAGTTCATACAGCCTGCTCCATGAGTGCGATGAAATCTCAGCTCCTGTCCTTCACATTCGCTGACCGCACTCCATATAAAACATTCAGCAAGAGAAATGGACCCATAGTCAGCAGCAGGTGGTTAGCACCCCTGTATCAGACATGAGACCATCAGCGGGCGTGGTGAGGATTGGGCTCCCTCATTATCCCTTCCTCTCCTGCACATTTGGTTTCTTCAATTGGCTCTGTGATGGCAGCCAACACTTACTGAGTCCTTGCTATGTGTCAGGCACTGTGCTGAGTGCGTTGTGTACATTATTTCGGGCAGTCCCCCTAATAACCACATGATGTAGGAACAGTTACGATTCCTATTTTACAACTAAGGACAAGCCATCCCTCTGAGTTTTCTCTGAGAAAAACTCAGAGGGCTGGCTTGTCCTAGGTTACAGAAGTTAAAGGTCCTCTTGGGGCACCTGGGTGCCTCAGTCGGTTGAGCATCCAACTCTTGATTTCTGCTCAGGTCGTGATCTCAGGATCATGGGATCAAGCCCTACATTGGGCTCTGCGCTCAGCGGGGAGTCTGCTTCTCCCTCTCCCTTTGCCCCTCCCCTGACTCCATCTCTCTCTCTCTCTCTCGAATAAAAAAATCTTAAAAAAGAAAAGAAAGAAATTAAAGGGGCCCAGAGTGAGAGGAACAAAGCGGTACACCTGGCTGACTCCAAAGCTTTAAACACTTAGCACGTACCACAGTTGGCCGCTGCACCACACGCAAGTCCACTCCTGGTCAAACAAAGTAAAAAAGAAACAAGAAACGAAAGAAATTCCTTTAATATGCCAGCTCGTCTCTCCCTTTCCCTTCAGAGCCACACTTCCCCAAGCAAGGTTTGGGTTTGCCATTCCCCTTCTCTACCGGTCTCCCTCATCCTCTACACTCAGGCTTTGCCTCCAGCCCCCCACTGTGGTCACCAACACCGCGAGATACGCTCGCCAACAGCCTCCACGTTGCCAGATCCCGTAGACGTTTCGATGTAGACCTTACTTGGGCTCCCGAAGTATTCAGTTCTGTGCCCACCGCCTCCCCAAAATTGCGTCTGCCACTTTGTCCCCACTTCTCTGGGCACGGGGCCCCCCAAGGCTCCTCTTGCTCGTCCATCACGTGCACATTCTCCAGGGTTTGCTCACAGGCATCCACCTGGCTTTCACTTCGCTCAGTGGCCCCCTAGAGCCCCGCTGATGGCATTCTCTTATCCTGCTGGTGATGGAAAACTAGAGGCGAAGCAGGTTTCAACCTGTGTGGGGGATGCTTTCTTTGTAGACATTGTCTCCCTGTAATATCCTGAATACTTCGGTTCGAGAAGTGTAGTGGGCGAGGCTCCACCCACAAACTAATCCAAACTTGTAACGATTCTCTAGGGTTATCTAATTTGCATAAGCAAGGACAGAGGCATACTTTAGTTAGTGGAGTTATAAGTGAAAAATCGGGACTCCTGTGTGATTAAGGAAGAATGCCAGCTGACCCTCATGATCAGGAAACCTCTGGACCCATGGTTTGACCCTGGAGCTTACCTACCCTGCCCTAAGGATGCTGTTGCTTGAGGCTTTCGTGCATGAGGTAGATTTGTGTCCCTGAAACTGGCAAATGCCTTTCCTGAAATTCCAACCTTTTGCGAGGGTCTGGGCAGTTTACTAATAAATGCCTGCATGTTTGGCAGAATTTAGAGTGAGGCTTGCTCTCATTATCACCTACCACCTGGTAGGGGTTGTGTGGATGGAGTCATGGAGCTCCTCCCTGCCCCGGAACACCACAGGCTGCCCAGAGTCATCAAAAGAACCTGACATTCAATAAATAGAAGATAAGCTTTTGGTATACAACACTCCCTTTGGAAAGGATAGCCTCCCGTGTCAAAAAAAAAAATGTCCTACTTGTGGATTTCTTTGATATTTTTTAAAAATAAATGTTCTACTTTGGAATAATTTTAGATTTATAGAAAAGTTGCCCAGATAGAACAAAGTTCCCATATACCCCTTAGCCAGCTTCCCTGAGTTAACCAATGTGAGATGGTGAAACAAGATGGGTGTTGAAGCCAAGCAGACCAAGGCTACAATCCCAGTTCCATTCTTTACTATTCATGTGACCAGAGACAAATTATTTAGCCTCTGAGACTCAGCTCCCCTACCTATAAGATACCTAACATGAGGTGTCCTTGGGAGGATTGTAAACAATAATGTACATACAGTATCTAAGTGCTGCCTGGCACCCAGTAGGCTTTTCGTAGCTAGCAGCCATGGGGGGAGAAGGTACATTAGAAGTTGAGGGTATGTATAAAGGTGTGTTGGAGGGATGAGTCACACAAAGCTTGGGGAGAGGGTTCGTTGGAACACTTTTGGAGTCCAGAGAACCTGGGTTTGAATTTCTTCCTGTCCTTGACTTGCCAACAGTGTGACCCTGGGTTAGTTATTCAACTTCTCTGCAGCTGTGAAATGGGGATAATAACAGCCCAGCCTCATAGGGTGCAATGAGCTAATGTGTGTGAAATGTCCAGCACAACATGAGCCATCAGTCAGTCGGGGCTATTATTTCTGTTGTCATTATCCTCGTTCTTTTCTTTCTGTCATTACTGGGAAGAAGAAGTGAGGGAATGAAGCTAAGAAACAAAAGACCACATTGGGCCCTCCATATACTCTGATGGTATTTATTGGTGGGTTTATCTCTCTGTTGTATCTCCCCACCAGAATGGGAGCTCCAGGGAAGGTGGGTTCTTCGTCTTGTTCACTGCAATGGGGCTAGTATCTAGCAGAGCACCTGGCATATGGGATATGCTTCACAAACATACATAGAATGGATGGGTGGATGGATGGATGGCTGGATGGATGGATGGTGGATGGATGGTGGATGGATGGATGAGTGGATGGATGGATGGATGGATGGATGGATGGTTGGGTGGATGGATGGATGGTGAATGGATGGGCGGATGGATTGTGGATGGAGGGATGGGTGGATCGTTGGTTTGGGAAAAGCACAGGCCCATTGCAGGGAAGACTCAGAGCAGGGCTATGACTATACCTCCATTCCAGACGGTGTTAAAGCTCCAGAGTCCCACTGTGTGCCAAAGCTCCAGGTGACCATAGCATCATTTGCACAGCTAGATTTGTAAAGAGCAAGTCCTCGGGAGTGTGTATTAGTTTGCAGTGGCTATCATAATACTGCCTAACAAACACCCTCAAAACTTCAGTGGCATGCAGTGGGGAGCACCAATTTCCCTCAGGTGTGCACAGCTGGGGATTGACTGAGCCAAGCTGTGCTCCCTAGAGGCGGCTCCGCACCACATGTCCCTCATCTTCCACCTGGAATCAGCAAGCTGCCCAGGAATGCTCTTCTCGTGGTGACAGCAGAGGCCCCAAAGGGCAGGTAGAAATGCCAGGGATGAAGCACATCATCACTTCTATCTCATTCTATTGACCGGCAAGTCACCTGGCCAACCCCAAGGGCAGGGAACATGCACCAGCCGTGAAAAGTGAGAACTGTGAAGTCACGTGGCACAAGGTGGGGATTTGGGGAGCCGTTCCCTTGCCCTCTTTCCTCCTAGGTGGCAGCATTGGGGATCATGGCTGAGGCAGCAGGAAAATCTTAAGTTCTCCCCCAAAGACAAGAGAATTGTTTGTCGCCCACCTCCCTCTCATTACGATGAACTGGTGTCACTTTGACTAAACACACTTCAGTGGGTCGTGAAAAGATATTAGCTGTATTTTTTCTTTACCTCGTTGTCTCTGATAATAGGAACAATAATATAATTTACAGTTGTCTGGATCTTGAAAGATTTCAAAGCATTCATTATCTTCCCGATCGCCCCATCAACCCCGTGAAGCATGCAGAGGAGGGAGAGAGCCCATGATAATGTATAATTAGCAGCAACAGCAACTGTAACGGCAACTAGTGCTTCTTAAGCTCTTGCTGCATTCCAGGAGCTGATGTGCACAACTGACTCATTTGATAAAGACTAATGGCTCATCCCAGGGGCTCTGGAATCAATCTGCTTTGGGATCCCAGGGCTTCTGTTTCCCAGCTGTGTGGCCTTGGGCAACTTACTTAACCTTTCTGTGTTAGTTTCCTGGAGTTGCCATAACCAATTACCACAAATTGGGTGGTAACTTAAAATAACTCAAATCTAGCCTCCAGCACTGTGAGGCCATCAAGCCTCTCTTTATAAGGACACCGGTCATATTGGAGTAAAGGTCAACCCCACTCCAATATGAACTCCAGTGTTCACCCACCCAACTTGAATAATGACATCTGCAATGACCCTATTTCCAAATAACCAAATAAGGTCATGTTCTCAAGTTCCAGGAAGGACATGAATGGGAGGTGGGGACTGGGGGCCAGAGGACACACTGTCCAGCCCAGTCCGCTCTCTAAGCCTTGTTTTTACTTTCCCATCTATAAAATAGTGCTGTTGGTGTGTTCTATGTTAGGATACGGCAGGAAACCTCGTGGCACAGAGCCTGGCACATCAGAAGTGTTCATCAAACAGAAACTTCCAAGTCACTGTCACCATCATCCCCACTTTACAGTGAGGGAAACGAGGTCCGGACACGCAAAATTGGTTGTCATCCCATAAATGTCAGAGCCAGGTTCTCTAATTCCTGAGCCAGTGCGCCATGCATACAGTAGACACTCCATAAATGCTCCATGACAACAACCTGAAATCCAGTGGGCGTATAACCAAGCCGCGGAGCTCTGTGAACACTCCAGGCTGGAAAGAGAAAGAACCTGGAGGACCTGGAGCCTGAGCCCCACTCCGGTCAGGGTTTCCTCCGGCTCCAGCTTGCAAGCTGCCTCCCTGCGTCTCTGCTCTCTTGGCAATCAGCTCCTCGTTCGACACACCTGAGTAAGGAGGTTTGCCATTAATGTTGCAAATTGGAGTCCATAAATTAGTCCATCCACTGCTGGCAGCCATGTGGCTGGAATTTTTCCAGCAGCTGGCTGTTCAGCTGTTCAAATGCCACGGGGACTGCCGCCTTCCCAGGGACTCTGTTCTGTCAAGAAGGCTTTGCTGAGACACAGAAAGCCAAGTTTTGACATTTAGCAAATGCTCTTGTTAACAACGTGTACCTGATCTTACCTCCTCGAGGGTTTCCCTGGGGAACACAGCTGATTTCACCCCCGGGAGCCCGGGGAAGCCTAGAGCAAGGAAATGGGCACGCGTTGGCAGGTGCCTCTGCTTCCGTGATGTGGGCAAGTTCAGGCAGAGCCAGGCCCAGGCAGACCGCGATGGAGACGCCAAGTCAGTTCAGACGTTGGGCTGCTTGGCTTCTGCCCCAAACCCCACTGTGCCCCCCAAGATCTCAGTTCCATTCTCTGGGAAGTTTCTTGCATTTCCCCCGTACACAAGCCTCTGAGTCAGGCACAGGTGGCAGGGGAGAGATAAAAAACAGTTATGGTTCTTAGTCCTGGAGCCTCCAGGCTCTGAAAAGAGATGAGACGGGCGCAACCTCCCTAATTAAATCAACAGGTGAAAAAGTTCGAAGAAAGGAGGGAAGGTACACAGCTTTGGCGGGGACGGTGTCAGGAAAAGCTTTATTTTTTTTTTTAAGATTTTATTTATTTATTTGACACAGAGAGAGAGAGATCACAAGTAGGCAGAGAGGCAGGCAGAGAGTGAAGGGGAAGCAGGCTCCCTGCTGAGCAGAGAGCCTGATATGGGGCTCGATCCCAGGACCCTGAGATCATGACCTGAGCCGAAGGCAGAGGCTTTAACCCACTGAGCCACCCAGGCACCCCAGGAAAAGCTTTATTGACAGGTGGCATCTAGGTGGGTCTTGAAGGTTGCGTAGGAGTTCAACAGCTAGTGACAGAGTTAGAAGTATGAGTAAAGGCAGGGAGGTGGGAAGCCCGGGGCAGGTATAAGAAATAAGAACTGGTCCTGTTTGGCTGAAAACCAGGAAATTAGGAGAGAAGCAACTAGAAAGGTGATAAACCATCATCATCACCATCATCCCTCTGAGGAGTCAATACATAAATCCACAAGCCCTAGAAAATGTCTACAAACTCATCAGAGCCCTGATTTTGCAGTGTGAGGGATAATTCAGAAGCCATAGTAATTGTTTAGCAAGGTCCCACCGAGGCCATGGCTAGAACCTACCGGCACCTGCAGGGGTGAAGCACGCAGCAGCCGAGCCCCCCAAAAGGGTTTTCCATCCACCCAGCTCCATTCCATCCCCATGACACCTGAGAGTGCAAGGATTCTAAACCCACTTCACAGATGGGAAAGGTGAGGCCCAGGGTTTCGAGGGGGACAATGACATGCTTAGGACCTCCTGGTGGTAACTAAAGGGAAGCAGATTTTCCCCAATCACCTGGAAGTCATTTCAGAGTTTTCTGTCATAATTTGGTCCGTGTCTTCCTTGAGGTGCTGGAGGTAATGAGGTTAGGGGAGGAACAAGCACACGAGCCAGTGATTGGAGCAGGCTGGTGCTTGTAATTACTAAGGGGATGGGAAGAAGGGGCTCCTACAGTGAAGCCTGACCTGAGTCTGGACGAATCTCATCAGGAGCGGGAAGATGAAGAGATCCAGGAACTCCAGGGAGAGGGAACAGCCTGTGCGAAGGCACAGAGGGATAAAATGCAAACTAACCAGACTGTATGTTCCATTAGAACAGGAGCTTTGTCTACCCAGCAATAGGCCCAGTGCCTGGTCCACGGTAATTGCTCTGTGAATACTGAATGAATGAGTGAGTGAATGAACAACTAGTTTATTACAATTCAGGTAAAGTTCAAACTGGAGATAGTTTCAATTTTCTCTAACCTGGGGATACTTCAGTGGCTCAGCTGGTTAAGCATCTGAGTCTTAATTTCAGCTCAGGTCCTGATCTCCAGGTGGTGGGATCGAGTCCCCCACCCCCTATGCCCTGACCCACGCCCACTGGCTCTACACTCAACTTCTCTCTTCTGTCTCTCCCTCTCTGCTTCCCTCCCTCTCTTCTTTCCCTCTGCCCCTCTCCCAATCAATCAATCAATCAATCAATCCATCTTAAAAATTTTTTTTCTCCAACCTATGCTTTCACCCATACCTTGAAAAATCCTCCTTCCCATTCCTGGATGTCTTGTGCAGATCCCAGCATTTTTGGTCATTTCTAGTATGAAGAACAGTCACATTTGCAGAAGACTCACTCTAATTAAAAAGTCTAGTCCAGTCTAAAACATCCCTCATCCCCCAACTCAGACCCAATTCACAGCTCAAGACACCCCCCCACACACACAGCAATGGTAAGGGGTGTGGCCTCTCCTTTCCCTCCCTTGCCCCTTCCCACTCTGTGGCTCTGACATCACCTGGCAGGAGGGATTAGAGATGCTGCAAAAATTGTTCTTGAATCTGGGCTCCTCGAGGGAGTGTGTTGCATTTTATTCTTTTTATTGAGATAGAGTTCACAGATAATGTTGTATTAGTTTCGGGGAGGCAAAATAATGATTCTATATTTGCGTATATTGTGAAGTGATCGCCACCATAAAGACAAAGTTATTTTCTTGTGATGAGAATTTTTAGGATCTATTCTCTTAGCAACATTCAAGTATGCAATACAGTATTATTAACTGTGGTCGCTGTGCTGTGCATCAACTGCAGTTTGTAACTTGTGACCACTTTCACTCATTTCACAGCCCGCTTTCCCCACCCCCTGCCTCTGGAAACCCCCAATCTGTTCTCTGGATACCTGGGTTCGGGTGGCTTGGGTTTTTTTTAAGAAGCCACATATAAGTGAGAGCATATTGTATTTATCTTTCTCTATTTCACTCAGCATAATACCTTCTAAGTCTATCTATGTTATCCCAAATGGCAAGATTTCCTTCTTTTTTTTTTTTTTAAAGGTTTTATTTATTTGACAGCGAGAAACACAGCGAGAGAGGGAACACAAGCAGAGGGAATGGTAGCGGGAGAAGCAGGCTTCCTGCTGAGCAAGGAGCCCGATGCGGGGCTCAATCCCAGGACCCTGGGATCATGACCTGGGCCGAAGGCAGACGCTCAACGACTGAGCCACCCAGGCGGCCCAAGATTTCCTTCTTTTTTATGGCTGAGTAATATTCCTGTGTGTGTGTGTGTGTGTGTGTGTGTGTGTGTGTGTGTGTGTACACACATTGTACTATAAACACATCTTCTTATCTCCTCCACCATCAGTGGACACTTAGGTTGCTTCCATGTCTTGGCAATTGTAAATAATGCTGCAATGAACGTGAGGGCACAGGTATCTTTTCGAGTTAGTGCTTTCAGGTCCTTCGGACAAATACCCAGAAGTGGAATTGCCAGATCATAGGGTAGCTCTATTTTTAAATTTTTGAGGAACCTCTGTACTGTTCTCCATAGTGGCTGCACCAATTTGCATTCCCACCCGGCAGTGCACGAGGCTTCCCTTTTCACACCCTCCCTGGCATTTGTAATCTGTCATCTGTTTTGATACTGGCCCTTCTAGCAAATGCATGATGATCTTTCGTTGTGGTTTTGATGTGCATTTCCCTGATGATGAGTGAGGTTAAGCACCTGTTGGTCTTCTGTATGTCTTCTTTGGAAAAATGTCTATTCAGCTAATCTGCCCATTCTTCATCCGATTGCTTGTTTTTTGACATTAAGTTGTATAAGTTCTATATACACTTTAGATATTAACCTTTTATCAGAGATTATTTGGCTTCTCATTTTGCCTTTCATGTTGGTGATGGTTTTCTTCACTGTGCAGAAATTTTGTTTGATGTAGTTCCTATTGACTGCTTAGCTATGCTTTTGTGGCCTTCGTTTTTGGTGTCAAATCCAAATAATCATGACCAAGACTAATGCCAAGGAACTCACCACCTATCATTTCTTCTAGGAGTTTGAGGTTTTCGGTCTTATATTCAAATCTTTTATTTTTGCCTTTAAATCTTTAATCCATTTTCATTGACGTGTATGTTGTGAGATATGCAGTCCAGTTTCCTTCTTTTGCATGTGTCTGTCCAGTTTTCCCAGCACCATTTATTGAAGAGACTGTTCTTTCCTTGTTGTGTATTCCTGTCTGCTTTGATGAAGCTAAATTAATTGAACGGATATGCGTGGGTTTATTTGTGGGCTTTCTATTCTGTTCTGTTGCTCAGTGTGTCTGCTTTTGTGCCGATACCATACTGTTTTGAGTACTACCGCTCTGTAATATATTTTGAAATCAGGAAGAGTGATACCCTCAGCTTTGGTCCTCTTTCTCATGATTGCTTTGGCTACTTGGTATCTTTTGTGGTTCCAGAGTATGTTGCATCTTGGAAGGGCCACTCTTCTGTAAGCTGGACTGTTTCATGCATCAAAGATGTCCAGCATCCCTGTCCACTAAATGCCAGGGCAGGCCCTCTCCCCTGCCATTGTCGTGACAACAAAATACACCCCCTCACGCTTACAGATGCTCCCCTAGGGAGTGATATCATCTCATTTTGAGAACTGGGTCTTAGCTGGGGCTATCTGTCATTCTCTTTTGGCTGACCTCCACGGGCCCGCATGTCAGCTCTCACATGAAGCACACCGGGGTTCTGTCGAGGCTCCCTGCACCTTCCCAGTGCCCTGCCCCTTGACTTTGGCTTTGCATCCTCTGGCTGACTTCTCATGACCCCCAGCTCCTGCCCCTGGGAGGCTACCACCAAGACTCTCTCTCCCTGCCAGGGTTTCCTCATGCTGGCAGACAGCATCTTGGGCGGGATGCACTAAGGTTCAAGCCAGCTACCTTTGGTGGCATCCACTTGGTCCATGATGAGCAACAGACACACAGGTTGTCTGTGACTGTCCTCTCGTCCCACCTGCCACCGCGAGCTGTGGCAGTCATGCTCCCAACTGGGTCCCCCAACTCCAGGCACGCGTGTAAGTTCCCCCCAAATTACTCCCTCCCAGGCTGCAAACTGGTGCCCAGACAAGTCTGCGATTTAGCACAACTGCAGTCGGGGAGCAAGACACCAGTCCCTGTTGTTATGGGAACCCCCACATCTCTAACTACTTGGGTTTTGTCCACTTGACATGAGTGGGGGAAGGGAAGGTCTGGAGTGCTTTCTGCTCCCACGTGTGCCCTCCTCACTCCAGTGTCCAGTCTTCCAGGAGAGGGGCCATCATGGCTGCTGGTAGGAGTTGATAGAATTGAGCCCCCGCGGGGTGTGTCTCTCCCAGAAGGTGGAAGAACGTGTCTGTTCTCCATTTTAGGGTTTCTCCGAACTTCTGAAACAACCACCAATGCTTTTTTCCACTTCCCTTCACAAATGAATGAATAAACACAGTCCTTTGGGAAACTGTAAGTAAATCTCTGAGCCCAAAAGTCAAGCTGTATGTCGAGAGGATGAGAATAAATGAGTCAGCTAGAATCCTGGAATATGTACAGTAAGTGATTTTTATTGCTAAGCTCTACAGGATGGACTTTCAATGCATCATCTCAGTTACAACCTAATTTTATGGAGAAGGAAACTGAGACCCAAAGAGGTCAGGTGACTTGACCGAGGTCACCCTGCTGAGAGGTCGAGAAGCTCAGCCATGAACCAAGGAGATCTCAGGAATGCCGTATTCTGAACCCTTGCTCTGATAACGTGAAGTTCCTGGCAGATCCATCCTGCCAGCAGCCTGGACCACAAAGCCCTGAAGAGGGGCTCAGAGGGGTCCTCCTATGCCAGTGACTGCTATCCCAGCATCCACCAGTCCCAGGCTATGGGAGGTCAGGCTACCATTTTACAAATGAGTTCAGCCCCTATAAAACCAGTCCCCACTCAATCACCGTCCTTCTGTAGGCTTTTCCCAGTAGGTTGGGTCAATAAGTCTCTCCTCAGTCTCTCGCTGATATGTGATTGTCAGATGCCATCCGGAAGCACAAGTAGAACCAAATGGTGCCAACATGGCAGGACTTCGGGAATCTATGACAGTGGTGATAGCCACTCACACCTCAATCAAATGCCTGCCCAGAGGATGCGGTGAGGGCAGGCCAGCTAACACCCCAGGACGAGAGCTTTGACAGGAATGACCTGATGGTGCCATGAAAACCAACCCAGAAGTGAAAGACTTAGGATCAAACTCTCTTATAGCCCCTCACAGTAACCCTACAATCAGCATCAGATGCATGCTTTGTTCACTTGTAAAGTCGATGCAGAATGCCCTTACACCCTAAATTTCTTTATTTGTTATTTTTATAATTATTGGTTCTATTTTTAAAGATTTTATTGATTGAGAGAGAGAGAGAACACTTGCAGGAGGGGCAGAGGGAGAGAGAGAGAGAGAGAGAATCCTCAAGCCAGCTCCCTGCTGAGCACAGAGCCAGATGCAGGGGCTCAATCTCATGACCCTGAGATGATGACCTGAGCCAAAATCAAGAGTTGGCTGCTCAACCAACTGAGCCACCCAGGCACCCTTATTCCTTCTATTTTTAATTTTATTAACATACAATGTATTATTTGTTTCAGGGGTATAGGTCTGTGATTCATCAGTCTTACACAATTCACAGCACTCACCATAGCACATACCCTCCCCAATGCCCATCACCCAGTCACCCCATCCCTACCCCCACCTCCCAGCAACCCTCGGTTTGTTTCACGAGATTAAGAGTCTCTTATGGGCGCCTGGGTGGCTCAGTGGGTTAAAGCCTCTGCCTTCAGCTCAGGTCATGATCTCAGAGTCCTGAGATCGAGTCCCACATCGGGCTCTCTGCTCAGCAGGGAGCCTGCTTCCTCCTCTCTCTCTCTCTGCCTGCCTCTCCGCCTGCTTGTGATCTCTGTCTGTCAAATAAATAAATAAAATCTTTAAAAAAAAAAAAAAAAGAGTCTCTTATGATTTGTCTCCTTTCCCGGTCTCAACTTGTTTCATTTCTCCCTTCCTTCTCTCCATGACCTCCTGCCCTGCATCTCAAATTCCTCATATCAGAGAGATCATATGATAATTATCTTTCTCTGATTGACTTATTTCGCTGAACATAATACCCTTTAGTTCCATCCATGTCATTGCAAATGGCAAGACTTTTTGATGGCTGCATAATATACCATGGTGTGTGTGTGTGTGTGTGTGTGTGTACCACATCTTCTTTATTCATTCATCTGTTGATGAACATCTAGGTTCTTTCCATAGTTTGGCTATTGTGGACATCGCTGCTATAAACATTCAGGTACACATGCCCCTTCAGATCACTACATTTGTATCTTTGGGGTAAATACCCAGTAGTGCGATTGTTGGGTCATAGGGTAGCTCTATTTTCAGCTTTTTGAGGAACCTCCATACTGTTTTCCAGAGTGGCTGCACCAGCTTGCACTCCCACCAACAATATAGGAGGGTTCCCCTTTCTCCACATCCTCGCCAACACCTGTCATTTCCTGACATGTTAATTTTAGCCATTCTGACTGGTGTGAGGTGGTATCTTACTGTGGTTTTGATTTGTATTTCCCTGATGATGAGTGATGTTGAGCACTTTTTCAATGTGTCTGTTGGCCATTTGGATGTCTTCTTTGCAGAAATGTCTGTACATGTCTTCTGCCCATTTCTTGATTAGATTATTTGTTCTTTGGGTGTTGAATTTGGTAAGTTCTTGATAGATTTTAGATACTAGCCCTTTATCTGATACGTCATTTGCAAATATCTTCTCCCATTCGGTTGGTTGTCTTTTGGTTTTGTTGACTGTTTCCTTTGCTGTGCAAAAGCTTTTGATCTTGATGAAGTCCCAATAGTTCATTTTTGCCCTTGCTTCCCTTGCCTTTGGAGATGTTTCTAGGAAGAAGTTGCTGCAGCTGAGGTTGAAGAGGTTGCTGCCTGTGTTCTCCTCAAGGATTTTGATGGATTCCCATCTCACATTGAGGTCTTTCATCCTTTTTGAATCTATTTTTGTGTGCGGTGTAAGGAAATGGTCCAGTTTCATTCTTCTGCATGTGGCTGTCCAATTTTCCCAACACCATTTGTCGAAGAGACTGCATTTTTTTCCATTGGACATTCTTTCCTGCTTTGTCGAAGATTAGTTGGTCATAGAGTTGGGGGTCCATTTCTGGGCTCTCTATTTTGTTCCATTGACCTATGTGTTTGTTTTTTTTTTTTTTTTTTTGTGCCAGTACCACACTGTTTTGATGATTACAGCTTTGTAATAGAGCTTGAAGTCTGGAATTGTGATGCTGCCAACTTTGGTTTTCTTTTTCAACATTTTTCTGGCTATTCGGGTCTTTTCTGGTTCCATATAAATTTTAGGATTATTGTTCCATTTCTTTTAAAAAAGGTGATGGTATTTTGATAGGGATTGCATTGAATGTGTAGATTGTTCTAGGTAACATAGACATTTTCACAAGTTTGTTCTTCCAGTCATGAGCATGGAATGTTTTTCCATTTCTTTGTGTCTTCCTCAATTTCTTTTATGAGTACTTTAGAGTTTTCTCAGTACGGATTCTTTGCCTCTTTGGTTAGGTTTATTCCTAGGTATCTTATGGTTTTGGGTGCAATTGTAAATGAGATTGACTCCTTAATTTCTCTTTCTTCTGTCTTGTTGTTGGTGTATAGAAATGCAACTGATTTCTGTGCATTGGTTTTATATCAAATTGATCTTCATCTGTATTTTTTCTCTCTTTCTACTTTCTATTGTATTCCAGGCCTCGCTTTCAGGGGCTGGTTAGATTGGGGAGGGAGGAAGAAAACAGAGGCCAGGGAGAAGCCTGAGGGAAAATGGAAAGAAGGAGGGAGGGACAAAGGAGCTCTGGGCTACACACATCCACAGTGTCACCCCCTAACAGCAACACTGGGATCGGCAGCTTGGTGGGCGGGACAAAGACATGCTGGGTCTGGGGAGGCCTCAGCCTTGCTTTCTCCACAGATATTTAACAAGTGCCTCCTGAATGCCAGAAGTGGTGCTGGGGAAAAGATGCAGGAAAGTGATAGCTCACAATCTGTGAGGAGAAAGAGGTGCATGAACAGATAATTCTATATGAAGTGTTGTGTTGTGTTGTGTTTTTAAGAAAAGTGAACAGTGAGTCCCTAGGGAATGACATTGTTATAGGATGAACTGTGTTCCCTTCCCAAAAACATGTGTTTAAGTCTTCACTCCCAATACCTCAGGATGTGGCCTTGTTTGGAAATAGAGTCATTGCAGATATAATTGAATTAAGATGAGGTCATGCTGGACGGGGTGAGCCTCTACCTCGCTATGACTGGTGTATTTCTAATAAGATGGACGCAGGAAGACAGACAGAAGCTGTGTGGCCACAAGCCAAGGGATGCCAGAAGCGAAGGCTTCTCCCAAAGCCTTCCAGAGCACAGCCCCTCAACACCTTGATTTTGGACTTCTCCCCTTCAGAATCCTGAGACAATACATTGCTGGCACTCTAAGGCACCCGGTTTGTGGTACCTGGTTCCCACAGTAGACCTAGAAAACCAATGCATATGCTAAGTAGGAAAAAATCCCCAAAGTTTACAAAGTGTATGATTCTATTTATTCAGTGTGCTTAGAATGACAAAATTATGGATATCAGAACAGATTCATGGTTGCTACGGCTTCGGGGTGGGGAACAAACTGAGTGTACCTGTAAATGGGACCTCATTGCCTTAACTACCTCCATGTTGACCTCAGTCTGTACTTTCTGACTGATTAAGTTCTTCTCTCCAGCTCATCTCTTAACTCCGGCAGAAGACTAAGCAGGCAAAGCATCCCGTGGGGAACCGAAACTACCCCTCTAGCAGTCAGGACTGCCCTGACGCCAGCAGGCCCCGCATGATTGACCCCAAGACGATGACCGCCCCGACCTCTGCTGTCCAACTGCGTGCCCCCACTGACCTTCGTCCCACCATTTTCTTATAGAGCCCTACACACATTTTCAGCACTTTGGAGACATCCTTGCCTTTGGGACAATAGTCTGCTGCCTCCCTGTGCTGACCTCACAGAAATAAATCTCTTTCTCATTTCGCCACTGCTCTCTCTTTCTCTCTGCTTCTGGATTTACTAGGACAAGTGGTCGAACCCAGTCCGTTTGGGGCCCCCAGAGCCAGGTGCTCTTGGTCTTTGGTAAATTACCCCCACTTTGCAGATGAGAAATTGGCGCTCAGAGACATAAAGACCATACAGCTGATGGGCAGTTGGGTCTAACTTAGACGTTCTGGCTCCCAATCTGTATTTTCTTTGCCTTTTTGTCTCTAGAAAATCCAGCGAGTTTTCAGACTGGGATGCGCCCTAAGTTCACATTCTACAACTTCCCATCCAGTTTGTTCTGTGCCTCTGCTCACTGCTGGGGACCCCACGACCTTTGCTTGGGGACATCTCTGCCTGGCTCCCACCTCCTTTCAGATCTCATCTTAAACACTGTGGGGATCCACTCAGAACCCCAGAGTTGGTGTGAAGATTGCTTTAAACTGAAATCATTTGAAAGTCAACAGATGCACAAAGAAACCGTCTCAGAGCCTCCCTCATCTGACTAACAGCAGCAACTTCTAGGAAAGGAGGCTTCCATGAATTCCCTCTTTGGGAAAAAGTCTACTCCCAGGAGAGAGAACAAAGGTAAACCTACAATAAATCTCCTCTTTAGTGGAGTTTCATGGTCCTGAAGAAGATGGAAAGGCTACACATACCTATATAGACAAACATCACAAACTTTCTATCTCCCATTTGTTTTCCTAAAAATCCACTGGTCTTCCCTAAAGAAACCTATTTGCTCTTCCCATAGAAGCCTCTCAGCCTACTTTTTCCTACTAAGCTTAAGTAATATAAGCCTCTAACTTTATCCATGTATTGAGCTACCTACTTCTATTAGCTCCTTTTGTTATGCATACAAATAAGCCTTTTTTCCTCCTGTTAATATGTGTCTTGTCAGTTTAATTTGCATGCCTCCATTGACTGAATCTAAGAGGATAGAGGCAAAGTTCTTCCTCTCCCACAACAGCATCCACCCCAGGACCTCTTGTCCCCAATCCTCACATCTGAGTTCCACCCTGGCCATATCTCCCCAGCCTACTCTCTGAGCACTTATCCCACAAGAGGTAGATGATTATTATTGGGGACAAAGGCTTATGATGCCCAGACACTGTCTTTTGATGCCACATCTCCTGCTCACCCGCATATCCCTGTATCACTGAGTCCCTGCCGCAGGCCCCTGGTGGGGCCTCCCTGTTTACTGGTTTGAAGGAATGGGGCGTCCCGCTCAGCTAATCTCCACTGTGTCTGGCCACCTACAGAGACATTTAAACTGAAATCACCTCCACTCCCTGCCAGGATTTTCAAGCTTGGTTCTTCAGGCTTCTTTCCGTCTTACATTCAGATAAGTTCCCAGGATCCCCATTACCTTGAAAAAGCCTCATCTGACCCGGCTTCCCTTTCTGTTCCTGTGCCGTTCTTTTTGCTACAGGACTGCGGGGGCCCTTACTCCATGTTCCCAAAGTTTATTTCTCCCGAACCTTCCATCCTGCTTTGAGCTCCATGCCCTTCATTCTCCCAACCCTGCTCATCAAACAGAACATTTATTTTTTTCTAACTCTGGATATAACATGTTCATTAAAAAGTAGAGAAAAAAGTATGAATGGGGTGCCTGGGCGGCTCAGTCTGTTGAGCATCTCATTCTTTTTTTTTTTTCTTCTTTCCCCAAATACTTTTATTTTTTTCAGTGTTACAAGATTCATTGTTCATGTACCACATGAGCATCTCATTCTTTTTTTTTTTTTTTTTTAAGATTTTATTTATTTATATGACAGAGAGGGGGAGCGAGAGAGAGAGATCGCAAGCAGACAGAGAGGCAGGCAGAGAGAGAGGGGGAAGCAGGCTCCCCGCTGAACAGAGAGCCCGATGCGGGGCTCGATCCCAGGACACTGAGATCATGACCTGAGCCGAAGGCAGAGGCTTTAACCCACTGAGCCACCCAGGCGCCCCGAGCATCTCATTCTTGATTTTGGCTCAGGTTGTGACCTCGGGGCCGTGGGATCGAGCCCCTAGTCAGGGTCCGTGTTCAGTAGGGGGTCTGCCTGGGATTCTCTCTCTCCCTCTCCCTGTGCCGCTTTGCCTGCTCACGCTCTCTCTCTCTGAAATAAGTCTTTTTAAAAGAAATTGTTTTACTACTCAGAGAGATAAAACCCCAGCTAATAACTTGGTGTGTTTCCTTAAGCCTTTTTTTTTCTTACGTATAATAAGCAAGTAAGCAAGGTTGAGACCATACTATATATTTAGGGCTGTATTTTCCCTTTTTTACTTAAAACATATTCATTTATCATGAATATGTTTCTCGTGTCATTAACTATTCCTTGAAAGAAATGAATTTTAATAATTGATAATATTCTATTACGTAGGTTTATTTCCTTCATTCAACAAGTATTTATTGAATGTCTCCAATGTGCCAAGCCCTATTTTAGGCACCAGGGAACAAGTCAGAGGAGGTCCCCAGCCTCACAGAGCTGAACTCTGGGAGGGAAAGAGACAGATAATAATGTGATGTTTTGGTTGTTGGATATGCTATAGTGTATGCAAGCCTGTATTTTTTTTTTCACATTTATGTTGCTTTCACATTTGACAGCAGGGCCTCTGTGTCAGGAAGATCTGAGCTTCTCTGTGTCTTATGTGCCTTTGGTAAGATATGCAGCCTCTTTAAGCCTCTGTTTCTTATCTGTAAAATGGGTATAAGAATAGCATTTCCCAGGGGCGTCTGGGTGGCTCAGTCGTTAAGCGTCTGCCTTCGGCCCAGGTCAGATCCCAGGGTCTTGGGATCAAGCCCCGCATCGGGCTCCCTGCTCCGCGGGAAGCCTGCTTCTCCCGCTACCATTCCCTCTGCTTGTGTCCCCTCTCTCGCTGTGTTTCTCGCTGTCAAATAAATAAAATCTTAAAAAAAAAAAAAATAGCATTTCCCGAAAGAAAGGAAAGAGAGAAAGAACCAGAGGTTTATTCTAGCAGCAGGGTTCAGAATCGAGGGCTGAAGAGCATAGGCAGGGGAGGGAGACAAATGAGAAAATGGAAAGGAAGCCAACTGTGTACCGCTCCTCTGCCCCCCCGTTGCAGACTTCTCCTCCTCCTCCTCCTCCTCCTTCTTTTCCCTCCTCCTCCTCCTCCTCCTCCTCCTCCTCTTCTCCTTCTTCTTCTTCTTCTTGTCCTTCGTCGTCGTCTTCTTCTTCTTCTTCTATTTATTTATTTGAGAGAGAGAGGTTTCGAGAGAGAGCATGAGCAGGGGCAGAGAGAGAGGGAGAAGCAGGCTCCCTGCTGAGCGAGGAGCCCGATGTGGGACTCGATCCCAGGACCCTGAGATCATGACCAGAGCTGAAGGCAGACGCTTCAATGACTGAGCTCCCCAGGCGCCACCCCTCCCAACCGCAGACTTCTAAATTGAAGTGGGCCTGGGCTGGGAGGGAAATAAGAGCTTTCATTTTAGAGTAAGTTCAGACATTGATCCCGCTGGAACTGACACAGGAATTACATCTGAGCTGAATCTTGCCATTGAAAGTGATGTGGGAAAATTCTGTTATCAACTCACTGCAAAAGCTATGGGATCTTCCCAAGACCCAGCAGCAAGAAAATCCAAAGGTTTAAAACAAACGAAGGATTGTCAGCATCCCCTAAAATCTGCTCCTAATTTTAACTCTAGGGAGAGGTTAGGCCTGCCTGTGCCTCGGACCCCACAGGGGACCCACCTCTCCCACCCAGAGACTCTATCCTTCTCTGTGGCTGTCAGAGGCTCAGTGTCGAAACATTTAATGCAATGTCCTTTGCAAGGATAGCCTACAACTAGTAGTTCTAATAAAGATAAGAAAAGAAACAAATACACTTCTAAAAAAAAATAAAAGAGAATAGCATTTCCCTCACTGAGGTTAATGAGATAATGCAGGTCAGGCACCCTGCCCGTAGTAATCACTTCACACGAGTCCGCTGTCATTGTTATCACAACAAATGAACAGAAATCCATGTGCTTCGTCATCTTTGCAGGATAAACTAGCGTTAGAATGAGGTTGGTCGAGGTTCGAATTTGTACAGGACTGACATATTGCCCAAACGCCGCGGAGGGAGATGGCACTCTCATTTAGAGTCCGAGGGCATTGGTGGAATGTGCCCGCCCATCTCCTTAAGGATCGTATCCACTGGCCTTTCCGTTCCCGGTCCTGCTCTGATGCCGCTCTGTGCACCTGACACCCCGAACCTTGAGAACCCTCTCCCCCCCCCCCCCCCCCCCCCCCGCTTCCTGGACACCTACGATGCCACCCCCCACCCCCCGATGCCCCTCTGACTCCTGTCTGATGACAGCCATTCCCTTGAGTCAGCCCTGGACCGACAGGACGGACCCCTTCCTCCACGTCCCCCACGGTGGAGACCCCCGGGGCTGCGGCCAGACCCTCTGTGAACCGTGTCCACCGCTGCTTCTCCACCTTCCGCCCTATACTGTGATTGTCTTACCTGGAGTGCGTTGAACCTCTTGGGTCTGTGAGTGAATGTTTTTTCACCTACCTTGAGACGTTCTCGGCAATTCACTTTTCACAATTTTTTGTTTGTTTTTGTCTTTTGTCTTCCCGTTCCTTCTGGGACTGCATTTACCTCTATAACACTAGCCACGGTCCCAGACCTCTGAGGCTCTGTTCGTGTTGTTTTTTGTTTTTTCCACTTTCTCCTGTCCTGTGGGTTGTTAATTTCTATTCCTCTTCCTTGAAATAACACTGATTCTTTCTTCTGCCCATTGAACCCACTTAATGAGGCACTTGGGTTTTTGAGTAATTCGAATCTTGACCCACATCACTTCCAAGCCAAGTCCCCCCAACTTCTCTGAACCCCAGCTCCTCATACAATAGGGGTGATAATACCACTTTCTCAGATCTTAGTAGGAATTAAATGAGCTAAAAGTGTGCCAAGTGGGTTCTTGTAGTAATGATTTGATCAATGGTAGTTATCCACATTTCTAAAAATTAGACTTTTAATTTTGAGATAATTATGGATTCATACGCAGCTGTTAGAAATCATACAGAACGATCCTGCCTATCCTTTACCAGCTTCCCCCAGTGGTAACATTTTGCACAACAGAGTGCAATGTACTTAGGGGGGCCCTAACAGGCAGGGTTTGGCCGTTTGCCACTGGCAAAATCCAGAGGCAGAGAGCCAAGCTGGGCTGAAATAAGAAACGGATTTATTTCAGTGAGACCAGCACAGGGAGGCAGCAGACTATTGTCCCAAAGGCAAGGATGTCTCCAAAGTGCTGAAAATGTGTGTAGGGCTCTATAAGAAAATGGTGGGACGAAGGTCAGTGGGGGCACGAAGTTGGGCAGCAGAGGTCGGGGCGGTCATCGTCTTGGGGTCAATCATGCGGGGCCTGCTGGTGTCAGGGCAGTCCTGACTGCTAGAGGGGTAGTTTCGGTTCCCCACGGGATGCTTTGCCTGCCTAGTCTTCTGCCCAAGTTAAGAGATGAGCTGGAGAGAAGAACTTAATCAGTCAGAAAGTACAAACTGAGGTCAACATGGAGGTAGTTAAGGCCATGACTGGGTCCTCTTTCAGTGACACAGAAGTCAAAGCATTGCTGTCCAGCCTCCGGGTGCACAGTTGAGATGGTAGCACTGGGCCCTTAGTAACAGTGCAGGGGAGTCTGAAGTCTTCAGCTTTAGGG
>CM053609.1:110391058-110411245 GCA_028646535.1 Procyon lotor
ACAATGCCCTCCATGTTTTTCCTTATGCTCCACACATAAGTGAGACCATAAGGTAATTGGCTCTCTCCGTTTGACTTATTTCACTCCGCATAATCTCTTCCAGTCCCATCCATGTTGAAACAAAAATTGGATATTCATTCTTTCTGATGGAGGCATAATATTCCATTGTATATATGGACCATATCTTCTTTATCCATTCGTCTGTTGAAGGGCATCTTGGTTCTTTCCACAGTTTGGCGATTGTGGCCATTGCTGCTATGAACATTGGGGTCCATGTGGCCCTTCTTTGTACTGCATCTGCTTCTTTGGCGTAAATACCCAGTAGTGCAATTGCAGGGTCATAGGGTAGCTTCTTAACGGTCACTGTGCGGTATTTGGTTGCATGGCTCCCTCTGCTGGCGAATATCTGAATTGCATGCACCTGTTGGCCACCCAGAAAACTGGCCTGGGTTCATTTCTCTTTCAGTCACCAAGCACAGAAGATACACCCCCAGTAACAAGCAGCCTGGCAGCTAAAGCTGGGGGTGATTTTTGGTGACAGATTATCAAACTTCAATGCATTTTACACAAACACTTCATTTTAAAAGTATTTAACAAACATATGTCGTGCTTACTCCATGCCAGGCACTATTTTAAATACTTCACAAATGCCACCTAATTTGTTCTAAGTAGTTCTGTGGGTAGGCTCTATTAGTACACCCATTTTACAAATGGGAAAACTCATGTCTGGGGCCACAGGCTGAATTGATATGCCCTGTGAGTGGCTAGCTGGGGTCAAATCCAGGTGACCTGACATCAGTCTGTGCTCTTAACTATCACGCTACCATAGAGAACAAGATGGAGTCACTCACGTCAAGCGGTGATGTAAGCAGCCAACGGTGTTGCCGCTAAGAGCAGCCCAGGTGGACGACATCCAGAACCGATAACCTGTAGAACCAGTGAAAACCCACAACTGGACTGATTAAACCCTGTTTAAAGAGAGGACTTGGCAGCAAACTGCCAGATCTTCCAGATGCTGACCTTTCATGTCAGACCACATCAAAAAGACAACTGCCCCCTTGATCTCTGAACACAACCGAGACCCTTCACTGCCAGACATTTTGGCAGCAGGTGCCGGAGCTGCCCGGAGCCAACACCCCAACCGCGTACCCTTCACCTCAGCTGCGTGTTCACAGACTGACTTCACCTTTGGTTTGTTAACTTCTTACCTATTGTTGCATCACGCTTGCTGGGTGACTTTGTCTTGTGCATTGCTTTGTGTGTCGTGTCCGAAGCCAAATTAAATGTGTCGTGAAATGTCCTTGAACTTGGAATCCTGAACCTGCCTTACAATTAGGTTAACTTTGCTTTAGGACCAAATCAGGTTGACGTTATAGGAAGACACTGTCATGTACGTGCCTTCATAGCGTGCTCGTGACGGCTGGCACGGTCTGCAGGATTCCGTCTCACGATCTCACCACACGTTAGACAATTTGGAAGACTTGGAAGAGACACCTCGAGCCTTGCTTGAACTGTCGCAGAATTAAAAATTATAAGTTGGGGAATAGATTTGTGTGAATATAGACTTTGCAGGCATCTATCTCGCTTGGCGTAAGATCCTAAGGTATCAGCAAAGGCAGGTGAAGCCAAAACTGGTTCCATGCAGGGTGCATTTGGCACTGGGAGCTCATGGAGGGCTCACCCCTGTGCAAGCGGGGCCCGAAGTGGAACTAGCCAAAGCCGAACCCGAGGGAGACCATTTCAGGCACTTGGAGGGTTAAGAAAAATCAAATCGGGGGCTCCTGGGTGGCTCAATCCATTAAGCATCTGCCTTCAGCTCAGGTCATGATCTCCAAGTCCTGGGATGGAGTCCCGCCTCGGGCTCCCTGCTCAGTGGAGAGTCTGCTTCTCCTCTGCCCCTCCTTCCTGCTCATGTTCTCTCTCTCTCTCTCTCTCTCTCTCTCTCTGGCTCTCTCTCAAATAACTAAATAAAATCTTTTAAAAAAAGAAAAACCAAACCATTTGGAAACATGGCAAAAATATATGCCACTAGTGACCAAAATAATCTATAACTTGGCAGAGAGATGTGAAAATTGTGGGAAAATATATATACATATCCCAGGTATAAGTGGGAACTAGAGCTCTACATGGTTAAGAAATTGTATACAGCAGCTGCTAGGGCACAAAAATAGAAGAAAAATGTGGGCCGTTGGTAAATGCCTTAAAAAGGTGGGAAGAGGGGCGCCCGGGTGGCTCCATCAGTTATCATCAGACTCCTGATTTTGGTTCAGGTCATGATCTCAGGGTCGTAAGCCCTGCATGGGGCTCCATGCATGAAACCTGCTTTAGATTCTCCCTCCCTCTCCCTCTGCCCCCCTCCCCCGCTGTCTCTCTCAAAACAAACAAATGTGGGCCGAGGCAAGAGACCGACACCATATTTTGTGTCGAAGACCCATGGTACCCACAGAGTTACTAGTCAGAAAGAAGCTCACTAGCTATCCGTGTAACCACAGATCTGAAGGGTCTTAAAGACGTAAAGCCCTTATGGTCCTGAGCACCTACTGCTGCGTTTCCCGTCTTACCAATGAAAACCATTTTGAAGCCAGACCACGACCAACAAAGGGACACAGATAGTATTCTGTTACTAATAAAGTAATAAGGAAGAATAAATCAATGCATACTTTAAAGGACAAAACACCCTTGGGACCACCCATCCTGAGGACCTGGGAAACTATGACGGGGGCGTGGGGAGGGATTTTCAAAGCAGACCTATAATTACAAGGAAGAGTGTTAAATTCTTTTAAAGATTTATTTACTTTATTTTAGAGATAGAGAGTGAGCACAAGTGTTGCGGGTGAGCAGGGGGAGGGGCAGAGGGAGAGAGTCTTAGGCAGACTCCCTGCCGAGTGTGGAGCCCTACACAGGGCTTGATCCCATGACCCTGAGATCATGACCTGAGTCAAAACCAAGAGTCAGATGCTCAACTGAATGAGCCACCCAGGCACCCCAGGAGGAGTGTTAAATTAAATCACAGCAAGGACAACCCACACAAGTAGCACAAGACAGAGAATCTACTCGGGCAGAGATTCAAAAGATTAGGACAGGTTTCTGCGGAAAAACACCTCTCTGCTGTAGGCTGGTTGCTCCCCATGCGGGATAACGGAGCAAACACAAGACCACTGGTGGGTACAGAGATGCATGGGGCATGTGCTCTTCATGTGCGACAGCCTGGGCTGCTTACTGCTTGATGAGTGACCCCATCCTGCTCTCTCCATCACCAAATCGACTTTCTGTGTCCTGACATCCTTCCTGACCCCTGGAAGCTTGCTTGTGAAACTCAAGAACCAGTGGAGGCTCCTTTCTCTCTGCTTTGTGCCAATCTGTCCATCCTTTCCTAGAGCAGTGAGTCCTGGAAAGCCAGCTGGATTCGGGAGAGGGCAAAAGATAAAAGGGGACGCTGGACACTGAGACACCAAAGCTAGTTGGTAGTTAGCATTTACAGACTGTTAGCCCACCACGCCCCCTAGAGGGGGAACCCGGGGACCAGAGAACAGGGGCGGCCCCTGTGGCTGACAGGTGTTCTCAGGTATCTCAGGAGGCCAACTTCAGCCAGAGGGAAACCCCATAGTAAAGGCACCTCACACATGCTCGCAGCCCTAGTGCCCTAGTGCCTAGCACAGTGCTCGGCGAATGCAGGCATTGAAGAAAGGAGAGGGCAGAGAGCAGAGGGCAGGAGACGGGGCTAAGGAGCCCAGAGGGAAAAGGAGCGGTGGGGGCAGGTGGTGTCACTGCCTTAGCTGCCCTGCCTATGTCCTCTCTTCTTCAGGCCAGCTCTCCAACCTTTTTTGATGGCTCCGCCGTCAGTAACGATTTTTTAAAAAGAGTTGAGCATCAAGCCCCATTTGTGTATTTGTTTATTTATGTCAACCAATCCCCACAAATGTATTTCTCGACTATATGCCTATACTTCCAAAGAGGTCTTCAAATTGGGGTATGCAAACCGCTAGGGTTTGGGAATCTCTTTCTTGTTCTGCAGTCGCCACGTGTTCTCTGTCCTAAAATTTGCTCTGTCCCAGACTGAACGTGCATTCGGAAGAGTTCTTCTCCCACCCAACAGAAGAAAGCCACACCATTTGCCCACCTATGTCTCGCTCTATCTTGGGCACAGGGTCTCGCCCCGAAATGACTGAGAATGTGGCTTTGGGAAAGCTCCTTTGATGACTAAAATCAAAGTATGTACGTGCTCGGAGCTTAGTGTTTTCCCATCTTGTACATATTTCTGTGGGGTGAGGCATTGGGAGGGAGACACCACAGCCCATGTGGCGGTGTTCTGAATTCAGATATCGGGGACAGTGGCAAAACGGGAGTGATGGTAATTCTCATTTGATAGCCTGTCTTCTTTCAAAAAAACACATAGACATAAAATGCATCGTTCTTGATGGAGTGTCCCTGGAGAGTAAAGCAAACAAACATCGGTAAGAGATCCTAAAGTTGAAAATAGCTCTTTAAAATGGGTCTAAAGCTTAGCCACTTTTTCAGCTAATCCCCATACTTGCCCTGAGGATGAAACATAACTCAAAGCAGCTAGAGTAATATTAGTTTATGACACTCTTTTCGGTATAATTACACTGTTTTCTGGGCCTACTCAATATCGCAAGGTGCTTTAGGTAAAATAAAAACCCACAGATCAAATTTTACCATGTTTTCTTTCAGATTCAATATATGCTATTCTATGAGGTTATTGAAACCGACTTACCTAGTCATACGAGATATTGATTCCAACTAGACTCTACCCTCATCTTACTTTTCTTTTAAAATGTTTTATCTTTCCTACTTCCCACTTCTGAAATTACACGTGCCAGAAAATTTCAAAAATTCACACATACACACGTTCACCAAAGGAATGCCATACATCTTATCATAATCCTTGCTTCACAGAGAACTTCCATTCTTAGCTTTGTTACACTGCATTATTAAAAAGTAGCTAAAGAGAAACCAAGATTAATCTATCTTGTTTTGTAACAAGATAAATTGTTAGAAGATGGACACATTGATTCTTCCCATTTTATCTTAACTGCCTTTGATCCTTCTTACCAGATCTACTCTGTAATTTATTTCTTAGGAGTTTTAAAAACAATACCCTTCGCATTGCATATTAAGAAGTTTATATAGTTGGGGGCGCCTGGGTGGCTCAGTCAGTTAATCGTCTGCCTTTGGCTCAGGTCAGGAGCTCAGGTCCTGGGATTGAGCCCCCCATTGGGCTTCTTGCTCAGCGGGAAATCGGCTTCACCCTCTGCCCCTCCCCACAGCTCTAGTGCTCTCTCTCTCTCTCTCTCTCTCTCTCTCACTCACTCTCTCTCACTCCTCTCAAATAAATAAATAAAACCTTTTAAAAAATGAAGTGAATCAGGAGCCTCTGCATGAAGGGGTAGCAGAGATAATGAATCATGTTTTGATAAGTTTTGGTAAAGCCTTTTGGATGCTTTTCCCAGAAACGGAGAAGGCGAGTGAATTTTGTGACTGGATTACCTGACCCTTTCATATGTGCCATGTTTTCTTTGCAACCGCCTGGAAGAAAGACCGAACACAAGCTATCACTAATAATCGCTTTTGCTAACGGGTCATTATGGGATGTTTGGTACACGACCCAAAAGGACTTAGAAGACTTGAGTGACATTTTCATTACTAAATTCTCTCCTGTCCCATTTACGTGGACAAGAGTTCTCAGCCCAAACACCTATACAAATGACAGATAAGAATAGGATTGATGAGGGAGCCCTCCCTCGTTCCATCAGTGTCATTGTCATCCGCAGACAGATGTTGGGGGAAACGTGCCTGTCGGCTCCGTTCAACCAAAACTTCAGGAGCTCCTAACGCGTGCCCAGCTTGGAGACCTCTGGAGCCACTTCCAGAGCTGGAGGCTGTGACTCCAGGGTCGGACACCTGCCCGCTCGGGGACGCTGCTTTGGCCAGCGCCCCGCCAGGACATCAGACACCATTCCAAGCACTTGCAACAGAGACTTAATGCAGGTCCGAGAAGCCGACACAGAGCAGGAGGCAGCTTAGAGATTCGCAGCGTGGGAAGTCCCTATCTCCCCTGGGGTGGACGGACAAAGGTTCGAGTCCCCGGGCCTGTCACTCTGGGGGAGCTGGAGCCATGGTTGTCCTGACCCATGGGCACCAGAGCCGCAGTGGCTATGCGGCTGCTACCCCAGGCACCGGAGGCCAAAAGGCAGGGAGAAATCCTCCTGCTTCCTCCATCTCCTGCCTCCATTTTCTCAGCAGAGCTGCTCATTGACCTAACCTCACTGTCACGGTGGCCTGGAGAGGGCAAGCAATGGATCAGAGGTACTATTATTATCCTCTTGAACGTATGGGGAAACTGAGGCAGAGAGAGGGATGGGACACGCCAGTGTCCGAATAGCTGGTGTGTTCAACAAAGTAAGGATTCCCCAAGATGTCCATGTCCTAATCTTTGTAACCTGTGCGTATGGTAGGTTACATGGTAAAGGGGACTAAGGTCACAGATGGAATTATGGGTACTAATCAATTGACTTAAAGAAAAGACAAAAGATTGTCTAAAGAAAGACAAAAAATTGACTTAAAAAAAATTGGGTTAGATTATCTGGGTGGGCCTCATGTGATTGCCAGAGTCCTTAAAAGTGAAAGAGGGAGAGGGCACTTGGGGGGCTCAGTTGGTAGAGTGTTCTATTCTTGATTTCAGCTCAGATCACGATCTCAGGGTCTTGGGATCAAGCCTCGCCTGGGGTTCCAGGCTCAGCGTGGAGTCTGCTTGTCCTTCCCACCCCACCCTGCTCTCCCTCTTTCAATAAATAAATTAATTTTTAAAAAGTGAAAGAGGGAGGCAGAAGTGGAGTCAGAGAAAGACGTGAGGACAGAAGCAAGGTCAACGTTGCTAGCTTTAAGACGGAGAAGGGCTACTAGCCATGGCATGCAGGTGACCTCTTGAAGCTGGAAAAGGCAAGAAAATGGATTCTCTCTAGAGTTTTCAGAAAAGACTACACTAAATTTGTGGTCATTTCTTACAGCAGCACTAGGAAACCAAGATAGCAGTAAGTGATGGAATCTAGATTCAGACCTGAGGGTTCTGATGCCCAAATCTGCTGTTCTCTTCCCTATGGGATTACGTGCTCGTTGCTTCAGCTCTAATCCCTCCCTGAGCCTCCACTGGGAGTTGTATGTCTGTTTTTCACTTCTTCACCACATGGTGTCTCCAGTCTCCATCCCCAGCAGCTCTCACCTCAGGGCCTTTGCACTGGCTGTTTCCTCTGCCTGCAAAGTTTTTCCTCCAGATATCCAAATAGCTTACTCTCTAATTCCTTGAGTCTTTGTTCAGATATCATACTATTTAAAGTCAGAAGCACCTACCACCATTGCTGCACAATCTCTATTCTTCCTCCCTATTTAATTTTCCCCAAAGCATTTATCCTCATGTAGCACGCTTATTAACTTGTTTATTGTAAAAGTCATTAGGAGAAGGATTTCTGTCTGTCTGTTCACCGCGGTATCATCAGACCCTGGAGGAGATCCTGGCACATGGTGTGCCCAGAAATTATTTGCTGAATGAATTGTGAGATGGGATGATGAGGTAGGAACTAGGTAGTGATGGGAAGAGAGGTGAGATGATGAAACATGAAAGAGTCAAAGCAGCAAGACTTGACCACTGAGCTGGCTGGGGCTGGGCGAGGGGGCAGGGGAGGCTTCTGGCTTAGGTCTCTGAACAGTGTTATTAGCCAGGATAAAATATGTGGGAGGGTGAACAGGTCCTAGAGGAAGATGCTAAGTTTGGTTTGGGATAACTGGTAGGGCATCAATGCATGTGTGTGTTTGTGGGTGTGCAGAGACAAAGACAGGGGAATAGATATACACACATACTCAAACACAAGTAAAAGTATAAATACATATGCAACTATATACATTGTGAAACTCAAAATTGTGTTTAAATTCCTGGATATTCTAAACACAGCCCAGTCTATTACAAAGATATATTACTTCTACATGTAAGCACGACAAAAGTAACTAATGTGACCCTTCATAGTCTTCTGAGGGATCTGGCCGTTTCATACAATCTTCCCAGCCCCTCCCTTTTTTTCTAGGGTAAAAGGATATTTCCTGACTGGGCCCAGTTCCTCTGGCCCTTTTCTGAAGGAAAGCCAAGAAACTGGTAAAACATAGCTAAAACTAAGGAGAGTAGAGAAGGTAAATTTATCTACATAATGCGCAGCTAAGAGGAAGCAGAAAGGGGGTGGAAAGGCTGTTTGGAGAACTTGGTATTTGGGGAAGTTCGAAGCTGCAAGAGTCAGGGTTGCAAAGCTGGCTGTCGATGGGGAGAATACTGACAGGCCCAGTGGCAGGGAGAAAAGAGACGGATGTGTTTGTTGTGCATTAAGGCCCTTCTCAATGCAGGGCCTTTAGAATTATGGTTTTCTTCCATATTGATCATCAGCCTGTGTTTGTTTGAATGTGACACCACCTCAGGAACTCTACACTTCTTCAGGTTATCCACAGGTGGCTCAGACGTTCCATACAACTCTGGCATTTCTCTTAGCATTGGTGAGGGAGAGCTGTCCTGCCCCCCACCTATCACACCATTTCCTGTATCGGGTAGACGCCATGTTTGCTAGTGGACGTCGACAGCAGCAGGACTTTCTATTACAGTATTTTAGTGATGATGAAAAGGAAAGAGGAATTTCCCATATTCTATACCTGTTGTGTGTGAATTAGTGAAATATTTTTAGCATTTCACAACTAAAGCCCCTAAATTAATTAGGAGCGGGAAAAACAAAAAATCAGAAACGAATTCATCTCTCCAGTTCGGCAACATGCAGCGTTTCGAGCACCTGTTATGGAAGCTTCTCGAGGCCAAAGGGACGCTTGCTATCTTTCTAATGCCATGGTGGATATAATAAGCGATCAACTTTACCAGCTAGGTGCAAGATTAGTTATTTTGAGACAACATTTGGCGTCATCACAAGTCACAGATCATCAAGGGAAAAAAGAAAAACATCTAGTTAACTCATTAGACAAGGAAATACTCTCAGATGATCACGTTTATTCCAGGGACCAAATAAGAGCTTTAATGTCGGTCCAAAAGTCTATGTCAACTTCGCAGTTCCAACGCCCATGCCGGTTCTTGGAGCTGTAACTTAAGCTCTAAGTTTTGATTTTTGCATATTTTAAATACTTTATATTTTCACAACTGTCTTAGTTCTCTTTAAGTCTAGGTCATTGTCTAAAATTGTTTACAATAGCTTAATAGCTTCTACTTAATTTTTTTCCAAGTGAGATATTCACAAGATTCACATCTTGTTTGTAAGTTATGTCGTTGCCCCACCGACAGGAGGCCTGGGAGCGTGACTCCCGCCGCGAGGGATTTGGTTCCTATCGGCTTCCGTCGCGTCCCTCGGCAACTTCCGCTCGGGGCGCCGCCTTGGCGGAGGCAGTTCCGGCAGCGGTGCTTCGAGAGGCCGAAGCAAGATGGTGAGTGACTAAGGGTTTCGGCGGGTGGTCGCGATGCGACCGGGTCGGAGCGGCCCGAGACGAGAGGACGAGGCGGCTGCCCGAGGCACTCGGCCCGCCCGCCCTCCTGCCCGCCGGCCCGGCTTTCTCGGGGGACGGAGGCTCCCGGAGACAGTGGTCGGGTCCGCCGCGGCCCGGGGCCGACCGGAGCGCTCGGCGCGAAGGGTCCCCCGGGCTGACTGGTGGGGCGGCAGAGCGGGTTAGGGCGCCCGGCTTCGCTCCTTCGCAGACCCGGGCCCTGCTGCCCGGTGCGGGGAGTTTCTCCCGAAGCGCCTGGGGCGACTGCTTTCGGAGCCGCTCAGGTGAAGGGCTGCGCGACTGGAGGAGAGGGAGGGATTCGTTCCGGCTGAGGAGGGGAGAGCGCGGTCACGGAAGATCGCTCGGAGTGGGGGCATTTGGAGAAGCGTTAACGACTGACGCTTTTAGGATAGGCGGAACTCGGAGGGGACGCTCCCGGGGTGCATTAGGATAAAAACAGCTAGCATTTGTTCGTTAGTCCGCTAAGCAGGTATTTGTTGAGCACCTGCAAATGGAGGGGTGAGGGGGCGCTGCAGGCTCTGCTCTAGGCACTGAGGGCGCAAGGGGGATGAGTGTGACTGGTGAAGTCTCTGTCTTCATGGAACTTTTATTCTAGACGAGGCTGACAAAAAAGCGAAAAAGAGACATGTAGTATGATGACGTGGAGCGGGATAGAGCTGGGTGGGATGGCCACTGTTACATGATTGTTTCATGGAAAGGGATGGGATGGGAGGCGTGGCCGTTTTACATAGGGCATCGGCAAAGATCCCTCTGAGGAGGTGACATTTGAGCAGCAGAGGTCTAAGAAAAATGAGAGAGTACTCCATGTAAACGTCTGAGGAAAACGTGGTCCAGGCAGAAGGAATATTAAGTGCAAAGGGCCTGAGATAGGAATATGTTGAGCCCGTATCCTGAACATCAAGAACGGCCTGAGCACATAGTGGGATAGGTCTCATAAGGCCTCTGGGGTAATGTTCTAAGCATGTGCCAGGCACTTTTCTAGCATTATTATTGAAGTACATTGACAGGCAGTGTTACATTAGTTTCAGGTGGACAACACGGTGATTGGACCAGTCTGTACTATGCTGTGCTCACAAGTGTAGCTACCAGCTGTCACTATTCAGTGCTGTCATAGTATTATTGATGATATTCCCTATATCACGTGCTGTACCTTTGTACCTTTGATCCCCGTCACTTATACATTTTTATAACTGGAAGCCTGCACCTTCCACTCCCCTTCACCAGTTTTGCCCATCCCCCACCCCCTTTCCTCTGGCAGGCGCCAGTTCTCTGTTCATGGGTCTGTTTCTGTTTTTCTTGTTTGTTTTTAATTCCACATATAAGTGAAATCATGTAGTATTTGTCTTTCTCTGTCTGACTTCACTTATCTTAATACCCTCTGGGTCCATGAATGTCGCAAATGTCAAGATCTGTTTTTTTTTTTTAATGGCTGAGTAATATTCATGTGTTTGTGTGCATTTACACACTGCACCTTCTTTATCCATTCATTGTATCAGTGGACACTTAGGTTGCTTCCATATCTTGGCTACTGTAAATAGTGCTGCAATAAACGTAAGGGTATTTTCCAGCATTTCCTTATTCTCTTAGCAGTCCCTGCAGTAATTATCCTCACTTTACCAAAGAGGAAACTGAGACACCTCAAGTGGCTTTGCTATAACACAAACACTGTTAGTGTTTTCTAGAGGACGTGCAGTAGAGAAACACACAGATACTGCTCTCCAAAAGACCTGAGTGTTTCCTGGCCACATCTCTGACAGGCTCTGTGATAATAGGCAAGTCACTTAACATCTCTGGGCCTTGGTTTCCTTATCCATAAACTAGAAGTAATGATAGTACCAACATCATGGTGTCTGTAAGAATTAAATGAGATGGAGAATGTGCACTATTTACCGTAGTAAGGCCTTAATATAATGGGTATATTTCTTATTGTTATTGGAGACTGAGAAACATCATGAAGAAGTTTGGGACCCATTAAGGAAAGTGTCTTCCTGTGGGGCCACACTTGCAGGATCGTGAGTGAGGTAGATGAACGTGGGAAGGGTGAGTCGTCGCCAGTTTGGCAAGGGCCAGGTATGCCACTGTAAAACGTTTGGTCGTTATACCATAAATGCTAGGGAACAGCTGAAGGTTTTTGAGGAGAATGAAAGGATCAGCTCTTTGTTTTAGAAGGTAATAGCTGGATTGGTGAGGGGAGAAACTGTTGTGGGAATCTCAGTTGGGAGGCTAGAGTCCTAGATAGAAACAGAGATGGGACCAACAAGAGGGTGAAGAACTAAACCAGATGAGTTTCAGAACCCAGATTTTGTAACCAGGTTGATAATTAAAATCCTGACCCTAACATTTCTTTTCACCAATAATATTGTATTGCTAGTAGTTACTTTGAGTCATATAAATGCTGAGTGGTTTACATGCATTACCTCATTTTCAGTAACAGAAGCTCATATCATCCCCACTTTCCAGTTAAGGGCACCAAGGCTCAGGGAGGTGACCTGACTTACTTGAGGTCACATAGCCTATTAGTGACGGAGTCAGAATTGAAACCCGGATGCATATAATTCCATAGCCCATGTTCTTAGACTTGTTACAGTTCCTCATCTAGAAAATGGGAATAATGAACCCTGCCTTGGAGGATGGTGTGAAATTAATGAGACAGTGAAGGAAAATGTCTGGTATAGATTTAGTCACATAGTAAGAAACCCACAAACATTAGCTGCCCCTCAGCCAACAGCAAATTTCTTTAGGAGGTAGAAGTAAGTAATTGTTAAAGGCCTATAATTTGGACAGCCTATTGCAGTATAACTAATTCTGTTAACCAGAATTTTTTAGAGCCCTTAAATACCTTCTTCAGAATAAAGCACAAAATTTTAAGAATCCCACATATAGGGAAATACATTTGACCTAACTCTTCTAGGTAACCATGATATGGTTGTTCTGTCTTGATAATTAAGCTGGCAGTGTAGTAACTTAGAAGTGCTTATGTGGAAGTGATTTGAGGGGAGAGGACCCCTCTATTCAACTAAGTTCACTACTACTTAAAATGCCATTATTTTTGAGATACTGTTCTGTGTCAAGCATTGCCCTGTAACTGAGCACCCTGTTTTATCTGTTTTAAAGTTGAGAATCCCATGAGCTTATTAATACACTGAATTCTTGATACCTTAAAGTGATTCAGCTTTTCTGGTTGGCAAGAAAGACCTGCCCAAGAGCCCCAGGCTTTAGAGATGGGAGGTATACAAAGTGCTATTGAAAGGAAAGTCTCCTGAGTCTTGGTGTGATCTTAAGGAGTGATCGTAAGGAGTAAGTGATTGAAAAATGATTTAACTTTGATGGCCTAATTTCATGAAATATATTCAGTCAAGTAGTTTTATAATAATGTCAAGCTTTTTATTTTCCCCTCAGAAGAGGGTGGTCTTAGAATCCCAGCCTCATTGTGATACAGAAGTTACATCAGTTTCTTAATAGGATTGTACTTGATTTAGGATGCAGTCAGTTGCAAGGTGCAACTAACAGCTTTTCAGGAAAAAAAAAGAAATTCTACCACGCTAAATGTACGTGTTGACTATAGGATATACACCTTAAGTTCAGAAATGTTAAAATGAGAAGCAAGTCTTGGTGTCTTAGGATCACAGGAAAATAAAAAGGATGTTCTTTTGAAATGATCATATTTTGAATGTATACTTCTGATTTCTTTTTTCAGGGTCAGAGTCAGAGTGGTGGTCATGGCCCTGGAGGTGGCAAGAAGGATGACAAGGTAAATAAGGCAGATAGGTCTGTGATGCAAGTAAATCATGGAACATATCCTTGGTCTCAGCTGAGAAGTTCTTTGGGGATTCATGACCATGAAAATGCAAAATAAATGATCCTGTAGTTATTTACCCGCCTGGCCTACAGATTCAGTGCCCTATACCCTGTTTTAGAAAAGATTATTGACGTGTCAAGTAAGTAATGAATTAATGGTTTTTAAATGTATAAAATAACATTACAGAGTGTTAAAGTGCCTGTAATTTAGTGTTTAATATTTTCAGATGTGAAGAATTGTCTCAAATTATTTCAGCCCAAACTTCTGGTATATAATTCTTAATTCTGATCTCTAATAATCTATAATTCTTAATTCTGATCTCTTTACTGAATAACCATCACTGTGTATTATAAAATGAAAGATCAGTTATGTTCACCAATTAAAATTGCAGGAACGTAAAACATAGTTTGTTTTTTAAAGATTTTAGTTATTTGAGAGAGAGCGAGCAGAGGGAGAGAGAAACACTCCCAGCTGAGCATGGAGCCCAATGTGGGGCTCTATCTCATGCTCCTGCGCCAAAACCAAGAGTCAGATGCTTAACTGACTGAGCCATCCAACTAGTTTTATTTTCAAAAGGACAGTTTTTAATAGCATTCTGAAAAATAAGGAAAAGTACAGCCACTAGAAATAGATGATGGTACAACAGAAAGAAGTTTGTGTTTTGATATGATTTGTGTGGTTTTTGTTTTTCCTGCTGTTCTAAAAATTCAAGGACAAGAAAAAGAAATATGAACCTCCTGTACCAACTAGGGTGGGGAAAAAGAAGAAGAAAACAAAGGGACCAGATGCTGCCAGCAAGCTGCCACTGGGTAATGACATAGTCCCACCTTGCTATCTGTTGATTCCATTGGGCACCGTCTGTGTGTATGTAGCTTAGAGATCTTAATGTGGAGGCAGGAGATGGGGTGGCTGGAGCTCTAACTCTTGTGTGTGGCAAAGTTTCATACAAAGAGTACACAGCTGTGTCTCACTTCAAGAAGCCAAGAATTTCCTTTAATTTGGTTCCTCTAATGTATGAAAAGTAGTTTTGGGTTAGAAAACTCAGGTTGAGCTTGAATAACTTAGAAACACATTTTGTTCTTGAAGAAATGGAACACCAGTGTGTTGGAATTCACATCTTGTGATGCATGAACAAACTGTTTCAATGACGGTACTGAACATAGACTAAACTTCAGACCGGGTAACCTGACACGGGCCACCGCTCTATCCTCAGCCCCTACTATTCCCTTTGCTCGTTGTTCACACGGCCCTGCCTTGTGTTCTTTGACTCTTATGCACATTAGGACTTTTTTTGAGAGAGAGAGCGCGCGCAAGTGTACACATGCACAGGTGGGGACATGGAGGCAGGGTGGCGAGGGGCAGAGGGAGGGAGAGAGAGAATCAAACAGGCTCCATGCCCATTGCAGAGCCCAACGTGGGGCTTGATCTCATGACCCTGAGACAAAATCAAGAGTCAGATGCTTAAGCGACTGAGCCACCCCAAATAACCTACTCATTAGGACTTTGGCCTTTTGTTTAAAAATGTTCTTCCCTTGGGGCACCTGGGTGGCTCATTTGGTTAAGCATCCGACTCTTGATTTCAGCTCAGGTCATGATCTCAGGGTCATGGGATCAAGCCCCACGTTGGGCTCTGGGCTCAGGAGGGAGTCTGTTTCTTTCTCTGCCCTTCTCCTCCCTTTCCCCTCCCCTGTGCTCTCTCTAAAAATAAATAAATCTTTAAAAAAAGTGTTCTTGGGGCGCCTGGGTGGCCCAGTCGTTAAGCGGCTGCCTTCGGCTCAGGTCATGATCCCAGCTTCCTGGGATCGAGCCCTGCATTGGGCTCTCTGCTCAGCAGGAAGCCTGCTTCTCCTGCTACCACTCCCTCTGCTTGTGTTCCCTCTCTCGCTGTGTTTCTCTCTGTCAAATAAATAAAATCTTTAAAAAAAAAAATAAAATAAAAATAAAAAAAGTGTTCTTCCCCCAGTCCTTCCCATGGCTGCCTGCTTCTCATCATTGCAGCTCACATCCCCTACTCCCATCTAAACAAGTCTCTTCCTGCTTAGATGAAATAATTTTTACATGGATAATGACTATATGGTAAAGGTGACTGAATTCTGTGGGGAGAGGGTGAGTTGTTTAACAGAAATGGCTGGTATCTTTATTTGCTATTGAGAGAAAACGAAATCAGACCCCTTGGTTTTTGCCAGATGGATTATAGATAAGAAAATAAGATAAATGAAAAATCAGGACTATATTTAACCTTAGGGAAGGAGAGACATTTTAAAGAAACTCAGAAACCACAAAAGAAAAAATTTGGCATTTTTGTCTATGTATGCTAAAATTCCTTGTAGCGTGAAACTTCAAAAGAAACAATGCAAAAGAATATGGAAAAAATGCTTGCCACATATGTTAATATCACTAATATTTCACAGTTCTCCCTGCGTGGATTCCTTAGCTCGCCTGCAGCAATGTATTCTGACTGGGTAACACTTGTACCTATTTTTATAAACACAGATGAGGAATTAAAAAAATCACAAAGTAAATGAGCTTTGAGGTCGTTGAGTTCTTTTTTTCTTAACAGTTCACTTAGCAGATGTCATTCAGACTTCTTCCCTGTTTTTACCTGCTTGCTTACAACTACAAAAGTCCCTTTTCCCTTAGCATCTAGGCAACTGTTTAGAGTCGGCAGACCTTGAAGTTTTCAGTCTGTTCAACTAAAATAAGCTTATTTTAGGTCTTAACGTTTTTTCCTTAAGAATGAATTTAATTAATTGCAAACTTCAAGCTCCAAATAGAATAAAACTTTCTTTGTAATTACAGTGACACCTCACACTCAATGCCGGTTAAAATTATTGAAGTTAGAGAGAATTAAAGACTATCTTCTCATGGAGGAAGAATTCATCAGAAATCAGGAACAAATGAAGCCTTTAGAAGAAAAGCAAGAGGTAATTCAGAAATTACTGTAACTTTTGTTTTACAAATTAACAGTTTTTGGTACTAAATAGAATTCCCTGAATAAATATAATTTAAGTAGTTGACCCATTCAGACTGGCTGCCTTTTAAAAGCATCACCTGCTTTGTAAATATAGTAAAATCTAGTAAATCTAGTAAAACTATCAGCCTCGTCTGCTTTTTAGGTCTAATCCGCTTTTCCTTCATGGCATACTCTTACATAGGAGGAAAGATCTAAGGTGGATGATCTGAGGGGGACCCCAATGTCAGTAGGAACCTTGGAAGAGATCATTGATGACAATCATGCCATCGTGTCTACATCTGTGGGCTCAGAACACTACGTCAGCATTCTTTCCTTTGTAGACAAGGATCTGCTGGAACCAGGGTGCTCCGTCCTGCTCAACCACAAGGCAAGTTGATGGTCTCTAAGCCCCTACGAGTGCTTTCTCTTTCCTCTCAGACCTGTCAGTTTGTGCCGCTCTGTGATCGGCATTGCTTAGCCCTGAATGGATTATGTGAACCTCACATTTCTGCATTAAGACTTACCGTTCTCTGTTAGGTCCATGCCGTCATAGGGGTGCTCATGGATGACACAGATCCCTTGGTCACAGTGATGAAGGTAGAGAAGGCGCCCCAGGAAACCTATGCTGATATTGGGGGGTTGGACAACCAAATCCAGGAAATTAAGGTAAGTCTAAGAATCAGCTCTGGGTTTCTAGGTTTTTGGTTTCTTACTAGTTTCTCATTTAGGGTACTCAGAGTTATTGTGCATATTTTGTTTTTTCTTTAATGATCAAACCAGTAACTGACTCAGAGCGTGTCAGTTGTGGAGTATTTTATTTGTTAATCCTGAGTTAGGTAATAGAAACTACAAGTTGTAGGATTGTTCCTGCAGCAGCTGCAGCTTCATCCCTTTTATGTGCAATGTTTAATTATTATCTGTGTGGATATATAATGTTTCCTTCTGTGTTGACTTCAGCTGTGGCGGTCTGGAAACCTGTAGTGATGTGTGGGGATAGTGTGAGTGGGGTGAAGGGAAGTGGGCGTTCAGGTTGGCTGTGAGCCAGCCATCTCGTCTGCAGGCTCTTTCATCTGCAGAGGGGTCGTGCAGAGCTGTCACGGGTCACCACTGGTGACCTCAAAGAAGGCTGGGAAGTAGCCATTATGCCCGTCGCTGTAACCGTAGTCAGAAAATCTTGCCAGCTGTCTGTGGTTTAATTGAAAACTGTATTTTCACTTTACATTCCTTTTGCTCTGGAAGAGCTAAAATGTTGCGTAAGGCTGACTTCTATGAGAAAGTGAGAGGGAGACTGGGTGCAATAGGAGGGGAACTCAGGGATGACAGAGTTCCTCTTCCATCTGTCCCTGCTGCTAGACAAAGTCAGGCACATTGTCTAACAAAAGTGACACTTTAGCTTGTTGTGGAAAGTGAGCCATTTTTACTAAGTATTTGTTTTCTATAGGAATCTGTGGAGCTTCCTCTAACTCATCCTGAATATTATGAAGAGATGGGTATAAAGCCCCCAAAGGGGGTCATTCTCTATGGTCCACCTGGCACAGGTATGTATGCTCTTGTTTGACACTTTCTGGGCACTCAGCTAATCTCTTGAGCTGCTGCATTAGTTTGTTATAATTATGTAATTCTTGAGTAAAGATGCCACAATTCCTTAGTTTAAAACAAGGTTTTCTAAACATTTTGTATATTTTCTGAGTAAATGTGGAAATATATGTATTACATAAAAGTATATTTATCTGTATAGATGCTAAAAAACTGAATTATCTTAAACTTGAAATTGTAGACATAACAGATTTAATGTATTAAAAACAACAGTAGGAATTACAACAAAAATAAGCATAGTAGGTAAACCCTCCCCCTCCAAAAATGCCTGCTCAATGTGAATGCATTTACAGTTTCTTAGAACTCCTCTCTGTACTCAAATATATTAGATTTATATGCTGTAAAACATAAAACTTTCAAGTATTCATAAGAGTAATGTGAATCTATTAAAAACAGTTTATAAGACACAAACTGAGATGCTTAACCTTGGCTGTACGCTGGAATCACCTTGGAGCTTTAAAAAATACTGATGCCTGATCCATCCCTGAAAATTCTATTCATCTGGAGTGTGGCCGGGTATCAGAGCCAGGGTGGAGAACCACAGATTTAAAAGCTGTTCTGTGCTGTTCAGATTGGGTTCACTCTCTGGTCCACTGTACTGAGTATTGGATGATAGATACAGATACAAGTATGTATGTGGTTCATCATGCAATTAGCTGGCCTGAGTAAGCTGTACAGTCCGGGACTTAGCAGTTCAGTGCTATGGGAATCCCAGAGGAAGCAGAGTTATTTGAGTGAAGGGATCACTGAGGATTGCCCACAGGGGAAGCACCAGGAGACGACTGAACTCAGAGGCGTGGAGCTTTTGCAGCTCATCATCTCACAGCCCAGGAAACAGAGAGGCCGGTGACTAGCCCAGGGCCGCGGGAGCCCTGGGAGTTGGGCAGGTAGCGGGGCTGGAGCTGGAAGGCAGGCGGCCTGGCCTGCAGCTGTGGGCTGCCTTCGGTGCATGTGCATTACCAGGGCCAATGTGAGGGGCGGGGCTGGAGCATGGGGAGGCAGGCCGTCAAGAAGGGCAAGGGCCTGGCTCCGTGATCCCACTGGCTACTGAAGGGTCCCGGCAGCTGGCCGTGGCTGCCTCTGGAGGGTCAGAGGCCATCTGCTTAGACAGTCCTTTTTGTCTTCCGTTCACCATCCTTCACTGGCACTCTCAGGGTGAAGTCCATGCTTCCAAGCCCTCACACCTGCCCCTCCGCCTGTCTGGTCAAAAAGACATCATCGCCACGTCTTTTTTCCAAGCTTAGTGCCTCGTCCTCCCCACTTGAACTAAGTCTTCTGTGTCACTCACCAGCAGCTTCCCCCCACCCCCCTGCAGGCCTAAGCTTGGTCCTTTACGGGCTCTGCCTCTAGCTGCCCGTGTGCTGATGCCACTCCTTGGGCCTGTGCCCATGTCCTCACCATCAAAGGGGCCAAGGTCTTCCAGCCCTAAAGTTCACAGGGTGGCTGCCACAGCTGTTGTTTTTGACCTGAAATAGAAATATCAAGGAATGGAGGATTGGAAATGTTTGCCATCATCCCTGAGAGAATGATCCTCACGAGGGCAGACTAGAGATTGAGAAGTCTCTAGAGCTTTCAGCAGTTCTCCGTTGTCGGCTTCATCGGGAGCCGGTCCTGTCTCAGCTGAGCCCCGGGCGGGCCCAGCCAGCACAGCCGAGACTCTCCGCCCCAGGGATTGCAGTCCTGGTGCTCCAGGTCAGGTTCCTTAGGTCAGACCCAGGGTTCCCAGGCCATTTTCTCATTATGGATAGTTTCATAGTTGGGTCTGGATCTCTGACCGTGTTTGCAGGGGTCAGGTTAATAATCTCTGCAACTTTGAATAACCCAGTAAAAGGTTACTTCCTGGCATTGTAATGAAGAATTAGGAAGATAGTTAAAATAATCAAAACATTTGGGTTCTTCTCAGTTTCCTTTTACCTGCCTCAGAGAACAGAGTTAGGACACCGGGATGTTTTCATTCACAGGGATCTGCCCATTTCTGATGCCTACTTAAGTGACCGAGTTTTTAAGTTAAAACAGCACTTAAGCATTCTTTTTTCTTTTCTTTTAAATCCAAAATAGGTAAAACCTTATTAGCCAAAGCAGTAGCAAACCAAACCTCTGCCACTTTCTTGAGAGTGGTTGGCTCTGAACTTATTCAGAAGTACCTAGGTGACGGGCCCAAACTCGTTCGGGAATTGTTTCGAGTTGCGGAAGAACACGCACCATCCATCGTGTTTATTGATGAAATTGATGCCATTGGAACAAAAAGGTACACTTCTCTCTTTGTGTTGAGCAGAGATAA
>CM053609.1:110421178-110444788 GCA_028646535.1 Procyon lotor
GGATGTGAGCCCACCGTCGTCCTCCGGAGCCCCTGCTCTCGCCCACCGCGCAATCACCAGAGCCGCTCAGAGAGCCGAACGCCTCACTGGCCCCCACCACACGCCATCGGCAATGTTCGGGAGCCCAAAACCTGTGGCCCGGGGAGACGGCCACGAAGCCCCCGACAAAAGCCCCTGCAATCCTCTTCCAGTAGGTCGTCCCACATCCCAGGAACACCGACAGCAGCGCTCCGGGCGCCGGCCTGTCTTCCCCTGGGATCCCGGAGGCCTTGCTGGGCAAGCACGCACAAAGCTCTGTGGACGCACGGACGAGACGTCCGAACCTACCTCTGAACGGTTTCCACCAGCCTCTTCCTCATTTTCTCAGCTTCGATCGCGAACAACCAAGGCTCCAAGGCTTTGGCAGACCTGGTAACGGCATCGAAGAACCTTCTGGTCTTACTGGCTATGTGGGACTTACTCTGAACCTGAACATAGGCCCGCCAAAGAACCTGGTTGGCTGGGTACAGCCGTAACGCCTCTGAGAGCGCCTGGCGCAGGGGGCCCAGTGGGTACACGTGGGCCCTCGTGTGCAGCCGGAGCAGGCCCGTGTGCAGCAGCGTGACGGCCTCCAGGGCGCCACCCGGGGACGCCGGGCCCCGCAGCCCCGCACACACCTGCTCGTAGAGCCGTGCGGCGGCCTCGATCCCCACGGTCACGTACTGGAAGAGCATGAAGCACTTGGCCAGGCTCGGGAGGCGGTGAGCGGAGCCGGCGGGGGCCGCGCCGGAGCCACAGCTCTGCCCCAGGCAGTCCTGCAGAGCGTGTTCGTAAGCCTTCCGGGCTTTCAAGACGTGAACGGCCGAGACCGGCCCTGAGTAGGGCCCGTAGGGCCCGTTCTCCATCAGTCTGGTGAGTATGTGCACGGCCCGGGCCGCGGCAGCGCCCCTGTCGGCCACCGGGAGCTCCAGCTCCAGCTCGAGCTCCAGCCCCGCGTAGAGGAGGCTGAGCTCCCATAGCTCGTCCCCCCTCGGCGCCCCACTCCCCGCCAGGCTGAGCGCCGTGTCGAACACCTTCCTGGCGTCCTCCGTGTTGCCGAGCAGCCACTCCAGATGTGCATACTGCTTCCAGAGGCAGAAATCATTGCGGTTTTCGGGCTCCTTAAGGAGATTTTTGGCAAGTTTTTTGCAGTTCTTTCCTTGTGACTTCAACCTCTTCTTGTTTTTAGTGTGCAGACACCAAATGACCTGGAAGTGAAAAGAAAAGGCCTCCTGAGAGCTCTGTGATTTTCAAGCAATCCCCTTGTCCTGTCCACTTCAGAAAGCCCCACGGGCGTCTACACTTCCTTCCTTCATCATACGGTTGCTGAACACTTAGGCTCCCTGAGCTGGACAACAAAAGAGGATTGAAGCAAGGCCACTGGTGCCCCCAAATGACCGCATCCAGGTTCCCACCTGAAACCTCGGTAAACGAGGCTCATCTGCCCCAAGTAGACTTCTCCAGTGAGAGGGGCCACCAGACCTTCCCGCGCACTATTTTCATAATACATCCTGGTGTGTGCAATCCCTGGTGTGTGTTCAAGCGCCAGAGCTCCGGGCCTTAAGAGTCAGTACTAGCCAGCGGCCAGCAGAGGGCAGAAGAGTCCACCCTAGAAGAATACCTAACAGCTGTGAAGAGCAGGGTAAATAAGTAGCTCGGTTTATGTTTTAATAAACCTCGAAATCCCCTAACCCCTGCCTAAGCTTGGTCCTTCACACTAATTGCTCACATAATCCCAGACATCGGGCAGAAGAGCGAACACAACAAAGAGCTCCAGTCACTGGTCCTCCCGCCCCCCCAGCCCCTCAGCAGGGGCAGCCATCTCCCGGGGCCTTGGGGGTCCCTGAAACAGGAGGGCCGAAGCCCACCGCCTGAGGAACACCAAGAGCCCTGCGACCGTTTCTGAAGCCCCCGCGCGGGGTCGGGGAGGCCAGAGTTACCTTCTCCATCTCGTACCGGAGCCAGGAGAAGCAGAGCTGCGACCTCTCCTGGCCGGAAAACAGAGGCATCACAAGGTGAAAGATGTTGCGGATGAACCCCTCGCCCTCTCGATCGTGACTGCGCGTCCAGCGACGGCAGCCCAGTGGGTCTGAGCGGCCAACACAGCTGATGCCATTAGAGGACAGGTCGAGGAAAGTCAACGGCTTTTCATCATGAAGCCCGTTATCGAAGATGCTGTTCTCATCCATGGCCAGGTAGAGGCAGGAGGGTGGGGGGCTGAGGCCACAAGGCACACCCAGGAACTGCAGAAAGGCTGTGACCAGCTGAAACTGGAGATCCGGGCCGGAGAGCTGGATCAGGGACTGCGCGATGTCATCGAACAGCACCTGTAACAGAGACACGTGAGGCGGCCCGCCCAGGGCGACAGACTAGCGACAAGGCTTCGTTCGCGACTTTCCCCATGGCTCCTTTCACGTGGTGTGCCAATGATTCGACATTATTCCAGTCAAATTTGAAACAGACAAGAGCAAGGTTTCCTGCAAGATGCAAAAAAGCTAGGGTCCTCGGGGCGCCTGGGTGGCTCAGTGGGTTAAAGCCTCTGCCTTCAGCTCAGATCATGGTCTCAGGGTCCTGGGATCGAGCCCCCCATCGGGCTCTCTGCTCAGCGGGGAGCCTGCTTCCCCCTCTCTCTCTGCCTGCCTCTCTGCCTACTTGTGATCTCTGTCAAATAAATAAATCTTAAAAAAAAAAAAAAGCTAGGGTCCTCGCCAGGCACGAGAGATGGTGGGGAGCTGGCAGGGGGCTGGCAGCATTCTCACACCGCCCAGGCACCCTGAGGAGGAAGGAGGACTGTGAACGGGCTTAAGCCAAAACCTTCCAAAGGAGCCTAACAAATTCATAGAAAATCTAGAATCACACTTCTGAAAACACACATACTGCTTTTGTAGTTACTTTGATAAATTATAATTGTTAAAACTGTTAAGATAGAAAATAACAATTCTATTATTTGGGGGCAGCTGAGTGGCAAAGTCTGTTGAGCATCAGACCCTTGGTTTCGGCTCAGGTCCTGATCTCAGGGTTGTGAGATCGAGCCCTGCATCAGGCTCTGCGCTCAGAACAAAGTCAGCTTGAGATCCTCTCTCCTTCTCCCCCTCTGCTCTTCCCTCTTTCTCTAAAAATAATAAATAAATCTTAAAAAAAAAAAAAAGAATTTTATTATTTGGTGGTTTCATCAAAATTGCTTTAGGAAATAAAAAATATACTCAAAGATGGATAAACAGCAGCAAGGTAGGAAGGAAACCACAGCAGCCATGGGTCGTGGTAACAGCAATCCCAAGGCCTAATGCTAACTGCACATGTCCCCAGCTGATTTCATGCGGTCACTTTGAAGTGTGAGGCCACAGGCCGGTCTGTCTCAGGGTGCAGCTGACCTGCCTGGTCTCCAAGGCTCCCAGCAAAGAGGAAACCGAAGCGTGAGCACAAACGACTCCCTGGGATCGGGCTCCTCAGAACTGTCGATTCATCAGAAAACTTTTCTCTTCCAGGATCTAATTAGAGAAAAAGCTAAGGGACAAGAAACTGCTCACAGCAGAAGTTTGCTCCAAAAATGAGCTTCCAGAAAACTGCTGGCACTCTGAGCCTCAGAACTAGCTTCTGGCCAGGTGACCCTGAGTGCTATTAAACCCTCAAACACCTGCTCTTTCTGCCACGCGGCGCCAGCGGGAACAGGGACATCCTGTGCACACTCGCCTCGCCTCAGGCCACGAGCCCAACATCCCAGCACTGAGCGGCGGCTTCCCTGGCATCGGCCCCTCCTTCCCGCCAAGAGCTCCCCAGTTCCCTGTGTCCTGACCCCACTCGCCACTCCTCAAACATTCCGGTCGCTTGTGTTGATCCCTGTGCCTGGAGCAGAAGACCCAGCGTCAAATAGTCATTTGACATCCAGAAACGTTAACGGAGCACTCAGCACAGGAAAAGCACAGTCCGTGCACGGGTGATCCCGCAGTGGAGGAAACGGACAAAAATCCCCACCCTGGCGGCACATGAATCGCAAGGAGCGTGGCAGACAACAGAGCAGGCCCGAGCCTCGCGACCGCAACACCAGCTGGTCTGTGCCTAGAGCGCGTCGCGTGCCAAGCGGTACGGCCAGCGTCGTAGGAAACTGGTCCATTTCAGGCTCCAAGTAAAATCTCTTCCTTTATTTTAACATAAAACGTCCAGAGCTGCCGGCCACCAGACAGAGCGGCATGGGCCGAGTCACTCCAGGACGGTAGACGGGACGACTGAGTGCCTGGTGCACCACAGCGGCTCCCAGAACGCGAGCAGCTTCCCCAGCAACACCAGCTGTGTACCAACCATCCCCGCTCGGCCTCTATACCCCGTTCCCCTTGTCCTCCGGGGTCGAACCTCGCCGCCACCTCTCTGAGGATGCAAGAGTGCGAAGGGGAACGTGGACAGACCTACACAGCCTAGGACAGGGATTTGACATCTTGAAAACCCGGAGTCCTCAGTCTTTGTGTGAAAAATTAACTGGATAACTGGAAGGCCATCTCCGGAGGGGCCTTTCCTCCTCCTTGGGGACGGACACTATCCCATCAGGTTCCTCCACGCTCCCACATCATCAGTGGCCGGCGAGGTTTCCAGAGACACAACGGGAGGAAGCTAACCTCTCCCAAGCCAGGCTCATGCCCCGAGCGCCCAGCAAGTATCCTGCAGGTAAGCAAAGGCCATGGGAGCGGAAGAAGGAAAGGACCCAGCGGCTAGCCTCCCTCCCGGGGTGGGACACTCGCCTGTCTCTCTGGGTCCTCACAGTCTTCCTCGGTTTGCTTCCTGGTCTTATCAGGGCGCCACGGCCGCCAGTGCCTCTGGTCTCGGGACCGCTCGGCGGCAAGCCAGATCTGCCACCTGGGCAGACTCTTATCTCGTATTTCCTGGTTCTCGTCTTCTGGTTCGTCATCATCATCATCTAGATGAGAACAAAACTTTGAGCTCACCTCACCAGCAGATAGAACCACCACCGACACCCCACCGGTCTGCGATGCCAGCCGCTGTGGTGGGCCTCTGGAGGGCCAAGACCAGGAAGACCCAGGCCCAGCCTTCTGGAACCTTCAGGGACTCAGAGGCATTGAGGGACTCTATCACCGGTCAGGTTCCCAAAAAACTCTGGCAGATTAGCCAACGGAATCCAGTGACTGTTAATGCTATCACAGCAATTAAAATGAGAACACACCTATTCTAGAATAGGACTAACAGAACTTTCTACAATGATGACACAGTATGTACCTTAGGTGTCTACTATGGGAGCAACAACCACCCACTTGTGCCTTAGTGGGCCCCTGCCATGTAGCTGGCAGCAGAACTCAGTTTTTTACTTTATTTCACCTTAATTTTAATTAAAATGGCTCCTAGACAACACAGTTCCAGAAAGCTATGTGACAGTAACGGCACTGGTTTAGATTTCCTAAAGCCATCAGATTTTCAGCCAGTGGCCTTATGATCACAACCTGTGTTCACTTCTCAAAACAAGTCAATTGAAGATACCTTGTACTTTCACTTTGTTTCCTAACTCTGAACATGCAGAATGGGAGAGGAGAAGTCTTGAGTCTTCTGTAAAGTTCAATATTTTAAAATAAACAAACAGGATATATAAATGGTATGGCTACCCCAGAAAACAAGTGGGCAGTTTCTTATAAAATTAAACAAGCATTTACTATAAGACCTGGCAACTGCACTCTTGGATGCCAATCCCAGAAAAATGAAAACCTACATACACTCCAACACCTGTACGCTAACACCTAAAGCAGCATTATTCATAATGGCCCAACTCTGGAAACACTCCCAGGGTCCCGCAGTAGGTCAACAGGGAAATAAACCGCAGTACGTCTACCCCACGGACTATGACTCACAGTAAATAACCCTGAAAAAAAACTACAGATGCGTGCAACAATTCAGACAGATCTCGAGAATGATGCTAAGCAGAAGAAAGCCAATTGTATGAAGTGACATGGAAAAGGAATGTTGGTGAGGATATGGAGAAACTGGAACCCTGTGCACCAATGGTGGGGATGCAAAATGGCACAGTCCTGTGAATAGTACAGCGGCTCCTCAAAAAAAATTTTTTTTTAAGATTTTATTTATTTATTTGTCAGAGAGAGAGAGAGCATGAGCAGGGGAGAGGCAGAGGGGAGAAGGAGAAGCAGGGGGAGCGGCAGGCAGAACGAGAGGGAGAAGCAGGCTCCCCACTGAGCAGGGAGTCCAGTGTGGGGCTCGATCCCAGGACCCCAGGATCATGACCTGAACTGAAGGCAGAGGCTTAACTGACTGAGCCACCCAGGTGCCCCAGTTTCCTCAAAGAATTTTAAAAACTACCATATGATCCAGCATTTCCACTTTTGGGTATATAAGCAGAAGAAACCTAAGCAGGGTCTCAACCAGATACTTGCACACCCAGTCACTGTGGTATTCACAACTGCCGAAAAGTGAGGCGACGCAAGCGTCCATCAACAGACGAACAGATAAACAAAACATGGCGCCCACAGTGGAATCCCACCGAGCCTTAGGAAGGAAGCAGAGACGCAAGCCATGCTGGACGAGCCTGAGAGCCACAACGCTGAGTGAAAGCCGCCAGTCACAACACAACAAATACTGTGCTTCCACTTATGGGAGGCTCCGAAGAACAGTCAAATTCACAGGGACAGAAAGTAGCATGGCCGTCATCAGGGGCCAAGGCAGGGAGGAACGGGGAGTTACTGCTTTGCGGGTGCAGGGAGTTACTGCTTTGCGGGTGCAGGGCTCCAGCTGGGGAAGATGAACATGTGGAGGCAATGCGACAGATCTGAGGACAGTTGTATGAGGAGTGTACCTGTGGTCAACACCACTGCAATGGGTACTCAAAAAAGGTTTTTGGAATGGTAAACTTTGTATATATTTTATAACAGAAAATGGTTTTACAAAGCCACACGCCATAGGAGCCCATCTATGTAACAAACGTGAATTAACATGACAACACAGGTCCCCGGAGGGGGGATCAGGGGGGTGGATATGGCTGCAAGGTACAGCCTTGGGGAGCTCCGTGGTGACGAATCGAATCGTTCTGTATCTGACCGTGGAGGCGGTGACAGGAAGCCACACCTGTGATACACCACGCAGTATGGTGCTCACGAGTGCTCATCAAACCAGCGAGGTGTGCATTCACGCTGCAGACCGCACCGGGGCGGGTTTCCCGGCTGTGCTACCGCCTCCCGGCACCCCTGCTGGCAGAAACTGGGCAAGGGAGACACAAAACCTCTCTGTGTAGCTTTTTCCCCAACTCCTTATGAATCTGTAAGTATTTCAACATAAACAAGGAACAGGGGTGCCCGGGTGGCTCAGTCAGTTAAGCATCTGCTTCGGCTCAGGTCAGGGTCCCAGAGTCCTGAGACCGAGCCCCAAGTCGGGCTCCCTACTCAGCGGGAAGTCTGCGTCTCCCTCTCCACACCGCCCCCCCCACCCCGCCACTTGTGCATGCACACGCACTCCTGCTGAAGTAAATAAAATCTTTTTAAAAATAAATAACAAAAACTCCATAGAACTTAAATGTGTGACACATACATTAGCATTTTAAATCCAATATTCTACCTAAACTCTATTCGGAATTTTCAAAGAAAACTAAAATTTAACCATTTATCACCTTTATTCTAAAGATGTACGTGCAAGGTAATCCTTTAATCACCCTGAAAACACTCTCACCCTAAGGAAAATTACCCTGTAAGTTACATATCCAGCTTACATATCTGAATCTATTACGTCAGAAACTCAAAAGAGGGGCGCCTGGGTGGCTCAGTGGGTTAAAGCCTCTGCCTTCGGCTCAGGTCATGATCTCAGGGTCCTGGGATCGAGCCCCACATCGGGCTCTCTGCTCAGCAGGGAGCCCGCTTCCCCCTCTTTCTGTGCCTGCCTCTCTGCCTACTTGTGATCTGTTAAATGAATGAATGAATGAATGAATGAATGAATGAATCTCAAAAGATTACATGGTTTCGGAAAGACACATATAAATATATAACACTACAGACCAACAGAAAATAAGGGTGAGAGAGAAAACATAAGTAGTGATATATGAAGAAAAAATACCTCAGGATCAATGATAGATACCAACTACTCTCTAAATGCCAACCTCGTCAAGATGGGACAAAGAAAACTTACAAATAAAGGGAAAACAAAGAATAGTTATCAACTAGTTTTCTGGCAACAGTGTTCCTGGGACACTGCTGCGAGAATTCTACTTTAGTCTCATAGAAATGCAGAATATGATGAACATCAGAACATAAATTCTGTGCATTCTAGGAGTCTTGCTCATTAAAACAAACACACGAACAACCTAAAAACAGAGAACCACCCTGAGTTGGTACTCAAAGAAAAGTCACTACCAAAAAGACATCTGGGGGAGTCTGGGTGGTCAGTTGGTTGGGCACATGACTCTTGATTTCAGCTCAGCTCGTGATCTTGGGGTTGTGGGACTGAGCCTGGTGTCCAGCTCCACAATTCACATGGAATCTGCTTGAGATTCTCCCCCTCTGGCGCTCTCTTCCCACCCCCCCAACCCCCCCACCCCCCACCCCCGTCTCTACCCACCCACACTCTCTCTTAAAGAAAAAAAACTTCTATTTTGGGGTCCTTCATGTGGTCTTGCAGACCCTTGCAATAGCTGAAAGGGTAACACCTACTCCCACTTCTCCTTGCAACTTATTTTTCCTCATATATGAAACCACTGGTTAGCCTGACAGTGATTCCAGTTCTTTCTGGGAGGAAATACTCCAGGAAAGTCGTAATAGCCAAGTGAAGACTGACCATCCCTGCTGGCGCAGCACAGAGGAAAATTACTCCCAACACCCAAAGGGCCAGAGATACCACCTGGCCTGCAAGCAGGGCTAATCCAAAGTCTTCATTCCTCGAAGAAACCAAGGCCCAGGAAGGTGACATCCGTGAGAAGAGGCGAGCCAAGCCTGGGCCTCGCTCTCCCTCACACTTTCGACAAAACCAGGGGGAGAAGCAATTCCTGAAGAGCTGGGTGTGGTGCCAATCAAGATGGCAGCCGCGCCCACGCGGCTACAGAGCACTTAAAAGCAGCTTGTCTGAACAAAATGTGCCCTAAAGTATAAAATATAGTCCAGATTCCAGAGTTCGTATGAAAAGAAAATGCAAAATAGCTCAATTTTTTAAGTTACACATGGAAAGATTAAGGTTCTGACACACTGGGCCAAACAAAATACATCCTCAATGTTATTTCTACCATTTTACTTGTTTAATGTGGTGACTAGAAAATGTGAAGTTACTTTTGTGGCTTGAATTATGTCTCTACTGGACAGCGCTGTCTTAGGGTGTAAATCCAGAAAGTACTTTGGGGTCATTTAGAATGACAGTCACATAAATGCTAGTTAATAATTATTTTATAGTATTCCTAAATAGGGAAGGGTGCTTCGAAGGACCTGATGGTCTGGACATTGCCAAGAAAACAGAAAGACTGCCCTCAGGACACACTAAATGGGGGTGGGGGGATTCGTAACAAGATTACTTCTTGAGGAACAACCTTTTAAAAGGAAAAATGAAACTTCCTCTGGAAAGAGACTCAAACCCACCACAGGACTGGAGGACAGACTGAAAGTCCCTGAATGAGAGACAGTCTATATTTTCCCAACACTTCCACTTAATGTATTTTTGACATTTGGATGTTTCTCCAGTGTTCTTAAGGACTGACAAGAGCTTACACATATAAACAAATCATCAGGAAGACAAAGGCAGAGGCGCGCGCACCCGAACCGCGAGGGGCCTCACCCGGACTGACGACCACCCAGCCGCCTCGCTCCTGCTGGTGCATCCACGCTCTCCAGCCTCGGGCGCCCTTCTCCCCAGCCCGGGGCTCCCCGCTGTCCCAGAAGGGCTCAAAGAACTGCACCTGTCCAGGTTTAAAATATGGAGGTGAGCCTAGCTTGTACAAAACTGCTGAGTCAGTGAGCCAAGTGCGTTCTCATCAGCACAAGAGGGGCTCATGGCTGAAACCTTGTCATCAGTGCTGCCAGTAGATTCAGCCTACACCCTAAAACAGAAAAAATAACGAGCTAGTGTGGTAGGCGGCCTCCAGGATAGCCCCCCGCGACCCTACCCCTGCCTGTTGCCTTCACACCCGAGTGTGGGCCGGTCCCAGTGACCCGTCAGAGGGACCGGCCACCACCTCTGAAAGTCTATTACAAAAAGCCTGGTGAGAAGGGCCTCAGGTGGGGAGGAGAGAGGAATGGTTTCCCAGCTCTGACCCCGGTAGGCCAGTCTAACTGGGGACAGGGACACAGTCCGTTCCCTAAAGCCCCTGGATCCCTGAAATCACATCGCTTTCAAGATCTTCCAAGGAGAAGGGGACTCAAAGTTTCGAAAGGACAAACTGGGGGCTGTTGAGGGTGTGACAGCTCAACTCTGTGTTCCTAAAATCTGGCACAGGGCCCAATACCTACAGGGACTCAGTAACACCTGCGGGCACAGCACTGCACGTGGCCGGCACCCAGTGACTAAAAAGGTCTGCGTGTTAAAGCCAGACCCCTGATCACACCTCTGCTCTCACGCATTTGGGCATCAGGTCTGCTGTGTGCGGTGATCGGTTCGGTGCAGCAAGTAACTTCCTACAAAGGGGACTGTGAACACAGCAATGAACAGCAAAGCAATTGTGCAATCAACTGATAATAAGGACTTTATTTTCTTTTAGGTGTTTTAATTATTTTTTAAAAAAATATTTTATTTATTTGAGAGAGAGAAAGAGAGAGAGAGAGAAAGGGAGGGAAAGCATGTACACACAAGCAGGGGGAGCATCAGGAAGAGGGAGAGGGAGAAGCAGGCTCCCTGCTGAGCAGAGAGTCTGTTGTGGGACTCAATCCCAGGACCCTGGGACGATAACCTGAGCTGAGGGCAGGCATTTGACCGACTGAGCCACCCAGGCAACTCGACAATAAGGACTTTAAAAGTGAGCCGACCACCTGCTCAAGGAAAGCTTTTCTAAGAACCATTTAGAAGAGGATGAGGCTTCCACGGTCACGCTGTGGGCCAGGAGCCGCAGAACGGTCCAGCCTGAGCCCAGGGCAGCGCCACACACGCCTGCAAGAGGGCCGTGCCCAGGACAGCCCCAGACGGGCAGGGCAGGGCAACAGGCCAGACATGGGCCCCATACAAGTGCCCGGCAGCCACCTCGGGCAGAGGAGCTGGAAAGACCACATTCCCTCTTCGAAGTCTTGCTCTTATAGGAGAGATGGAAGAAAGCACATTCCAGAAAGAGAAGTGTGATTTTTTTTTAAAGTGTAAAAGTTACAATCAGTTTACTTATTCCATAGAAACACAGATCAGGGGGCACCTGGGTGGCTCAGTTGGTTAAGCATCTGCCTTCGGCTCAGGTCATGAACCCAGGGTCCTGGGACTGAGTCCCATGTCAGGCTCTCTGCTCCTCGGGGAACCTGCTTCTCCCTCTGCCTGCTGCTCCCCTTTCTTATGTGCTCACTGTCAAATAAACAAAATGTTAAAAATAAAAAAATAAAAAGGAACACAGACCAGACTCTGCTTCTTTCGTGCTATACTACTGTGTCTCCTAACAATGTCTCTCAGTTTTAAAGATATGGAATGTCCTCAAAGATAAAGTTTTATTTCAAAGTTGTCTTGTAAATGCTTTGAAACTACACATGCCGGCAGTACTAAAAGAAAGCCTTACGAGTCGCAGCAGGCTCTGCAGACACGTGAGGGCAGTGGCTCCTTGCTTCACAGTCCCAGGCACTGCCCTCCCTGGGAGGGATTGTTCTCATCACAGCCCGTGACCGTCAGCAAAGGGCGGGGATGAGGGCCATTCTGATCCTGACCCCGCGACCACCCACCCAGGGCCCCGAGGTCTGCCGAGATTCACTTCCATAGCACTGCATAGTCTTAAAACAGCACACCGTGTCTTAAAATAATTTTGTTATCTGACTTACTATATAACTAATCAGGTATACTAATATTAATTAGATGAGTAATCAGTATACTATTATTAACCAATTATTCTTTAGCCCAATTTCGTCTAGGAAAAAAAAAACAGACAAAAATAATGATAAAAATGGTCTTCAAAGGCAATTCAGGAACATTCCACAAGATGGAGATCTTAGCCTCCCGAGACCTCTGTAAGTTCAATATAAATTCAAATATCCTATCCATCTTCCACCAGACCCCCTACGCAAAGTGGGAAATGGAGATTTCTTCCAAGGAAAAAGCGAGAAGGTGGCTTTCTTACATGGGTAGCTTTATGATGAGATTTTTTTTGTTGCTTTTACATCACAAATATGGGCAATGTTCACTTGTCATCTAAATGACAACACCTCCGGGGCACCTGGGTGGCTCAGTCGTTGGGTGGCTGCCTTCGGCCCAGGTCAGATCCCAGGGGTCTGGGATCGAGCCCCGCATCGGGCTCTCTGCTCTGCGGGAAGCCTGCTTCTCCCGCTACCATTCCCTCTGCTTGTGTTCCCTCTCTCACTGTGTTTCTCGCTGTCAAATAAATAAAATCTTTAAAAAAAATAAAAAATAAAAAAAATAAATGACAACACCTCCCCAGTAAGGATCAGTGTTGACAAAGTGCCAACACGCACTGCCATTTGCAATTCCCACAAAGATCTTACGTAGTAGAAATGCTAACTGGGAAAATTACCTGAGACCCAGCTAAGAAGGCAGAGGGAGGAGACAGTGAGATGTGCTCTAAGAGGCATGACCACTGTTTCTCTGCCTGGTGGGAACAATTAGCACTGAAACAAGGCCCATAAGTAAGAAAAGGGAGACAGAGTTGAGTTTATATTGAGGGGAGCAGATATTTCATCTAAGTTTCGTTACCTTCATTATGGAATTCTCCTTGGATCACCAGCATGTTCTGAGCAACAGTACTCAGCAGAACTGATACAGAGGAGGACAGGATTTTGAAAATACAACCACCACTTCCCATTATCCACACTTGCCCCCAAAAGAGAAGGACAAAGGGGGGGGGAGGGGGAGGGAGGAGGGAGGGGGAGAGGTCAGTCGCACAAGAACCCGCACCTGTCCTTTGGTAGGCAGGTCTTTCACGCTGTCAGGTTTGAAGAAGGTGAAGTCCACCATGGCCTGGAACAGAGAGATGGCCTTCTCCGAGTGACCGGCCTGCCGCAGGAAGTGGCAGTGCTGCAGAAAGAGCGCTGAAAGCATGGAGAGCAAGAGGGGGAACCTGGTTAACATCATTCAAGGGAAAGAACACAACTTCTAAAAATGTGCATTTCAACACCAAGAACATCTTTTCTCTGAAATTAGTCACTATGATCATTTCAAAGCTGTCACAATACGTGTCCTTATTAAAAGACTCACCACAAAACTACAATCAAAGCACATTTATTCCAATTTTTATATGAAACCATTGTGTAATACAAATATTAACAGAAACTATACATGCTGCATAAAAGGCAAGAGGTTGTCTTGGACAGTTAGCAAGTACTCAAAGCTCATTATAAGAAAAATTCTAGGAAAAAGGATGGGGTCGATTTTCATGAGAAAGCAAAGATCTGTGCTCAAACGATCGTGAGACCCCAGAAGGGGTGAGAGGAGCAGACAGACATCTCACAGGGAAGGCCACGGATGGCCGTGGACGGCCACAACGGCCGAGACCTGACTGGGCGTCCTTGGCTGATAAGCAGGGAAGCTGGACCTTCTAGACCAAGGTTACGCCACCACCAACATGACTGGCTCTAATGCCCACCCCTCACCCCCACCAAGATGGCAGAGAAGGGAGAACCTGTTCTAGCCCAAAGGAGTCCTAATACTTTCTGTTTAAATCCATTGTATCAATTCTGCCGTTTCTAAAATAAACCAAAACCACATCTCCATTTTTGACCAGAGCCAGAAGCCAGTGAGAGTCCCTCGACACGCACAGACCTGGGGCTCGGCTCTTACCGAACACTGCCTCCTCGGTGCCGGGCAGCGCGGGGTGCGACAGGATGCTGCCGTCCAGCACCGCGGACAGCGTGCTCAAGCACTTGCCATAAAGACCGTGGATCTTCGATACGGTGAAGGTGCTGAACTGGCTTTGGCAAAACAGAAGGTACTTCTGCCAAAGGGCCGTCTTGTTGGGGTGTATGAATATCAGCTTCTGCCACTCCCTGAGCAGCGCGGAGGGCTCCCAGAACTCGGCACACAGCTCCAGCTTGGCCAGCTGCAGCTCCACGGAGCTCTGGTTGCTCTCGATGGCCCGCTCCAGGATGGCCAGCTTCCTCTCCAGCACCAGCTTCCGAGACCTCTTCCGCTTCTCCGGCTCTCCCTCCTCGAGGGCGTACAGGCCGGGGCTTTTCATGACCTCGTCCTCGAGACAGAAATGTCATTTTACAAATGGAACTAGGGGAGCCTCAAAGTCCCGCCACATGCCACAGAGCTCCCTGCAAGCCCCGCTCTAGCGCCTCCCAGACCAATCGGCCTTCAGGCCTTCTTGGTCACCACTTGCTAGCCACGGAACGGAAACTCCATTCCTGGGGCGCCTGTGTCACCTGCTGCCTTGGATGGTGTGCTCATCTCACCTGACTGACGGTCACTGTCCATCACGAGTGAGCATGCAGCTTCACAAGAGCCGACTTCACCCGTGACACAGCCAAATGGGGGGCAAAATACAACCGCATACACGGTTCAAAGACGAGTAAGTAGGACGAAGACAAAGCCACGTGCTTCAGAAAGGGAGCCCAGGGCCGCGGCCGGGTCACCGGAGAGCAGTGCCTTCTCTCCCCCAGGTCTGCACATTCTGCGCCCCGCACCGCAGTGAACAAGGGCACTTCTTCCCAGATTGTTTAAATCTCACCTTCTTTTACCCGCCCTTTACCCTTCCGTGCCTCCTAGAGGCAGGTCACCCCCCCCACACACACACACACACACCCCAGCCCCGATTTACACACGAAACCACTTACCCTTCACACATGAGGCTTCCCCAGGGGCTTGGAGCAAGCTCAGGGCAAGGGCTACAGTGTAATGACCTCCAAACGCCCAGGGCCAGGGCCCCAACCGGGGGCTCCGGAGGAATGGTGGCAGAGGGCATGGGTTGGCCCTGAACTAGCACAGTCATTCCAAATGAGAGATGCGGGACCGAGCTACTTACCTGAAAAGCCACAAATGCCATCCACAGCTCCACGTCGCGAGGACTCTCCCGCACTCTCCTGTTGAAGTCCTCCACCTTGGCCTTGAGCAGCGCGTGTTCTCTGTCTGTCTGGGGGTCTGGCTGCTTGGACTCTTGCTCTGAAGGACCCTGTCCTTGTAACCACTGCGTGGTGGACTGATCATAAATGCCCAGAGGGTTCAACCAGGTCGTAACGGGAGGAAGCACGTCGTCCGGGCCCTTCACGGGGATAAAGGAGAGTGGCTCAGAGGACGGGGGTTCGGTTTTGCTGCCAACGGCAACTCCGTCAATGTTCATCGATCGCACACTCTTCTTCGTAAAATAGCGCTCAACGTGCTTGTGTGAATGCTTCTTTTCTGTGGAAGCCCCCTCCCAGGATATACACTGCTTCTTAGGGTTAATGCCAAGGCAGGAGTCTCCTTTCCTCTTGTATCTTGTATTTGAGAAAGAAAGAAAGTTACTGACGGAAGAGGAGCACGGCCGTCAAGGCTCGGCTCAGCGGACCTGAGCTCGCGAGAGGCCACTTAACTACACGTATTCAAATTCACCTTACCTTCTGACAGTTTCTATTTAGAGAAATAACGACAATGAGCAATCAACTTTTTCTGTGTTCGACTTATTCCTCCAAACACCTCAATTTCTTGTTAACATCGTATGAATTAAAGATCAGGCCTGTCTTCCAGACTCTAGTAATTTCTATCTTCCTGGAGTTTCGTAAAGTCTGTCCCATTCATTACGTCACTGATCATCACAATCATATTAACAGACAAGGTGGAACTCCTCATCCCTGCCTTTACACTATCCTTAAGGACATCAGAACCTCGGGTGACAGTGAGTCATCCGTCTCCTACATCGGTCCTCTCTCCTCAATATGGTCACGTCCCCACTCAAGAAGAAAACAGGGAGGGCTAAGATTGTATTTTTAATCCTGAAACAAAATAATTAAACTTATACTTCGCTGTTTTCTATTCTAGAAGAGAGGCTGGGCTCTACAAGGCCTGTACGGAGCGTGCAGGTGCCCCTGGAATCACACCACGACTACTGAGTACGTGCATGAAGTCCGGGGGAAACCGTGCACTCTTCTGTGTGTGTGTTACACAAACCGCCCATCAAAGAGCAGGCAAAGGATCTGGACGGAACTCACCCAAGACAACATGAAGGGCCAATCGGCGCATGCATAAGCGCTCGACGTCATTAATCGTGAGAAAATGCAAATTCAAACCACAAGGAGCTATGCCACAAACCCACCAGAACAGCTAAAATTAAACACCAACAATACCGACGGCCAGTGAATAATATTCCGGGGAACTGGGCCTCTCACACACTGTTAGTGAGAATGGAAACTGGTACAGTCACTTTGGGGAAAGGTCTGGCAGTTTCTTGAAAAAACTAAACTTAGACTTACCCTGGGACCCAGCAATTCTATTTTAGGCATTCCCCCAGGGAAAAGGAAGCTGCATTTCTACACACAGACGTGTGCACAGATCACTCTCAGCAGCTGTGTCCCCAACAGGCGTTCATCAATAGGAGAACGGATGAGCCAACAGCGGTGTGGCCACACGACGGAGCATCACCAGCAGTGAGAGGCAACTACTGACAAATGCCACAGGGGGGCTGGATGTCGAAAACGTCACAGTGAAAGAAGCCAGACCCCAAAGTGTACATACTGTGTGATTCCATTTACATGGAATTCTAGAAGAGACATTAATTGAGGCTGGAAAAAAATTAGAACGGTAACTGCCCCTGGGCAAGTGGGGTGTGGACTGAGTGGGAGAGAGCGGGAGGAAATTTGGGGGGCGGGGTCCCGGTGATGCTCTATACGTTCATAGAGGGCTGGCTTACACAGGTGTGTGCATGTGTCCAAGCGCAGCAAATGAAGATTTATGTTACACCGCATGTAAAGTTTAAGTCCAAAGAAAAACACTACACAAACCCTGACCTGCAGCTAATGACATGCATGCTCAAGTACCCAGGGGGCACTGCGCGGAGGCTGGCGCCAAAACAGTAAGATTGGTTCAAGGACAGATGACCACACAGACACGTGGCAAGACAGGCGCAGTGAGATATTGACAGAATGCAGAGGGGTGTTCACTGTAAAATTCTTTGACCTGATGCTGTATTTTTTTTTTTTTTTTTAACTTCCATAGTATCATGCTGTCAGGGGGAAAAAAGGAGAGAGCAGCCGCCATCTTCTGTCCTCTTCCAGAAAGTTCTGCGTCCACTTCCCCCTGGTCCAGGCCCAGCACCTCCTTTGCTTCCCCCCATCAGCAGGTGCCTGAGAAGCTGCCCTCCCGGCTCTCACACGCACACAAACCCTGCCTCCCCATCCTCTCCCCGAGGCCCTCCCAGGCTAACTCACAACAGTCTGTCCCCAGTCCATCTGGGAGTCAAAACAACTTTAACGAGAGGTGAGGAGATAAAATAGTGCTTCCAGAGCTCTAAACGTCCATCGTTCTGTAAGGAACAAACTGTAAGGAGAACTAGTTTTGTTCTCCCCTTAAGTACTATTTCATTCATGCTAAAAATCAACAGTATTTCAACATTCACAAAATCTCTTAAAAAATGTTTACAAAGTTTTCTGACTTTAAAAGTGCATTTTGTAAAACTGATTTTAATAGTTGCATTTTACAACAGATGAAAATGATAAAGGAGAAAAAAAAGAGTCTTACTGACCTGTATTATTAAATGCTTACTTTCAGATATGTGTGTATATGTGTTTGCATATGTTCACACACCTCCTTTCAAAAATAGCTGATACACAGCTTCGGGCTTTCCTCCCTACTTTTGTGCATTTCCCAAACCATTCATTTTAGAAAATACCACTTTAATTGGCTTTGAATCGGTCCACTGGAGGGATAAGCCCTCATCTAGTTAACATTTCTCTATTGTTGGACATCTGGGTTTTATCTAATTTATCATTTATCATAAAATTTTATTTGGGCAGAAACTAGGATGTAATTTAATGCAATTTCCACCAAATGAAGCCATTTTTTTCCGTAAAATCCTTACCAAGTAGTCAGCTGGTCTTACCTGAATAATTCCAGAAGGAGGGAATCTCACTTTAGAGGTTTGGTGAATGATACCATATGGACATTTAATTTAAAAGAATTCAGCTACAGAAAAGGAAAAGGATGGGAAGGAAGGAAAGAAAATAAAGAAAGAGGAACAGGGTATGGGAAAAGAATATATTTAAATCGAGGACACACTTCTGCCCTGAATCCACTCAGCGGCTCTGAGCCCCAGAGTGAGCTGGGCAATACTGAATTTGCCTTTCCTTCAGTGACTTCAATTCACACATATTTCATGGTGGTAGTCTACCTGGGTCCAAATTTCAACCCCCTCATTTACTAACCAGGAGAGACCCTGGCCAACTTATTTAAAACAAAACCCAAATCCTGCCTGTGCCTCAGTTTCCTCATCTGTGAAATGGGGATAATAATGGTACCCACATCACAGAATAGCAGGGATGATCAAAAGTTTATATATTTCAAGTCCTTAGTCATATAGTAAGCACTAGATAAGTTAAAGTTACTATTTTTTACAAGACTTGGCTCCTAAACGTAAGCCCAACATTTCATCTGGTATATAGCTAAACAAACAGTTCACTCCATAAATGGAGAAAAAAGAGAGCTGAACTTCACTGAGAGCTAGTATATTAGCCCTAAGGAATTTCCCAAAGGTAATTTTGACTCTCGCCCATGAACTCCAAGCCCTGCTCACCGTAATACACAAACGCATACCAGGTCACTGCTGGGAGGCTCATACTATCAGAAAATTTGCTTTGATACTGAGTCAAATCTCACTTTCTGGAACTTCCAATCATTGATCCTGGTTCTGCCTTCCCGAGTTACACAGATCACTGCCAATCTACCTTCCAAAAGATGGTCCGGTGAAGCTTCAAAGACACTGACCGGTCACAGGCCGGGTACGCACGAGGCCTCAACTGGTCTCCACAGGACGGTGCCAGGCGAGTCCTCCCAACGCTCCCGGTTTCTCAGTGCCCCTCGTGAAGTGCAAAAGTTCTCGATCTGGCGAAACACGCCCCCTGTCCTCTGACCAACTCACTGTGCCATGGGACCAATCCTTCCCTAGATCTGGACACTGACAGTGGCACAGCTATTAATCCAGGTAAGACTTAGCTCACCTAAGCTTCAGGAATCTACTGGGAAATCACACCAATGCCCCAAGCCCTTCCAGTAGCATCTTCACAATTTACCTCAGTAAACTTCCCTCATTACTCTCCTCCTAAGGCCTGGGCCTCTCCCTAGCAGAGATTTAAGAGCTGGTCACTGTGAATGTTTTTCCTTTTTCGTCTATTAATAAGTAATAACCCTTTATCTTTGCAAACTAATTTTTAATTCCTACACATGATGTCTGAGATCAGAGTGTGAGACACAGCAGGAGTTAACAAATGAAGAAAGAGAGGCTCGGACAGGGTTAGTGACTCACATGGGATTACATGATCAGCCAGTGGCCAGGTGAGAATGAGAACCAGAGTCCTCCGCTGCCCAATCTAGAAAACATCCTACCACACGACTGAGCTCATCTTTATTTGTGGACCGGAAAAGAACATCTGAGGTTAGAGGAACACAGGTTCCCCAGGAAAGCTGCTTCCTGGCAGCATGATCTTGAGAGGCTACTCACCCTCTCTCTGTCCCCTTTCCTTGTTCCTAAAATCAGAGTGCGGCCCTCCTCACAGCACAGCTGTGAGGATCACACAGGCTGACCAGCACAGGTTTGAAAGACGTACTTCAGACTCAAGCAGCGACTGCTGGCCTCCCCATCCTTTCCTGGTCCTACCTGTGGCACCACACCACGGGGCCATGGGGAACCAAACAAGACTTCCAGGAGTATCAAAATTATTCAAAAACGTATGAGAACATTTTAATAGTCATTTACTCTCAGCCATAAGGTTTTAGGAGACAGTATGTAAATACAAATACGCACAGAAAAATCACAGATATAAACACATCATAAAGGAACTCTTAGTTGGAACTGCCTATGTATGTGGTGAGGTAGAATGTTGTGACGAATGACAATTAAAATTTGAAGGTGCAGCAATGTAATGGAAACCGAAATTTATTTTAAAAAGTAATTAGCCTATAAAGAACAATAATGGCCTCCTCTACCTTCCAATATTCTCTACCTTCGATTTTCATTACCTGTAAGCTGTCTGGGAAGAGAGACTGTGTATGACTGTTCTTTGTGTTCCCAGCAGTGTCTTACAAACTACTCCGCGCTTAAGGGATTTAATAAGTACTTAAATATTTTTGATTGACAGGGTGGAAGAGAAAAGTTTAACAAACTAATTACTGAAGTGAATACCATCGCCTCTTTTTCCCCCTGGTGTCGTATAATGGGAGCATTTGGAAAAAGTCATTACCACTTAATGTCACTTTTACAACGGCTTACTTGGGGGACGGATGAACAAAAAGCTTTCGTGACTTTTTAAGATGGCATACAGATCAGACCAAATGGCTTCCGGGGAGTTTGTCACAATTACTTATTTCAAAGTATTTTTAGATTCACTCATTCCACAAATGATTTACTAGAAACCTACTCCGCCCGGCACAATGCCAGGCGCCACGGATGAGGGACTCAGACCTGGATCCTGACTTTGAGGTCTGAGCTGTCACTTTGGGGCGTGAGACGCGTGTCTCAGCAGCTCGGCGACGGCGGACGCCCACCAGAGCCCAGAAGGGACAGGGGCAGACAGAGGCCGCGCAGAGAGGGCTCGGGGGAGAGAGACGTCACTTCCCACCAGTGAAAATCAGGAAAGACATGTGACGGGTACCTTGCTATGTCTCCTCGGTAGAGAGACTTATACTCCCAGTTGGCCGGATCGGGTTTCTTGTCTGTTCTGAAGGTTTCTCCTGTCAGAGCCTGGACGTCCTCGAGCCAAACAAAGCGATGCCCGGTAGCAGCAGCAGCATCACCTTCTTGCCTGCGCGACACGGAATGAAGGACACAGAGGGAGCGGCACTTTGAAACCTTCTGGCTACATCGTGTGCCTTTGCAGAGAAATAAGGGCCAACATTCCCACCTGATGCTCCACGTTGGACACACTCAAGTCCACACGCCGTGCACGCGCCCCACACGAAGAGGGCACCTGCTGTGGAGAAAGCTTTCAAATGCGAAGCAAAGGCTGTCAACGCCAAGGGGTACTTCACCAAGAAGTCACCTCATCTCGGAAATTAACCTGACACAGGAGTTTTTATTTTTTCTTTAAAGATTTACTTATTTATGTTAGCGACAGGGAGAGAGAGAGGCGGCGCGCAGGAAGGGGCAGAGGGAGAGGGAGAAGGAGAGAAGCCGACTCCCTGCTGAGCACGGAGCCCAGGGCTCGATCCCACGACCCTGAGATCATGACCTGAGCCAAAATCAAGAGTCACATGCTTAACCAACTGAACCACCCAACCGCCCCTAGATGTTCTTTTTAAATATTCCATTAAATAAACAAGTTTTCTTAAAAATAAGTACAGTGGGTTGCCCTTGCTTAGCCCAATCCCAACTCAAAACGTTAACAACAAAGCCGCAGTTCTGAATGAGTCTGGCTTGGTCTACGTCTCATTTTTATAGCCTGGGCTCTGTAGACCGACCCCCTCCTACTACACCAAGGCCAGAGAGAGCCCACTGTGAGACACAACCCATACTTATCCCTCTGACCCAACCTGAGAGTTGGTGGACTTCCAGCTGAGACACAAATGGAACCACTTCCCTAGGAGTCAAAAGAGAGGGGGAGAGAAAGTTTTTCTGGCATCCAATGTCTTCCTTCCTCTAAAGAGAATCAGCTCATCATGCTGCTGACACAAGAAGCTGCCAAAGTAGTCAAAACAGCCCTTAACCTTGTTCCACCTTGGTTTTTTTCACTCTGCCCAGATAGAAATAAAGATTCTAAAAGCTTCTAAAACATCCTTGGCTGGGAAAACAGAGGAGTGGCATTTTGGGGACACAAAGTAGCTTTCAATCGGTGTTTGCTGAATAGGTTAAAATACCTGGTGATTTTTAACACATTCCCCTTCAGAACACCTGTGGACGGTATTCTGTCGACAATAAGGAGCAGCAAAGGGAAGGAATGAGATGGATCCATTCCAGAAAGAAATGGAAAGCCCACAGGGGAGGGAAGAGGGGGCGGACCACCCTGTAGGGGTAAATAAGCTCTGCTCCTCTCCTACTGGGTACCCAGGTCAGGAAGCAGGATGTGGTCAGGGCTGTGCGCAAGGAAGAATATGCCTCCACCTGAAGGTGAAGAGCTCACCTTAGGAGACATAGGTCCCTGAGAAGCTGCAGCCCTAGGGGGAGTCGTCCCTCCCTCACCGTAAAATAGAGCTCCTGTATGGTGCACTATATACCCCCAGGAACCCATCTTCCTGACATCACAGAAACACTCTCACAACTCAGTAATGTCAAAGTCCTTGTCTCTACGGAAACAATTCCTCCAGGTCATCTTCCCAGGAGGAGACTACAGAAGTCCACAGTAAGAAAGTAGAAGAGAAGAGAAGAACAAGAACAGTCCATTTTGATCTTAACGGGGATATTCTAAAAAATACCAATGAACTTAAAAATCCCATCTGGATCACAGAACCATTAAGAGGCTCTAAAGCTCACCCCTGATGTGATTACGCACAGGCTGAAAATAACTACCTTCTAGGTTCTATGGTAGTTCCTGTGTGGGTTCAGAAAATCCTTTAAAACTCACTTTCCTCAACTATTAATAAAAAAAAAAAAAAAAAGGACAAGTAGCTAACACTGAGTTTTCAGAAGAAACAATGAATGATTCATATAGGTTGCTCTGAAGACATACTGAAATGCAAAAATATCAATAATGTATCCATTCATTCACACGACAGAAATGTACTGAGCACTTCCTAATCAGGCCCTGGGCCAGCTGCTGAGAGGGTCCAGGGGCAAGCGAGACAGGGGTGATTCCTGCCCACAGACACTCGAAGTCAGAACCTTCCTATTCTCCCCTCCTAGAGCAAGCCTGGGTTACAGACAGAGCCCTGAGGGAGAGAGACGGCTGAATCTGGATGCCCTGAGCGGCTCTCCACAGATCTGGTGGCAGAAGGACCCAGCAGGACTCCGCGTCCGCCTGTCTGACGGAGACTCCGTGGGTCAGATTCCAGACTCACGCACCACAGAGCTCTCACTGACATCAGTGGGACACCTCAGCCAATGCTGCCTGAAGACTCCAGCAAGTCTTCACAGCACTAAATGTTTTAAGTATGCCTTGGACAAGAGACTTCAGCCTTCTCTCTTCCAGCCCGCACGAACAAAGGAAAGACCAAAGTGAAGAGAGAAATAACTCAGGTAGTTTCAGCCCACACAGGCTGTCACAGGCACGGGAGAGGGACCCCCGTCGGGGAGAGACATGAAGCTGGGGGTGGGGGGTTGGAGGAGCTAACGGGGAGGATGGGCGCCTGCGCTGCCGGCCTGTCACAGGCATGGGAGGGGGGCCCCCATGGGGGAGAGAGGAGAGGAGGTGCGGGGGGGGGGGGGGGGGG
>CM053609.1:110444888-110464279 GCA_028646535.1 Procyon lotor
GAATGCATCCGCCCTGGGGGGCTGATGTGAGCGATCAGGAGGGAGAGAGACTACGGAAGAGAAATCAGACGTTCCTCTTACTCTGGTCCTCACAGTTGGGCCCTCAACTATGTAGTAAACTGGCCCAGATTCCTTCGGCCATCTCTCAAAATCCCGAAGACCTTCTGTCAGCATCAGATTTTGACATGATCGTTACTGCGTCTAAACAACATTTCTCAAAACCACACCCCTAGTTTTTTTAATGAAAGTTTTCTTTTTTTTTTTTTTTTCAGTGTGATCTCATGGTCGAGCTCTATCGGGGCTTTTTTTGGACTCCATTTGACTGAGTGGCTAAAAAGTCATTCAAATGTCTCATTTGTGCCAACAACTGAGGGGAAAAAAAGTTCAAAATTTGAAAAGTCACAGGTATTTGAGAACAGAAAACCCACCTTGGCTTCTCGGACCCCCTTCCACTGTCCCCAGTGCCTCTGGGACTTTTGTCCTTTTCAGGTTCACTATCCGGCTCGGAGCCACTACTACTGGTCTGCCCACGTTTTCTCTTGGTTTTCTTGTGGTGATGCTTCCTCCTCTTTTTCTTCTCTTTCTTCTTTTTCCTGCTTGTTTGTTTGGGCTTTCTGGTGGCGTCACTTTCATCCGAAGGCTCTGATTTCAGAGGACTCCTGTTTTGGGAAAGTCAACATTAGAATTATTTTCAGAAGAGAAGTAGGGAGAAGACTATGTAAATTAGCAAACAAATGTGTAAAAGGGAAGTCCAGAAATGTCCACAGGGGCTTACTATTTGCCCATATATTTATACGGTGCCTTCCCGGATCACAACTCCCATTAAGGATTTAAGAATTGGACCCGACCCCCACCCCAGGAAAAAAAAAAAAAAAGCTGGAACTCAAACAACAGTCACTGAAGAAATTCTAATAGTTTCTAAACCTAGACTTTCACATCTGTACATTTTTAAACGAAAATAATCTATTTTATCAAATATAGTATTTTGTGAAGCAATGTTATAAAGGGTTTATTTTCAGCCCTACATATTAGGGCAGCATGTCCTTAAGAACAAAAAAATTAAAAGAAAATAAAAAGGGTTTAATTCTGGTCCTTGTTTTTCAAGGTTATGATGAGCCCTTCTGCATCACTGAAATATCTAGAGACAGCTCTCCCTCTGGACCAACTAGTGTCCATTTCCAAAGGTTTCTTGCACTTTCAGGGGACTGCTTTCCCAGGGCTCCTCATCTAAATGAGACCACCTAGACCATATTTGTGAGAGGGCTCACTTCTCAACTCGATGCTCTACCACAACTTCTTTCAAAGCTTGGTACAGATGTGTGCCATTCTGCTGTCCCCAAAGTTTTCATGAGATTTTATCCGATGCTGTATCACACCAGCTTCTTCTGTTTTTCCCAAAATGGTGAAAATGCAAGTGAGGGAACATTGGAGTTACAATATTCTAAAGGTTACTAACGAGGTTAGTCAAGTTACTCAGCAATCACGATGGTGCCATTTCCCTCATGGCCTCGTTACTGGTGCCGTGTCACACACTTGCCACTACAAAATGCAAAGGGGGGAAAGAGGAATAATCTATGATCCAGGGGAGGGAAAACAAAGAGCACCTCTTTAGTTCAAGTGAAAACAAGAGTTGTAATTTGCTCTTTTATCACAGGGTTTCCTAAGGAGTGTTATTCGAACCCAGCAAGAGACAACATGCGGACAGAAACGAAAAATCCATCTTTCAGAAAAACTACCTTGTCGGCGATGACCCTTCAGAGACCAGGCCGGCGGCCTCCTCAGGCTGTTGGCTCAGAGAGGTTATGGCTCCAACACAAAAGCTCGGGTTGCTCAGCCAGTCTAATTCTGCACAAGCAAAAGGGGGAAAAAGAGATCAATGAAATTAGATCAATGTGATTCCAAAAGTAGGAAACCCGTCGCACCAGCTGACGTCCTCATTCACAGCCAGTGTCGGCCAGACAGTCCACAGAAGCCGTGAAATTTTTATTTCAAAGGGCATGGGGTTTTAACACACTCGGAAGTATTTAAGACTGAAATCCTCTTGTGCAATCAGGCTGCAGCTTAAGCAAAAGCCACATAACAAGTGTGGCTTAAAAAGCAACACGGCTTCACGGATTCCATCCACACGCTAAGGAGCAGGGATGTTTCCAAAGCACCAGGACTGAATGACCTCAAATCTGACGCAGACAATTCCGAAAAGCTTCAAGATCAAATCATGCACAAAACCCACCGCGTTTAATATCGTTATAGAAGATTAAGACATTTCTCTTCAAAAAATATTCTATTCTCAGTAACTTAACATTCTAAGTAACTTGTAACTGTACTCCTCTTTGAAAATAAAAACATGAGGTGTCAACTTTGCCAACGCTAAAATGACAAAGTGTTAATAATGAGTATCTCTGGGTGGTGAGATTAAATGTCCAAATTTTTTCCTCTTTCTGCTTATTTATTAATTTCCAACTCCTCTGGAACAAACTCTTTTTAAGTTACTTATTTCCTAACATTTTAGGAGTCTTTTAACTGTGAAGGAAAGGAAAAAGCCAGGGCATGGTGGATGGTGGTAGCAAGGGGGCCCCAGGAGGCTGTCCTGTTTTGTTCTAGGATGAGGCCAGAGCACCCATGTGACATGGATGAAGTTAGGAGACAGAAGGGTAACTGCACTTCTTAACAGTCATACTGGGATATAATCTATATACCATTAGGTTCAGCCATTTAAACTGTACAACCCGCGGTCTTTAGTATATTTAGAATCCTCCAGGGCACCTGGCTGGCCCAGTCAGCGAGCATGCTGGACTCTTGATCTGGGAGTCCTGAGTTCAAGTCCCATGTTGGGCACAGAATTTACTTAAAAAAAAAAAAAAAAAAAAACGGAATTGTTCAACTATCACCATACAATAATTTTAGAGCATTTTCATCATCCCAAAAAGAAACCTCATACCTATTTTTAGTTACCACTCATCTCTGGCTCTCCCACCGCAGGCAACCACTAATCTGTCTCTACAGATTTGCTGGTTGGGAACTCGGAACACAAATGAGATCATACCATCTAGTCTTTCGTCTAGAAAGACGTCTTAGTACAGCATAGTGTATTTAAGGTTCATCCTTGCTGCGGCATGTATCCGGGCTCTATTCCTTTTTATTGCCAAGTAATATTCACTTTTATGGGCATCCCACATTTTGTTCATTTATTGGCTAATGGACACCTGGACGCCCTTTTGGTTATTACGAACAATGCTGCTGTGGACACTCATGTTTGTAAGTTTTTATATGGAAAATGTTTTCGTTTCCCCTGGCTAGATATCCAGGAGAAATGCTGGATCATGTGGTAACTCATGTTTAGCATTTTAAGGAAACGCCAGTGTTTTCCAAATTGGCTGCACCACTTTACATTCCCAATAACAGTGTGTGAGGATTCTGATTTCTCCAAACCCTTAGAAACTTGTTCCTGTGTGTGTTTTAGATCGCAGTTATCCTACTGGATGTGATGTCTCCTCTCATTGTGCTTTTGGTTTCCGTTTCCCTGGTAACTAATGATGTGAAGCATCTTTGCATGTGTTTATTGGCCATTCATATTTGAACAGTAATAGTCAAATCCTTTGCCCATTTTTTAATTGGGCTGCCTCTTTAGGACTGTGCTGGAAAAGTGCTTTATATGTTTTGTCTCCTAGTCCCCGATGATCACCGCATCTCAGTGAGGAGGAGATGCTGACAAGTGTGCTCTGTGGTGACAGGTACTTGGTCTGACTCACTGTTGTATCTGCGAGCAAGGCCTGGCATGCATCAGGAGTCTGATAAACATGCGTGGAGGAAGGAAAATTCCTAAGGAGGAAAGGTACAGCCAAAGAAAAGGGAGGGGCACCAGGTGGCTCAGTCAGTTGAGCGTCCAATTTTTTTTTTTTTAAGATTTTATTTATTTGACAGAGAGAGACACAGTGAGAGAGGCAACAGAAGGAGGGGGAGGGGAAAGGGAGAAGCAGGCTTCCCACTGAGCAGGGAGCCTGAGGCGGGGCTTGATCCCAGGACCCTGGAATCATGACCTGAGCCAAAGGCAGCCACTTAGCGACTGAGCCACCCAGGCGCCCAATCCTTGATTTTGGCACAGGTCGTGATCTCAGAGTCATGGGATAGAGCCCAACGCTCAGCAGGGAGTTTGCTTGAGATTCTCTCTTCCTCTCCCTCTGCCCCTCCGCCTGCTGCCTCACTCAAGTGCTTTCTCTGTCTCAAATAAATAAAATGTTTAAAAAAAAAAAAGGGAAAGAAGAGAGGGATCCTAATTCATTAAGTGCCTACTGCAGGCCAAACACCAGGTAAAGGACTTTCCATCCTTATCCCCTTCAAGCACCAAAACAACCCCCTATGGGAGGTATTCCGATCTCCACTGTATAGGAGACTAAGGCCCAAGGAATTACATAATTTGTAAGGTCATACCCAGTGAGTGCTAAACAACCATTCAGGCAACCTCCCTTCTATTGTCTTCTTCTTTCTGAGGTTGGTTCCCTTCCTTTGGGTCTAATAACTGGCAAGAGGTATGTGAAAATAGTTCCTGTTACTCAGAGATCATGATTATTTCCACAATAACTGGATTTCCTCATGAACAAGGGGAAAGTGAGAAAAGATATAACAAACAATATGCATGGAGAGATGCTCTCAAACGATTCCAGTATATTTTTCTATAAACATTGGAGATAGTGAGGACAGCTTAGAGAAAATGTAAAGAAACCCAGATGTCAAAGGGGGTAGGGGGTTGGGCGAGCCTGGTGGTGGGTATTGAGGAGGACACGGATTGCATGGAGCACTGGGTGTGGTGCATGAACAATTAATCTTGTAACACTGAAAAAATAAACATATGTGGGGGGGAATAAATTAAAAAAAATATCAAGTGTATGACTCTGAGAAGTCTTTCAGAAAGTACAAGAAAAAGGGTTTTTAAGGGACCAATTAAGACTTTGCCACATAAGACCACTGTGGAAAAAGAGTCGTATATACAGAACTAAAACTTTTGCGGTTCTAACCCAAATCATCACTGAACTCTGTGACCTTCATCTCAATCAAATGCCCTTTTGTCAGAGCAAAGGGTATCTGCAGCACCTGATGAGAAGTTACTGCTGCTATTTTTTTTTTCCTGGTAGCACAAGAGCAGTGAACATGGAACCTCAGAAGTAGGCATCACTGGACATTAGGCATGCAGGAATTTTGGAGATCTAGTCCAGAGATTTTAAAACTCTTTTTAGCCAAAGAAAACACTGCTCAAACAAAGTGTTTTAGAGAAGCCCAACATGCAGAACAGCAAAAGTAGGGCTGCTCCTGGGGGTCCAGAGGGAGGGGGCAGCTCTGAGAAGGCTCTCCGGAGCACAGATGGCATGCCGCCTCTCACTTACAGATCAACGGCAGGAGGCCCAAAGAAGTTCGGTCACGGGGCCAAGGGCACAACCTGAACCCAGATCTGTACTCCATCTGGTCTCTCCGCCACACGGTGGTGCTACTCCTCATTCCCTCAACTAAGGAGCTGGTTTTCCTGAGGTCTCCTTGCAACAGGTACAGGAGGCGATCATGGCAATTTTTACATTGTAATCTCATTATTTGCATGGCAGTCTTCCAACTTTATTCTAAGGCGAAGGACAACAACTCAAATCCTTAGAGGGACCAGATTAGTAATGATCACTAAGCCACTGTAGGGAGTGAGAATGGAAAAAAGAAAAAAACAATTGCCAACCAAACAAATCCGGAGAACTGGTTTACAATTCTCGCATCCAGGTTTCCAGCTCGCCTGCCCTCCTCCCATTCCTTTCTTTCTAAACTAAATACAACATGACGGGAGGTCATGACTACTCACTCCTATATTCCCAACCCTTAGCACAGCGCCCCGGCACAAAGTAACTGGGATCAATAGATACTTGTTGAATAAATAAAATGAGGACCTGAGCCATATCTTCATATCTCTGTATCCCCAGCACCTAATTTACTGCACTGAAGGAATCTGAGATCATCAAAAGCATGCCATTATCTAGATATAGATACAACTATTTTAATTCTTCCGGGCTTCACTGTAAATGGAGATTTACTCATTGAAGAATGAAGTACTAAATACCTCCTATGTGCCCAGGCACACCCCAGGCTTTAGGGGTACAGTGTGAATAAGGCAGGCCAGGTCTCTGCTCACATGAGATTTATACTTAATCATAACCTTAACTGTTCACGTAATACTTGTAGATTATTAAATTTTGGTTACACGGAATCCTGGAGGAAGTTATTTGGGATTAAAAAATACTTTATTAATCAGATTGCAAAGGTTTTCCTACGTGTACCTACATCCTCACATGATTTACAAGTTCCTGTGGTAGATAGCAAATACGTACTTATATCATTGTATCCATAACAAGCAGGACGTAACATGTTACAGAGGGATGAGCAGGACAAGACATGCCTAGGGTTTAGACAGAGAAGCAGATTGGCTGACAAACCTTTTGTCCCTGCAGGTTAGTACACAAGCACAGGCTGAAGCTGCCTGGAAATCAGCACTCCTCTACATACATACATACACACACACACACACAGCCCTAAGAAAAGAAGGGTAGAAGCATCGGGCAGAAAACCACTTTAGAACCACCACCTAACAAAAATCAGGTAGGTATCTGGAAGAACCACGCATGTGTAATTTTACAGAAAATTATATAATGAATCATCCCTAAGTTGACATGCTTTTTATGTTAAGCTTACGATAAATAGCATGCTATCTCCTCATTGCTAGTGAAAATGCTTTAGTTCAATTCCACTGCATAGAGGGATGAAGAAATCACCACGAATCGTTTTAAATTAAAAAAAAAATTTTTTTTTTGAATGACAACTGGGTAAAACATCCCAGTTCACCCCTTCCCCCTTCTCTTGTAACAAAACAGCACTGATTACTAGTCTTCACGAACTCGGGTGCGCACCACCCTCCAGGAATAATTCAGAAGACACTTCCAAGGTTGAGGGTAATCAGTCAGCACATGTATTAGGAAACGGGATTGTTCCTTCAATAAGAGTGAGCCAAGCTCTTCATTTTGATTGAAATCCTTCTTTTCTGACAAGGAAACCAAGCGCACAAACATTTGTACAGAAAGCACCAGCAGACGTGGCTAAAAACTGCTTTTAAGATGGTGATTACAGGGGCGCCTGGGTGGCTCAGTCGTTAAGCGGCTGCCTTCAGCCCAGGTCAGATCCCAGGGGCCTGGGATCGAGCCCCACATCGGGCTCTCTGCTCGGCAGGAAGCCTGCTTCTCCCGCTACCATTCCCTCTGCTTGTGTTCCCTCTCTCGCTGTGTTTCTCTCTGTCAAATAAATAAAACCTTTAAAAAAAAAAGATGGTGATTACAGAGTACCCAGCCAAAGTCAGCCCTCCTACGGAGGTAACCTACAATTTGAAGAGACCCGGGGATCCCAAAAGTAATGTTTACACAGTCCAAACCCCAACATCCTAATATCACTGTGTGGTTTATAACCCAAGTGTCTGAGCTGGGAGTCTGTGCTCAAATATTGGCGTTGCTGTTTACGGCTTATGCGACTCTTAGCAAAATACTCGATCTCTGACTCGCTTTTCTTTCACTCGGCATGGTTTTTTTTCCCTTCTTACTGAAAGCCAGGCACTGTTCTAGGAGCTAGGAACTCACAGCAAGCAAGGCAAATCCAACCTGACCCTAGGGCACTGCCACACTTGCAGTCACACGCAATGTGACAAATGTCTAGATAAAGGAAACACACAGGGTGTAATGGGAGCACATCATCCAAACTAGGTATGGATCAGAGGAAGCAGCCTCGGGGAACAGCTCGGTTAAGACCTGAAAGATGAGGAGTGAGGCTAATCTGCACCTAGGCAGAGTCTAGGTTAAAGAAACGGCTGGTGCAAAGGCTTGAAAGTAAAAAAGCAGGGCTCTGGAAAACAGCAGGAAGCAGATTTATGTCTGGACCCCTGCGGGGGAGAGCAGGTGGGGCACGATGAAGCTGGAGAGGCTGGGGGCCTTACAAAGATGTCAGAGTGTGGGCTTAGCCTAGCAATGGAAGACACTCAAGAGCTCTGAATAAGAGGGACAAAGCCGGATCTAGGATTCTAAAGGTCAGCAGCGAAGTAGAGCAGTATTCAAGAGCACGCGTTCTGAAGCTGGACTGCCTGAGCTCAGATCCTGAGGCCTACCAGCCACCTGACCACAGACAGGTTACCTATTGGCTCTGTGACTCCATTTCCTCCTCCTTGAAAATGCAGATAATAGTACCAACTTCATAGGGTTATGATTCGATGAGTTAATATTTGTAAAGCATTTATGCTAGTGAATGGCACATGGTGTTTCTGAATAAATGCACTTTAACATTCCGCCTACAGTGTGGAGAGTGGTTCAGGGAGAGGAGGTAGGACTGAAGACAGGGAGACTGTTTAGGAGGCTGCTGTCACTCCAGGGGGTGAAGACGGCCAAAACTGGGAAGTGGCGGTGAGAATAGGAGTAAGCTAATGAATCGAAGAGTTAACTGGCTCAACAAAATAGTAGCAAACTGAATTCAACAGCACATTAAAAGGATCCTACACCAAAATCAGGTGAGATTTATTCCAGATTTGGTTCACAATTTGCAAATCAATCAACATGACATACATTAACAAAATAAAGGATAAAAATCATACCACCTCAATAGATGCAGAAAAAGCATGTGACAAAGTTCAATATCTATTCATGATAAAAACTCCCAAGAAAGTGGGTATAAAGAGAATATAGCTCAACATAATAATGGCCATATAGGACAAACGCACAGCCAGTATTATACTCAATGGTGAAAAACTGAAAGCCCTTTCTCTAAGATCAGGAGTAAGCCAAGGCTGCCCGCTCTTGCCACTTTTATTCAACACAGTACTAGAATTCCTAGCCACAGCAACCAGACAAGAAATAAAAGGCATCCAAATTAGTAAGGAAAAAGTAAAACTCACTGTTTGGAGATGACATAACTATATACAGAAAACCCTAATGACTCCACAAAAAAACTTTTAGAATAAGTGAATTCAGTAAAGTTGCAGGATACAAAATTAATATACAGAAACCGAATTTGTTTCTATACACTAATTACAAAATATTCGAAAGAGAAATTAAGAAAACAATCCCATCTACAACTGCATCAGAAAGAATAAGATACTAGGAATAAATTTAACCAAGAAACCGAGAGACCAGCACTCCAAAAACTGTAATACACTGATGAAAGAAACTGAAGATGACACAAATGGTATAAAAGATATACTATGCTCCCATACTAGAATTGTTAAAATGTCCATGCTACCCAAAGCAAATCTACAAGATCCAATGCAATCCCTATCAAAATACCAATGGCGTTTTTCACATAACTAGAACAAAATAATCCTAAAATTTGTATGAGACCACAAAAGCCCTTGAATAGCCACAGCGATCTTGAGAAAGAAAAACAAAGATGGAGATTTCAAATTATACTTCAAAGCTGTAATAATCAAAATAGTATGGTACTGGCATAAAAACAGACACAGAGATCAATGAGACAGCATAGGGAGCTTAAAATAAATCCACATTTATATGGTCATTTCATCCACAACAAAGGAGCCAAGAAAATTCAATGAAAAGACAGTCTCTTCAATTAACGGTGTTGGGAAAACTGGATAGCTACATGCAAAAGTGTGAAACTGGACCACTGTCTTATAACATACACAAAAATTAATTCAAAATGGGTTAAACACTTACATCTAAGAACCGAAACCATAAGGTTCCTAAAAGAAAACATAGGTACTAAACTCTTGGACATCAGTCGTAGCAATATTTTTTTGGACCTATCTCGGCAGGCATGGGCAACAAAAGCAAAAATAAACAGTTGGCACTACGTCAAACTAAAACCTCTGCACAGCAAAGGAAACCATCAAAAAACCAAAAAGGTAACCTACTGAATGAGAGAAGATATTTGCAAATGACATACTTAATAAGATGTTAATATCCAAATTATATAAGGAATTCGTACAACTCAACACCCATAAAACAATCCAATTAAAAACTGGGAGGAGGACCCAAACAGACATTTTTCCAAAGACAGCCAAATGGCCACAGACACCTGAAGATGCTCAGCACCACTCACCATCAGGGAAATACAAACCAAAACCACAATGAGCTACCACCTCAGGCCTGCTGGACTGGCTAAAAATCAAAAAGACAAGAAATAAGCGTTGGTGAGGATGTGGAGAAAAAAACAAAACAAGACCCTTGTGCACTGTTGGAGGGAAGGCAAACTGGTGCAGCCACTGGGCTAAACAGTATGGAGGTTCCTCAAAAAATTAAAACTATAAGTATCATATGATACAGCAATCCCACTTCTGGGTATTTCTCCTAAGAAGACGAAAACCCTAATGCAAAAAGATATACGCACCTCTATATTCATTGCAGCATTATTTACAATAGCCAAGAGATGAAAACACTTCAACATCCATCAACACATGAGTGGACAAAGATGTAGTGTGTAGGGTGCCTGGTGGCTCAGTGGGTTAAGTGTCTGCCTGTAGCCCAGATCATGACCCCAGGATCCTGGGATCGAGCTAACTCCCTGCTCAGCAGGGAGCCTAATTCTCCCTCTCCTCCCTGCTCATGCTCTCTCTCTGCCAAATAAATAAAATCTCAAAAGAGATACAGTGTATGTGTAAGTGCACATATGCACACATGCATGCATGCGCACACACACACACACACACACACACACACACACACTCTCTAGGGAAGATTACGAAGCCATAAAAAAGTGAGATCTTGCCATCTGAAATACCATAGATGAACCTAGAAGGTATTACATTAAATAAGTCAGAGAAAGACAAATACCACAATCTCACTTACATGTGGAATCTAAAAAACAAATGAACAAACAAAACAGAATCAGACCTATAAACACAGAGCACAAACTGCCAGAGAGGAAGAGGGTGGGTGGACGGGCAAAATATATGGAAGGGATTAAGAGGTACAAACTTCCAGAGATGGGAAAAGAGTTATTTGGAAGGATGGGATGAAGAACTGAATGGGGGGTGAGGGGGGGAGGAGAAGTCAAAGTACGGATCTCAGTTTTGGCTCGGGGGGGGGGGGGGGGGGGGGGAGAATGGTGGTGCCATTTTCTGATACATGGACCCAGAAAGAAGAGCAGGTTTTAGAGAAAAAAAGAAATGAGTTTAGTTCCTTTCCCCAATATGGATAATACACCAGCTTCATGTGATGTTATGAGGACTAAATGAGCAGACATGCCATCTTCCTTCCTAACTCTGTCCAAATATTCAACACCTGAGCAACAATGTTTGAGAGTATAAAATTCTAGTAAATAGCCTGATGGCATAGAAGGGAAACCTGAGAATTGAGGGGTCAGACCCTGGAGGCCCTGGGCTGCTCCTAACACCACGGAGGCACTACACGCCTGTTTGCTGAAAGAATGAATGTTGCTAAATTTCCTCCCTCAGACCTCTTACTGAATGGGATGGCTACTTAAATCCCGTCCTAACACTTAACAGCACCTCCAGAGTGAGGAGCAGAGTTGTGGTCACTCACTTGGGTATTGCCTGTCTATCCTGTCCAGCAGTTTAGTTTTTTTTTTTTTTTAAATTGAAACTCTGCACTACTATTAATGATCTTACTTTTTTTTTTTTAAGATTTTATTTATTTGAGAGAGTGAGTGAGAGGGAGAGAGAGAACAAAAGCAGGGACAGAGCAAGAGGGAGAGGGAGAAGCAGACCTCCCCACTGAGCAGGGATCCCAATGCAGGGCTCGATCCCAGGACCCTGGGATCATGACCTGAGCTGAAAGCAGACACCTAACCAACTGAGCCATCCAGGTGCCCCAACGATCTTACGTTTTTATGACATTTCACAGTGTAAGGCAAGAAGTACAAAAAATGGGAAAGAACATGAATAGACATCTTTCTAAAGAAGACATCCAAGTGGCCACCAGACACATGAAAAGATGCTCAACATCACTCATCATCGGGGAAATACAAATCAAAACCACAACGATATTACCTCACACCTGTCAGAATGGCTCAAATTAAAAAAGGCAAGAAATAACAAGTGTTGCCAAGGATGTGGAAAAAAGGAACATTTGTGTACTGTTAGTGAGAAGCAAACTGGTACAACCACTTTGGAAAACGTATGGAGATTCCTCAAAAAATTAAAAACACAAATAGCATATGATCCAATAATTCTGCTCCTGGGTGTTTACCCAAAAAAATCAAAAAGATATATGCACCCTTATGTTTCCTGCAGCATTATTTACAATAGCCAAGATATGGAAGCAGCCCAAGTGTTCATCAGTAGACGAATCATAAAAAAAGATGTGATTTGTATATAAAAATAAAAATACTATGGAATTTTTACTTAGCTATAAAAAAGGATGAGATCTTGCCATTTGTGATAACATAAAAGGACCTTAAAGGGTATTATGCTAAGTGAAGTCAGAGAACAAAAATACCACACGATTTCACTTATATGTAGAATCTACAAAACACTGAATAAACAAAAAGCAGAATTGTTCATAAATACAAAGAACCAACGGGTTGCCAGGGGATGGGCAAGCTGGGTGAAGGGGAATGGTAGATTCAGGCTTCCAGTGATGTAATGAATAAATCACAGGAATAAAAGGCACAGCATAGGGAACAGAGTCAACGATACCGTGACTGTGGTGCGTGGTGTCATGGCGGCTACACCTGCAGTGAGTAGAGCATAACGTATCAAGTGGGTGAATCACTAGTTGTACACCTGAAACTAACATCTTGTAACTAACTAACCTGAAACATCATGTGTTAACTTAAAAACAAGTACAGTGCTTCTATTTACAACAGCAGAAGAACGGAAATGGTCTAGATGTTCTTAACAGGGAACTGTCTGAATAAACCGTATAACATCACACGTTGGAGTTCTGTGTATCAGGCAAAAGAAATGAGGAAGATCTCGTACTGCAGCATGCAAGGGCTGTACAGTTATCTCTGGGATTTCAGCTAAAATGCAAGAGGAAGGGCACTTTGAATTTCAGCTCAGGTCGTGATCTCAGGGACCTCAGATCAAGCCCTGTCTGGCTCTGCACTGAGCGGGGTGTCTGATTAAGATTCTCTCTCTCCAAGGTGCCTGGGTGGCTCAGTGGGTTAAGCATCTGACTTCAGCTCAGGTCATGACTTCAGAGTCCTAGGATTGAGCCCTACGTCCATTGAGTCCTTCCTACTCAGTAGGAAGCCTGCTTGTCCCTCTGCCCCTCTCCTGCTCTACCTCTCTCTCTCTCAAATAAAATCTTAAAAAAAGATTCTCCCTCTCCCTCTGCCCTCTCCCCTTGTGCTCTCTAAAATAAATAAATCTTTAAAAAATAAATAAATTAAAAAATGCAGAACAGTGGGGTGCTTGGGTGGCTCAGCTGGTTAAGTATCTAGTATCTGACTCTTGATTTCAGCTCAGGTCATGGTCTCAGAGTCCTGAGATCGAGCTCCACATCGGACCCTGTGTTCAGTAGGGACTCGGTTCAGGAGTCTCTCTCCCTCTGCCCCTCCCTCAGCTTGCTCCAGCTCTCTCTAACTCTAAAATAAAGAAGTAAATCTTTAAAAAAAAAAATAAAATAAAATGCAGAACAGTCTGCATGTAAGAAAGAGAAAGAAATGTAGTTACTTGTACTAAGAGAGAAAAAAATGGAAGGATATCATTGACTAAAATTCTAACCCACAGACAAAGGAAAGTAGCAGGCTAGAGGAATAGAAATGAAAGCCTTTTTTCTCTCTGAATATACCTGGTTTACATTTCAACCCTACGACCATGCAAATGTTTCACGCTATAAAACAGGATCAGTTCAAAAACAAGAAAAAAAGCAGTCCCTACAAATTAAAAACAAATATACCTAACTGTATGTCAAACTGGTGACAAAACCACACAGAGAATTATTTCAAGTGATTTTGAAAATACAGCCATTTGACCACACCTCTGCTGCAGGATACATCCTAAGGACAAAAAGAATGACAAAGAAATATTAAATTATTTAGTATTACTCACACTACTACTGTTATTTTGAACACATACACAGTTGTACTGGTGGCGTTAGGAACTAAGACTTTTTTTTTTAAGATGTTATTTTTAAGTAATCTACACACCCAACATGGGACTCAAACTCACAACCCCAAGACCAAGAGTCACACGCTCCATCCACTTAGCCAGCCAGGGGGCCCAGCAACTAAGATTTTCAGAATAAGAGGAAAGAAAAATAAATATTAAATTACAAATGTACGTATAAATTACAAATTATAAAAAGAAATAAAGTAAAAATCTCACAATCTTAAATTTGGCCTGGAAATACCAAGATGAATTCATGATCTATTTCTCTCTTCCTGGTTTTGACCACTCAAAACATCTAGAAGTAATGACAACCCAATGTAATTGGTACTCCAGACACCAACTTATGGTTTTAACCTTCCCAAACAATTTTCCACTAAAAGAAACCATGGTTTTTAGAGAAACAGCCAATTCCAGGCCCTAAAAGAACATGTAAGTGATGAGCTCTGGCACCTATTAGGCCAGAAAGCGAGGAAGCAATTAAGACATTTGGGTCATGTCAAAAAGACACACACCAAACTTAATTAGACTCCCAGTAGCCACAGATGAGATGATTTGAGCATAAGAAAAAGAGTATCTGCAATGGATTGAAATACAAATGTTGAAAACTTGAGAGTTCATAATGAAGAGGGAGACCTCTAAAAGTTGCAGGGACCCCAACTCATTTTCTGAACACTGACAAAGGGAAAGAATCAACCATTCATCCTGTCTTTCCTGCCTCGATTCTATTTCAGGGTATCCCAGTAGCGTTGACAGAAAGTTTATAGAATAATTGATGCTAATGTAGGAGGAAAATTAAAATTAGAAAAGAACCATTTTGTGACCTCGATGAAATAATGCCTCTAAGCAATAATCATAAATGGCTGCAAAGATCATTAGGTGAGAGACTGATGGGCAGCTTCATAATGCAGGAGTCAGGACTGACCAGGAAATCACTGATCAATCTTAACATTTCTGAAAGAAAACTAGACAACACATCCTCCTGACTGGAGTCAACTGCAAATACCCTGACCAGCTATTTTCAATTTAAAAAATGATACCTGAATCTAATTAACTCTCTAGATCTAATTACCAGCTCACAGGAAATACTAGGATAGAGAAGCATGCTAAATGTCACCAGGAGGATCTGGCGGAAATGTCGACAGGACAAATGACCCATTTCCTCAACAAATATATCACAAGGGAAAATGGAGGGGAAGGAGAAACTGTTTCATGTTTAAAAAAGACCTAAGAGATATATCCATAAAATACAGTGTTATACCCTTTGGGGATCCTGACTTGAAGTAGCATTAAGAGGCCACTTTTGAGACAACTTGGGAAATTTGAACATTGACTGGAAATCAACCGATATTAAAGAATTAGTTAATTTCATCAAGTGATAATATTTAGATTTTTAAAAATACAGTCCTGCGTAAAAAGCTCTTCTACAAACATTATACTGTCATTGAGTACCCAGAAAATGTCCAAAAAAATACTGGTTAAGATAAATGACAAGGAAGACACTCCCCTGTAAACTTTCCATTTCACCCTCCCCAAATAAAGGATAAACCCCTGGCCTGTGACTCAAGTCATTACCCTCCCTCACCACCAGTCCCAACCATATTTCCTAAAGCTTCCCCTTTATGCCTCCATATTTCCAAACAAACTGGACTATTTGCAATTTTCTGCACATGTCACAGTTTCCTTCCTGCCTGTCTTTAAAGGCCCTGGAATGCTCTTCCACTATCTCCATCTGTCCAAATCCTACCTTCCTGAAGACCCATCGCTAAAATTATCTCCTAAATAAACCTTCTTTGAACCTCCCATCAGAAGTCAGTATTCCTGTAGTCCACCTGTGACATCTGTAACATCTTACCTTTTCCGTTATTTTTTTAAAATAACCACTGATGTAGGGAAGAAGGTTCAAAGCTGAGGGCCGAGAAAGAATATTTTTGTTTTTTTAAGATTATTTATTTATTAGAGAGACAGAGAGAGAGCACAAGTAGGCAGAGCACAGGCAGAGAGAGAGGGAGAAGCAGGCTCTCCACTGATCAGGGAGCCCGATGTGGGGGGCTCGATCCCAGAACCCTGGGATCATGACCTGAGCCAAAGGCAGCCGCTTAACTGACTGAACCACTCAGGCGCGCCCCGCAAGAAAGAACTCTTGAGATGCCTTGGTGCAAAAGGCTAGTTTTATTAAAGCACGGGGACAGGACCCTTGGGCAGAAAGAGCTGCATGGGGGGTCAGGATGAGTGGCCCACTATATACTTTCAAGCTGGGAGAGGGTTAGGGATAGCCTAAGTCTCTAAGGAATTTTGGAAGCAAGGTTTCCAGGACCTTTTTTGCCCTTAGCAAAGTATAAACACTGAGACAGCTGAGTTCCTAGAAGATTTTCACTCTGCTTGTTTTGAGGACTTGTCAATGGACTGTAGGTAGTAAGGAAATTTAATGATTTTTCTTCTGCCTGTTTCCCACATCCCCTATTATTGGTCTGTATACTCAGCAAATATTTGTTCAACACCTACCATAGTCTAGACCTATGCTCAGATCAAAGTATGCTACAGTGTACAGACACTGTCCCTGACCACATAGAGGTTACAGTCTAGTAAAGGACAGCCAAAACTTACACTAATCATATAAGAAATCACTCAAAATTATGAACAGCATTACCAAAAAATAAAATATAGGGACTATGAGAGGATATAAAAGAAGTATCAGACACAATTGGACTCTGCCACATAAATGCATGATTAATTACTTTAAATGACAATTCCCTGTCTCAATTTTTAATAATGCATATCTCCTGGGAATGTTTAAGGCTTAATAGAATATGGAATGCCATCACCTGGGAACCCTCAAGATACAGTTCTGATTACCAGCATTTGTGCCCCTCTGGAGAGAAACTATGTTCGATTAGGCTTTGGGATTATTTTGGATCCTGATCCCTAGCTCTAGGTTTACAAAAAGCTATGAACTCACTAAGTAGTTCAGATATAAGTAAAACGGGAAAGGAAGAAAGATGTAATAAGAACTCCCAGTATTTGCATCAGGAATCTCCTTGAGACGTGGAGTACTATTATCTCCGTTTCACAGGTGAAGTAACCGAGGCTCAAAGCAAGAATGGGGTCCAAGTGCATGACAATATCAAAGCCCCAGCCCCAGGGCCTCTCCTCGGTCTCTCCTTCTCCGTCCGTCGCTGTACAACCCAAAGCACAAGCCTGAACGGGGCCAGGAGGCTTCCCTTCCCAGAAGTCTTCGCAGCGCCGCGGAGAACTCTGGGATACAAATGGATAAACAAATCCAAGGCAAGGGCCGAAACCTAGGACCGAGAAACTCCGCTGTATGCCCGCCGAGTGCCTTCTTCATCCCTTTTGTGTGCTTACCTTTCCGGGCGCTGCCGCTATTGGGAGCCTCATCAATGCCCGCAAAGGCCGGGAACAGCGCCATTATCACAGGCCGCGCGGCCGTTCACCTCTACAGAAATGGCGCGGGCGAGCGGACGCGGGTAGTGAGGCCTTCGCGCTCGCGGTGCACACTGGGAAGTGTGGTTTTTTTAAACCTGTCCTAGACCCGAGACTGGGCGGAGCGAGAAGGGGGGACGAGTGGGGCGGGGCGAAGTGGGGCGGAGCCACTTCCCTGTAATTGATACCTGAAGGCTTCTGTGAGAACCGGGAAAATGCAGAGACCTCCAAGTGGAATCGTTCACAGCTGAAAGTAGCAGGAGCTGGGATCCTAGATCGACCCCTGAACTCACACTATCACTAAGTGGGTCAAAGTGATCAAACTCTGTAAGCTGCAGTTTCCTGCAGGAAAAGCTTCCTTTTCCTTCTGCAAAATGTTTGTAAGAATAAGGTGAGCCCTGTAAGTAAGGTGCTTGGTTGTGGCTGTGCCTGGCCCATGGGAAGCTCTTGATAAAAGTTAGCTATTCTGTGAGTTGGGACTGCAGATCCATCTCAAAGCCACGTGAGATGACTGAATTCAGTTTACCACCCAGCGCCTGGGTGGCTCAGTGGGTTAAGCCTTTGCCTTCAGCTCAGGGGAGAGCTGAAGAGGAAGATCCAGAGAATCTTCTCTTCCAGAGAAGACTCTGGGATCCTGGGATCAACTAGGGCGACCTACTCAGCAGGGAATCTGCTTCTCCCTCTCTCCCTCCTGCTCCCCCTGCTTGTGCTCTAACAAATAAAGTCTAAATATATATATGTATATATATGAAACCAAATAGTTACAAGTCTAATCAAGGAACAGGGTGGCCTTAAGAAAGATACAGACAGGGGCGCCTGGGTGGCTCAGCGGGTTAAAGCCTCTATCTTCCGCTTAGGTCATGATCTTAGAGTTCTGCGATTGAGCCCTACATCGGGCTCTCTGCGCATCGGGGAGTCTGCTTCCCCCTCTCTCTCTGCCTACTTGTGATCTCTCTCTCTCTCTCTCTCTCTCTGCCAAATAAATAAATAAATAAATAAAATCGTAAAAAAGAGAATTATTTAAAAAAAAAAAGGAAGCTACAGACTTTGTGTGAGTCCAAATGAGCACCTTTCATGCTTTGAAGACCTCTGCATAGTATTTTTTAAAAGGAGGGGTATAATGGTAGGGGTAGTAAACCTTTGCCTGTCTGCAACTTAAGAAAACTCAGGTTCTATCAAAATCTCTGGCTCTAAGTTACCTCATTTAGTTGGGGCAGCATCTTCATGCTTAGCACTTTGTGTAGCTAGAATGGTGACAGTCTTCTCCAATGCTTCATTTTTTTCTACTCCAGAAAAATGAGTAATATGGAACACTTGGGAAAATCAAAACCACAATAGAAATGGTTCTGTACCAAAATGCCCTTCAACAGATGAATGGATAAAGAAGATATGGTCCATATATACAATGGAATATTATGCCTCCATCAGAAAGGACGAATATCCAACTTTTGTATCAACGTGGATGGGACTGGAAGAGACTATGTGGAGTGAAATAAGTCAAGCGGAGAGAGTCAATTATTTTATAGTCTCATTTACGCGTGGAACATAAGGAAAAACATGGAGGGCATTGTGAGAAGGAAGGGAAGGAGGAATGGGGGGAAATCAGAGGGGGCGATGAACCATGAGAGACTGTGGACTCTGAGCAACAAACTGAGGGTTTTGAAGGGGAGGGGATGGGGGGTTGGGCAAGCCTGGTGGTGGGTAGTGGGGAGGGCATGTATTGCATGGAGCACTAGGTGTGGTGCCTGAACAATTAATCTTGTAACACTGAAAAAATAAACACATTTAGGGGGAAAAAAAAGAAATGGTTCTGTAATCAGAAGGAAATCTGGGCATGTTAGATATTTTCTATGCTACAAATGTGTGA
>CM053609.1:110464379-110479422 GCA_028646535.1 Procyon lotor
TCAGCACAGGTCATGATCTCAGGGGCCTGGGATCGAGCCCCACATCGGGCGCTCTGTTCAGCGGGGAGCCTGCTTCCTCCTTTCTACTGCCTGCCTCTCTGCCTACTTGTGATCTCTTTCTCTCTGTCAAATAAATAAATAAAATCTTAAAAAAAAAAAAGACATCAGAGTGGCTCAGTTGGTTAAGCATCTGCCTTCAGCTCAGGTCATGATCCCAGGGTCCTGGGATCGAGCCCCACATCAAGCTCCCTGCTCAGTGGTGAGTCGGCTTCTCCCTCTCCCTTCAGTCCTCCCCATCTTGTGCTCTCTCTCTCTCTCTCTTTCTCTTTCTCAAGTATTTTTTAAAAATAATATAAAAAATAGGGGCGCCTGGGTGGCTCATGATCTCAGGGTCCTGGGATCGAGCCCCGCATCGGGCTCTCTGCTCAACAGGGATCCTGCTTCTCCCTCTCCCTCTGCCTGCAGCTCCCCCTGCTTGTGCTCTGTTTCTTTCTCTCTCTGACAAATAAAGAAATAAAATCTTTAAAAAATAAAAATAATATAAAAAATTAAAAAAATAAAGTGGATAATTGAGTAATTGATATTAACCTCTGATTTTAAGTTGAAATCTTATGAAGTTTAGGCTGAGTTTCATAACATCTAAGAGAATTTAAAGTTTACTCTATGTGTAAGTATAATTGCTTACCTTTATAAAAATTAATACTTTACAGTATTGAAGTACCTGTAAAAGAAATAATGTGTACATGTACTACTTTCGCCTTTCTTGGTGAAATGTTGAAATAGTCTATAATACAGAATTTTTAAACTAAAAATTAAACACCTTGATTTTTATTTTCTTATTTTTTATTATTTTAAAAGATTTTATGTATTTATTTAATTGACAGAGAGACAGCGAGAGAGTGAACATAAGCAGGGGAAGTGGGAAAGGGAGAATAGACTTCCCGCTGAGCAGGAAGCTAGATGTGGGGCTCCATCGGAGGACCCAGGGATCATGACCCAAGTCGAAGGCAGATATTTTAATGACTGAGCCACTCAGGTGCCCCAAAAAGCTTACTTTTTTAAAAAGCATAACAATAAAAGGGAACAAACTACTAATACAACAATATGAATGGATCTCAGTATCTGTAGGCTGGGTGAAAACAGGCAGACACAAGAGTACTTAGTATATGGTCCTATTTATATAAAATTCTAGGAAATGCAAATTAATAATGTAGTAACAGAAAGCAGATCAGTGGTTGCTTGGGGCTGTGGGAGCAGAGGGAGGGATTTCTCTTGGAGGTGATAGAAATGTCCTATATCTTGCGGTTTCAGAGAACTGTAACCACCACCTGGTTTTTTAAAAGCTTAAGAACACACCAAGGTTTTGAATTTGTTGTTTGAATAAATTAAACACTAACCTTGTAAACCAGCCGTCCACAAACTTTTTCTGAAAAGAGTCACATAGTAAATATTTTAGACTTAGCAGGACATATGGTCTCTGTGACAACTACATTGAAACTTGAATTTCGTACAATTCTCATATATCACAAAGTATTCTTCTTTCTGTTTTCCCAACATTTATAAAGGTGAAAACTATTCTTAGCCCATGGGCCATACACATTGGGAGTAGTTCAATTTGACCCCTGGCCATAGTTTGCTGGATCTTTGCAAACTCTGTATGGATAAACAAAAGTAAAAGCAAACTTTCGACTAGTCTTTTCACTTTCACTGTTGTTATTATTGTTATTGTTATTGTTATTATTTCACTCTACAGACTTTGGGTATTTCCAGGGCCTATGGCAGGGATTTCTTACAATAAACCAAAAATGGTTTTGAGAGAGAGAGAGAGAGAGAGCACTTGAGCAGGGGGAAGGGACAGAGGGAGAGGGAGGATGCAGGGCTCGATCTTAAGAGCCTAAGATCATGACTTGAGCCGAAATCAAGAGGCAGATGCTTAACCTAGACTGTGTCACCCAGGCACCAGATAGTGAACTCTTAAACTAGCACATCTTCCCAAAGTGGCCTGAAAGGATTTTCAGCTTTTGTTGTCATAAGAATTCTTCCAGAAAATGGCATATGTTTTATAGTTATATTGATAATGAAAGAAATCAACAGTAAATTTTCTATTTTTAAATAATTTTTCAATAAGCAAAGAGTTAAATTCCCACCATTTAGGCTGCCAAAGAAAGCTTGGGCTAGAAAAGTGACATTTTAAGAACTTGTTTGGCCTCAGCCTCCCTTTAAAAACTTCTTTTTCTTGTTGACTTTTGTCTCTCTGGCCCGTGGTTGCGTATCTTTTTAAGTGTGAGGCAGGAGTGGCCAGTGTACTGCCTCTCTCTTCTCTCCCTGTCTACACCTCTCTTTTCCCTGCCTCCTGGCACAGCCCAAAGGAACAAAGGTGTTGATTCTTTTTTTTTTTCCCCTTGTAAATTTCCAGTTCTGGGTGAAAGCATCTAAATTAAATTGGTTTCACCTTTGGCCCGTCTACGTAGGAATGCAGAAAGTAGTAGCCTTTCCATTTTAAGCATTCAATACATGCATGATACAGAAAAAGTTTTAAATGCAGGGAAGTATGAAGAAAATGCAGAATGATCACCCATATTTCCATTGCCCAAAGACAAATACTATTTCAGAGTATTTCTACACAGATCTTTTCTTCCTTTCTCTTTTGCTTTTCTGCTATCTTAGTTTATGGTCATATTTTTCCATCATAGTTGTGATTACTTTTCCTCCTAATGTAAGTATCTGTTTTATACAAATGCCATAAATTTGTATTAGATGTATAACATTTTCATCCAGTGGATGGAATCATAATATACTTAACCATTCCTATTTCTAGATATTTAGCAAACCTCGCTTGTGTCATCTCATTGACTTTATCCATGAGTTTTCCTCATGGCCAGACAGGATTGTGAGCCACAAGATTGCAAATAGTAGATCATCCACCAGTGGCCAAGAAGGGATGGGTTGGTTTGGTGGTTGGTTTTTTTTTGTTGTTGTTGTTGTTTTGAGATTTATTTAGACAGAGAGAGAGAGAGAGCCCATGACTGGAGGAGAGGCAGAGAGAAAGAGGGAGAATGTCAAAAGAATGTCAAACAGACTCTGTGAGGCAGGGCTCAACAGGGGGCTCAATCTCGCGACCCTGAGACCATGACCTGAGCCAAAATTAAGGGCCAGATGCTGAACTGACTGAGCCATCCAGGTGCCCCTCAAGAGGGGTGTTTATGATGATGCCCAGTGCTGGGGCATGAGGAGCGCGGATGGCAAAATGGCGGCAAACATGAGGATGCTTTCTAGAATGACAAATATAACTTCAAATAATAAAGACAAAGCTCCACAAAACGCTTACCCGGCAAAGTCACTACACTACATACCAACAGTACACACAGACATATCAACAAATAATTCTGGCCCGAAGAGGTAAGGGCAAGGATAATCTATAAATGAACAAGGGGCACCAGCGACATGAGGGAGGTGGGTGTTAACTCTGCCTGGCTCCACAGAAGTAGAGCTGCTCACTTAGGTCTGACCGATGATGGAGTTCACTGGATAGACCAAGGAGAAAACTAAGGTAGGCAGGAGAAATAACAAGGGCGGTGGTCCAAATGAGAACACACCCAGGTGGGTCCAAGGACCCTCAACCGGGGCTATGTGGTTGCTGGGAAGAGAGAGCAGCTTTGGCCAGTTCCTCACAAAGGATGCCACGTGCTGTACAATAAAAAATTTGGTCCTTGTCCCTGGTCCTTCCTCAGAGGCAAACACTAAATCCTTGGAATTTCCCAAGTGGTTCTTTGTTATTCACAATGGGTCCCTGACCACACCTGAGGCTATGCTAACAAGATGACTCAGGATGTGGCTCAGCTTCACCAACCGTGTGATTAGAGAATTGGGGCTTTGAGCCAGCTGACCTCCAGGGGCGGAGGCTGAGTTCTGTCACAGGGCCAGTAATGCAACCCATCATGGCTCCATAGTGAAACCCCAATAAAACTCCAGATACCAAATCTCCAGTGGATTTCCTGGTTGATGAACACAACTGGGGATGAGCTCTGTTGTAGCAAATTATCATACCTTAGGTGACTGAGCAGTCCTGAATTTGGAGCCATTTTGTCAGGAGTGCGGGTTCACCTGGGCAGCCCGAAACTTGCAGCTGGCATCAAACGTGAGAGCAGTCTTATCAGGGACAGAGCCTTACCCTGCATGGCTGTGCTAACTGCAAGTGATCTGCATAGGAATCACGTCGGGGATTGCACCGTGCTAAGGAATTTAAAACTTATTTTGAAAGATTTTAAGCAAGGGAATGTCAAATATTTGTGTCTTAGGAAAAAAAACCACTCTGTAGCAGGGTGAGGAATGGATTAGACGGGGGAAGAGTATGACAGAGGGTGTTACAATCGGATTGCTGGAAATCAAAAAGGAGCAATTAACTAAAAATTATTTTTAAAAAAATTACACAGCAAACCCCCTCACCGAAATGGACAGATCATCTAAGCAAAAGATCAACAAGGAAATAAAGCTTCTAAATGACACACTGGACCAGATGGACATCACAGATATATTCAGTACATTCCATCCCAGAAAAGATGAATATCCAACTTTTGTATCAACATGGACGGGACTGGAAGAGATTATGCAGAGTGAAATAAGTCAAACGGAGAGAGTCAATTATCTTATGGTCTCACATGTGGAGCATAAGGAAAAACATGGAGGACATTGTGAGAAGGAAAGGAAGGGTGAATGGGGGGAAATCGGAGGGGAAGATGAACCATGAGAGACTGTGGACTCTGAGCAACAAACTGGTTGGAGGGGAGAGGGTGGGAGGTTGGGTGAGCCTGGTGGTGGGTATTGAGGAGGGCATGTATTACATGGAGCACTGGGTGTGGGGCATGAACAATGAATCTTGGAACACTGAAAAAATAAAATAAAAGTATTTGGGGGAAAAAAAAAAGTATTTGGGGAAAAAATTAAAATTAAAAAAAGAAAAATAAATAGATAAATTAAAAATAAATAAATAAATAAATAAATAACACAGCAATCAATACTGAGGAAGAATTACCTAAGATCTGTGTGAAGCAGCACATCAAAGAGCAGCATCCCCGGGGCGTGGTTTTGCAAGGGTGTATCCAGCAGTGGCGGGACAGAGATAGCCCTTGATTGGAAACATCATTTTCAATCATCAGCAAGCTAAAGGATTTGGATCTTAAAAAAAAAAGAAAGAAAAGAATAAAAAGATACACTTTCCTTTTGAGTCTACCAGAAGAGTTTAAAGATACAGAATAATTCAGCAAATAATCACGTGCTAACCACCCCCACCTCTAATTTAGCACGTGGTTGCATTTTCTTCCTGTTTCTTAAGTTGCTCAATTTAGGCTTACTTGTTTTTTATTATAAATCAGTGGCTCTCTAGGTGGGGACGAGGGGCAACTCTTCTCCCCAGGGGACATCTGGCAATGTCTGGAGATGTTTTTGGTTGTCACAGCTAGGGGCAGCGACTGGCATCTTGTGGATATAAGATAAGGATGCTGTTAAACATCCTACAACCATCAGGCAGCCCCCACAACCAAGAAGTATCTGGCCCCAAATGTCAATAGCACCCAGGCTGAAAAACCCTTACTCAAAGAAAAGAGGTAAAATACTGTAGATAAAATTGAAGTCCCCATGGATATCTCCCTCCTTAACTGAAGGACAGTTAAGCCCCAAATTGATGTCTCTGAGGATCATTGAAATACATTTCAATTTCTTTTTTTTTTTAAGATTTTATTTATTTATTTGACAGAGAGAGATCACAAGTAGGCAGAGAGGCAGGCAGAGAGAGAGGGGGAAGCAGGCTCCCCTGCTGAGCAGAGACCCCGATGCGGGGCTCGATCCCAGGACCCTGAGATCATGACCTGAGCCGGAGGCAGAGGCTTTAACCCACTGAGCCACCCAGGCTCCCATTTCAATTTCTGATTACGAACTTCTTACATAAATGATTGCAGCCTATGGCCTGAAGTGTTCAACAGGAGGCACACCAGCAAAGGGGCCATAGATGTGAGGCGGGTTACAATCCTGAGTGAAAGTTGTTCATTGGCCGGGAAATTATGAACCTAAGTAAATAGTGATTACCCAATAGAATTTATGGATGTGCTTAGTGGATACTCAGCAATCCTCTGTCAATTTGATCAGTGTAAGATACAATAGATCGTTTAAGCCAAAAGGCCCCTAGAGTAAACAAATACACTGAACTATTTCAAAGATAATAAATTCTTTTTCTAGCAACTTGGAATGGTATGCGCAATTTCAACACCAACCGAATGGGATCCCTCAGTTAAACCCATTTTTACAACTAGGCGGGGGGGAAGACCCAACACAACAGTCTACAGTATGTGGTTTTCGTTCTTGATTGGTTCATTAGGGAATTCGGCCCCTAGAGAGACAACTCATTCCTCTTAGTGAAAAATCCCCCCGACTTGCTGCTTCTTTTGACTTAGGTTTTGTGTTGAAAGAATCAAAATTCAAGTCAGGTCCCTCAAATTCCAAGACCTCAGCAGTGAAAGGCCCCATGTCGGTGACGGTCGTTCAGACGGAGCAACACGCCCAGAGAAGTTCCTGACGCTCCATCGTCAGCGATGCTCGTGCCATAGACGGAACCTTCGAGATGCTGCTGGATTTGCCTCAACCTGGGACACAGATCTTTCCCGGGGAGACCGGACTGTGGCGTCAAGGTTTCAAATAAATTCGTTGCCTGATTTCTCACCATTCCCACATGTTTGGCGAACTGATTGATCAGAACAAACGAAAGCGTAATGTCTTTCAACCTCTTTTCAGATGACTCAGCAGCTGATCCCAATCCTCCACAACCTTCAGCATGTGGGTTCCATAATCTATGGGGGGGTCCTGCAGAATATTCTGAGAACGGTTTCCTCTGTGACATTCAAGTTAATTATCACTGTCGAATCTTTAATACTTTTAATACTTAATACTAAAACACGCGGTGCTTAATTTGTTCATGAATCCGTGGTTTAATAAATGCCAGTGTATATATTAAATTCTGTTAATGTTTAACATCTTTTTCAAGCAGTCAAAAGTGCGGGGCGCCTGGGTGGCTCAGTGGGTTAAAGCCTCTGCCTTCAGCTCAGGTCATGATCTCAGGGTCCTGGGATCGATCCCCGCATCGGGCTCTCTGCTCAGCGGGGAGCCTGCTTCCCCTGATCCTCTCTCTGCCCACTTGTGATCTTTCTCTCTCTCTGTGTGTGTCAAATAAAATAAATAAAATCTTTAAAAAAAAAAAGTGCATTAAAAATTAAAATAAAATTAATTCCCACTTTCCCATTCTTACACTGTAGGTGATGTTATTTTACACTGCACGGTGGTGTTCTACAAATTGATGTTTGGTGCTTTGAATTAATAAACTTTGTGATTTATTTACTGCCTTGGGTGCTATTCATTAGTTTTTCAATTACCGTAAAAACTTTATGAAACATGGCATGGGATGTGAAGCAATCACATGAACAGTACTGGGGAGCTTTGCTTTTAAACAGGATTGTATCATAAAGAGAGAAGACTAACTCAGCGTCTCCAATAGGCCAGCCAGAGACACTGGATGCGAGGCTGGTAGGCTTGTGAAAAAACCTTCCAGAAGTGAATCTTTCAGAGTCAGAGCGCTCAGGAAAATCCCGTGTCCTGCCCTTGAGTAACCGTCGAAGTCATGGTGAACCATCTTTGTCTGCAGAGCTCAAAACAAGAATCTCTAGGATCCAGCGTCATAGCAAGAGACAGCTGAGATTTGAAATCCTGCCATATCCTATCATCCTATAAACTTCTAGAACTGCCGGAAGTGATAGTTATGCTTTGCACCGAGTCTTAAAGGTGTCCAGGCGTCTGATTTCTTTCCATGTTTCTTTTGGTAAGCGACAAGATGCCTGGCACCGTCCCTCAGGGGTTTTCTGAATCTCCTAGAAACCCTGTGTCATTTCCAGGAGGGGCATTCCATGTAGAACACAGTCCCTGCTGGACGACTCACGGGGAGGTGAGGCTGAGGGAAACAAACGGTAGAGGGGGCCTCACTCAAGGGCTCCCACAGTCACAGAAGAGCTAGAGGAGCAGCGGGGAGTGAGAGGAGGCTGTGGACAAGGAGACAGAAGCAGCTAATGGGCTCGGTGGGAGCCCAGACTCAGCACCAACAAGGGGGCTGGCCCGGTGACCACACAACTGTGGGGGGCAGGGGGCAGCCTTTTCACCGCTAACTCTACCCCCTTTGCCCTGTGACCCGAAATCGGGGTATTTCAGATGTACCAACAGAGAGGGAAGTTTTTCAACCAGCACAAGGGATTTTCCATTCAAAGTTAAGGATGAAGGCAAGAAGGAAACGTTTGTATCTTCATAGAAAAAAATCAGCCTGAGGACAGGACACTGCACTGCCAACAACTCAGGGCCTGGGTATCCCCTCGGCTACTCCGGCCACTTGGGATTAGACCGCACAGAGCACCAGAAGGAAGCACGTGCTGAGGACAAGGGAGCAGCCATGAAACTCATAAGCAATTATCAATCTTTTGCAAAGTTATACAAAATACTCATCGCACGAGGAGACTTCTAACTCTAAATTTAAGGATTTATTTTATAAATAAAACTTATAAAAATTTTTATAATTTTTTATAATTTATTTTATAAATAATTTATAAAATAAATTATTTTAATAATTTACTATTTCTGTACAGAAAATATCACAGAACCTCAGTTTTCTAGAATTTTCCTGGTTAGTCTGTTCTGGCATATCTTAGTTGGCCAATCTGCCTTCACCCCCATGGTCACCACCAGTTAAAACAGATGCCTCTCCCCCAACACCATTGCCTCCTGGGTCACAGAGCTGGTCCCACTTCACTCATCTGTCATACAAAGCATCTGTCCAGTCTGACCTCTCACTTCTTATCTCACTTCTTACCCCCCAAAGGCTAACAGCCTTCCTGACCCTTTGACCTGATGCTCAGCATGGCTTCTCTGGCTCTTAACCCTGTCTTCATGATTCTTCCTTGATTTAAACCCATCCCTTCGCTGAGTCCCTCTAGGAGTCCCTCGCCCAAGACAAGTCTTCACCAAGCCAGCCCTGGTTCCTCTAGCTGAACAGACTAAGGCATTTCCAGAGAAATTTGTTTTTTGGGGGCCCAGGGGGGAAATCTTTTGCTTCAGCTCTTATTATAAATAACACTTCTAAAGATCTCATGGGGGCGCCTAGGTAACTCAGTGGGTTAAAGCCTCTGCATTCGGCTCAGGTCATGATCTTAGGGTCCTGGGATTGAGTCCTGCATCAGGCTCTCCGCTCGGCGGGGAGACTTCTTCCCCCTGTCTCTCTGCCTACTTGTGATCTCTCTCTCTCTCTCTGTCAAATAAATAAATAAATAAAATCTTTTTTTTTTTTTTTAAATAAATAAAGACCTTGTGGATTTATTGTCTGACCCTATCCCAACGATGAGGGGTAGGGTCAGATGTCTCAGCATCATTACCCACATCAGGGTAATGGTTCGCCCAACAATATGGTTCATCAGCTAATAAGACCTGACACTGGGATTCTTGGCTTGAGTCCCCTCTCCCATCATCTGATGTTTTCCAATAGGAGACGAGCGCTGCAAAAATAAATAAGCAACAGACGCCAGTTGCTGCAAGTTGAGGGGAGTGGAGATCTTTCAGGCTTGTTATGCTGTACCTTCCAAGTAGACCCCAAGCTATGTAGCCCTTGGGAAGTTAAGGTTATCTGGGGCCTCTAAAACTACCACAGACAATTACCTTGATAAATCAATCACTGTCTCCAGAAATACTCAGATCATTCGTTGTACAGCGTCGGCTTTCTGGTTACCTGAAGAAGCTGGATGCGGAGGTTAGAGTGAGTAGCGGGTGTAGGTGCCGAGGAAGTCACGACCAGTGCTCAGGTCCGTGGTGCCTCATGGGTACTGGGTGGCCAGTCCCAGCCTGGACCCACGCAAGGCTCTGCGTGACCTGTCCAATGGCCACCAGACCCTTTGGGAGGGGTGACTGAGGGAAGACTCAGTGCTGTGCCCCACCTAAGTCTCTGGTGTGTTATTTTGGCCCCAGTCAGGAGAACTGGTGAATTCCCCAAACCCAGATGTCACAGTGATGATTTCCTGTATAGCAGGACCACAGCCCTGGATGTTTTGGAAACTAACCGTGTGGCTTCCCCTCATCTCTTCGGGGAGAGCGCTCTACTTCTACACGTCTGCTCCCAGGCAGATCGGACCCCAAAGAGCTCCCATTCGAGTGCGGCCGATGGGGTCAAAAGGTGCTGCTGCATCTGCGGCCAGCTCCAGTGATGTCAGTGGGGAACTTTGAACAGGAGGCCTGTGGTGTTTTGACTACACTGCTCTCCTTGCACCATACAGACACGAGGAAAGCGATTTTGAAAAGTCTAGACTTCTTGATGTATCTGTTCATCTGAAGCTTACTTTAACAACTACAATTTTAAATGGTCAGCCTCTCTTCTGATCTTGATTCTTACAACTTATGCTTAATTTTTTTTAAGTTTCATAATGAATATTAATGAAATTATTTACTTGGGAATTTATCTAGTGTCTGTTTCTTCATGTATGTTTTTTTTTTTCTTATGACAGCAATCCCAAACTCCTCTAGGAATATTACTAGCATTTTTTTGGCTCCCATTATTTATATTGGAAAATACCTGAATGCCTTCTGCTGTTTTGTTAACTCAAGGAGCTCACTTACTCTCAAAAGGAAAGCTCTTTTTTTTGGAAGATTTTTTAAAGTAACCTCCACATTCAACATGGGGCTCAGTCTTACAACCCCGAAATCAAGAGTCATATGCTCCACCAACTGAGTCAGCCAGGCCCCTCTCAAAAGGAAAGCTCATGCAATCAGATCAAATGACTCAGGTCTCCCCCTCCAGCCACACTGCCGGGCCTCTCCTCACACAGCTCCAGACACGTGTGTGCTCCCCAGAGCACATCTCCACATTTCCACACGTCCTATTCCCTTTCTCCCCAAACTACTTCCTTTTCCAAGTCTCCCTACTGACTTCCACTAGCTACACCGTGCTATTCCTGTTTCCTTTGCATATCCCAAATCGACCCGTTTCATCATCCACTGAGACCCATGAGCCCCCCCCCCCAAATTACACATAATACTTAGTACACATGTGCTTATTTTTCTGGGGAGAAGACCCCTAGCGTTTGTTCTATCCTGAAAGGGTCCACGATCCTCTCCTCCTCCAAAAGGATCAAAATGGTCTGTCCTTTTAATCAATACTATCATTACGCTATACTTGCAACATTAAAGCATCCTCCCGGCTGATCTCCCTACTTCCAGACTCCTTCCAGGCCATTCTGCACACTGACGTCATGCCCCCAACACAAGGTTTAACTGCTTTGGTTCTGGCTCCTCCTAACTGCAGTACCGAGAGAAGCCTGACGGTGGCGCCACCACACCACTTTTATTCCCAATTCTCTGCCGCTTTCCAACCTAGAACACGGCTCCCTCGCCCTCTCCCCACACACACTTCAGGCCCGGCAAATAACAGCCCCCCCACCCCTACCCCCAGACTAAGACCAGCTCAGAGGAAGAGTTTGGCTTTGGATGGCAGAACACCTGAGTGGGGATGTGGGCCTGGAGGTCTACCGGGCTGGAAATGTCAACCGGAGAGTTGCCTGCCTAGAGCTTAGAATTTGAAAAAGGACGAGCTCTCCAAGGGGAATAAAAACAGAAAACATTCAAGTGCTTACCCTCAATTTCTATAGCCCGAGGCTCAGCAAAGAGCAGCACTCGAATGCTTACAGAATGAATGTGGAGTGTGACATTCAAAAGAAGACGAATCTAAGGGGGTGGGGGATTATGACGTCAGAATTTGCCGGCAAAATATTTCGAACAAAATGCTCTGTAAAAAACCGGGTGAATTCTTTCCCTGCATCAATTCATCCTGCATTTCATCCCTGTGTCCCTGCATCCTTTGCATCAAAAATTATTTATAAAAACATTATAGTTGATAAGCAGTTTTAAGCAATGCACTAAAAGTCAAATGACATCTTTAATGCACGTTAAATATACATCTTTCATTAACATGTTTCAAAGATATGACGGCAAAGTAAATCTAAGGTGGAGAGAGAAAATACGCTGAATTAATAATTGGCAAATAATTATCTCTGGTATTTGCTTAGTTACCGCTACTTATGCAACTAACCCCGGGCATAATTATTTAGGGAAGAATTCACATCCTCTTAGCAACACGTTCTAAACCGATAGCGTTGGTCTCTCACGTGTAAATGCGTCCGCAGGTAAGTTAGGTGTTTAATATTATGAGTCAGTATTAATATTAAACGTGGAGCTGAAGAGAGAACAAAAGCCAGGTTGGTGCACAGTGAGGTAAGCACACGATGGTCTGTGATTTCTGCAGGCAACTGGGAGCTGCCACATTATGAGACTGAGATGGGAGTCCGGGCAGGAAGCTGAGGGCTCAGCAGGCAAGCCCCTGCCTCCCGACAATAGTGTCAAGAACCTACCGTTCCCACTCCATCTTCTTTTGCAGAGGATACTGGATAATGTCAAGGTCAGGCAAATTTGGTCACTAGCACAGGTCCCAGCCTGTAGGCACAGAGTCGCCCAGGAGCCAGTCCCCCTACCTAACAATCTCCTCCCTCCCCAGTCGGCAGCAATTTATCTGTAGGTTCCCGAAGGGCTTGACTATGCCCTGTGGTCCTCCGCACACAGGAGTCTTTTAAAAACCCTTCAGCTAAGCTCCTCAAAACTCTCCTCCCTAAAAGGGGCTGCTCATAGCATTCTGCCCGTGTTCAGACCACACAGCCCAACTGTGCCCCAAATCTATAGGAGGATTTCCAAGCTAGAGAGCCTGTGACAGTAACTGCTCCTTTCATTTCACCTGCGACAACACGGGGGCCTGAAAAATCCAGGAGCTGACCCAGGATGGTGCAGCTGGCTCAGGGCAGGGCTGGGCCAGAACCCCTCTCCTCCCCCAGTCCGTGGGAGGCTCTGCTGTCTCCCACGTCTCCCAACCAAACCGACCAAATCCAGCCAGGATTCCAAGCAAAGTGGGGCTGGCTTTTCAGGAGGTGAAAGTGGGGTCCCTGAGGAGTCCTGAGCACCTGGGCCTTTGAGTCTTGTTGGAAAGGCCTTTGTTCCAATTTACTGGAATTGCTTCTCTTTACAGACTCCCTGCCCCCACCAAACCCTTTCCGTTCATTCCTTTGCAAAAGGTCTACTGTGACAACTCTTGACATTTTTACCCAGCTGTGGGCACAAGGACTCCTGTCTACCAGACACCTTTGTATACTTAGTGCCGGCGAAGAATGGAGGAAAAGGTTGGTGCTTCAGAGGTCTTGTGATGCAGCCAGTGGCCAAAGCGTCCGACCTGAAACCCGCCTAGGGTGACTGTGTCTTCAGGATAGGCTTCGCAGGGCTCAGAAGAGCCCTTCAGGTGCTAAGCTTTGCATAGTCCCTCGGCTGCCTGTTTCCATCAATTAAAGCTCCCTCACCCCTTTCCCCTTTCTTCCCAGGTATAGGCAGACGGCCCGGTTTGTCAGCAACCAAAGCAGAGACGAAGGCTGAGCTGACTTATTTAGGAACAGTAATTCCTTCCAGAGAAGATTCCCCATTCATTTAGACACCGGAGCAATTATTTGCTGGCTGACAGTTGTAATTACTTTTTGCTGCAGGTAGGTAACTGTTCCAGAAGCCTCGCTAATAGGATTACTGGTTTCTGAAGTGCTTTTTGGAACAAGTAATTTTCGAATAGTCAGCGCAGTATGTTCAGTGAACTTTCCACCCAGGGTAAATTCCTTCCTCTGTGGCTGCCCACGGCAGGCAAAGCGTTGGGTTCTTGGATGGGGGGGGACTTTGGAACTGCAGGGACATTTTTCTTCTAGGCTCCTTTGTTTGAAAATGGGACCTGAGCAAATCATGCTTGGAGATATTTCATGAGCTTGCCTATTATCTTTCTAATTTTCAATTGCTCTGAGACTTGGCATTAAATTATACCCACGAACCAACCAACCTTTTTGGCCACAGCGGGGTAAATCACTTTCCTAGTCATGGTATCCCGGGGTAACGTCTCCCTCCATGCTACCTGTTTCTGAAGGGAAGTGAAAGGGAAAAATAAATCCAGACAACGTTTTCGTTAAGGTTTCTAACAAGATTACTAACTGTTGTAGGCTGTAGATAAGATTTTGAAACAAGGTTTTCTATTCGGTAAGAAAAAGCCCTTTTGAATGTGCGTCAACATCTGATTCTATCATTAGACATCTAACAAAAGCACATCCATGGGGCACTTGGGTGGCTCAGATGGTTAAGCGTCTGCCTTCTATTCAGGTCATCATCACAGGGGCCTGGGATCGAGCCCCGGCTCATCGGGCTCTCTGTTCAGCAGGGAGTCTGCTTCTCCCTCTGCCCCCTACCCCCAACTCGTGCTCACAGTATCTCTCTCTCTCTCAAAAATAAATATAAAAGTATTTTTAAAAAATAAATAAAATAAATAAAATCTTAAAAACAAAACAAAAAAAAAAAACACCCCGGCACATCCATGGTCTGTTGGGACAACACTTTCTTTTACTGAGAAGTTTGAAGTATTTTTGTTACTGTTGTTATCAGTTGCTGCTGCTGTTAAACATTCTCATGGCCGGCGACGACATCCACTGATTAGCTGAGCTCTGATCTTGAGCGGGTCATACCCGTTCTAGGTCCCTGAGCTGCCTGTCCAAGAACACTGAGATGCTGAGAAGCAAGAGAGGATGTGCTACACAGACTGCTGATTTGCAGACTTTTTCTTTTCCAGCTTTATGGAAAGATATCTGACACATACCACACTATTACATTTAAGGTGTAGAGCGTGATACGCAGACCTATTGTGAAATAGGTCTACTGCTGTATGGTTCATCACACCACATAATTACCTTTTTTAGAGGTGTGTGGTGAGAACATTTAAGATCCACTCTCTTAGCAAATTTCAAGTATACAATACGCTGCCGTAAACTATAAACTACAGTCACCGCACTGTACACTAGATCTCCAGAATCTATTCATCTTACAACTGAAAGTTTGTACCCTTTGATCTACATCC
>CM053609.1:110485238-110499639 GCA_028646535.1 Procyon lotor
GTCTATTTTGGTACCGCGACACATCTTGTGATTTACTGATAGATTACCAAAACTGAATTACTCAAGAGGTGGCCTTCGGTTCCGCCCGTATTTAGAGCAGCTGTCAGATGAGACTCTATCAAACACACGAGTACGGAGCACCTGCCCCAGCCTGTAGCAGCAGCCGAGGGCTGAGGACCCTCTGTGACAGGAGGGGAAGTCCACTTTGCCTTGTCACACAGGAAATGCAGGGAGAGAAAAATCCTAGAGAGTCCGGCTAAGTGAGAAAATGTCTCCTCTTCCACGTAGGGCCACCTTTTCTATCTTCCCCTGCTGTAAGCATTCGATGACCTTTCTCTCGCTCAAATGTTCTATCTTTCCCCCTCAGCTGCCACTCTCAGCAGCTGAAGGCTCGCTGCCGAAATACAGAGGACTATTCGACAGCTATACACGGTATACTCTAAGCCCAGCAAGTCCACAAACACCTTGCAGTTTTGCCCCCTAACCAGGCTCTTCCTCAGTGTCCCCCCGACATGCATCCAGCAAAGGAACTGGAAATCTAGGAACGAATCATCCCTGACCATTTCCTCCTCCCTGCCAGGTCTGATCTAGCACCGAGGTTCACAGGTTTGACTTTCCATGACCAGTGCCCTCCATGCCTCTTCATCTCTCGCCCGCTCTGCTGCATAGCTTCTTCAGCTACATCTGCTTCTGTTCCTGCTTCACTAACCCATTCTGCACATTGTAGCCAGGGTGACTTTTCTGCAAAGTGCAAATCTGATCATGCCTTATTCCTGCTGAAATCCCCCAGAGATGTTATTGACATTACATCTGTCTTCTGTGCCTAGAATACTCTTCTGCTTTTTATCCGGTTATGGGTTGAATTGTGGCCCCTAAAAAGATAGGCTAAAGTCTCAACCCCTAGTACCCCAAAATGTGGCCTCCTGGAAGACAGGGTCTCTGCAGAAGTAGTCAGGTTGACATGCAGTCATTAGGGTGGGTCCTGATCCAACGTGACGCATGTTCTTATTCAAAAGGAGCAGTTTGGTGCAGAGACAGACACATGAGGAGGGAAGCTGATATGAAGGCACAAAGGGAGAAGACAACCTTGAGTGGCACATCTACCAGCCAAGGGACACCGAGGATGGCCAGTGGATACCAGAAGCAAGAAGAGGCAAGGAAAGAGTCTCCCCGGGGACCGTCAGAGAGCATGGCCTTCCTGACATCTTGATTTTGGACTTTTCCGTTCCAGAACTGTGAGACAATAGATTTGTGAGGTTTTCAGCAACCCGAGGTTTGGTATGTTATTATGGCTACCCTGGGCAACCAATATATCCTGTCATTCCTTTCGCCGCATTGACTCCCGCTCAGCCGCACGCTCTCAGGGAGTGTGTCCGAGATCTCCCGACTCGGTCGAATCCCGTTAGACACACTACACGCACAGCGCTCCGTAGCATTTACCACAGTTCTAACTTGACATTTATTTATGCAATTATTTGATTGCCCCACCCTCTCAGTACACTCCAAGTCCCTCACTGCAGGGACCGTGCCTAGGCCCCGGGCCCGGCCTAGGTGCAGGACACACACTGGTGCTCCACAGGTATTGGCTATATGGAGTAAATATAGCAAATACATTGAATAAATGAACGAGAGAAAGCGGTATGAGGGGCATCCTGGAGATGAGACTAGAGATGGCGAAGACCTTAAGAGAAGGCAGGCTGGGAGACAGTTTAATGTGACGTACTTCCCACAAGGGCCCCCAAGTACCTCTGCTGTCTGCTGATGCTATCATTGCGCAAGAAGAAAGCTCTGAAATGCATATGTCCCTGGGAGAGATCAGACATTAACCTAAATTTGCATTAGCATATTAATAACACATCCTTTCCAGAGAGCAAGCTGGAGGAGAGGGTGTGTTGTGAAGAATACTAAATCAAGACTCTCAAAGTCTAAAGGTGAAAGCTGTCACTCAGTGACCAGGGACGAAAAAATGTGGAAACCAGGATGAAAGGTATATAAAAAAAAAAATAATGTTTCTTACATCATAGTTTTGCTGAGGGTCACCTTCCACTGGTCAGGAACAATCCACCAGATCACAACTTATCTGGGGTCAATGAGACCCCTTCCTGGGGGTCTAACGTGATTCACGGACCCTTGGAGGGCACCAGCAGCCAAGGAACAATGATTCCCTCTTCAACTCGATGGATGCTGGCGGACAATGGGAGGCTATGCAGCTGGCTCCCACCCAAAAGTTTTTCTTCCGGAATTAATACGGAAAAAGTTTCCCCATGGATCCTGATCCTGATCCTACAGGGTACTGGCCACCACACGTGGCCAGTTATCACAGGACAGTCATTTGTGGGGGGGGAGTCAAAATGACAGGCAGTGATCCTCACATTCTATTCCAAAAGGACCTGAAGGTCAGCAGACATGGAGGAGAAACTGAAAATGGAGAAGTGCTGTTAGAAAGTGCTACCGGAGCTACAGGAGCTCAGTTCTTTCGCTCTGCTGTCAACGTGCCTTCAATGACAATGAAAAGGGGTTCTTCTCCCATTGCCCCGACTCAGGTCATATTTCCAGAATAATGACTGAACACCCCCAAGCTGCCTCCCACTCTGATATTGTTACGGTAAATTCCATAAAATATTAGTCGGAAGTTTACTAAAATCTTAGACTTTTCAGAGTTAGAAAGAATTGCTGAGAAAATTTGGCCCAACCCCCCTCCAGTGAAAAAATACATCCTACAAGATCTCCAGCGAGGACCCCAAATTATGCTTGAGTTTTCATAGAAACAATGATCTAGTTTACTTACTTTCTAGCCAACTTACTCCATTATAAGGCAATACTACTTAAGTTTTTCAAATATATCTTATGACACGAAACTCTATAAAACCAGTTGGCTCAATTTAAATTTTACACTGGTGTCTTATTCTTCCAAAAATAATTGCCCAAATAAAAACACCTTAATTGTAGGAGCACCTGGGTGGCTTAGTGGGTTAAAGCCTCTGCCTTCGGCTCAGGTCATGATCTCAGGGTCCTGGGATCGAGTCCCACATCAGGCTCTCTGCTCAGCGGGGAGCCTGCTTCCCCCTCTCTCTCTGCCTGCCTCTCTGCCTACTTGTGATCTCTGTCAGATAAATAAATAAAATCTTTAAAACAAACAAACAAACAAACAAAAACCACCTTAATTGAATACTTAAGTGAAAAAGGCTCGGCAACAATTTTATCTTTAGATTTATGGACACCGGAATATTCCTGTGGCAGGAGTGAAGGTAAACTAAACTTTGAAATTTAGCAGATAGCCATACACCTATGTTTCAACATGTAAATTACACACACGCATTCCTTCTCAAAACTAAGTTTCAGCATTAGAACTGTTTCAAGTTTTACCTTCTTTAGTGAAACTTGAATCTCACAAAACACTTACTTGTGAGGTATCTTTCCTACAGTGATTTATTTTTGTGAATAATTTTATTTCTATAAGACATATTATCGGCACTTGGTATAGTCGTTTGATTCTATAAATGACAGCATATTTTAAGTGTAGAAGCAAATGTAGATTAGAAATTTTGAAACATCAATTGAGCAACTGGAAGTAAAACCAAACACTTTCTCCAATATGTTTTAAGTAAACTATTAGAGTCAGACTACAAAAGAATACTTTTAACTTAGGGTTTTAAAATATTCTAAATATTTATAAAAATCTTAAAATACATAACCAAAATAAACAAGAAAACGTGGATGTCACAGACCTTGACTGGGCTGCATGTGGACATGTCACTTTGCATTGTTTCCTGAAAGTCAACAGGGTTAGTCAAACCAAGAAGAGAGAAAAATCTAAAGAAAGGGGGTCTGATTAATTAAATCGCAAGACGATTAGAAAAACATTCACCTTTCAGGAGGCAATAGGAAGAATGTAATCAGCCAGAGTCTCTAGTTAGCAAACAAGGGAGCCCTGAGAAGCTAAAATGGTTTGGATGGAACTCTGCTTTAGTTCTCCATGACTGATACCAGCTGCGATGTTGGATTCAGATAGAAGGATCCACACTGCTGAAAATTAGTTGCAGCAAGTAAGTACCTGTACTGTCAGCCAGGTCCAAGCACTGCCTTCTACTGTCCTAGAATAATCGCGTTTCAACTTGAAGGGGATTGAAACCAGCACAGACACCGCAGCACACTGAAAATAAATTGAAAACCGGTGGGAAGTAGAACACAGTTTAAAAAGCTTCGTGAAATCAGCAACCTTCACCAGGAGCATTACTGTTTTTGCCCCAGAGAAAATTTCAGAATGCTTGTCAGAAGCCACCTTTAGGATATTTCAGTGTCTCAGATTATATTATTAGGAAGGAAGGCTGAACGATTTTATTTGGATCTGTTTTGGACAAAGCAAAGTGTAACTAGAGACAAATTCCATCATTTACTTGGGATGCAGTCTTCCGTCCTTGGTCTTGTCTTTGCGATATTGTAGAGTCACAGTCTCGAAAGAGTTGAAAAATGTTTGCTACTGTCTAACTCTCCTGACAGACCACCCTGTATTTCGGTAGTACCATTTAGGATCCATAAGATGGCAGGCCTAGATTTCCCAGTGATACTCTTTTCCTTCCCCACCCCCGCCCCCCATGATATTCTCACAAGCATAAATATACTCATTGCCTTGAAATAGATTCTGTGTCTTATCGGCAGCAGGTGGATAGTAATAATACTAAGAGCACCGTCCAGATTAAATTTGTAAATTATGAAACATGGGGACCATTAACAAGCTAATGCCTTTCTTTAGTTCATTATGAATCACAAAAATATCACAGCCAGAAGGAAATTTACGGTTGCTTATTCTGGTACTGCCTTTCTCGGGATAAGGAAACCAGAGTCGGGATTTCAGAAGTGCTTTGCCCGAGGCCGCATGGCAAAGGGGGTAGCAGAGAGAGAGGCAGAGTCCTGGTTTCCTTCCTTCTAAATCTGCACCAGTGCCTTTGTCCACTGTATTTCTCCAACTCCTCATGGTGGCATCAAAGTCCACATGACCCCTCTTCACAGAGCCCCACTTTGCACTTCCCAGACTGCCTTTCACCTGTCAGAGCGTAGCTCATGAGTTACTCGGAGCCTGGAATTCCGCAACTCTCCTCACAGATCTGTCCGTGTGTTTCTCAAACTGGGCTATGGTGATGCACAGCAGTATTTGATGCAGTAGGAAGAATAAGTCCTCCTAGATGATTGGGAGTTGAGGAGGTGGACAATATCTTTTTAACTTAAAGAAACATAAAATGTATATGAATTTTAAACATGAAATACATGAAGTTTCAAAGAGGTGTGTTGCTTTGGGTAGACTCGCTCAGGCTGCAGCCTCAAGCCTGCGGTAGGAGACACCCTCAGTCCCCTATCCTGCTGGGATACTTTGGTGGAAAGCTCAGAACAGTACCTGGTTAAAAGTTTCCTCTCCATTGGAGCCCACCTTGTCTACTGTGAAGCACACAGATAAGGTCACGTTACACTTGTGTCCTAGACAAATTGTCCCATCACTGTCTAAACCCTGTGTACATGGTCCTAAGATAAAATCAGAGTCTATATAAGACAAGCATTACATTACGAATATTATAATACAAATCAAGTATTATACAGTTATTGTAAATAGCTGACCACCGGGGCACCTGGGTGGCTCAGTGGGTTAAAGCCTCTGCCTTTGGCTCAGGTCATGATGTCAGGGTCCTGGGATCAAGCCCCGCATTGGGCTCTCTGCTCAGTGGGGATCCTGCTTCCTCCTCTCTCTGTCTGCCTCACTGCCTACTTCTGATCTCTTTCTCTGTCAAATAAATAAATATTAAAAAAAAAAATAGCTGACCACCCCCAGACAGAGATCACCAATAGGCAGAATTCTATGAGCAAAGCAAACACAGTAGATGAAATTAATAAAAATAAACCAATGTACTACTTTCAGGGTTTTATAATGACTTTTTCCATTAAGCATATATGCTATAGACAAAAGTACAGGGATCCAGGAAGCAGGAGAGCTGGAGGGCTTCTGATTAATTAATTATCTAACCTGTCTTAGTCTGTTTTCTATTTTCTCTTAACAGTGGATTGTGTCACTATGGGGGTGGAAGTGTCTAGAATTCTAAATTGCTTTTTCTCATCCTTTGCTCTACCATTTCTATGGGTGTTATTTTTTAATGAATGTAAGATAAGATACTCAGCACCTAAACCTTTTCCTGTGGATCTTGATGGTGATTAATTCAGTTACTTGAGATATACTTAGTTCCTTAAAAATTCTCAGCAAATTGATTGGTTAGAAATCAGTAAAATTAGTCAATGCTGTGAAAAACAAAGACAAAATGAAGAAGGATTCCACATTAAAAGAGACTAGAGGGCGCCTGGGTGGCTCGGTCATTAAGCGTCTGCCTTCGGCCCAGGTCATGATCCCAGGGTTCTGGGATCGAGCCCCGCATCGGGCTCTCCGCTCGGCGGGAAGCCTGCTTCTCCCACTACCATTCCCTCTGCTTGTGTTCCCTCTCTCGCTGTGTTTCTCTCTGTCAAATAAATAAAATCTTTTAAAAAAATAAATAAATAAAAGAGACTAGAGATGTGACACCGGCACGCAATGCATGATCTGGGATTTTCTTGCGCTGTAAAGAACAGTATTCGGACAACAAATTTCAACTATAGATTAGACAATAATAAACAATGGTATTCCGTCCTTTTCCTGATTTTGATAATTGTACTACAGTTATGTGAGAGAATGGCCTTATTGCTGAGTTATACACTGAACTACTTAGGGACAAAGGGGCATGATGTCTGCCACAAGAGAGAGCGAGCACAAGAGAATGTGTGCAACTGTGCCAACGTTCAGAAGTTAACAGGAAATATAGGGGAAGGGTACACAAAAATCCTTTGTACTACTCTTGTAACTTTTTTTTTTTGAGAGAGAGAGAGTGAGCATGAGCAGAGGGAAGGGCAGAGGGAGAGAGAAAAGCAGACTCCCCACTGAGCAGGGAGCCTGACACAGGGCTCAATCCCACCTGAGCCAAAGGCAGACGCTTAACCAACTGAGCCCCATTCTTGTAACTTCTGAAATTATGTCAAAAAAAAAAAATTAAAAAGAAAGGAGGAAGACAGTTTGGTTGAATGGCTGTATATAGAACTGTAATGGAAACCAGATGTACAGAGATTAACAGAAAGGGTAAAACTGTCCTAGAAAGGAACCCTCTTCATTTATAATATTTCTTTGGAATTCAAGTTTATGCTACTAGACATGACACACTATACTGTGTATTGTGTGAAAGCATGCTCCTAGTCAACACTGGTGTAACAATTCTTGCTTGAGAAGATACATATTTCTATAATGCCATTCTGTTAGTCATTTCTTTATTTTTATGTTCTGTTTCGGTAAATCTTTACTTATAACCAGTGTTACAACTTAAAATCTCTTCACCACAACTCACAGGAAGAGTTGCACTCAGCATCTATGTAAAAACATACCCCAAATGATGAAAAACAGTGTTGAGATTGTAAGATAGAAAACACGTAAGACAAAGTAAAAAGCTATTTAAAGCAAAATTCTTTTTAAAAAATGACGCTTCAAAAATCGTTTTATAAGAGGGAAGGGAAGGCAAAACAAGACACTAGAAAATGAACCTAGTATTTGCCTTCTCTGTGTGTGTGGTAGACTGTGCTGATGTCCTCAGGATTTCGCACATAGAAGTAACCTTGCTTACTATTTTCTGATGATATTCAAAGGGCCTGTAATAAATGATCTTCCACATGACTATTACTAAATGTATTTGTTTTTCAATTGCTTCCTAAATGTGTAATTCTTATTTTTAAAGGAATCTTTAACACATTACAATGGTTTTTTTAAAAAAATATTTATTCATTTTAGAGAGAGAGCACAACTGAGAGGAGGAAGGGGCAGAGGGAGAGAGAGGGAGAGAAGCAGACTCCCCACTTAGTGTGGAGCCCGACTCGGGGCTCAATCTCACAGCCCTGAGATCATGACCTGAGCCAAAATCAAAATCAGGGCTGACATTTAACTGACAAAGCCACCCAGGTGTCCCATAAATGTGTAATTCTTAATAATTACATAGATTTACCTTCTGTAAATCCTTGTTTCTGATTTATATATCTCAAAGTTAAAATACTCCTGAATTGAGAGTATAGTTTGGGCTGGTTGGGAGGTGGGAGGATGACATTTGGAAGTACACAAGTTATTTCCCACAGTATTGGGAACTTTCTAGTTATTTGAATAGGTGATGGGTTCACTGGGGCTTATTATGCTTATTAATTTACATTTACTATATTATTTTTTATGTGTTCAATATTTCTAAAGGTGTTTTAAAAGAAGAATATAATGTAATATTTTCCTTTCTAAAAGCTACATTACAGGGGCGCTTGGGTGGCTCAGTCGCTGAGTGTTTGCCTTCGGTTGGGGTCATGATCCCAGGGTGCTGGGATAGAGCCCCGCATCGGGCTCCCTGCTCGGCAGGAAGCCCGCTTCTCCCTCTCCACTCCACCTGCTTGTGTTCCCTCTCTTGCTGTCTCTCTCTCTCTGTCAAATAAATAAAATCTTAAAAAATAAATAAAGATAAACACTACATTACAGAATAGCAGCTTTCCTTTAATTTAACTCTTTTTCTCTCCAACTACTTTAATAGCTGTTGATTCAAATGGTCAACATATATTTGTTTAGCAACTATCACAAGCCAGACGAGGTTGTGAATTGAGGGTACAAGCCAATATAAACAACACTACAATAACCAACGTTAATAAAAACATGGTCCTTGCCTGCAGGCAGGTGATAGTGTCATTGTGAGAACCTCAAGGGCAGGGCTGCAGGCAGGTGATAGTCTCATTGTGAGAACCTCAAGGGCAGGGCTATGTGTAATTCTTTGCAAGCTTGGTACCTCCCATAGAGCCTTGCCTGTGTAGGAACCTCAATACTGTTCACTGACGATATTGGTGCTGTTTGTACCATTTACAGATCTTTTCACTGATAGATTTTTAAGATTTTATTATCTTTTAAAGATTTATTTATTCATTAGAGAGAGAGAGGCGGGGGATGAGGGAGAGGCAGAGAGGGAGAAGGAGAAAAGCAGTCTCCCCGCTGAGTGTGGAGCCCAAGGCAGGGTTTGATCCCAGGACCCTGAGATCATGACCTGAGCTGAAATCAAGAACCAGACACTCAACCAACTGAGCCACTCAGGCAACTCCTTAAAGATTTTATTTTTAAGTAATCTCTACACCCAACGTAGGACTTGAACTCACAACCCTGAGATCAAGAGTCACATGCTCTTCTGACTGAGCCAGCCAGGCGCTCCGCTAAAAGGTTCTTTATGCTGTATTCAGATCATCTTGCCACTTAAAACGGACTTCACTGGGGCACCTGACTGGCTACTTAATTCAGTGACAAGGAAATCCGTCATACTGGATTCCTAAAAGTCACTTAGAATCTCATCCTTTTTGGGAATCTCAGCAGCTTTGTCTTACTGAAATAACTATCACTGCAACAAGTTTCCAGGTGGAGGTAAAGAGTTGTAGATGTTTATAAATTGTGTTCATGTCCAACTATCTCATCATTAATTATTCACAGAGAAGAAATTCTCAAACGGCAGCTTTTGTTCCCTCTCTGGATCTTTTTAACATCCAAGTTTTATGCAAATTTATAGATTATGACAGGTTTCCTCTTTATGTCTTTCTGTAATAAATTTTAGCAAATACTGACATTAATTAGGAAGAGCAGCACACGGGAATTAATAGAAAAACCCACTGGGAAACTGTTCTGAAAATAACTCATGCAGTCACTACTCATTCTCTTCAGTGAAAATAAATGTTTTCAAGAAAATAAATGAACATTGATTGAAAACATCAACAGTACTAAATATTACGGGAAAATATTCTATGAAAAATCTCATTTATGTACCTTGTTTCTTAGTTGAATCATATACATTTCAGGTGGCACAAAATTTAAAATAAGAGAGAAACTAGAATCTCAAAATTTCAAAGATTAGGTCTACCAATATGGCATATTATAATTTGAAAAATGTTTTTATCAGTGATGAATTAGAACTCCTACCTTAATGAATAATGGTGCTATGATATTTCATCTTCCAAATTCTAGTAGTAGAAAGATGACCATTTTTGCTTTAGGCAGTCTTAAGTTTAAAAAAACAACCAAATAGGGACACCTGGGTGGCTCAGTTAAGCCTCTGCCTTCGGCTCAGGTCATGATCCCAGGGACCTGGGATAGAGTCCTGCATCAGCAGGGAATCTGCTTCTTTCTCTTCCTCTGCCTGCCATTCCCCCTGCTTGTGCTCTTTCTCTCTGTTAGTTCTCTCTCTGTCAGATAAACAAATTCTGTAAAAAAAAAAAAAAAAGGAAGCTAAACAGTCCAAGTATTGGAATAGCTTCCTTGGTGCTATATCATCGAGCAATTGCATATGAACACTTACAAATATAGTCACCTTTACAGACTGATCATATGCAATCCTATGGTGGTAAACCCTATAAACACATCACATCACACTGAAGAGGATTTTTAGATTTTTTAAACATATTTTTTATTTTGGTTTTGATTGAGTCAGAAAGTCTATACCTTATGGTGGAGGTTTCAGAATTATTTCATGTATGTACACTTTTCTGAGAGGTTTCTATGGCTACTATTAGCCATAGTAGTCTACACAATTAGACTCTAAAAGGTGTTGTGATCCTAATAAGACTATGAATCATGACCGTGGAAGAGAGGAATCAGCACTCACATTCAAACGTACCTGACATAGAGAATGAAATCAATAAACACGGTCGAACGAATCTTAAATGAATAACCTTTTCCCAAAGTATCCTTGAACTTTTTAATGTGATCATCAAGTGTGGGGTAGAAAAGATAAATCAGAAAAAAAAAAAAGAGAGAGAGAAAAATGACACATCAAGACTGAGTGACTACTAAATTCAGGACAATGGTACAGGTGGTGGGAGGTCTTTTTTAAAAAAAGGCAATTTGCTTTTAAGGAACCTATGATCTAATCAGAATGATAAAACAGACAAACTGCTGTGAGACTATTGGCAAAGGAGAAAAGGTAGTCACGGGGTAGCCACGGTGTTATAAAATGTGTACTAGAACCTTTGAAGGGGAGCCTTTCCTAGGTCTCAAGATTTTTGACACATACGGGGTTTAATTTTTCCATCTACAATCAGAAAGAGATGGGAAGTACAAAGGGTAGGGAGAGGGAGAATAAAGGGATCAGAACAAGTGAAACTTCCCCCTCCCCGCTCCTCTTTTTATAATCTTTAGTGATTGGGAAGATAGTACCAAGGGGAATCAAGCAATCCAGTGGTTCCTCAAGGACACAGTCACTAGCTCTTTCTTCTCACCGCTTTTTTCCTTAAGAAAGCAAAGTGGGGGGCGCCTGAGTGGCTCAGTGGGTTAAAGCCTCTGCCTTCGGCTTGGGTCATGATCTCAGGGTCCTGGGATAGAGCCCCACGTCGGGCTCTCTGCTCAGCAGGGAGTCTGCTTCCCCCCAGCTTCCCCCCCACCCCCGCCTACTTGTGATCTCTCTCCTCTCTGTCAAGTAGGTAAATAAAATCTTTAAAAAAAAAAAAAAAGAAAGAAAGAAAGAAAGAAAACAAAGTGGGTGGGGGTCGCAGACTTGACCAAGAACATAAGAAAACCATTCCCCCAGTGCCCTGAACCCATTAAACATCTTTAAACAGATGCTAGCCCTAGAAATCCTTCACCCAAGGCAAATACTTGGAAAAGTTCTAGTTCACATTCAGGAGACATCCCCAATAGATCTACTGGTTGCTTAACTTGGTATACCTCCAAGCCAGTGCTGTTGCTCCTTTCTTCTGTGAAGTTTCTGAGGCCAAGGCCTCAGAAAGTAGAAGTAGGAGGCCAAGGCCAACTAGCATCTAAACCCTTTCCCCATTTTGGTATTATGAGTTTTTATAAACTGATGCAAAAACGGTTGCAAGTGTATTCTGCCTACTGGTGTCTTATTTCTTCTCTATAGGAAAGTATGTACGGGATACACAGTGAGATCAATATTTAAGAAGACAGTCCAGGAATTTAGCCCAACCTTGGTGATGTCTGTTGCTTTTTCATTTTTCACCTCAAACATAAAGTACAAAAATACTACTACTTAAAAAGAGTATCACTTCTCGGATCTTCTCTAATTCCACTGTTAACATTTTCAGATTAGAGTTAACTCGTGGACCAACTACTGCAGACAGTAATGGTTCAGCTTCCAGCTCTGTCACCATGGCTGAACCTGGACAAGTTATTTATTCTAAGCTTAGATTTCCTTATTCGTGAAAAGGAGTGAATAATGGGGTTTTTGTGAGCAATAAACAAGATACTACAAATATACTGCACAGCATTTTTTTAAGTGCTCAATAAATATTTGCCATTATTCTCATTGTTACTGCCTTTATCAGTCTCCCTTCTACAGTCTCTCCTTATAAAATTCACCTCCCACTATGGTGCGACATAATTATTCTTGAATCACCTCTGATTTTTGTCAATCTCTTGTCAAAACTCTTCAATGGGTTCAATGCATACAGGATAGTCTCATCTTCTTGCCTGGGGCGTGTTGCTATTCTCTGTCAGCCCTTAACCAACCTGACACCAGCCTGATCTCTCATGAGGCCCCTTAATAACAGATTAAACTTCCCCTTCCCCAACACATGCTGCTCTTTTCAGCCTCCTTGCTTTGTTCCCGATACTCCCTCTGCATGGGACGCCTTCCCTAGACACATCCATATAGGTCATGATCCTCCCAGCTCGCTTGAAGGCCACTTCCTCCACAAAGTTTTTTTGTGACCCCTCTAGTAAAATGAGTTTTTCCTTTGCACTTCTGAAATACTTGGTTGTTTTCTTCTACCTTGAAAATGCAGGGGCGCCTGGGTGGCTCAGTGGGGTAAAGCCTCTGCCTTTGGATCAGGTCATGATCTCAGGGTCCTGGGATTGAGCCCCGCAATGGGCTCTCTGCTCAGCAGGGAGCCTGCTTCCCCCTCTCTCTGCCTACTTGTGATCTCTCTCCCTCTGTCAAAGAAATAAATAAAATCTTAAAAAAAAAAAAAAGAGAAAATGCATTTCTTAGATTTACATTATCTCCCAAACTGAAATGTAAGCCCTTTAAAACCAATGGAAAATAAACTGTTGGGACTACATCAAAATAAAAAGCTTCTGCACAGCGAAAGAAACAAATACTGTTGGTGGGAAAGCAAACTGGTACAGCCACTGCAGAAGACAGTATGGAAGTTCCCTCAAAGAATTAAAAATAGAACCACCCAATGATCCAGTAATTGCACTACTGGATATTGACCCAAAGAGTATCAAAACTCTAATTCAAAAGGATATATGCACCCCTACATTTATTGCAGCAGCACTGTTTACAACAGCCAAACTATGTAAGCAGCCCAAGTGTCCAGTGACTGATGAATGGATGAAGATGTGGCAAATATATACGACAGAATATTAGTCATAAAACAAGAGTCAAATGTTGTCTTTTGCAATGACATGGATGGATCTAGAGAGTACAGTGCTATGTGAAATAAGCCAGCCAGAGAAAGATAAATACCATATGATCTCACTAACAGGTGGAATTTAAGAAACAAAACAAATGAACAAAGGGAAAAGAAAAAGAGACAAACCAAAATACTGACTCTCAACTATGGAGAACAAACAGATAGTAACCAAAGGGGAGGTGGGGAGGGGGCCTGGTGAAATAGATGAAGGGGATTAACAGTACACTTATCTTGGGGAGCACTGAGTAATATATGGAATTGTTGAATCACTATATTGTACACCTGAAGCTAATATAACACTGTACGTTAACTACACTGGAATTTTAGAAAGAAGAAATACAATTGTCTAAGGAAGACCAGCTTATTGAGGCAAGTTTCAGAAATATTTAATGCCACAAAGTGTAGACTGCTAGAGGACAGTCTAGGAGGATGCTAAGGTAGTCCATGAAGATCAGTTTTTAAAAGGTGGGAGTGAGAAATGAAAGGAAAAAGCAGCGGTAAAATTAGTGACTTGGGGGTGGTTGGGTGGTTTTAGGAAGAACCCCTCCCCCCCAAATCTCCACCAGGTCCCCTAACTCCAACCAAAATTAACATTTAAATCTGTTCTGCAAATTAAAAAAAAAACACGAGGCACAAATCGGTTTCACTTCATATTCCCATTGCCTCTAGTACAGGCCCAAAATTAACAACAGGTGCTTGATAAATATTTATAGAATGAATAGTCAAATACTCAATAAAAGTAGAATGTGGTAACAGAAGAGGGTGAAATAAAGTGCTAAGAGAGCTCAGGGATGGAAGAGGTTTTCACCGACTCTGCATTTGAAATAAGCCTTCTTTGTGAGGTAGAGATGATGGAAATCAGAATTCTAGGCCAACAGAAACATATGAATAAAGGATGGAGGGGGAAGCACAAATA
>CM053609.1:110499739-110555237 GCA_028646535.1 Procyon lotor
TATTTTCAGTAACCTCAAAGAGAAATGCAGCATGCCTTCAATTATGAATATGGGCAACAAACCACAGTAACCAGTAGGCTTCATTGGGCTGGCACACGGCTCCACGGCATAAAAAAGAACTTAATCACTGTGAAGTGACTAAAAGCTCAATAAAGACTTTAACAGAGGTAAAGATTTGAACTAAATAAAACAATAAAAACGTGTGGGGACTGAGAGAAGGAAGAATAAAGATGGATAAGAGTATCAATTTGACTTTGGATGAGTTTCAGGTGTCAGCACACGCTTATCTCATTTCTTGTGATCAGTGGCCTTCAGCTGCAGGGAAACCTAATCGCCTCTATACAGCAGGAATCTTCATTTCCCATTCTGTTCACCCTCCCATCTTGTAACACTGAAAACAGTCCAGCGGCGACCAAATGTCCTGGTTTGCCTGGGACAAGAGGGGCTCTCTAGGACATGGGCCCTTGATGCTAAAGCCAGGAAAGTCCTAGGCAAACTGATAAGCCAGTCACCCCAAGAGTCCTCAAATCTGGCAGTGTATGCTAATAAGGCTATATTAATACTATGCCTTCAATTAAGGAAAAAATTATGCCATTTAAGATTTTGGATCTGAGTTTCTCCATCTGTTCTTCCCACAAAGTAGAAAATCTTAAAGGAAAATCTTTCTCTCATAAGGTCAGACAGTTATGGGCATTCAATAAATGCTTTAGTAACTGAATATCATTATCAGTAGTTCTATAATTTACACAGTGCTGGCACATTCATAGCTCATGCAAAACTCACAAGGACTCTGTGAAACAGACTTGATTCTCCTCATACTACAGAAGAAACCACCGTTCTGGAAGATTTAGTCCTTTGCTGTACTTCACACAGCAAGCAGAGTGGCTGCTCCTAGCACTGCAGCTGCCAAAGAACACTGAATTACTGAGTGTTCCACAGAGGCCCAAGTGGTTGTTGCTATATGGAGATTATGCAAAGCTGCAATTTTCTTTCTTTTGCAATGTCCATGAACTCAGTGCTCTGGCATTATACCGATACACAGTAAATGGGAGTGTTAGTTTTCGGGAGAAGGCACCCTAAGGTAAAGCGATGGTTTACCTATGGAAAAAGGCATAAAAGCCAATAATTAAATGTTCCGAATTGGTTAAGATTAGGTAGGAGTGGCAACAGCTTGCAGATCGAAATGTGTGGCAAATGGTACCCAAACCACTCGGCTATACGCAGCATCTAATCAGAAAACCCACACAAGGCAGTGAACGCACCTGTATCAGCGAATACAAAAACTGACACGCCCATGTGTGCCTGTATAGATCAATCCAGGAATCTCGGACAGAGCTGGGAAAGGACCATCTCACACATGGGAGAGGCCTGGCCTTGCTGGGTTTATTGGCCCCGCAATTCACCAGCCAGCTCTCCCCGTAGCCATGGCAACACCCACACCAAGGCAGCTCCAGGGTTCACCTTTGGATAGCCACACTCCACCGAATTTGCACCTGCGCAGCTCAAACAAAACCAACAAAGACATCACCTCCCGCTAAACACCACAACCATGGTTTTTTTCCGTTTCCCCATCTCTCTAATTCATCAGAGAACATAGTCCTTCTTGTCACCCACATCCACGGAACGGGGGATGAGTCCCGAGCAACGACCACTTTTGATGCAAAGAGTGTTTTTTTTTTCTTTTCCCTTTTTTGCGGGGGTGGACATCAGGCGGATGAAAACCGGATGCACACACAAACACGGCAGTTGCCTAAAAAGGCAAATAAGCTGATATGATCAAAATAATTTTCAGCCAACGTCTCGTGGCATGTCTGTCAGGCAAGCTCCGTTTTGCCCCTGCAGGGCACTGTCTCTGGAGCCGAGACACGGTTTCCAAGGCGGCTGTTTGATTTACAGTTCCAAAAAAACAAAAACGCAGACCTTGCGGGCGGGACCGCGCACAGCATGAGCAAGAACCATGACGTATTCGGGAGAGCTTTCCAGAACGGCTTTCCAGCTCGAGCAAGATACCCAGAAAGCAAATCTCCTTTTTGCTTCTAGAAAGTGAGAGCGACCGCGCACGCCGACAGAACGCAAAGCAAGCGGTTTGCCTGAGGGGGCCGCTAAAACGCGCGCCAGAGCCCCTTCCTTACTGGGTGGCCGCTCTGCTCTGAGCTCCGAGCCGGGAGCCCTCGAACTCTACCCCCACCACATCCCCGGGACCGGAGGCAACACAAAACCACCCTCGGAAAAGGGAAAAAGAAACCCTAAAGGAAACTTGGGTCACAGAGCCTTTCTCTACCGGCCAAAGAGCGCCGAGAAAGGCCCTCTGCCTCCAGGGCCGTCCGCGCTGCCACTAGTAAAGATGGCGGCCATAGGCGGAGCCGCTCCCTCCCGAAGGCAACCGGCTGCCCCGCCAGCCACGACCATTCACGCGGAGCCCTCCACGCCCGCCGCGGCTTGACGCATTGCAGGTGCGGCGCGGCCAATCAGGCGGCTCGACTCTTTCCGGCCAACCACTGCAGGGTCGCGCTGGCCTATCACAGCGTCCTTGTCAAACTGAACGAGGAAAGAAGGCTCAGCAGCGCCAACTAAGCAACCGGCAACTGAGCGCATTTTGGGGCGTGTGTTGTCGGCCTGTCGTGTGCTCCTCCGCCGGGAGATATAGTGCCCTCGCCCGCGCCCGCGGCCCGCCCCGCCCGCCCGCCCAGCGCGCTCTTGAAAGGCTTAGGCGCGACGCTCGCTCCTTCGCTCCCCCCTCGGAGAAACTCGAGACAGATAGTTGCCATAAAAACAATGCTAAATGCCAGTGGTCCTGCGAGGGGCGATCTCCAACCACTGCCGTCCTGCGCCCTCGCTCAGTGAGGCCGCGCGCGTGGCCGTTTATCCAGCACGCTTTGGGAACACACTTGCCTCCAGAGAAATAAGAAAAGCTCCCCTTATCTCGAAACCCCGACTCAGACGGCCACAGAGCCGACCCTTCCTGTTTACAGCGGAGGCCCGGGCGCGCGAAAAGCACCCTCGTGGGCACTTTTGTTTCAGAAGGGCCGGTTCCATTTCCCCCCTGTGGTTTCCTTATCTCCTCCCGCTGGCCGGGTTTTGAGCCGGGTCTGAGCCGAAGGGGGCCGCCGGGGACGCGGCCAGGAGCCGGCGGCGGGGGCAGGGGAACAGGCGGTGGCCGTGGAGCCGCGGGCTGGCCGCTGCTGAGCTCCCCGGGAGACTGAGGGGAAGCCTCTAGCGGCCACCCCACCACCACCACCACCACCACGGAAAGCCCCTTGTAACTTCTTGGTGGAAAGGCCTTCCTAGACAGAGGACGGGGTTCAGTGGAACGACTGGGCCAGATCTGGCACCACAGTCTGTCTAGTGCTGGATGGTACCTCTCTCTCTCTAAGCCCTCGTTGTCCAAGTGAAAAATCGGAGACCCAGGAAGGTCAATCGACACGCCTACAGTCAAATAGCAATTGAGTAGCAGAGCAGGGAACACAGCCTAGGTTGTCTGTCTCCCAAGCCTCAAGACCCGAAGCTGTAGGTGTGAGATTGTTGAAGCATTTGGGGAACTTGACTATGCAACGGGAAGAAGGTGTGGGAACTAAGGGAAAGCGTTTCTCTGGACGTAATTTTCAGTGTCCTGCAGGGAAAGTAGCAGGAAGAACTGTTACTTGGTTATTTTCAGTACTCTTAAGAATATAGCTGAGAAAATAAAGTCTGGCAGAAATAAAGATTTCTTAGAACTGCCATTTCATTGAACATCCTCTATCTGTGATTTTGATGCAATATGGCTTTGATGATCTAATGATTTTTGTGATTGAACTATTCTCTATTCACATCCTGTTTCTAAGGTTGTGCTGCTAATGGTCTTTCCTGAGGTTTTACAACCAGTAGTGGTGGTTCTGCTGTACCCACGTAAAGGTTGTTCTTTGATCTAAGGCTATAGTTGCCAGTGGCTGTTTATTGCTGCTTCCCAAACCTTTATTCAAAGCCCTGTTCAAAAAGGAGAAAAGCTGTGGTTTTCTTTCTGTAGGCGGCTAGTAGTCATCCCCAAAGATGCTTGCCAAATGAGCAAATCTCTGAACTTCCAAATGAGCAACTCATAAAGATACCTGCCCAAAGAAACAATACATCACAATTCTCTTGCAATATCTATGTTATAGGAAATATATACCATAACTTCTTTGTGTTGTTAAGTCAGATCATGAAATCAGAAAAGAGATTTGTGCCACTAACAAATGGGGAATTCCTGCATAAGTCCCTTTGTTCTTGGGACCTCAGTTTTCTGTTCTATAGAATGAGAGGATTGGATTTCCAGGTTTCCTTACAGCTCTATTATTTTGTTCTGCTGTCAAGAAGTTAGACCACAACTTATTATGTCATACTTAGGCTTACCTGCTTCAATGGACAGTGCTTTAGGCTTTTTAAGTTACTTTTACATTTGTTTTCACATTTAATCTTTGCAATACTTCTGGAGGGAGAGTCCCCATGGCATATGAAGTTGGGTTTACTATAAAGTTTGTCCCAAGATTATGTAAATGTGAATCAGTGTGCTACAAAATATTCCTCTGGGCCTATTATGTCAATCCTAGTACATACCAAACCTGCTGCTTTTTGGTGGTCAGCAATTAGCTTGCTAAATTGTGTGCTTTCAAAGGATAGGGCCTATCCAATTCATCTTTATTTTCTCTGAGCTTAGTGAATTTCACATTACTCTACAGGAGCTCAATAAAGATTCATTAAAAGAATGAATGAGGAATAATTGGGACAGTGGTAGAAGAATCCAGACGCAAAAGTGTATTTTGAGTTCCAAGAAAACCAAGCAACCAATACTTACTTATAGTCTACAATGTAGACGGTAGGCTTTCTTTTTTTCAAGACCACGATTTTTTTCCTCCATTTGTCTCCACTTTTTATTTTTAAATTAAGGAAATATCATCATTGTGGGGAATTATTAATGTCTTCTTAGTTATCAAGGTTTACTTCCAAGCTTTCCTTTGTGTGTATTTTATTACATTCTTTGAATAATACACAGATTTATAAGAAAATAATAAAAAAATCAGATTCACTCAAAATCACTCACTTTCCCTTTCTAGTGTTGCTCTTCTGGTCTTTATAAAGTGATGTCCTTTACCCAGCTTTTTTTTTTTAATGAACATATAATGTATTATTTGCTTCAGGGGTACAGATTTGTGAATCCTCAGTCTTACACAATTCACAGCACTCACCATAGCACATACCCTCCCCAATGTCCATCACCCAGTCACCCTATCGCTTTTACCCAGCTTTTGATCTTTTTTTGTAATGGGGGGGGGGTAAGTGTCACGATTGATCAGTCAGTTGTTTAGTTTTGTTTTTCTTTAAGATTTTATTTTTTTATTTGAGAGAGGGAGCAAGTGGAGAGGAAGAGGGAGGGGAAGAAGCAGACTCCCCACTAAGCGGGGAGCCTGATATGGGGCTCAACCCCAAGACTCCAAGATCATGACCTGAGCCAAAGGCAGATGCTTAACCACCTGAGCCACTCAGGCGCGAATTTGAGTAGGCATGGCCTAGTCTGTTCTGAGTATTCTAATCAACTATCATTCAACAAAGTAGGAATTCTATCATGATCTTAATTTTTACTGTTTACAAAAAGATGTAACTCTTGAGTCAAGTCCCCTATGACCCTTGTTCTATTTATATCCACATCTCCAGGGGTCTCCCAGTTACTAATGGAATTCTGCACAAATCTCTCACAAAATTCACAAGCAAAATCTTTAGAATCATAAGATTCTAAACCTGGGAGGAATCACAGAAAGGCCATCTGGTCCCCCTTTCCCAATTTACAGATAAGAAAACTAAATTCTGAGAAGTCAATAGTTAGGGACAGCGTGGGCTTTAGGATTCTTCCTAGGCTGATCTTTCCTTTGACCTTTAATCAAAGATTACTTGTAATAAGGGGAGGGAGGAATGTTATCATCCCCAAGGCCTCCCAGTGACTGTGGAAAGTCTTGAGATGACTTTGTTTTGGACTTTGTTATTTCATTTAGGGATTGGCTGTCCTGACTTGTTCTCTGTGTTAGGTCTTATCTATACAGCTGGTTTAAAATCTTTGACCTTCATTTAAATTGCTGACACTTTCCCGTTGTTAAGCTGTATCAGTTTCTTTACTTTTGTCTTCAGGCTAGCAGTGTTTCCCTTTCTTTTTCCCAGAAGAATTCAGAGAAGCTCATTTTCTGAGAGGAGTGGCCAACAAATGAAAAGGAATGTAGCTGTACAATTGTAATTCTTTCATGACTTTCTGAAGTATTGGGGGGGTGGCGGGGTATTGCAAAGTACTAATAAAGAATCATCATGGTTTTCATTAAATTTGGTTCTCCAGCTGATGAAAACAGGTACAACTGGACTTACTTAGAGCATGGCGCGCTTTCACAGGAAGAGAAGCTCATTCCTTGGCTCCTGCAGCTCCTAACCCCCTCATCTAGCTGGCTGTCTAGCAAATGCTCACAAGCAAAAAAGAGTTTAGAAAGAATAACCCGGTGTGTGCCCCTGTATACAAAATACAGGCTGAAATGGTGCTCAAACCTCAAAGTATCCCCAAATACAAAGCTCCCACAGGTACAAAGCACTGAACAGCTCTAATGGGTTCTTACCTTCCTCTGGGATTTGAAAATCAGAAATGCCTCCGTCTGAATCACTAGTCGGTAGGCCATTCAAAATATGGCTTATCTATTTTGTTGCTACCCGATTTGGGGGGTCACTTCCTAGGTTTCAAACTTGATGTGTAACAGGTGCAACTATGAAAATCCATGTGGCAGGGAAGCGCTGGGGCAGTGAAACACGACACGATAAATCAGTTCTCTGAGTCACAAATCTCTCAGGCTGCTCTACAAGACGGTGATGACTCAGCAGCATTCCATTGGCCTGGTGGAGGGAGTGAGGCCAGAGGGCTTGTTGCCCCGGGCAGCAGCCTGTTGGGGGCGATGGGAGACCTTTCCCATCTTCCCACTGCCAAGCCTTAGAACGACTGCCTCAGATTCCCTGACTGGTCCTGAATTGACTCCTGACCTAACCTTTGCCATATTTAGCTGACATGTATTTTAGATATTATAGCCAATCACGTCTTACATTTGTCTAGGGTTTTATTGTGTGTACAAACTAATTTGACATTTTTTTCTCTCGTTTTCTCATTTTTTTTTCCCTCACAAGAGCCCTTGAGGTATGTTCTGATTATATAGCCATTTTACAGATGAGATAGCTGAGTCTGTGTGGCTGAGTAGCCAAGGAAGCAGCCATTTAACCTAGCAAATAATATTTCACAATGTTGTCCTCTTCTGGGAAATAGCTGTTTGCTTTGTCAAGGTTAATAGAAATAAAACCTTGAATAAACTTTCACTGAAGTAAGAATTTATTTCTCTCCTCTTGCTTTATGGAGGAGAGTTGTGACAAGGCAGGGGGAGGGGGACGTACCAACGCTCATTTATTTGGGCGTAGATAGCTCACTTTTCCCATTCGAGTACAACTTGCCTTTGGCCATATTTTCTCCACCCCAGGAAGCTGGGAATGGACCCAGTTATGTGAAAGTGGGGAGAGAATTGCAGAAGAAGAGATGAATATGCTTGTACAGGTCAAGAGCAAGGCAGGCACAGTCCAGCACATTCCTGAGGAGATGGGGCCTGCTACCAAATCTAGGAAGACTGGCTTCAGGTAATAGTTCAGGTGATAGTTCAGCAAAGATTTCCTTTTCCTTTTCTCTCTACCTTGGAAAATTCAGGTCTAATATCTTCCCTAATCTTCGGAGTGAACTAACGTCAACACTAACCAATTAAATAGTGTACTGGTATTTATTGACGGAGGTACTATGCTGGGTTCAAAGAGTGTAACATGGGGATCCCTGGGTGGCTCTGTCGGTTGGGCATCTTGCCTTCTGCTCAGGTAGTGATCCTGGGGTGCTGGGGTCAAGTCCCGCATCAGGCTCCTTGCTCAGCAGGGAGCTTGCTTCTCTCTGCCTGCTGCTACCCCTGCTTGTGCTCTCTCTCTCTCCCTCTGACAAAGGAATAGGTGAAATCTTTAAAAGAAAAAATAAAAAACAAGGAGGATAACGTGGAACTTCTGCTACTATCTGGAGGAGGAAATAAGATATATGAAAAGATAATATCAGGTAGAAATGGGTAAGAGATGTGGAATTCAGGAGAGAAGAAGTTCATTTGGAGCTATAAGAATCAGCAAAGTTGGAAAGATGTGGGATTTAAACTGGGCATGAAGAACCCAGAGGGTTTAGACAGGTGGTGAGGATATGGACAGACATCTGACCCTGGGAATGGCACGGAAAGGGCATTGAGTTGTGAGGGCACAATGTTTATTCAGGGAACATAGAATAAACCAATTTGTCTGAAGCAGAGAATTTGTTTTTACAGAATAACAAAAGTAACTCTGAAAAAGTAGATCAACAAACTGTTGATGGGCTTTGAGTGCTAGGCATGAGGGCTTAGCATTTTCTCTTCTCTGGGCACGGAGGAGACACTGAAGGTTCTGGAGTAGAGAAGTGACACAATGAAACTAATCTGGTGGCCACATGCTGCCTCGATCAAAAGGGGACAAGCTCATTGAGATGGACAAAGACTCATGGATCAGGTATTAAAAATTTGAGGGTCCTCAACATTGTCGATCCAGGCAAACGTGGATGTTTCTTCTCTTAAAAATAAAAATATCTTTAGAATGATGCTGTCCAAATAGAATTTTTGTGATGCTGGAAATGTCCTATGCTCTGTAATAGGACATTTTGAATTTTTTATTGAATTTTTTATTTTATTTTATTTTTACAAAAGATTTTATTTATTTATTTGACACAGAGAGAGAGAGAGAGATCACAGGTAGGCAGAGAGGCAATCAGAGAGAGAGGGGGAAACAGGTTCCTTGCTGAGCAGAGAGCCCAATGCGGGGCTCGATCCCAGGACCTGAGATCATGACCTGAGCCGAAGGCAGAGGCTTTAACCCATAACCCACCCAGGTGCCTCTGAATTTTTTATTTTAATTAATTTTGATGGCGGTAGCCATATGTGGCTAGTGGCTACTGTGTTGTAGCCACTGTCCAGAGAGCATGGCTCCGGAATGCAGGATCAAGACAATCTGTTATGATTCAAAACCAAACCACACAGTTGCCAAACTAGACCTTCCCTCTGCTGGACTTGGTGAGGCCCATTCTTTGCCGTAATCCACAATCAGCGTCAATTTATCTGATTAATCATCGTGGTCAGTTTCCTCCATATCGAGACCTTACTGAAAGTGCCAATTTGTGCCAATCGCTGGCTCCGCTCTTCGGGCAAACTGAGTCACCCCAAAACATTCTATTCCAGCTTACCACGGCGGCCACGTACCTCTCAGGTGAATAGTTGTCATTTATAAGCTGCTAAATGTCTATGGTTGTATGGATGTCTTTGACCAGTTCTCTGGTCGAAGGTGGGGGTTCGTCCCCGACTCTAGCACAGACAGTAGAAATGAGAAGCTGAGAAGTTGCTGGATGTTTGGATGTTGATTAAAGTGACTCATGCACTTGACTTTGGGATTAATAGGGAAAATGGTGACTTGAGAATTTCCAAAATAAAATGACTTAGAGAATATACTGCTCAGTAGGTCAGTTGCATTAAAAAAAAAAACAAAACCAGCTTGCATTTAGCGTAAACAACTAAAGCACAAAACGCTGTGATCTTATCCCATTGGACATTTTAGAATCTGAACTCACATACTTGTTCCCTAAGTCTGTACAACCATCGGCTGCCTGTGACTTAAGAGCTCAGTGGGGGAAAGCACAGAGCTAATGAAGCCCAAGTCATGGGTCCAGACTTATTAATGGCCAATTATTTTGCTCTGTTCTCTATCCCTGACCCCAACTTGCTGTGTTGCATATTCATGACCTTGGTCACAAGGGTGGAACAGGCCAGAGAGGGAAGAGTGCAAATCCATCACCACAGCTACTAGCAAAACAAGCACCAGCCCTGTGGATGGAGGGCAAGATGTCCTCTCCTCTACAAAGGAAAGCCTATTTAAAAAAACAAGAATGGGGCAAACATGCAAGGTGGATGGTGTTGCTTGGAAATATTGCATTTTAGACTATTAACTAAATATATTGGTGAACACTGCAGGCTGGAACATACCGCAGGGCATTTAGTCTGGTTATGATTCACTTAAAATTATGGGACACAAAATCGACACATGCTAAAATCAATCATGTTTTTCTCCTGGTACAAGAGCTTGGCCTAGCACCTGTTTATTGTGTTCTGATGGTCAATGTTTTAAAATTTCAATGTCATGCTAGAATTCTCCCTTTATTCTTTACCTTCATAGGAGTCATTCATGAAAGATTATATCCCCCAAAACCCCTTAATAGAAAAACTTAAAATGGAAAAATAAGGAGGTATTTTGTTTGTTGTTAGAGATAGTAAAGCTTTTATAATAATCCTGTATAACATTTAATGAAATGTAAATCCACACACAAACAGCAAAAATCTGTTTCGGCTCATGGAGATAATTAGTGAGGTAGAGAATCTCAAATAGTAGATAATCATTAAAGTATTATGGGGTGGAGAAGGAGGGAGCTGGGGACGGTGGAGAGGGAGAAGACCGGCATTGGGAATTTCTTGAGGAAAATCTTCTGAGTAATCCATCTACGAAGGCAGCACTGACTATAGGTACGTGCAATGCAATGAATGAATCTAGACTGGCTACTTTGTAAAAACCATCAAACCAACACTCTCATTCTTTCTCCTTCCTCCCGCCCCCCAACTCCCTGCACAGAGTCATTTTCTCAAAAGAGTGTAAGCTTCATGAAGACAAGGAGACCTATTTACCTATCATCTGCTGGATTCCTGATGCCCAGAAGGGTGCGAGTATAAGAAACAGAGAGGCAGAGAGAGAGGCAAAGGAAAGGGAGAAGCAGACTCCCCAATGAGCAGGGAGCCCAATGTGGGTCTGGATCCCAGCATCAGGTTCCCTGCTTAGCGGGGAATCTGCTTCTCCCTCTGCCTCTCCACCACTCTCCTCTGCTTGTGCTCTACCTCTCTCACTCTCTGTTTCCCTCAAATAAATAAATGGAATCTTAAAAAAAAAAAAAAGAATTCAGTGATTCATCACTTACATAAAACCTCCAGTGCCCATCCCAACAAGTGCCCTCCTTAATCCCCATCACCGAGCTAGCCCATCCCCCATCCACCTCCCTCCATCAACCCTTAGCTTGTTCTCCATATTGAAGAGTCTCTTATGGCTTGTTTCCCTGTCTCCTTTTTTTTCTTTTCCTCCTTCCCATATGTTCATCTGTTTTCTTTCTTAAATTCCACATATGAGTGAAATCATATGGTATTTATCTTTCTCTGACTGATTAACTTCATTTAGCATAATACACTCTAGCTAAATCCATGTTGTTGCAAATGGCAAGATTTCATTTTTTGATGGCTGAGTAATATTCCATTGCATATACATATACCACATCTTACAAAGTAAATGTTTTGCTTTGAGCTTTCTTTCACAAATACCCTGCTCCTTATGTGGGAGATGTAGCTATTAATACATTCCTATGATCTTGTTTTACTTTCAGATCCTTGGGTAAGAAGTATTTATTTAAGGGCCCCCAGGTGGCTCAGTTGGTTGAACGTCTATCTTTGGCTCAGGTCATGATCCCAGGGATTGCTCAGCAGAGAGTCTGCTTCTCTCTCTCACCCTCCCTTTGTCTCCTTTGCTCTCCCTTTCTCTTTCAAATAAATAAATAAAATCTTTTTTAAAAAAGTATTTTTTAAAAAACAACTTAAAAATTTTTTTTAAGATTTTAATTTTAAGTAATCTCCACATCCAATGTGGGGCTCAAAATCACAACCCTGAGATCAAGAGTCACATGTTCTACCAGCCAGGGACCCCTAAAAAACAGATTTTAATCTTAATCTTTGTGCTTCTTTCCCAGAAAATTAAATAAAAAATAAATTCTATTAAATTATAGGAAATAGTTATAGTGCAATGTCCAAAGAGCTTGGAGCTAGATATTGGTGTTCTACCACTTAAATTAGGAAAATTACTGAATCTCTTTGTGCCTGTTTGCACCTAAGGATAATAATACCTGCCTCATGGGATTGGTAGGAGAATGAAATAACATATTTAGCACAGGGCCTGGCCATAGTCAATGCTCAGCAAAAGTTGTTTTCTTTCTTTCTTTTTTTTTTAAAGATTTATTTACCCATTTTAGAGAGTAAGAGGGAGAGAGAGCATGAGTGGGAGGGGCAGAGGGAGAGGGAGAGAGAATCTCAAGCAGGCTCCACACAGAGCATGAAGCTCAACATGGTGCCCAATCTCACAACCCTGAGATCATGACTTGAGCTGAAATCAAGAGCTGGTCACTTAACTGACTGAGCCGTCCAGGCACCCCTAAAAATAAAATCTTTAAAAAAATACTATGGGGGCGCATGGGTGGCTCAGTGGGGTAAAGCCTCTGCCTTTGGATCAGGTCATGATCTCAGGGTCCTGGGACTGAGCCCTGCAGAGCCCCGCATAGGCTCTCTGCTCAGTGAGGAGCCTGCTTCCCCCTCTCTCTCTCTGCCTGCCTCTTTGCCTACTTGTGATCTCTCTGTCAAATAAATTAAAAAAATAAAATCTTAAAAAAAATTATGATAAAATAGCTTCTCGGCTTTTTGGCTAAGATCAAGTATAAAAATGTTATTATTAAAAAAAAGAATCTAATCAAACCATAAGAGACTCTTAGTCACTGGAAACAAACAGGGTTGCTGGAGGGGAAGTGGGTGGGGGGATGGAGTAACTGGGTGATGGACATTAAGGAGGGCACGTGATGGAATGAGCACTGGGTGTTATATAATACTGATGAATCACTGACCTCTACCTCTGAAACTAATAATACATTATATGTTAATTCATTGAATTTATTGAATTTAAATAATAAAAAGAGTCTATTTGACTTTAATGAAAGCTTAGCGATCAACTAGGTAGAAGAATCTGCTTCATAAAATAGGCAAATCCTTCACATTGTGTGTTTAAAGTTTTTGGATATTGATATCACTAATATATAATTTAATATTAGAGGCCCATGCAAGGGCCTATGCTCTGTTTCTGCTCCATCTTTGACTCACAGTAAGATCTTGGGCAAGTCACTGACTTTCTCATATTTCAGTGTGTCAAACTAGCCAAAAAACTAAAGCATGACCTCACTACAAACCTAGCAGACTTGAAAGGTGAGATGCACTTTCTTTGGTACGTTAAAGAATTATCAAAAGAGAACTTAAGCTAGTAAAACCATATAAAGAATCAGAATTATGAATTTTATGAGTAAAATTCTAAAATACACCATTTTTAGCAAGTAACAACATGAAAAAGTTTCAAAAAAAAACTTTCAAAAAAAGTTTTTTTATCTGGGTGAAATTGGTTAAATGATGGGGAGAAATATTATTTTCAAAATCATGGATTATAGCAATTTAACCAAAATAATTATAAGGAATGGAAGACAGAAGCTAATAAATCCTTAATAATTAAGCACATTTCATTTCCAGGTCATCATTTCCCCTTACTTATACAATGTGTATGGTATTTTAAAATGTATTTCACTAAGTACTATATGAAAAGTCTGACAAAAGAATACAAATTCCTGGGGCGCCTGGGTGGCTCAGTCGTTAAGTATCTGCCTTCGGCTCAGGTCATGAGCGCATTGGGCTCCTTGCTCGGCAGGAAGCCTGCTTCTCCCGCTACCATTCCCTCTGCTTGTGTTCCCTCTCTCGCTGTGTTTCTCTCTGTCAAATAAATAAAATCTTAAAAAAAGAATACAAATTCCTTTAGAAATGAAGCAGTTTTAAGATGTATTTGGCCACTTAGACTTGTAACTCACCAGATTACTGAATATTCTTTAAATTGATTTCGTATTAGTCCCTTTCCCTCTATTTCCCTCTTTCCAACTCTCCCACTCAGATTTCCTGCCATGAGCAAGCACGAGATGAAGAAGAGGAAGAGGAGGACGAGATAATGATGACTGGCAGATTTGTGAAGTAAATGATGTCTTTTTAATCTGCAGAGAGAAGGCAACACCATTCCCTGGCTTGCTGCTGCAGCCTCTCTTTAAACTGAATGGCAGGTTCACCCTTTCTGCAGCATTTCAGAAGGAACAGCAGTAAGAACAGTTCCACAGAGGTTATCCCAGAAGTCCTGTGGCATCTGCAATGTGCCTGAACATTTTTCCTTTTTAAAAAACATCTTTCTGCAAATGTTGTCAAAGCTAGACACAAACGTCACCAAGGGAAGCCCTTTCTAGCAGAGTTTGTCAATTACACACTTTGCACATTCTCTGAAAGAGTAAACAAATGATAAATTGCAACTGTTGCCCAGGCCCTGTAAACAAAAGATCAAATTCTCTGTGCTGCCTTGGCAAGAAAACTAACTGCAGCATTTTGTCAAGATTTTTTACAGAGTTCTTATTTCAAATTAATAACTGAAATTGCCCTTTTTCTAGTTTACAGAAAAACTGAAAGCATTTATTAAAGACAAAATATTTTAAAGAGAGGAACAGAAACAAGATTGTACATTAAAATATAATCTAGCTCCATTGTAGAGACAATTTGCTGTTTGTTCCAGTTCTAATCTAGGGGATTCTAAGTGCCTATTTTTTCCTTCTTCGTTTTTATGAATGAAGACCTGATCCTTCTCAGAACCGGGAAAATTAAGAAAAAAACAAAAATCAAAGCATGGGTTTTAAGGTCTATGGAAGATTCACACGGGTATATTAATTTCGGTTGAGACCAGAGCCAGGATGAATAGTATTTTCCGAAGGAAACAAAACAGTTAAGGGAGAAATATTATTCAGGCATACAAAATAATCAGTGGAAACGTGCAGATATTAAAAGAGGACTGGTTAAGCATATGAGCATGACACACAGACTTAGCAACTCAGCCTATATGTTTCAGAAATTGCTTTCTTTTTTATAAGAAAAAAAATCTGACCAATTTCTTGAGCGAGGAAAACTGCCATGCACCTTCCAGACCCTCTCGAAGGCAGCGAGAGGTGTGCAGTCAATTCCTCTGTCCCCAGTTCCCTGCGGCCGCTCCCTGCCCCCAGGACCTCCTGAAGCAGCCCGAACGGAAGGTGGCAATCTGGGGACCCCGAGGCGCGGGGCCTGGGGTACACGGCTGCCCCAGGAGAAGGTGTAAAAGATGTGAGGTGGTGGGGGGATGTCCCACAGGTGTTGCGGGGCTGCAGTGAGAGGCGGATAGCTTCTCTCGTCCAGGGCCGCCCCAGGTCGGGGCTGTGGAGGCACTCTGCCCTAGTCCAGCCCCAGATGGGAGTCTCCGGGAATTCCTCGCCCCACCTGCTCCTGCCTCAGCCCCAGCCCCGCGACCTCTCGCCTCTCTCCGAAACCTCAGCGTCCCGGGCCCCCAGGCTGGGCCAGCGGCCGGCGCGCTGGAGAGGCGGGAGGCGGGGCGCACCGGGGGCGGGGCCAACCGGGCGAGGCCCGGCCCTCCCAGCGCCGCTCCGAGCGAGCCGGCAGCGGCCGTGGCGGAGGGATACGGAGCACCGTATATATACCGCGGGGCGCAGACCCGCACTTCGGCAGTGGTGCTGGGAGCCTCGCGGGCGCGGCGCCGTTACTCGCAGTCGGGCGGCGACAGCGGCACAGCGCTGAGCGCACATCGCGCCTTAGCAGCGGGAGCAGCAGCAGCAGCAGCAGCGGAGGCACCCCCGCCGTCACAGCCCCTGCGCTGGTGCAGCCACCCTCTCTCCCTCTTCTCTTCTTCCCTTCGCTCGCACCATGGTAGGTCGGGAGTGGTAAACGGCGGCGTAGCAGCTGTCTGCCCATGATTTCTTCCCAAATTTTGAGTTCAGCACCCCCCCTTTTTTCGGTGGGGGGGGGGGCTTTCCTCTTTTCCGGGTGTTACGCAGCAGCTGCAGTTAAGAAAGACGCATTTTGGATTTGCATTTCGCTTTGCTTGGCCAGGGTTTCTTATTTAAATTTTGGTCCCTCTTGGGGCTGGACTTGGCCGTGGACTGTCCGCGGGCAGGGGCTCCGACCGCAGCTGCACCCAGGCCTTCCGCATCCACCCCCCTCCCCCAACCCCGCACCACTGCATCCTGCGCGCCGCACCCGGGCTTCCCGCAGCGCTGCGCCTGGGCCGGGGCCCCGGGGGGCGGGGGAGCCGGGCGGGTCCGGGCACTCGATATCCCCCCTTCAGCCCCCCCCCCCCCCCGACCTCCACCCTAGGCACTGAGGCGGCGGGTCCGGCGGGCTGCGGAGAATGAATGGGCCCGACCTAGCTGGTGGCGCACATTGCTTCGGCCCGGGCGTGGGGGGCTCAGTGTGCGTCCACTTTCTCCCCCACCCGACGACCCAGCTGGGCGCCTTGGCTCAGCAGCTCTCCCTCCTCCCTCCCGGGGGGCGCGGCGCGGGCGTGGGCTGGGAAGGAAGGAGCCGGGGAAGGGTGGGGTGGGGGCAGGAAGGCGAGGGGTGGGGGGCGGAGAGGGCGGAAGCGGCGGGCCGGCCGCCCTGCGCCCGGGCGGGGCCCCGCCGTGTGGCCGGGGCTCGTGTCCCCCTGTTTCGCACCCCTGCAGCCCCCCGCCCAGTGCGGCAGTGAAGGCGTGCGTGATCCTCTGTACTCCGGAGGTCCCTTCCCGAGGGAGGCACTCGGCTCTAGCTAATTGGGGCGGGGGGGGCGGGGGAGGAGGGAGCTGGCGCGCGGCTCGGTTTCCATTAGAGACGCAAAGTTTCTGCTCCGGGAGGAGGCGGCGGTGCGGCTCGCCGCCTGGGGGAGCAGAAGCGGGTGGGAGGCGCGGGGCGGGCTTGGCCCCCTCTCGCCGCGCGGTCCCGGAGCGGGGGTGGGAGTGGGGGGTGGTCCTGGACAGGGAAGGGCGGTGCCCCCGCCCTGGGGCTCCCTCGTTCCTCCGCATCCCGCCTGCTCTCGGGGCACGCACCCTTGCCTGGCCCCTCGCCACTTTGCAGTCCGCAGGGAGATGCCCTCCACGTTTCCGCTTTCTCTGCAGCCTCTAGATTGCCAGATGCGCCTGTGCGTCTCTCTGGGTGTGTTTTCTACAGCCCCCTTCCTCCCTAGGCGGGCTGGGCTGACATCACCCACAGCGCTAGATTCTGGCTTGGCGGGATGGGGAGATGGCTCCCGACAGGTTCAGAGCACCTTTGCCCTTTAGACCAGAGCGATTTGGGGGTGGGTGTTTCTTTGTCTAGGAAGGCTGATGCTCTCGGAAAGCTCTCTGATCAAGTGAGTTTTGTGGTGAGGTGGGACTGTTCCCCCCCGGTAAGGTGACAGCTTCTCTTGTGAGGTGTGGCAGGGCTTCCTGTGGTACAAAGACAGATGTTGTCCTGGCATTACGTAAATCATCGTGTCTCCTTCATTCGATATAAAGAAAACCGCCTTCCGATGACTGGGGTGGAAGGAAGGAAGGAAGACCCAATTCTAATTTGAAAAAATAAGTTTTCCCCAAATCAATATATTGGAACACCAAACCTATTGGGAAAGTTTTCATTTAAGATTAGTGTAAACATAACATAGTTAGCTTTCTTTCTTTCTTTTAAAAAGATTTTATTTATTTATTTATTTGACAGAGAGAGAGAGATCACAAGTAGGCAGAGAGGCAGGCAGAGAGGGGAAGCAGGCTCCCCGCTGAGCAGAGATCCTGATTTGGGGCTCCATCCCAGGACCCTGAGATCATGACCTGAGCTGAAGGCAAAGGCTTTTTGCCCAGGTGCGCCAGTGGTTAGCTTTCTATTAGGACTTACTTTGTACCTGGCTTCCTTAGGTGTCCTTCATTGAGATAAAAATACATACTAGCTCTCCTGGCATTCTTGAAGCCCCCCACCTTGAGGCACAGGTCACAGGTTCCATGTTGCAGAGACTAGACAATACAAGTGCAAATTACCTGCATGGCTATCACCGCCTGAGTAAAGTGGGTTTATTACAAGCAGCTCTTGTGTCATACTGAAAACTGGTGGAGTGAATATGCTCTAGCAAAGGTAGTAGTTGCTCTTGTTCCAGAAAAGACACGGTAGAGTCTCATAATTATTTTGTACCTTTGTGGGTACTTCATGTTTGCAGTTTTGAAACAGCTCAGTAGTAGGGTGGTTGCATTTTTTTCCTGGCTTTATCAAAGGTAATTTGACTGAGGGCATCAGCCATTATAAATGGAGGCTTTTAATAAATAACTGCCTAATTTAAATGGAAAAGCATTTATTGCATGGAAATACAGTTGGTGGGGGTAACCCATTGCGGTATATTTATTTATATTTTCCACTTAATTGTATCTCATAAAATAGACATGAAAGCCTGTTAATCCAACCCAATGCCATTATGTAACGCCTATTTAGAGATTTTGGAGCGCCCACAGCAATGCGCAAGGTGCGCTAAAAGCCTGCCCCTGGCCACGATCCTGGCGGTGGTGACAGCAGCGTCAGGCTGAGATCCTCAGATGGAAGGGGGGACTGCGGTGTCCCTGGCGCAGTAGGTGGCGCTCTTCTTTCTCTGAGCTGGCCGCTGCCTCTGATGTGGTGGGGCCTTTTGCCACTAGAGGTGCCATTTTTCAAATTATGAACTGACCCTTCTTCCTTAGACCTCAGATCACACAGCCATCGGCCCAGCAAAGAAAACCTGAAGTGAAATGTCACTTCTTTGTCACTCTGTTTTTTAAAATAGCAGAAAGTGTTCCCTTTATTCTCATTGTTTTCATTTCAATGAATAACAGTTTCACGTGGTTGGCTTTTTTTTTTAAAGAGTGATTTTTGAAAGGTCAGTATCAAAAGTGTAATTGAGAAAACTCTGTTGCTCTCCATCAACGCTTGTGCACTGAGGTATAACCTCTTCTTTCTTTATGCAGGCTGATCAGCTGACCGAAGAACAGATTGCTGGTAAGTTGATGACTTCAGGGAGTCCCATTAGGCCAGAACTGGGCACGATTCCATTCGGATGACTTCTCTGACCCTTCCCCTCCCACCCCCCGGCTATAATTTGAGCAGTTTTCTAAGAATTTATTTAAATGGGAGCAAGAAGCAGAAATATTTAGGTCAGGTGTTCATTCCTCGCCAGTGTTTCAGAGGCAGTGTGAAAGGAAGTAGAGCTGGGCATCCCTGTTCCGGTCTGGAGTGTTGGCCTGCTTCATGCCGGTCACAGCTTTGCAAGTCGTGGGGGTGCCCAGAGCCCGCCACTCACAGATGGAGTTTAGAATTCTTATGCCACAGGTCTTTTCAAAGCAGGCTGCTTTGCTAACGTTTCTTTTCATAATTCACCATGAAGGCTCGTGCTTGCTGTTTGAAAATACATTGGAGTGGGTGGGGATGAGGGTTAGGACCACTATAATAATTAGAAAGGGAGTTGGTGTAGGTTCTAGTTTTTAGTATTCCGTGGATACTTGAGGTGATTTCTCTTTAGGAAACCAGGGATGCTTTGAAATAAGTGCCGTACAGAGAGAACACTCTGGTGACCTGGGGTGTGCATTTCTAGTGTCCCCTTGATGTCTCTGTGAAAGGTGTTCCTGCGGCTGTAGCAGTTGAACTGGAAGGGACCTTAGGGGACGACGTGGACTAATCTGCACTTGTCAGATTGGACTGAGGACTAATTTAAGTGTGTTTCAGCTGAGTTTTCTTTAAAAATGTGAGAGTGCTGTGTGATTTTTATGGAGCAGTGTCTGCTTTATGGACTGCTGAGTGAAGGCCAGGCCAATAGGACTATTGTGATCTTTATTTCGGGAGGTAAAGACGAGGCAGTTTCTGACAATTTGCAGACACGGACAGTTTGCAAGCCCTAGGGAAGTGTGTGCTGTGCTGGGTTGGGTAAAGACATTCATTCTAAAGGATAAACTTCTGTTTTCAGAGTTCAAGGAAGCTTTCTCCCTATTTGACAAAGATGGCGACGGCACCATCACAACAAAGGAACTTGGAACTGTCATGAGGTCACTGGGTCAGAACCCAACAGAAGCCGAATTGCAGGATATGATCAACGAAGTGGATGCTGATGGTGAGGGCTTAGACCTATGAATGAGTGCCAGTGTTGTGTCATTCAAGTTCAGACATGTCGCAAGATTGTCTTTCAGGTCCCCAGAGCAAAGCAAATGTGCAGCGATCCTTTCGGTGGTTGCCTGACGGCCGTTGACAATGAAAATAGAAGATTATGGGCCTGCCTTTGGCTGTGCTCACTGTCTAGAACATTTCCTGGATCCGATCGGCGTATTGTTCTTTTCTACTTGCCGTGACCTACAGTTCAGTCTTTTTTATCAACTGGCCCATGAGTCTCCACTGTGTCCTTTGGGGAAGTAAAAATAAAAAGCCATAGACCTTTTCTAAAAGCTGACCGTCTCCAAGAGGAGTGGGAAGTAAAGTGGGAGGAGAGCATTCTCAGACCTGAGTGTAGAATTGAGTGCAGTAGGAGCTGTAGATGTGTTTATTACAGAGGACTTTGAGGACCACACAAGGCTTGCACATGGGGTGCTCGATGACTGTAGGGAGTAGATTGTAGAATCTGAAAGGGGAAGGTGAATAAAGTGCAGAGCAAGAAGGAACACGCAGGACCCCTTGTAACAGGCTCACCAGTTGGTCTCTGATTCCGCTGGACTCCAGAACCGTGGACAGTAGACCTTTTATTGCTCACTTCTCTCAGGAAGCAGTTTTTGAGCATTCCCCTCTCAAAAAACTGTCCTTTTGGAAACCATGTATATGCAGGTAATATATAACATTGTAGAACATGGGAAATTTTTAAAAAATGAGCTAAGAATAAGCAGTTTGGATCTAGACTACTTTCCAGGTGACTGGCTTGAGAGTAGCCATTTAAACAAACATGGTATCATAAGGTGATAGAGCGAAATTTGGTCACGTACGTTGAGGAGCAGGGGTTTTGGGTGAGCTCTTTAACAAGTGGTTTCAACCCATTTAAGCTATTTTGAAATGCGTTTTCATAATGTTCTGGCAAAGAGGTAGTTCATAATTCCCTTGTTTGACTGCTAAGATGATTGGCCATCTGGGAACATAGGGTGGCCACCCCCCGTTTTATGTGAACCCTGGGAAATGGTGCTTAGGGACTGGCAAAGTGTATCAGGCCTTTAGATTGTATGGAACAAGGAAGGAGAAGTTGTTTCAGGCTGCAGAATCTAGTGAATAAATGTAATGCCTAAGGATGTCCTCTCTGCATGGTTATGAGATAGATAGTACTTTAAATAATTTACTTTGTCTTGCATGAATATCATTTATGATTTAAGTTTTTGGAGGCTTTAAAATTTTGGAGGCCAAAGGGATTTCTGAATCATTATTTTGATTTAAAGGTACCGGTGAAAACGAGTAATTGAACCTAAGGCTTTTTTCTTTAAATGTTGTTTCCGTTTAATTCAAGTTGGCGCTGTTAATTATCTTTGTCTTTGGGGGGTGCTCGCCAATTCTTAGCTTTAGACGGGAAGTTATTTAGAATACTGGCCGTAGAACAGGCTCTTCCGACCCGGTTCCCTAAGTGGAAGTGGGCTGAGCTATGAAAACACTGCTGAGCCTTGCCCTTACTGGGGAAACAAAGATCCTGAGTTAGAGAAAAAAATGATTAGGTGACTTATCATCAGAATGTGGCCAGGAAACACCTTCTGGAGAAGACTGTGTGATAGTTTATGGTCCCCCCCCCCCCCCAAATAATCCTTTTCTTCGGTAAAAACATTTTGTTGTACTGGCGGCCAGTTCTGGGCCTTGACCAGCATCAGGAGCCAAGGCAGAAGGAGGGCCGGGGTAGCTCACCCTCACCTAGGGGGGTGCGGGGGGGCAGTCTGAGGGCTTCTGGCTGGAATGGAAGGCTGCTGTGGGCCTTCCCTTGAACTGCTCCGCCGCCTTCAGCGGTCAGGAGCCCACACGTGCAGCTTCCTTTGCGTTCTGAAGTGCTTTCCTGGACCCTGCTGACTAGTTTGCAATACATAAATGGTGTGAAATTGCCCTGCAAAGTATATTTGAACAGTTGAGACTTACACATGGTTTAACCTTGAAAAATAAATAACTCGCCAGTTTGTCCAAGTGAGTCTTAACCGTCCTCTGCTGGGGAGCATCGCTGGTGTGTTTATTTTATGCGAGCTTTTGTTTTTTAATTTGAGGTAATGGCACCATTGACTTCCCAGAATTTTTGACTATGATGGCTAGAAAAATGAAAGACACAGACAGCGAAGAAGAAATTCGCGAGGCATTCCGAGTCTTTGACAAGGTAATCCTGCGTCCGAGTTGCAGCCCGTCCTTAGAGACAGGCTGCTTTTCTAACGTTTCTGAAATACTTAGATGCCTGGGCTTCTGTGGAGAACTTGCTTTGAAATAAGCCGTCTTAGCTGCAGCAATCTTAAACCGGGGGAGGGTGACCATAATAAGCAGTGGGGAATTCTGAACCCAGCTTCTCAATTGCTGCTTTCAGTTTGTTAGCATTTGCCAAGGCCCTGCATTTTTGGTGTTCGCCGAGGGCATGCACTTGGTGGGTTGGTGGGGAACCGGATCCGGGGGGCCTGTGCCCGGTCAGAAGCCCCCTGCACCGCCCTCAATAGCCTCTGCTTAACGTTCACAGGATGGCAATGGTTACATCAGTGCGGCGGAGCTCCGTCACGTCATGACCAACTTAGGGGAGAAACTAACAGATGAAGAAGTAGATGAAATGATCAGAGAAGCAGATATTGATGGAGATGGGCAAGTCAACTATGAAGGTAAAAACCCTGCCTCGGGCTCTAGCTTAGTTTTTAATAGTCCTCCCTTTGGCAGCTAGAAACGAGTTAGCTGCTTCATAAGACATTGTTATTTATTTTCTTTACACGGAGTAGAGATGTTGTGTCCATCCAAGCTGCTTCTGAAGATAACCAAAAGTTATGATTGTTTGTCTTTTCAGAATTCGTACAGATGATGACTGCAAAATGAAGGCCTACTTTCAACTCCTTTCCCCCCTTCTAGAAGAATCAAATTGAATCTTTTACTTACCTCTTGCAAAAAAAAAAAAAAAAAAAGTTCATTTACTCATTCTGTTTCTATATAGCAAAACTGAATGTCAAGTACCTTCTGTCCACACACACAAAATCTGCATGTATTGGTTGGTGGTCCTGTCCCCTAAAGATCAAGCTACACATCAGTTTGACGATATAAATACTTGTACTACCTTAACGATAAGGAAGCACCTAGTGGACTCCTTGCAGCTCCATTTGCTCATGATTAATACACTGGGCTGGCCAGTTTTTCATGCATGCAGCTTGACAATTGAGCACAGTCAGGCATTTGTATTAAAAACGAAAAACAAAAAAACAAAATTTAAAACTTGGGGTTCTAGTTCAATTTGTTAGTATAAATTGTCATAGCTGGTTTACTGAAAACAAACATTTTAAATTGGTTTACCTCAGGATGCTGTGCAGAGAAATGGGTGAAGGATAAACTGTCTAGATGTAGCCCCACTTAGCAGGACGGCCCTCTCGCCCTTCCGGGTTCCCCCACCCGTGGTGACCACGACACTCAGCCGGGTGGCCTGCCGCGTGCGTTGGTTTAGCATTGTTCACGTTGTCCTAGAGTGAAATGGGTGTCAGGCTGTCACCATTAACACACACACACACACACACACACACACACACACACACAAAGAAACCTTTACCAAGGGAGCATCTTTGGACTCTCTGTTTTTAAAACCTCCTGAACCATGACTTGGAGCCAGCAGAGTAGGCTGGGGCTGTGGACTTCAGCACAAGCATCAACATTGCTGATCAAGGAATTACAATTTACGTCCATTCCAAGTTGTAAATGCTAGTCTTTTTTTTTTTTTTTCCAATAAAAAAAGACCATTAACTTAAAGTGGTGTTAAATGCTTTGTAAAGCTGAGATCTCAATGGGGACAAGGCAGTCGGAGGAGAGGTCAGTACCTTTAAAAGCCCGCAGCCCAGTCTTGGGCTTCTTGCCCTCCCGCCCGCCCTCCCTCCTGACATCCTAGCACCAACCTCTGAGCCTGAGACCTTGCCTAGAACTGGGCGCAGATAACAATTGTTCCATCCTATCTACGGACTTGTAGGTCTACTTGTGTTTTCACTGGGGGGCGGGGGTGGGGGGTGGGGAGTGAGCCCTGGTTAATGATAATTCAGGCAGTGGCGCTCTTTAATGAAGGAAAAAAAAAACCACTTTTTCTCAAGCATGTACTTAGGGGTTCTTCTCAATCGTGCTGCTGATTACCTGTTTTATGTAACTACTTGAGACCATCTGTGCAAAGAGACATGATTTAGTGTGTCCGTCTGTAATTCAATCCTTGCTGTGTGGTAGAAGCAGTAGTCCCTTCTAAGCCAGTCTTTTTCTGCCTAAAAGACACTACCGGTCATTTGATTCATGATTTTTAATATATGATGATAACTTTCCTCAGCCTCCTTTTCCTTTTCCTCCCCCCTCCAAGGTGGACTTGACTTTGCTCTCCCCCCTCGCGCCTCCCCCCTTCCCCGCCCCCCCCAAGTAGAACTAACGCTAGCCTCCGGCTTGAAAGTAAAACTCCAGCCTGGAGGGGATTTTGTGTCTAATTATAAACCTGTAACCAAAACTGAGATGCTGGTACTGGTCTTTGCAGTGGGATTGCTGTGCTTTAAAAACCCCTTTAAAGGAATATTGCATCTAGTGCAGAACTCTTCTGAAATGCAGGCTGGATGTGCATTTGGTATCTCCCCAGGAAGGAGAGTTGGGTTTTCGAGTGTGTCCGTGGGAGGTTTTAATCTGCCAGGGAGCCGCGGCAGGCTGCTAGCGAGGCAGTGAGAAGCTCTTAGCAGCCAGATGGGTGCGCTCGGGGCTGATCTGTAGAGACCCTTGGCTTCTCCCTCTCCTACTCCCTGTGTTTCTGGCATTTTGCAGCTTGTTAGATTTCCTGCCAGAGGGACAGGTCAGAGCAGTGGAGAGGAGCCCGCCCATCTCCTCCTGCCGTTGGTCCTTAGACTGGGTGGTTGTAGAAGAGACTCGGAGCTGGAGGGGACTTTCGCAATCCCCCGAATCTGGAAGGAACACCTTGGAGGTTCTTCAGGTGAGAGAGGGAGGACCGGGGGCTCCCGGATGTTTCTTTTCTGGAGGCCACGTGTTGACCCATCTCAGGCCTGTGTCTGATGGCGTCTCGGTAGTTTTGAAGAGAGTTGGGGGTAATTTAATTTTTTAAACCTTTGCCTTCTGTCTTAACTCTTGTGTCAAGTCTTTCTAGAAGCCGGGTGGGCTCCATTTCTGTGGACCCACAGTCCTTCCGAAAAGACTGCTTTTGAAAAAACCAGATTCTTAACTTGGCGGGCATCCTGTATGGGAAGCGAAGCCTTTCCCCCGGGGAGTGCCGAGTCCCAGCTTGGTGCCAGAGGGCAGCCCTGTCCCCTGGAGCTGTTTTCCTTGTGGCTCCTGAGGGGAAGACCAGCCCGGGTCTGGTGGTTTGCAGGCTGCATGCGTTTGTGAGAGGAAATAACTGGCTGTTGGGTCCGCACCCTTAAAGTTGGTTAGCACCTCCCTGTAAACTCTTGCCCCTTACTTCTAACTGCTCTATAAATATATACATATATTTATATATATAAAGTGACTAGTTTAACTGGCATCCCGCTTGAGCCTGAGACTTGCCGTTAGAAACTGCTGAGTCCTTGGCAAGCACTTTCATAGTTTTGTTCTCCATCTGTCGGGGGTAGGTGTTGAGCGAGGCAAATGCATCTCGATGTTTCAGATGGACTCTTGACGCACTCTTGCCAAGGAAGGCTTTTTCTGATTTTTAGACAAACGAATTTTTGCACACTTTAATTGGTGTCTCTCGGCAACTTAAACACATTGAAAATTAGCTACTGTACATATTTTTATATTCTCTTTATAAATGCATGTCTGATTCTTACCTGTAACCTTGTGTTGTGACGAGCGGCCATCCAGGAGGCCTCCCGAGTGCCGCTGTGGCCCATCAGCATAGCTGTGTATTGACCAGCCCTGCAGCATACTGGGAACTTCTTCCTCAACAAAGAATGTAAATTCGGTCAAAAGTCTGCTCTTTTCTGCTCACTCAATTTTAAACATTTGAATTAATTACTGTATATCCAAACTACATCCCCCTCTTCGGCAGTGACGAGATTCCACGAATGTGTCTTAACCTATCCCCTTCAGCTGGAAGTTAGTATTTTCCTTTCTTTCCAATCCCTCGAGGTTGTCTTGTAGGAGACAGAAACCCTTTGCTGTCCGGACCCCTTGGAGTAAGAAGGTAGCGGCATGGGTGGAGCGTGTGTTCTTTCTCCAGCTCTTCCGAGGTTCCTTAAACCCGTCTGTAGCAAAGATCGCGGTAGTTCTGATAACAGAAGTTACCCTTCACCGTGGCAATTGGAAAAGGAGATGTACTTGAACGTTTTCTGTAAATCTTGAGATAAACTGTTTGGAGATTTAACCACCTCTCTGATGGGGGACCAACTCTATGGAAATTGTAAATAAGTTTTATTTATAAACCTGGCACTGTATTCAATAAACATTTCTGCAGCCTTTCATCTCTAACTGCGAACTGTGTAGGTTTTTAGCTCTGTGTATCCTCCAGCCCCTTCTGCTCGATGAACAAGGTGCACCTACACCCCCAGACGTAATTCCACCCAGGCTGTAGGACAGTAGGTGAGCACGTGTGGTCACAAACACCACAGACACGGCCCGCACGTCAGCTTTGCTCTAGTTTTCGGCTCAAGTGTTCGTAGCCGGCATTTGAACACGATCTCGTGGCCCGTTACCTAGTATTACTGGGCCCTACTCGGGGAAACACAGATGGACCTCAGTGTTAATCCCAAGGGTCTTTAGGAATGGCGTGAAGAAATACACTTTAGGAATTGGATGGGAATTTTAAATTACACAGCACATACCTCTCCCTGTGTCAAGAGCAGGGCAACTTTCCAGGAGGCAGCTTTCCAGCCCTGTGGTTGAAACCTTCCCCCTGATCAGTCCTGGTCCAGACCCGGATCCTAGACAAAGTTCTGCAGCAGGAAAGGCCACCTCTGTTTCCAGAAGGATCTTTTCCAGGCTGCCTTGCCTGTTTCCTTCTACACAAAAGCAGCGAGAGGGCTGAAAAGAAGGGGCAAGATGACAGGGAGAGCTGCTGCTTTGATCAGAAGGCTTGAGCCCCACTTGCAGGGAGCATTTGGCTCCTGTATACAGGAGCTGAGTTAAAGGACGTGGGTCCTGCCGTGGGGACAGAACCCTCTGTCCTGACATTTTCGGCCTGGGTCTTAGTTTTGCTTTTGCCCCTCTGTAGCTATGGGCAGGCACTTTGCTTCTCTGGGCCTCAGTTTCCCTGGTAAAATAAGATTATTGGGCTAAGTGGCTTTCTGGGCTATTGACCACCCAGCTTGGCATCACTTGTTTACATTGAAATTGCAGCCACAGGCTCCTGGGGGGCTCAGTTGGTTAAGGGGCTGCCTTCAGCTTGGTCGTGGTCCCCGGGGTCCTGGGATCCAGCCCCTGCATCAGCTCCCAGCTCAGCAGGGAGTCTGCTTCTCCCTCTCGCTCTGCCCCTCCCCCTGCTCGTTCTCTCTCTCTCTCTCTCTCTCTCTCAAATAAATGAAAAATAAAACCTAAAAAAAAATTGCAGCCTCAAGGGTGGGAGGCAAAATAGTGTGGGCGTGCTGTATGCTTTGAGGTGACAAATGGGATTTTTAAAGTGTCAGCAGCCCCGCGTTGGGAGTGGAGCGGAGGGTAAGCTTGCTGTTAGACTGTGATGTAATACTGGAACGTGGGTCAGAGAAACTGATCATTAAGTGACTTCCATCCTCCTCCCAGGACGGAAATAGGAAGCTCCCACTCTGCTTGCAGGGGATTCGGTCCAAGTGGCAACGTCATCTGGATTTTCAGCAGCCTCGGCTCAGGAAACACAGACGCACACACATTTCCGATTTGAGCTGAACTTCCCTGGGCACTGGGGGCTGGAGCACCCAGTGACTCAGGACGCCTTAGAAGGAAATAAAACTTGAGCATTTTTTTTTTATAGCTTGGAGCTCCTCTCCCACTGCCCTCAGCCCTGTGCCAGGGAGCGGGAGGAGTTAGCTCAGGCCTCAGAGCCCCACTGGAGAGCCCATGAGGGCAGAGGAGCCCGTCTTGCCTGCTGCTCCCATTGACAATTCCCGAACGGGGGTTTAAAAAAAAGCGGTGGCCGCTTTCCTCACAAGAATTATGTTCCGCCTGCGTGTCAGCAACCTTTGGAGGGAGTGTGTATTTACACACGCAGAGAGCACTTGAAATGTCTCATTTTAAAGTTTTATTTTCACTTCTACAAAGATGAAAGGGAGAAATCTGGAGGTTCTTCCACTAGTAAGACAATTTCTTAAATTTTATTAAGAATAATATCCTGAAAAAAAAAAAAAAAAAAAAAAAAAAAGAATAATATCCTGGCTGCATCTGAACATGGACGGTTTGATTTTAAACGAATTTCCTTCTCCTTTTTGGGTCTTAGTAAGACTTAAAGTTGTTACCTTTTTTTTTGAATTACTGTGTTTTGTAGTAAAAGAAGCCCCCACCTGCCCCCAGAGATTGGTACCAGAGGCAAGATTTGGGATAATGGGTTATAAAAAGAAAATAGAAAATAGATGAAAAAGTAATTGTCAAATAATACTTTAGTTAAAAGGACTAGATCGGGGATGCCTGGGTGGCTCAGTCAGTTAAGCATCTGACTCTTGATCTTGGCTCAGGTCTTGATCTCGGGGTTGTGAGTTCAAGCCCCACACTGGGCTCTAAGCCCAGCATGGAGCCTATTAAAAAAAAGAAAAGAAAAAAGGGCTATATCATACATTGTAGGTCAAACTCTCAGTGCAAATATCCATATCTGGTGATTCTCAAGTTTTGGGGAATATGTACCATGACAAGAAGCTTGTGTTTCTGATTCTAAAAGTAAATGTTTATTGTATAAAATCTGTGATATCAGATGACCCTACTACCCTGTAAAACATAGTTAACTCTTAGTATTTCCTTCCAGAGTTTTTTTTTTTTTTTTTTTTTTTTAATTTTATTTTGACAGAGAGAGATCACAAGTAGGCAGACAGGCAAGCGGGGTGGGGGTTTTGGGGTGAGAAGCAATCTCCCCGCTGAGCAGAGAGCCTGATGTGGGGCTCGATTCCAGAACCCTGAGATCATGACCTGAGCCGAAGGCAGAAGCTTTAACCCTCTGAGCCACCCAGGCGCCTCCAGAATTTTTTCTCACCATATAAATGCAGATATAAGTCACAAAATTGGGATCTGTAGATATGGTTTTAAAAAATTAAGCATAATTTTCTTTATTATATACAATTGCATATTCTGTATACTATATGCATATATAATGTAATCTTTTTGTTCCTTATGGTTTTTTTGTTTTTTTTTAAGATTTTATTTATTTGACAGAGAGAAACACAGCGAGAGAGGGAACACAAGCAGAGGGAATGGTAGCGGGAGAAGCAGGCTTCCTGCCGAGCAAGGAGCCCAATGTGGGGCTTGATCCCAGGACTCTGGGATCATGACCTGAGCCGAAGGTAGACGCTTAACGACTGAGCCACCCAGGCGCCCCTCCTTATGGTTTTCTAAGATATGGTTCATGTTCCATATAATTCACCCTTTTACTAGTGGTTTTTAATACATCCACAAGATTGTGTGGCCATCAGTATCGAATTTTAGAGCATTTTCGTCACCCCAGAAAGTAATCATTCATAACCACTTCCCGTTCTCCCTTTCCCCTACCTGAGGCAACCATGAATTCACTTTGTGTGTCCAGATTTACCTGTTCTGGACATTTCATATAAATGGAATCACGTATTCATCATTTTTTCTCCTCTCTTTTTCATTTTTGTATACTGGACATTCCTCCGTATACTTAAATTCTTGGATATCATTTTTAGGAGCCCGCTATATCAATATGGCATACTTTGGTTAACCAATCCCCTACTAAAGGCCAGCTGGCACATCTCCTTTTGAGCTGTTCTAAGTGTGAGAACATTCTTAATAGGTTGCCCTCTTTTAGCTTCTACTCATTGGTTCCGCATCAGCCTGGTGGAGATAACACAGGACGTCTAATCCTGTTTCCACACTGCAGACCTTTGGTCTTTTCCACTTCCACACACCCCTCTTTAAATTTTGAGGCTTAATATTTACTTCTTATTCATTGTTGTTGTTGTTGGTGGTGTTTTTTTTGTTTTTTTTTTTCTAAAAGACTGCTCTGAGAAGAATCAACACAATACAGTGAAATTTACCCAGATTCTGGATTCAAACAGATTTCTGCATTCAAATCAGGCTTTCCCAAGCGGTACAACTTGGCAGGTGACAGCTCTGTGCTTCAGCGTCCTCAAGGTGGCTGTCAGAGTGGACGAGGTGACGGAAACCCTCTAGGACGGCGGCGAGCCCGCGGAAGGTGCTTACGCACTCCCTTCTTCCGTGTGTCTCGAATGCCCTCACCAGAGAAAATGAGGCCAGGTTTATAGTTTCCTCCGCTGGATTCGGCTCATGCCGGCTCTTGGGAATTGCCACTTCCTCTCTTTGTTAAAAGCACACAAACCTGTTTGGGCACCGACTCTTCATCCCTTTGGAGGTCCTGGTGAGAGTTGCCTGTGTCCAGTCTTCTGTTATCTGTTCTCCAGAGCTCGTGGGCAGTCCTACTAGGACCTCAGGGGGGGCCAGGCCTAAAAGCTTCCGTTGGTGTTCGCCCTTGGTGTGCCCACACTGGAAGATCTGCGGCCTCTTTGGGCACTTGCAGGCTGGGTCTTCTCTGGAGAATGATGGCGGTCCCATTCTTGTTAAAAGTGGATCTGAATAGAGGCAGTTGACCAAGGGTGGGAGAGGTCAGTGGTTAGACCCTCTCTTTGTTCTCTGGGAACATCCCATTACCTTCCATCTCTGGCAGAGGCCTGCCTCTTGCTGCTCCTACTCTTCTGGGATCCCTGTGGTTCTGTTGGAATTCTGAGGAGCCCTTGAGAAATGCTCACTGTCCCCAGCTGGGAACCCTCGTTTCTAGTTTGGCTAGACCTGACCCAGACTTGTCCAACACCATGGAAAGTAAAGCCACCTGCTCACATCCTGCCTCCCCTCTTCTCTGCCAAACTCCATCTTCATCTGGAACATGTCATTCGATGGGGCTCCCGAGCCCTGATTCCAAATCCAGGTCAGACACCGGTCCCCAGGCTCCAGAAGTAGGCAAAGACCCAATGGTTGGCTAAATCTTAAGCAAGCTCATCTTTTTTGAAGGGTTCTGGAAGGAAACGCAGGGTCTGGATGCAGCTGTTCAAACAGGGAAAATCCTTTAACTCGGCCCCACATGTAACTGCTGGGCCTTCCCGTTCAGGCTGCCCACTTGTCACCAGGGAAGAATTCCGAACATACATTTTTTTTTTTTTTTGCCGTTTCTTCCTGGGAGGGCCAGCCAATTAAGGGAAAATGGGAGAGGATTGTATTCTCATTATTTGTTCTCAGGTTTGATGCCTACAGAGCTCAGTCTTGACCTTTTGAGGAGCTTCTGCAGGCTTTTCAAAGAAACATTAGTAACTACAACTGCCACACAGCGTGCCGAATAATAAATATACCAACTTGAATACATAAGAACTGATGCAGACATAGCAGAACGACGTATAAAACAAAAATCGACAAGAATAACAACTCCATCATGAAAGAGTTTTTAATCGACTTCTTCCAGTAATTAGGAAACAAGCAGACAATAGTACGTTTGAACTACACAATTCACAAATTTGATCTCGAGCATATGTAGAACATTTTATTCAGATTGCAAATACTAATTAGTTCTTAATAATATTAATAAATTAATAAACCATTATATTTTTATAATGTATAATTATAAACACAAATATACAAATAACTAATAACAATGAAATTAATAAGAAGAAGGTATTAGAGAATTAAGATCGATTATATATTAGATCATAAAGTAACAAACGCTTAAAAACTATTTCATACTGACCATGTTATATCACAGCAATGCAATGGATGAAAAGTAATTAAAATAACACAACTTTCTTATTTTTAAAGATTTTTATTTATTTATTTGGCACACATACACACACAGAGCATAAGCGGGGGTGGGGGGGCAGGAGGCAGAGGGAGAGGAAGAAGCAGGCTTCCTGCTGAGCAGGGATTCCCATGTGGGGCTCCTTCTCAGGACCCTGTGATTGTGACCTGAGCTGAAGGCAGACCCTTAATTGAATGAGCCACCCAGGTGCCCCTAAAAAAAAAAAAGCTTTAAAAATACCCATTTGTTTTGAAAATTAAAGTCCATTTCTAATAACACATGGGTCTTAAGAGAAATCATCATGACAATCTAGAAAATACTTAGGACTGAATGAAAACAAAATTCTACATTTAAAAATTGTAAGATACAGCTCAGAAGTGCATAATCGAAAAGAAAAAGAGCCAAAAATAAATAAGGTAGATCCAACTTAAGTTAGAAAAAGAATACAGTAAGTCCAAAGAGAGCACAAGGAAAGCATCAGAGATAACCATAGATAACCACAAAATACAAAACGAAACACAAAACAAAGGTACCAAAAAGATAAAGACATACAGTTGGCTCTCTGAAAAGATTACTAGAGATGGTATGGCAGTGTATAAGAACTTAAAAATATAATTACCCTATGATCTAGCAATTCCACTTCTGGGTGTATGCCCCAAAGAATTGGAAGAAGGGACTCAGGCAGATATTTGTACACTCACGTCCGTAGCAACATTATTGACAACAACTAAAAGGTGGAAGAGACCCGAATGTCCCTCAGTGGGGGAGTGTGTCAACAAAACGTGGTATGTTCACACAATGGAATATTACTCAGTCTTAAAAAGGAAGGAAGTGCTGACACACACTAAAACGTGAATGGACCTTGAAGACATTGTGCCAAGTGAAAGAAGCCATTCACAAAAGGACTAATACCTACGTGATTCCACCAACATGAGGTTCCCAGAGTATTCAATTCACTGAGAAGATAGACTTGCAGGGTGGATGCCAGAGAGGGGAGGAAGGGGAATCCTTGTGAAGTGAGGAAAGTTTCAGTTTTGCAGGATAAAAAAGTTCTTTGGAGATAGATGGGGTGATGGTTGCAAAGCAACATGAATATACTTAATGTCGCTGAACTTAAAGATGGTTAAAATGGTAACTTTACGTTACGCATATTTTACCACAATTTTTTTTTAAGTCGAGGAAGTAGAACATTACAGAAAGATAATGTCAGCCTGTTTCTCATATTGCAGATGATGTATTCTCTTCTGTTTTGCTGGTTTTTTTCCTCTATTACTTCACCCTTACTATAATATGTGATTATTATGGTTTTAAAATCAAAGTTAATTTCTGGCATTTCAGGTAAAAAAAGTTGCTAGAAATCTCAGGCAGGGCTGATGAAAAAAATGTTAGGAATGAAAAGGGAGACAGAGCCACAAATAAACCAGAGATTTTACATTTATTTTTAATTATTTTTTAATTTCTAAAATATTTTATTTATTTATTTGAGAGAGAGAATGAGAGAGAGAGAGAGAGAGCATGAGAGAGGGGAGGGTCAGAGGGAGAACCAGACTGCCCCCTGAGCAGGGAGCCCAATGCAGGACTCTATCCCAGGACTCCAGGATCATGACCTAAGCTGAAGGCAGTTGCTTAACCAACTAAGCTACCCAAGCACCCAAACCGGAGATTTTTTTTTAAAAAGCATGCTATAATTCTCTGATGCCAGTTAATATGAAAACCTAGGTAAAAGGGACAATTTCTTTCTTTCTTTCTTCTTTCTTTTTTAAAGATTTTATTTATTTATTTGACAGAGAGAGGGAGATCACAAGTAGGCAGAGAGGCAGACAGAGAGAGGGGGGAAGCGGGCTCCCTGATGAGCAGAGAGCCCGATGCGGGGCTCGATCCCAGGACCCTGAGATCATGACCTGAGCTGAAGGCAGAGGCTTTAACCCACTGAGCCACCCAGACGCCCCAAAAGGGACAATTTCTTAGAGAAGAGAACTGACTGAGGAAGAAGTAGAATATTTAAAACAAACTATACCCATTAAAGAAATCTGGTGAGTAGTTGAAAATCTATCTCCCAGTAGTGACAGATTGTCAAATTATTCCATTCCTCCCTCCGACTGAGGAGGTCTTTGTCTCATCCCCTTTAATCGAAGTGGGCACTGTGACCACCCTGATCAATGGAATATGGTAGAAAGGATGTGCTAGTTTCTGGGTTAAGGCCTTAAGGAACAGGGTTTTTCTAATCCTATCCTTGGAACATCCTGGAAGCCACTGAGATCTTCATGCTGGAGAGACCACATGTAGATGCTGGGCCAAGCCTTCCCGCTGTTCTCCCTTATCAAGGTGCTCAATGTGTGAGGCCGTCTTGGACCCTCCAGACAGCGTCATTGACCCCTGAGTCACCTTAGTTGACTGAGAGCCACCATGCTTGTCCCTTCACCATAGGATGACTGGCTCCTTCTCAGGCTGTGCGTCTCAGCTTTGCTGTTTCCTTTTCAAGAATCCTTCCCTGACCATCCTCTATCGGACGCTACAAAACCCTGTTCAGTGAAGCAATTGCTTCCCATTCCCTCTTCCTCCAACCCCCTCCATTCTATTTTATGGCTTCAGGATCTTTCAGATAAGTGGTATCACACAGTATGGGGCCTATCATGCCTGGCTTCTTTCACTCAGGATGATGTTTCAAAGTTTCATCTACACAGTTGCAAGTATCAGTGCTCTGTTCCTTTTCATGGCTGAATAATACTCCACTGCAGAAACAGAGCACCATTTGAGCCAAGCTGGGCTGGGAACCAGGCTCTCTGCCCCCAAACTTCAGATTCCTTCCTCTGAAATAATGAGAAGGGACATCTTCTATCAAACTCTTGTGGAAAGGTGAGGGACAGGTTCTCTGTGAGACCAAGCTCTTACTCATAGAGATTGCAGATAAATCCCTTCTTAGAGCCACTCAAAAACACGCAGGGCAGCCGTCAACCTACAGGAACAGGGAGGGCCCTCTTCTCCCTCCACTGACTAGAACACTCTCTTTCCTTCACTGGAGCAGGGTTGGGAGTGAACCCTTCAGTTGGAGGCTTATTGATGTCAGGGGACCGGGGAGGAGCTGAGCCAACAAGAAGGCACCGGATGTTTGGGCCAGTGGTTGATGTTTTATAAGGCCGTGATGGTACTTATCCGGTCTGTATCAGATGAACGTCTGTGTTGCCCACCTGTGAACAGGCACACACAGGGCACACGTCTTCACGCCCATGTGTGCACCCTGCCCCACATCGCACTTCCCGACCTCCTGCAGTTAGTTTTCCTCGAATGAGGCCAGAGCTGGACTGACTCAGGTGGCACGCTGCCAGCTTGCTGATATTTCCCTCGGCTCTGGCCTGAGAGGCTTCAGGGAAAAACCCACTCACATCCTGAACTCTCACCGGCTCTGGGCAGGCCTGCGGGCTTCCTGGCCTGGGTGTCAGGGCAAGTGGCCGCGGTTCCACCCCAAACGCTCTTCCCTCTGCCAAACCCGTTTGCAGGGAGAAAAACCCACCCCACACAGGGTTTCTCCAGAGTCTTCCTTGGAGAGAGGCCTGCGGGATGGGCTGAGTCTGGTTTTCCTACCTTTTCGAGCTGGGATAACTCTGGGGTAACCGGTCCAGGCTCTTCACTTGCCAGGTGAAGCATTAGGTCCCAAACGTCGGAGGAGAACCAACCAAAGTCACCCAGGGAGAAGGTGGTGAGACCAGGGCAGAACTCGGGCCTTCTGATGGCCCAGCCGCGACCTCGTACTGCAGTGAGTCACAGGTGACATTCCCTGCCTGGGACCCTTGGTTACCTCCTGGGCCAGGAGGGCCCCTTCAGGCAAAATGGCCTGACCTGCCTGCTTTCTTCCTGAGCCCTGCCCCATGATCATCCTGAGGGCCTGCCTTGGACCAGCTCCTGTCAGGACTCCCCACCTTGTGGCCCACTCTCCAGCTTCTGGCGGCGAGTATGTCCCCTGACTGGCCTGGTGACAAACATACTGAGGCCTTGAGAGGAGCTCCCTGGTGGGATGTGTGTGGCCTTAGCCTGGTTAGACCTCAAGCCTCCCGCAGGCCCACCTTACGCCCACCCTGAGTCCCCCCTCCCAGCGCCCCAGGCTAAGAGCCCATGGAGACCAGCACTGGTCTGTCCATGGCCTTCCCCTCGCGGAGCCCAGCACAGGACAGGCTCTGAGCAGGAGCTGCTGAGGATGGGTGGAAGGAGACAGAAAAGAGGGCAGGGGCTGTGCCTGGAATGGAGGGGCCCAGGAGCCCACGGGCGCCGGCGGCAGGTGCGGCCGGGAAGGGAAGCACCCCTCAACGAGGTCTTGGGATCCCGAGGCCCCCGTCCTCAGCATCCCTGGAGTGCACGCACGCACGGGTCCCCCACCCTGCGCGGGGCACCGGCCATGCTCACTCAAGATGAGCCAGGGGGTGGCTTCAGAGACGATGAGGCCTGGTGTGTGTGTGGGGGTGTGCATGGGGAGGATGCATCCTGATCGGGCACCTGGGAGAGGTTCACGGGCAGCCGGGCAGCCCCATAGGTGCCCGGAGGGGTTTCCCAGGAGGAGCCAGGGAGCTCGTCATGTCGGCTGTTCCCCACTTACCCCCGGACTCATTTCTGCTCTTCTCTGTCCAGACCGGGTGCCCAGGTAGAAGCTGACCCATCCCCAGTGCATGAACGGGGCCCCTTGCCGGGGACTTCTGGTTGGGGTTCTCCAGACACCGGCACCAAGGAGACTGAGGGCCGAGGGGCGTGGGTCCCGGCCGGCTGGTGAGTCAGCAGGGGCTGTGGCCCAGGGGCTGGGGACCCCGCCTTAGGGACACAGCTGCTTCTGCAGCTCCAAGCCCTCATCCCCTTGGCCTGGGGGCTGGTGTTGTGTGTGGCCTCAGGGGTGCTTCACCATCCCGCCAGGGCCTCCTTAACACTGTCTGCACCTGGGAGCAGTCCCAATCCCCCTGTTTGAGGGGACCCTCTGCCCCCTGCGGGGACCCTGGCTGGGTTCACAACCCTGTGTGTCAGGACCGACAGTCTACAAGCACCAGTCTAGAAGATGAGGGGAGAAAGGCAGAAACGCCAGTAACGGGGACTCAGGCTGGGAAATGGTGAGCAAGAAGGAGGTTCACCCCCAGAATAGGCTCCACCTGGCAGCCAGACCTCTGAGCACAGCCATTACCCAGGCTCTTAGAAGGCCCTGGGGGCTGAGGCTGGAGAACCAGCTGAGCCTAGGGACTCAGGGAGGTTGGCCGTCCTGGCTCCCAGGAGCAAGAGCCCAAGATGGCCCTCCTTAAGCCCAGGTGGTGGTGGTGGTTGTGGGGAGTGGCTAAGCATGCAGACAGGCTCCCTGAAGGCAGGGGGCTAGGAAGTCCTCAGTAGGCCATGCCCTATCCTCCAGCCCCACTCCCATGCCTGCTGCGCCCTGTAGGGAATTGACCTGGCCTTGCAGCGTGCGTGTGGACTTCCTGGACCTCGAGGGAAGAGACCCAGACCCTAGGGAAATGTGGGAAGGGGAGTGGGGTCACCACGAGCCCTTGTTCCGGCTCTAGCTGTCCTACCAATTGGTGACCAGATCCCAGGGGGCAGCTCCTTGCCCCTAGGGCTGCTGCCCCCCCCCCCCCCCCCCCCCCCCCCCCCCCCCCCCCCCCCGCCATGCCTGGACTCTGGGCCTTTGATCCAAATTTACTTGAGAAGCTACCGAGAGCCGCCTTGGCTTCTCTAGAAAATTGGAGAGAACAAAGAAGCAAAACTTACCAGTTACCATGGAAACCATCCAAAATTTAAAAGACTAAAAAAAAACCAGTTTAATATCTCAAAACTCCTTTTGTTGGTTTTTTTTTTTTTAATCCCTTTAAAAACATGCACTCACATACAAATCCCATTGTACCACATTAGTCTGATGAGACAGGGGATGGGGACGAGAAAAGGATTCAGGATCTCAGGGGGCCATGTGGTACACAGAGGCCCCAGAATTAGTTTTAGGGGTTTAAGTTAAAAAATGAATAAACACTTGAAATGCAAAAGAACTAAATCCTCAGTCTCCACTGCAGATTGAAAAAAAAAAAATAAAAGCTTTTTGCTGGATTAAAAGAGAGAGATGATGTGAAGGTGGGGGAGGGGGGCTGATGGAGTCCACTGGCCTCTGGGGTCCCGGGGAAGGCCAGGAACCGCTTGCTGCTCCCTCCTGGGCTCGGTTCCACCCTGTCCCATCCCCCCCTCGCTCTGCAGGGCCTGAGAAGTGAGGCATCCCCAGCAACCTCATTGTGTGGGGTTGGTGGAGGGGAGTGGGGACTGAGCTAACTTTCTATTTTGTGGAGGTCACTGAGCCACGGCCTAAATGCTGGATCCACTCCTGTGAGTGCAGTTCTCGCCGCCCCTCCCCAAGGTGTCCTGCTGGCCCTAGGGACGCCCTAGGCCCTGGTGGGTCGCCTGCTGTGTCGTTCCCCACTGCTGGCAGGGTGAGTGTGTGGGGCATGCCTGCTGCCCTCTCCTGGGACCAGCTCCCTGAGTGCCCATGGGTAGCCACCAGCCTTGATTCTTAGGCATGTGGCCTGTTGAGAGAGGGGCGCTGAGCCAGGATGATCCTGGATTAAGCTTTACCTGAAGCCCATTCGCCACCAGCCCCCAACATTTCAGTTGTATGAACTGATACATTCCCTTTTGTGCTTAAGCCAGTTGGAGTTGGTTTTTCCATCATCTGTTCCTAAAAAAGTTCTAGTTGGTATAGACTCTCAACCCCTCATCCTGGCAATAAGACTCCTTGACATCTGTTTCTCTCTCTTCTTTTTTCACCCCACCCCCCACTCACTGCTCTGTACTCCTCCACTCAGCACACTGATCCAGTGGGTCCTTTCCAAGCACATTGCAGGCAGTCAGCCCTCTAAGCTACTCATAACACTCTCTCTACCTGGTGAGCCTGCCCTACTTATCTAAGTACTAAGTATGTAGCACTCAGTACAATCTAAGCACTCAGCACTATCTAAATAGTACTTAGACACATAGGCAGATTAGATCTCCACTAATTGCTAGATACTACTTGTCTCAGTACCTACTTATCTTCCAAGGCCCTTCTGCCTCTTCCAGGAAGCCTTCCTTGGAAGCCTCCTCCTGTGTGTTGTTGCCCCAACGGCCCAAGGTTTCTCCTCTGGTCTCCAGGAAATGCCCTTGGCTCCTCAGGTGCTCCATGAACTCCGTGTCAGCCCTTCGCTTAGTTCGGTAGCTTTCCTAGAACCTATTCTTATCTCACGGAACCAATCCAGCAAGGGACATGGGGCTTGTGGATGCCTGTCCCCAGGCGGCACCCCTGCCCTGCTCAGGAAGGTGAAGGAATGATCATGTCACACTCCTGTCCTCATTCAGTCTTCACAATAGCCCTGGGAAGGGGCAGAAAAATTTTCAGCCACTTTCACAACAGGACCTTGGGGCTCACAGCAGTTCGGGGTCTTGTCTTTGTCCGGGGTCGCATGTCCCTGAACTAGCAGCCCTGGGCCTTTGGATGCCACCTCACTGTATTCCTTTGCCTGTTCCTCTGATGAGAGACCCATCCGAATTTTACCGAGGTGTCCCAGAGGATGTGTGTGCGTCTCTCCTGGGCTCTGCTGAGCCGAGGGTGACATGGCCAAAGCTCTTCCTGCACGGATCCGGCAGGCTGCCTCCCACGTGGCTGTGGTTCCAGACGCAGGCCAGCCTCATCCTGACCATGTGAAATCCCAGAGGTGTCGTCGAAGGATTGTGCCGCTCTAGATGAACGGCATAAATTCGTGGAAATGTTTTCAGAAGGGCGTTTTTCCTCTGCTGGTCTCCATTTCCTTGAAAAACACAGACTGGGAGGTAAACAGTCTTTGCGGCTGCAATTGAGCAGAAACAGATTTCCTTCCACGTCCCCCGATCTGACAGTTCTGTATCCTCTGCCCTTCCTCCCAGCACTGTCTGCCAGGCTGACCAGGGGGGACCCAACTCCAAGGATGGGGGGTGTCCCTCCTGAGACAAAGCTCAGGGGACTCCTGGGATTCCGGCTGCTTCTGTCTCTGCATCCATCAGTGGACTTGGCCCCCTGCCCTCTTGTCTCTCTCCGCAACCATCAGACTGGGCCCAATGCCCTTCGAGAAGCAAAAGTGGAGCATTCCTAAAAGGTGGGGTGTTGTCCGGTCAAACGGAGGCTCGATCCTAACTGGAAAGAATAATCCGTGGGCTTGAACTACCCTTTCTTCTTACTTCCAGAACCTGAAATTTGCTCGTAAACAACACATTGTCAGATCCATTTTCAGCTTCTTGAAATTAAACGCTCCGTTAGGAAGGGTTTGTACGAATGTTCCTAACTGCAGAGAGAAAAATGAGAGGAATCACTGCCTGTTTGTTTATGCTTTACACCTTATACTTGCAAACTGCTTTGAAATACATTTCATTTGCGGTCTGAGATTTTTCCCCCCTCTCTAAGATCCTGGGGGGTGGTGGTGTGTATGCATCTTTCTGGTGATTCCTACACATAGATTGGAGGAACCAGACCTCAGGCAGCTTAGCTGCAAGTCAGAGATGGACTTGTGGGTCCGTGCCAGGATGATGGGGGATGGTCCCTCCCTTCCCTGTGCTTGTGTAATATACCCACGCCCTTGCTATAGCCTCACAGAAGGAGAGGGGATTTCTCTAGCCCACTGGCTGTGAGGCTAACCCTGTGACTTTCTTTTTTTTTTTTTGCCCAGTAGCAAGTGGACAAAAATGCCAGGGAGCCAATTCTCAGCTCAGGCTAGAAGATACTGTATGTGTTTCCACTTGGCCTTCTGCCATCTCTATGAGGACTTCCCCTGGCAGCTCCTGCTCCTTTGTCCTGGGCCCCAGACTGAACACGTGGGGGACAGAGTTGCTCCTGTCAACCTGCAGATACATGAATGAGAACAAACAACAGCTGTTTCAATTCCTTGAATTCGGGGATGGTTTGTTACTCAGCATTTCATGCCCATAGCTGACTGATACAAGTACTTACTAGAAATTCGGTAGACAATAGGTGGTGAGCCAGTGACACCACCCCTGGCACATTTAATTCTTATAAAGTTACGGAGCATCTGCGTTTTTGCTGGTTGCTGTGATAGGTTCGGGGCTAGGGATACAGATAATGACAAAAATTGATAACATAATAATCCTAATAGCTAGCGTACATTAAGCCTTTACTAGGTTCTAGATAACGCGCTATGCTCTTCATGTCCATGCTCTTATTAAATCCCCATCATTCCTGTGAAGAATAGAGGAAGCAGAGACTGTGAGCAGTAAGGACCCTGGGTCAGACCAGAGAGATGGAAAGACCCAGCCTCCGCCCTCAGGAAGCTCACAGAATGGCAGAGAAGGACGTGTGAATGGCAAACACGCATGCATCTCTGTCTGCATGGCTGGACTGATGATCATTATGGTCCACGTGTGGAGTTGGTGGTGAGGCAGCAAAAGACAGACTGGCAACTTTGGGAAGGAGAGTCTACCTTGCTCCTCTCTGCAGGCAGAGCCTTTGTGCTGTTAGGAAGTCAGGGGACAGTGAGCGTAGGACCGGCATGAAGCTGAACAGGTCAGGAAACCCACTGATGCTTGGGAAAGCCACCCCACTGTTGGAGCTGTCAATGCTTGAGACTGGGCTCCTGTGGTTCTGGGCCCCGCTCTTATGTTATGTGACCTTGGCTCTACCCCCGGCCCTCTTTTGCCTCAGTCTTCTCGCCTGTAAAATGGGCTGGAGGTTGCAGTTGGGTGATCTCGATGGTGGCTTCTGTGTCAGAGAAGCAGGGAGCCTTGGATCCCTGCTTTGGAAGGAAAGTCTTTCTCTTTGTTCTTATCATTGGCAAGGGGGTAGGGGAGTGGTATCGTCTGTGGAGGGGGAGGGAGGAGTAGACACATCCTTTTAGCTCTATGTTAAAAACAGTACAAGCAGTCTCACTGTGATATTTATTTGATTAGAGACCCTGATTACTGTGTCTCTTTTTCTTGGAAACTGAACTGTAGAGTGGGATTTTAGCACCAGCATATGCTGCGTGTGTCTCTTTTGTAGGAGTGGTGGTGGTGTTTGCAGGTTCTGTGGGTTTAGCTTTTTTTTTTTTTTTTAAGATTTATTTATTTTAGAGAGAGAGAGCTAGAGAGCTAGCATGCGTGTGCTTGGTGGGTTGGGGACACAGAGGGAGAGGGAAAGAGAATCCCAAGTACACTCCCCACTGAGCTGGGAGTCCAGCTAATGCAGGGCTGCATCCCACGACCCTGGCATCATGACCTGAGCCAAAGAGTCAGGTGCTCAACTGACTGAGCCATTCAGGCGCCCCTTTTCATAACAAGAGCTCCCATTGCTGAGCAACTCTTAGGAACCAGGCACTTGCATTAACTCAATCAATCCTCACAATCACCCCGAGAGGTAGGATTTCTCCATGTCATGAAGGAGACAACTAAGCCCTCTTTGAGTGGGTCTACCATGGTATTTTCTATTGCTCAGGAGCACCTCCTCTTAGCTTCTCCTTTTGGGAGAGCAAGATGTTCTTCATGGTGTGTGATCTTGGACAAGTTCTGAGTGTTTCCAAGCCTCAGTTACCTTATCTATAAAATGGGCATTAGAAATCCTTCCTCAAAAGTTTGCAGTGAAGATCACATTGAGTAACGTAAATGTCTGGGATATAGAAGTTGATGTGGGAAACAAAGGTAGAAGAAAAATTATTACATTTCCTTACTACCTACAGTCCGTTGACAAGTCCTTGAAACAGGCAGAGTGACCTTCCTCTCTGGATTCAACTGCCTCAGTGTTGACACTTTGCTAAGGGCAAAAGGTAATCCTAGCTCGAAACCCTCCGTCCTGCCCCCCAGGATCCTGTAAGTCTACTTTAACACATAAAAATACCTTTGGAAACTTCTTTTATCTCTACATCCCCCAAGATACGTGTTGGCAATCATCCCCCAAGCATATGGCCCACTGATATACATCTGAAGCAGGGAGCCTTGGATCCCTGCTTGGGATCTGAAGGGTCTCACGACTCAGGTTTTGTTAGGTGGTAATAAATGACCTTTTCCCAACAATAGCTAGCCCCCTCAAGGTCCTGGAAACCTTGCTTCCAAAATTCCTTAGACTTGGGCTATCCCTAACCCACTCCCAACTTGAAAGTATATAATGGGCCCTCCTCATGACCCCAGTGCGGTTATTTCTGCCCACGGGTCCTGTCCCCGGGCTTTAATATAATCACTTGTTTGGACCAAAGACATCTCAAGGTTCAAAGCCATTGGCTTCAAATCCTAATGTCTTTCCCACATCAGAAGTCATTTGGTAAAGGTAATTCTTTTATTTAATGCATAGTAATTATGTAATTATGTATCTACTGAAATACATTAGTCAGTGCTTCTCTCCAGATGAAATCATTCTAACTCCATTTCCCTCCCCAGAATTTTTTATTTTGTTTTCACAATTACTCACTTTCTCCGATTCATTTCAAACCACCGAATCACAGGACAGCGAAACTTGAAATCACCCAATGGCTGCCGGTCCCGTTGGTTTTAATCTTTTCTTATTTTTTTGTTCTCTAACCAGAGAACACTGTTTCTTAATGAAGCCTTATGGGGAAGGCCAGCGAATAAAACAGAGACGAGCAGCCTTGTTCTGAGGGAGGCGAGAATGGTGGGTGGTGAAGGCCCAAGGTCCTGTCTGATGGGGGTCCCTCCTCCCTCAAGGGGGGGTCTCTTGGTGCCTCTGAGACCCCTTGCCTGGGGCCTTTCCACTGCAGTCGTGACCCACCGGTTACCAAGAAATCAAGGTTACCAAGAAATCAACATAGCGGTGGAGCAGGAAACGTGGGAGTGCCCAGGACAAGGTCAGGGTGAGAGCTGGTTCGTGCCAGTTGTGTCCGGTTCCATACACCCCTGTGTGTCTGCCGGACCGCGATGTCAAATCCATTTCTCGCTGTGATTTGCCATCCAAAAGGTTGGAAAGCCATTGCCATTCAGTCCAGTCTTTTCATTCCACATTTGGGGAAAAAGCGCCCAGAAGAAGGAAGTGACCTGCTTACCCAAGTCCAACAGTAACTCTGCCCTGGGTCTTTTTAACCAGCCGTGAGCTAGACTAGTTCAGAGCTGCCCAGCGCTCGCTGGCTGTGCTGGTACCGCGCTCCCTGGCTCAGACAGGAGCCCCAGTGGGGGCAATGCTGCTGTCCCCATCACCATGCAGAGGGGAGGGGCCCGGGCACAGAGAGGGCACACAGGCAGGAGAGAGAGCCTCATCCAGCCCCAGGGTGTGGTCCCGGAGCCTGCTGTCTGGGAGTAAGGAGGGGCCATGGAGAGCCCCAGGCTGGCTGGGGAGGTCAGACCCAGGAGCAGGGAGCCCTGCCCTTGACCCCACGACGGTCCCCACCCCACTCTCTGCAGTGTGTTGGTGGAGCTCGGAGGAAGCGAGATATCATAGGGAAGCAGCTCCCAGGGGCTTCTGCCGGGTGGGCTGGTGTCCTCAGGCTGGAGCAAGGGGGTGGTACCTCCGGCTGCACCCCGGCACCCTCGGGCCCGCTCCAGACACCTTCAGGAAGGCAAGAGAGTGACGGTGACCCTGTTAGAGGGACAACCTTGAACCACTTTTAAGTTATATTGTATGTAATATATACCCAGTAGATACTTAGTACCTTTGCCCAAGCAAATTAGCTATTCTAGACCTCACAAGGGATCGTGCCTGACACATGGAAGAGGAAGGAAACAGGCCTGCCCTAAAGCAAATTTTGATTCTTGTTTCTCTTTTTAATATTCATTTACGAGACACATGCCTGCAACTCTACTGTCCTCTTTGTCCCCATTGTCCAAGAGTTCCAGTCCCTCTCTATGTCTCGTTTTGTGTCGGTGTGTGTCTCCCCCTGGGTCTCCCCCTGGATGCCCCAGTCCTCTCTGTCTCTCCGTCTCTGGGTCACTGTCTCTTCCTATTTCTCTCCAATGCCTTCACTTCTTTTTCACTAACAGGAACAGGGATGACTGCTCAGAATTCACAGTTGCTACCCCCTAGCGAACTGCACCATCGGGACCAATAGAATAATCATGGTGGGGGGCAGGGGAAGAGGCTTTCTTGTGCAAATTTCAGGGCAAGGCCTTCTCCCCTCTCCAAGGGGACAGGAGGGGAGCCATTTCTAGTGGCTGCTTTCTGCACAGGAAGCATAAAGTGCCGTTAAGCATTGGCGGCCTTTTGAGCCTTAATCACCCTGCTCTGGAACTCCAAAGAGAACCAAAACAACCGTATTCACACTGGACAGGACAGGGTATTGCAGTGACCTTAACAGTACGATGTGAAACAATCCCCCCCAGCATTCCCAGGATCCTCCTATCAGCTCTGCAAGGGAGGCCAATAATGACCCCACTTTATGGATGGGGAGACTGAGGGCCAGTGGGGTAAGTGAAATGACCACCAGAGGCCACACAGCTGGGTCACAGCAGTCAAGATTCAAATCCCCCAGTCTGGGGAGGATCCCCAGTCTGAGGTGTCTCTCTTTCTCTTTTTTAAAGATTTTGTTTATTTTATTTGAGAAAGAGCAAGAGAGAGAGAGAGAGAGCATGAGCAGTAGGGAGGGAGCCCAAGCGGTGGGAGAAGCAGAGGGAGAGGGAGAAGCAGACTCTTCAGTCAGCAAGGAACCCAATGTGGGGCTTGATCCCAGGATTCTGACCTGACCAGGATCATGACCTGAGCCAAAGGTAGATGCTGAAAGGACTGAGCCACCCAGGCGCAGCAACCCCCCACCCACGCTCAATCTGGAGTCTCTTGACTCCAAACCCCAATGCTAATTCCCTGAGGCCTGTTGAGATGGAAACTTCAGGAAAGTGTTGGCAGAGAGGCAGGATGCAGGTTGCTTCGAATTTTGACCGTCTGTTTCCCCCATATTGAGCACCTCTATTTCTCTGGGCTGAAGTGGGAAAGCTCCCACGTGAACAAAAGTTGGATTGCTCCCTGCAGGTGCCTCCCCCCTTGGGCCAGGGATGGAGTGGGGAAGGTTCCCAAGGCAGGAGGGAAAGGGAGCAGGTGGTGGGTGTGTTCCTTGTGCTGTCCCAGAATCCCATGGGGCTGGGCTGGGGCCTGGCCCTTGGAGAGAGCTTTAGCTAGCAAGCCTGACAGGCCCCCCTGCTGCACACAGCTGCTGATTTCCCCTCTGTCATCACAGCCTTCTAACAAAGTTGGATTAAGGGCTTCAGTCTTGGATGGGCAAAATGTTTAAGGGGAAGCGGAAAGGGATGGTAAAAGGGGAGAGCGCCCCACCCTCGGGAGCTGCACGTAGAGCATGGTGACCAACGGGGCACCCTAAGGAGGGTCAGAGAGGCCCTCAACAATTGGAGGATCGGGTAATAACCCCCCTGCCCCATCCCATGGACACTCTCCCTTAACTGCCAGCTTTGAAGGGTCAGGGTGAGGTTTTATTTAAGGAGCCCAAGCGGTGGGCTCAGCAGGTTATAGTATGGGAGTGGAGGCACTAGTCCATTGTTCTCCGTTCTGGGGATCTACCAGTGGTTTAGGGAAGCAAGTTTGCCTCGTCCAGTCTCCCTGGAAGGATGCACGGTGCACAGCTTTGGGAAGCACCATTCCCGTTGTGCGGTGCACAACCTACACTCTGGTATGTGGCAGCCTAGTCTGGGAAGGGACCCTGATTTTGATTGTGCTCTGGTTCCTGCAAATGATGTAGCTGGTATTGCCTCTTCATATCACCCCATGGAACATGTCTGTCGTGCATTGGCACACTTATTCTACAGATGCACAAATGGAGGCACAGAGAGGTGAAATGACTTGCACAAACCTAACCAGCCTGTAAACCGCAGAGCAGGGCTCCTCTCGCACGAACCTCCATTGGATAGAGTTCATTTCACTGGGGCGGTGACCCTATTGCTGTGGCCGCACACATACTGCTGGGCCCAGCCGCACACCTACTGCTGGGGCCAGCAGTGGACAGGTGACAAAGCCACAGACTTAAGTGGCCTTTCCCTCCAGCTCTTAGAGGAAAGGGATTTGGAGGATCTCCTCAGTCTCTGGAAAAACTTCCAGCCTTTGACAAAGCAGTGAAAACGGCCTGCAGTCCACCCACTCTGTTTCTTTTTTGTTCTGGAAGATGAGCGAGAGGAAAATGGGGGAGAAGCAAAGATGAACAAATGTCATGGAAAGTCAACAGTACCTCCCTCATCACGCTGAGCAAGGCAAAGAGGACACAGGAAAATGTCAGCAAGGAACAGCTCCCAACCCAGGCGTGGCTCTGTCCACAACTCTGTCCACAGCTCTCTGAGCAACGCTGAAGATGAAAAAAATGCAAGACAAGCTGGCCCCCACTGCCTAGAACAAAGGGAGGCTGGTGTATCTTAGTCACTGCTAATTTCTAGCAAATAACCGGCCTGGGGAGCAGGACGGCTTGTAAAGTTCCCAGCTGCTTCAAGCTGGAGGTAACTTATTCAAAGGGAAATAAGGGCCACATCTGTTGAGGTGATGAGGAGACCTGGGAGCATCTTGGAAGCTCGTAACGTTTGAGGCAAAATCTCAGATGCACCTGCCGTGGGCTTGGTGCTCTGCCCAGCACGGTTTTTGTTCCTTTGGAGTGGTTTGTAGAAGGATGCTCAGAAGGGTTTATGTGAGCTTGGAAGGTGTATACGGGTTTTTAAAAAACTAATAAAGTCCTCTACTACTCCCGAGGCTGAGTCTGGGGGGGGGGGTCGTGGGAAGGAGGAAATTGCACATGGTTTTTTCAGCCTGAGAGGGAGGTCATTGGAAACAGGTACCCGAGGAGAGGAAACGCTCTGTTAGCTCTGAGTTCTGAGACGGTGGCTGGATTCACACATGACGCACCAGCAGCTGAAAGCGAGGAGGGAGCTTTGGGCTCCAGCTGAGCGTGGGTCTCGGGGCTGGAAACCCTGTGGGGGTAGGAGGAGAGAAGGACGAGGAGATAATGTCATTGCCTTCTCGACCTCAGCTTGCTCCCCTGTAAGGGAGGCCAGACTAGAGTGGTCCCTTCTAGCTCGGACATCCTCGATTAGGAACCTGGAGAAAAGGGACAGGCAGGAAGAGGCTATTCACTCATCATACGTGTACATTCCTTTACCATTTACGAGGCTCTTTAAATACATTGCCCGTTTCTTTATCATCGGAGCAGACATACAGAAAAGGATATAAGTGTAAATGTCACGGATCATTGTAATTGTAGTACTTGTAAAGCAAACACCTGTGTAAGAGCCCAACTCAAGACAGAATGAATCATATGATGATGCCAGGGTCCCCGACTGGCCTTTCCCACTCACACCCCCTCCCACATCCTACAGGCACTCACTGCTTTGCTTTTATGAAGATCATTGCCTTCTTCATTTTAGTTTGCCACCGTGTACACAGCCCTAAATAATAAAGCTGAGTCTTGTCTGGTTTGGACTCACACAGTCTATGTTAATTGCATCAGCTTCTTTTGCTCAAAATTATGATTGTAATATTTGTCTGTTTATCCAGGTGAAGAAATGGAGCCACAGAGGAGTTAAGGGACACATTGGAGGTCACAAGATGGGTCATGGCTAAGCAGGGCAGGGAGCCGGACTGCCTGGCTAATCCACTACCCAGAGCAGTCAGCTGGGGTTGGTGACTTCCGTTTCCAGCAAAATGGCGGACTAAGGAACCTGAGGACGAGAGATGGGCCACATGGCCGAGCTGAGGGCAAGGCCCGGAGAAGAAGCATGTGTCCCCTTTGCTTCTGAGGTGGGGTCCTGTGTCTGGAATCATTCTCCCGTCAAGAGTATAAACAATAAGAGGGAAAAAATTCTTCTAAAGGAAGAGGGGCTGCTATTAGGCCGGATATAGCCACCAATGACAGATCTTCTCATTCACGCTTTCCTAAAAGTAGGTCAGCCATTTTTAATTTCTCCTACTTCACGTCTTAATAGATAAGTTAGGACAAAGTATCAAAATAAATCCCTGAGTACCCGTGGTCCACCCTTGTCTCTCATTTCAGTAGTGAGTAGACTAAACTGATGGAAACGTTGCTTTTCTGAATTTCTTCTTCAAGAGAGCCTGGAGTTTTCTTCTCAGAGGCTGTTGCTCCTGAGGCTGAAATCACAGCATTTTACAGGAGTTTGATGCCCAAAGGACGACCTTTCTCAGCCCCTGCCTAGGGCTTTCAGGTTACCCTTGCCTTCGCTCGGTCCCTTGACTTCATGCCAGAGACCTCTAGAGTCTTGGAAAACACCCTCATACGGTTTCCAGAAGTTGTGCAAAATGGTCTCCTCATAATGTCTTCAGTGGGGCTCCTGGCAAGTCAGTTAGGGCCTGGTGTGCAGAGAGACTCTGGATTTTGGGAAGATATTAGCAGCTGGGATGAGACTTGGGGAAGGGGGATTTTTGGCTGGAGAGGAGAGATGGTGAGGGAGGAGGAAGAAATTGGGCTGGTGGAGAACGGGGCATGGGATTGAGGGCAAGGCCCCACAGGAGGCTTAGGAGTCACAGTGCAGGGTCCCGGTGCTTGGAGAGGAGGCTGGGTGGCAAGGACAAGGGCCTGGACAGCCCCTGTCTTGGCTTAGGTCCTCTGGGGGTGCTTGTGAATGACCCCTTTGGCTCCTTCCAGGAGGGCACGGCGCTCCCCCAGAAACCCTTCACCTTGGTCCGAGGAGCAAGCCCTGGGTGGGATTCGGGACCCTTTGAGATGAGCCCAGCACTCCTCCAAGGATGCCCGTGTGTTAACTCACTTGGGACCCACAGGACCCAACCTGTTTTCGTGGCATCATTACTCGATGACAATGATATTTTTTTGACAAATGAGGAAACTGAGGCACAGTGAGGTTAAACGACAGGCTTGAGGCCCCCCAGTGGTGGAGCCAGACTTGGAATCCTGCTGCCTGGCTTAATTTCTTTCTTTCTTTCTTTTTTTAAAGGCTAAAAAGATGAAGGGACGGGATCGAGCAACTCCCAAGCTCCTTCCCCCATCTCGTCATTGGAATGGATGATGGTCTTCTCTGCTCACTTAACAGCAGACGCTCTGGGGTCACACAGGGCAACAGAACCAACCTTACGAAAAACAAGTGGCTTTGTAAAAAGATGAGGCTATCAGGCTAACCCGATTTCCTCCCTTGAGATCATGAGATTATGAGCGAATGGCGGGCACACCGTGGCTTGCGGAGGGTGGCCGTGAGCCAGGGCCCCCTTGAAGCTCCCCTGTACTTGGTGTCTCTGAACTGGTCACACGCTGCCTGGGGCAGCTGGTGCCAGGAGAGCTGGCTCCATCCCTTCCGCCCACCCCACCTGCTGCCCTCCGTCTGCTGCCCCTCTTAGACTCTCAATCCAAAGTGCCGGGGCAGGGGGATGAAGACGGGCCTCTCATGCTTTCCCCCTGGGGTAACACTAGGTTGTCATAAAGCCAACCCCCCCAGCCTGCCAATAGAGGTGGGAAGCCCAGCACTTTGTTGGCCTGCCTTGACCCCACAGCTCACGGAAGCAGAAAAGCAAAGATAAGCCATGGAGGGTGGCCTGGTCATCCCAGAAACAAGCAAGGCTGTGATCGGAGGGGAAAAGTCCAGGTCCAGCTCTGGGGGAAGCTCTGAGGGGCAGAACCGGGGGCTTGTGAGGGCACCCCTCCCGGGACAGAGGCCGAAACCCAGACTCGGAGTGACATGGCCCCACCCACAGAGCGAGCGACGGCAGAGCTGAGATTCTAACAGGGTCTATCGAGGCCAAGTCCAGGCTCGGTGCCCTTAACCTTGCTGCCCCAATGGCAAAGCTGAAATATGTGAGACCCGGATACCTGAAAGGGAGCTTGTCCCATTCTCTGCCTGGTGCTTGGGGTGACATGTAGTGGGTGGAGAAGCCAAGATTGCAAACCCAGATACCCTGGCTCCCAGGTCCAAGCACCCAACTGTTGTGCCCAGGTCACCCCTCCCTCCTCCTTTCTGGGGTGACTTCACTCATCATTCCTGTTCAGAAGCACCTCTCCCCCCATTCCATGAGGTCCCTGGAGGCTTGTCAGAGTGCCCTACCCAAAAGGCAGGCGCCCTGCTCGGAGTAGGCCAGTTGGACTCTCCGGTGCTTGCTCTTAGGCTGAGTGACACAGGGGCCTTGGGTCACCCTCCCAGTGGTCACCCCATAAGCCCATTTCTGGCAGAGCTCTCTGGGACCACTACTGCCTCTCTAGCTTTTCCTTCACCACTGCTCACTGTCCGGCTTCCTCCCAGTAAACGGGTTTTCTCCCTGTTTGTTAGCCAGAATTGGGTTCTGGAATCCAGCAGCTCCGTGGTTACAACCATCCCAGAAATGATTTGCTTTTCAAGTCATATAGGTTTGGTAGCCACCACACATGTCCCCAAACAGGCCTGGATTCAAAGGGGAGGGGGGGGCTCTACCACGTATTAGCTGTTGTGATCCCGAGGCAGAGACCTTGCTTCTCTATCTGATCTTCTCTCTCCTCTGAGAAATGAGGATATTACCTTGTGGGGCAATTACAAGGATGATGTTCCAGGAAGAGGAGAGAGCAGGTGCAAAGAACTGGTAGTGACTCTTTGCCCTTGACCACACTGGTGGGTTGCATTAATGGTCCAATTCTTGACTGCTCCCTGTGTCCGTGCCCTTTGCTGTGGCACTTTACAGTGCCCTCCTTTTTGTGGGTGGGAGGTCCTTCCCCACCTCTTCTCTCTGGGCTCAGCCATGTGCATTGGCCAATGGATGATCACAGACATGGCTCGAGAAGACCCTCGAGATGGGCTTGCAGAAACAAGTTTGCTCTCTTATGCTGCTCCCACGGCCCGCAGATGGGCAGACCCAGGCTTGCCCCGTAGTCCCAGGAGGAAGATGAGAGACGCACGGTGCACAGCCATCCCTAACTGAGCCCAGCCCGGATGAGCTGAGCCCCGGCCGACTGCAGATTTACAAGTCAGCTCAGCTGAGACCAGCAGAGCCCTTCAAGTTCAGCCGGGATTGGCTGACCTCCGGTGTCATCACAGACACGTGAGAAATAATACATTTCATTGTTATTTTAAGCCACTGAGATCTGGGATATGTTGTTTAGGGGCAATAATTGATTTATAAATGGGTACCCGGAAGTAGGATGCTTCCATGACCATAACTTAAAATAGACAGCATTGCTTTCAGGGACTGGGTAGGGGGGAAGAGCAAACTATTATAGAAAAACAGTAAGGAAACTGGTATGGGAGGCTGGAAAAATGGCAACCCACGTTAGGCAGTGCGGAGTTGCTTGGTCAAACTGTTGTCTATAGTAACTTGGGAAATAAGTATCTAATGAAGGCTTGGATTTGGGCAAAGAGATTTCTAGGCAGAAGATCGAAAGCATTAGTTGGCTTTTATGGCTGTGTTTGGTAAGGTACTAAAAAAAGACAAGAGCTCAGAAAATAACCGATCAGAATTATCATATGGTCTCTCTGATATGAAGAATTTGAGAGGCAGGGTGGGGGGTTGTGGGGGGGGTAGGGGGGAGAAATGAAACAGGAAGGGATGGGGAAGGAGACAAACCGTAAGAGACTCCTAAACTCACAAAACAAACAGGGTGGCTGGGAGGTGGGGGGGTAGGGATAGGGTGGCTGGGTTATGGACATTGGGGAGGGTACGTGCTATGGTAAGTGCTGTGAAATGTGTAAGCCTGACGATTCACAGACATGCACCCTGGGGCAAATAATACATTATATGTTAATTTAAAAAAATGGTTAATCCTTGTTAAAAAAAAAAAGAAAGAAAGAAAGAAAATAACCGGTCAGTTTCCAAACAGAATTAGAAAGACTATAGAGAAGTTAGAATCTATTCTGTTGACATGGTTTTGGCACAGTAAGTAGAATGGAATCAAAGACATAGGGAACCCACAAAGTCTTAAGAAAACAGTGATATTGACAAAAGGACTCTCAGCCTGACTTAAAAGAGAAACTGTTCAAAATGTAAACAGATTTCAGCGTAGGAAACAATTTGATTGTTCAAGGATGTATTTTACAGTGCCTTCAGAAGTGACCCCGGAAGGTATCAGAAGTGACCCCAGAAGGTACCAGAAAAGAGGCTGCAGCTGGAGCCATGGGGAGGCATGCAGATGGGCCCCTCTCCCAGAAGCAGATCTGGGGTCCAATCGGGAACATTATCTGCCCTCAGGGTTCGGGTAAGAAGAGACATTTTCCCAGCAGGAGTTCAGAATTGTCATGGACCGGGCATAGCTATGGCCCTCCTTCTTTCCCTGTTTGAATGGTAATGTTGATTGCAGACATCCTGTCTGCAATCAACATTACCTCCAATATGTTGGAGGTAACAACAATTCCTCCAATATGTCTCCTGCATATTGGAGGCGTGGGAGACCGATGATACTTGCCCATCGGTGTCTGAAGCAACAAGAGCTACATCTGGGCTTGACGCAGAGCTCGAGAGAGTAGACTTCGAGCTTGCTGCCATGGGCTGTTTCGGATCCTTGCTAAGGTAGTGAATTTTGCATGCGGGAAGGACCTGAATAATTGGGCTCATCAGGGGGAATGTGGTAGCTTTGACTGCATTAAAGATCCAATTCTTCACCCTTCCCCACATCCATGTCCTTTACTGCACAATGTTGCAACGCCGTCCTATTGTGGGCAGGGGGCACTTTCCCATTCCTGACTTTGGGCTCAGCCCTGTGACTTGCTTCAGACCACAGGATGGGAGCAGACAAGAACAAAAGCAGAGCCTTGACCAGCGCTTCCCTGACGGGGCTCATCCCCTTCACCTCTGACAAGGGTGCGCAGAGGACACGCTCAGGCTAGCCCAGTGATATGTGGGACAGATGAAAGGCCCATGCAGCAGGCCCAGCCAGCCTCAGACTTCCAGGGTCCCTTTAAGACCCAGAGAAGCCCCCAGTCTTACGCAGTCTAATTCAGCCAATCCTGGCCACTCCACTCGCGTGAAAAATAATGCTTGTTGTTTTAAGTCACAGAATTTTGAAGTGATTTTTTTATGCAATAGTAGCTAATCTAATACAGCTACAAAGTGGAGTTTTTCTCCATGGGAGGCTGCTAGTCATGCATGAAGACCGAATGCACTGTTTCTCTTCTTGTAAGAATTCTTCTACTACCAGTCATCACAGCAACAACAACAAAAGCCCCTACTTATTGAACCCTTATTGCCAGGGAATGTGAGAAGAGCCACAGAGGTATTAGCTCACTGAATTGAATTCTTACAACAACCCTAAGGGGTGGGTGTGGTTATTCCTGGTTTATAGATGAAAAATAGTGAGGCTCAGAGAGGTTAAGAAACCAGATCTAGGTCACACAGCTAATTCGTAGCAGAGTTGGGCTTCAACCCCGAGCCAGCCTAACTCCAAAACCTGACTTCAGAGTGTTTTCTGTCCTACTTCTGACTATTTATGGTGTGACCATATTCCTTATAATTTCAAAGAGGAAAAAAAAATACCTTGTAAAAAGAACAAAAACAACAATGACCTTATTCCAAGCATCGCAGTGACTTTTTTTGTGTATGTACTTAGCTGTACTATAATTAGTTGGTTTGTATGAGATGATTAAAAAGGGGCCGAAGATAAAAGGTTTCTTTTTTCCCCCTCTTCCTGTACAGGAAGCTGCTGTTTGCTTTTCTCCTGTTTGTTCTATGTGTGAAACAATGTTGTCCAACAATGAAGAGGAATTTTATTTTGCTGAGTTGTTCTAACAACAACAACAACAACAGCAGCAGCAGCAGCAGCAGCAGCAGCAGCAAATATAAGCAGGCACAGGTGTTGTAGTCATTCTGGTTGGCTTCTTCCTTGGGAAGGAGCGACTCAATTCTTTAGGCTGCTTTGGGTCTCATACAGCACTTGCTGGGTCTGTTTTCCGAATGGGATGTCATAGAAGAAATTCTGTAGACAGTGTTGGAACACTGACGTGAAAGGGGGACACTTGGATACCGCTGCGGTAGAAACTGCAGGAGGCTGCCATCACCCCTCGGACCGGGAACAGCGGGAAGAGGTCAGAACCTCCCGGCTGGGCGTGCGGCCCCATTGAATTGGCACTCAGTCCTCTGGGAAGTGGCCCTGCCTGGCCTGTGTTAGTGCCTCGGAGGGGACAGAGTGTATTTATGATATGCCAAGGACATCAAGGAACGCGGCTGGCTGGTCGTGAATGAATGCTCCTTTGTTCCACACATAAAGAGGACACCCAAGAAGAAGGAACGACACCAGGATAAAAATGGGGCTTGAAGTGGGCATCACAGGATGGTCAGGATTTGGGTAATTTAAGAAGAAATCTAAGGGAAGGAGTCTCTTAGCCAAAGTGCTGGGGTGACAATGGTATGGGGTCAGGACAGAACACAGATCCGGGTGTGTGTGTGCACTTCTCAGTACCCTGTACCGTCTTCGGGAGCAACCCTCCCGTGGAAGGTCTGTCCTGCTGCTGGCGCAATGGCTATGAGCACCTGCAGCCCTGGGGGATGTCCCCGGGGGAAGTGACAGTGGCCTTCTTTCTGAGGTGGTCAGAGGAGCTGGTGGTCACAAGCACGGACCCTAGCAGGTAGCCTGGGACCTAATCCTCACTCTGCCACTCATGAGCTGTGTGACCTCAGGCAAGTCACTTAACCTCTTTTATTTTTACACTTGCCATTTTGAGAGACTTAGATTTACAAGAGTCGCCAAGAGAGTTCTCATACCCCCTTCACCTAGCTTCCCCTGAGGTTGACATCTTACGTTACTGTGATACCTTCCTCACAGGTAAGGAATTAACA